>CAOKZL010000312.1:0-600000 GCA_948472985.1 Iguana delicatissima
AGGCCAAGGACCATCTTGTCAAGGCCCGACTAACGGCGAAGAAGATGGGCATTAATCAACCGTCCCAGTCCTGCTGTAGCTTCGGCTCCAGACCATCGTGGAGAAGGTCTTCCTCCTCCTCCACATACCAACCGCGGTCACCACGATCGACTGTGTCCTGGCTGTCCGCTTCATCTGCCGCACGGAGACCTCTTCGAAGATGCCCATCTTCTTCTTCCAAGAAGTCTTCGTCCGTGATGAAGTCTCGGTTTTGATGTGTTGTGCAGGTCTCCACCGACACCAATCTTCACCCTCCCAGCAAACCTTCGAGATCAACCAAGCTTGGCCAGACACCTTGCCGAGTGGTGGAAAATCACTACGGACTCTTGGGTACTTACCATCGTCCTCCTGGGCTACGCCATAGAGTTCAACGATATTCCATCGCAAGGGGTCTACTACTCCACCCCAGCCAGCTTGGTACTGCTGGAAGAGATCCAGTCCTTTCTACAAAAGGGAGCGATCGAGGAACTTCCATCCTCAGTCAAGACCACTGGCTTCTTCTCAAGGTACTTCACCGTACCGAAGATGGACGGAACCCTGTGGCCTATCCTAGACCTCAGAGGAGTGAACGACTACATCCGCCCCAAGAGGTTCAAGATGGTCACACTACCCTTGATCCTGCCTTTCCTTCGACGAGGGGACTGGTTCGCCTCCATCGATCTTCAGGACGCCTACTTCCACATCCCCATTTGCCCGCAGCGCAGACGGCACCTGCGGTTCGCGGTCAACGGTACCTGCTACCAGTACCGGATCCTGCCGTTCGTCCTCTTGACTGCGCCACGGGTCTTCACCAAGTGCATGGCCCCCGTGGTGTTGTTCCTGCAGACAAAAGGCGTCTCGATCTACCCCTACCTGGAGGATTGGCTCTTGGTGGCATCCTGCCAACAAAACTTTATGGGAACATACACCTGTCACACTGGGGTTCATGCCAGCCCCCCAAGGTTGACTCTCATCCTTGGAAAAGGCTGGTAATTCCTCCAGCGTTATTAATTATGCTGCCACCACCCTCTGAATCCTGAATATCTGAGCAGTACAGCGGGAGACTGCTCAGTGGATCTCTATGCCAAGGACCTTTCCTTCCCCCTCACCTCCCCCCTTCTGAGTGAGAAAAAGTCCTATCTAGTGTGTGCCAAAGACTGGCGTGGGAATGGAGAGAAACAGAGGTTTTACAGAAAGTATTTATTCAAGGTATGCAAATAAACAAGACAGTAATACACATGAGAGGCTCCTCCCTCCCAGGCACGCTTAAGTTACAAGTAGTTACAAAAATAGATATAAAAACACAGATACATTCTTAAGATCAGCCAACCCCAAAATAATAAAAGCCCTAACATGCGTAACTACTTTATTCTAGTACTCACAGATGTTCATAGGCTTAGATGTTCTAAGAGAGAAGAGAGAGCCAGGAGGCACTGCAAGCCTGCCTGCCTATGACTGGTCAGATCTCATCTCTCGGAGGTATCCCTTTGTTCTTCTTTGTTCTTCTTTTGGCCACATGGCCTCCCAGAAGTTTTATAAGTTCTTCCTGGAAGCATCTCAAAGCATCTCCAAGATGCCTACCTCTTTCCCTTGTGGTTGGTCAGTTCTCACCCTATGACCTGTGATGTTGACCCACACTAAAATGTAATCTAATCCCAACACCTCATTAACCCTTGATTTACCTTAAGAGGTAAGTATCACCCTTTTTGCTAAGCTTAGATAATGGGAAACTCCATTATCACAACAGCGGATTCTGACTCTTCTCACCCGGCTTGGACTCTGGGTCAACCCGAAGAAGTCCCATCTTGAACCCACAAGGGTTCTCGACTTTATCGGGGCGACCCTGGATGCGGTATTGGCAAGGGCGTACTTACCGCTGGACAGGGCGTGGACGCTTCGTCAGGCAGCGTCTGCTGTCTTCCATGCTCGGACGGTGTCAGCCAGGAGAATCCAACAGCTCCTCGGCTACATGGCCTCGACAACCACTGTGACCTACCTCTCCCGGTTTGTCCGAGTCTTCAATCCACTCTGGGACAACCAGACACGCCGCTACCACCTTCCTCAACAAGTGTGCCACTCCCTGCTGTGGTGGCAGTCCTACAAGCACCTCCTGTCAGGCATGCCTTTCTGGGAGCAAAACCCCAAGGTCACGGTGACAACAGATGCCTCCCTCTTCGGCTGGGGAGCACACTGCGGCGACCTCAGAGTTCACGGCTGATGGATCTATCACGAGACTGCCCTCTATATCAACACCCTCGAGCTACTTACCATCTCCAAAGCTCTGCGGTCATTTCGTCAGCTCGTCGCAGTCCGCACGGTGTTGATCCTCACAGACAACACGATGGTGGTCTGCTGTGTCAACAGACAATGACCACTCTTCTCAACATTGCCCTCGACCTCTGGGAGTGGTGCGTCTCGCCCCAGATCCATCCGGTGGCAGTTCACCTGGCTGGGCAGGAGAACACCACAGCGGATGCCCTCAGCAGGAACACCTCATGCCACCACGAGTGGTCCTCCTCTAGCGAGGCCTTCCAGATGTTTCAGGACCTATGGGGCAAGCCGACAATCGACCTCTTCGCTACCAGCCAGAACGTGAAGTGTCGTTGGTACTGCTAGAGGGCCGGCCACGACCGCCACTCCATCGGCGATGCCTTCCAGTTTCGGTGGAATGAGGGATTCCTCTACGTGTTCCCTCCGTTCCCCCTCCTGGGCCACGTGATATCGAAGATCCTTGCGGACTGAGCGGATGTCGTTCTTGTGGCACCGTACTGGCCGAGGCAGCACTGGTTTGGGCTCCTTGGAGGCCGCCCGGGGACGGATCCTCCGGTTCCCGACTGTACCGGACCTCCTCTCCCACTCCAACGGTCTCGTGCTTCACCCAGATCTGCTGCTCTTGGCCCTCCGTGCCTGGAGGATATTGTCTTAGACGACCCCATCATTGGCAACGTCCTGACCATGGCCAGGAAGGAATCGACACGCCACAACTACCATTACAAATAGTGGCGTTTCTTTGCCTTTGCTGAAGAACGTCAGGAGCCGGTATCGCCTGTCAATCTGCCTACCGTGCTCCACTTTCACCTACACCTTTGACAGCAGGGTTGGCCTTCGTGTCACTGAAGGTGTACCTCGCCACTATCATGGCATACCAACCTCCGCGATCCCCATTGGCGGCTCTCTTCTGCCACGGTACCGCGAAGCAGTTTCTGAAGGGCCTGCAGCACCTCTACCCGCCAGTATCGCCGCCGCTACCGCCGTGGTCGTTATCCCTGGTGCTGTCTCAACTGACAAGACCGCCCTTCGAACCAATTGCGACTGCAGATGACAGGTTGCATGCCATGAAAACTGCCTTCTTGGTGGCTGTCACCTCTGCCAGGTGGGCGGGAGAGCTGACAGCCCTACATTCTGACGAGCCATACCTCGTCTTTCACAGAGACAGGTGGTCCTTCAGCCTGACATCTCTTTCCTGCCGAAGGTGGTGTCCAATTTCCACCTGAGCCAGGACATCATCCTGCCCACCTTCTACCCGGACCTGACTACACCTTTGGAGCGGTCCCTTCGCTCCTTGGATGTTCGTCGGGCCTTGGCATTCTACAAAGACAGGACAGCCTTTTATAGACAGACTCTGCACCTCTTTGTGTGCTATGGCAGGCGTCAAAGAGGCCACAAGGTGTCCACCCAGCGCTTCTCTGAGTGGGTGACCCAGACTATCCAGCTGGTGTATGAGCTCACCAAGAGGCCTCCGCCAGGCTTTCTTTGGGCTCATTCCACCAGAGCCGTGGTGACCTCTGCAGCCCTCCTGCGAGGCGTCGACCTGCAGGAACTCTGCCGTGTGGCGACCTGGTCCCAGCCATCGACCTTCATGCACCACTGCAGGCTAGACTGCCGGTCCCGTCAAGATGCTTGTTTCGGATGTGCTGTGCTGGCTTCTGTTCTGTAGGACCTGACCCACCATCCTATTGGTAAGCTACACAGTCTCCTAATGTATGAGGCACAGAGACCACGAAGAAGAAGAACAAGTTGCTTACCTGTAACTGTGGTTCTTCGAGTGGTCATCTGTGCCCTCATACATGCCCGCCCAGCCGTCCCTCTTTTTCAGGTCCCATTCTACTCGGCGGACCAAGAACTGAGGAGTGACCGTTGCTCGGCAGGCTGAGCATGCGCATACCAGCATGGGGGAGGGGTTCCCGCCAAGCTACTGAGCTCTCAAATCTTCCGAACGCTACTGCGCAGGCGTGAAAGCTCCTAATGTATGAGGGCACAGGTGACCACTCGAAGAACCACAGTTACAGGTAAGCAACCTGTTCTTTACCTACCTGCATTTGGACCCTTCGCTAATATGTAAGAGAAGACAGTACTTTAGACATGCAAGAGGCAAAGAACTCTGAGAACTTGAAATGAAATTGAAAATACAAAATGAACATTACTGGGAAATACAAGTGGAAACACCTTTCTGCCCATTAGTTTTTTGCATATTTCATGTAGCATAGGCATTGTGCCCAGAAATGGATGATAGTTTTGGCACAAAACTTCAGATATCCATGTGATTATACCACTTTAATTTTTTTTAAAAGAGCAAACATATTTCCTAATGTCTCACAGTTTTAAGGACAAATTTAACAGGCTTGAAACAGCATTGGGAAACGGTGAGGAGTCTTGAGACTAGATTTCTCTGTTTTCTCCCTCCTTAGCCATGTTTATGCTTCTTATCTTTTTTTTTAATTTGAGTGTGTTTATATTTGTACAGTTCTGCAGTTAAGACACTACTTAACTTAGTACTACTGACTAACTGTCCCTGATGGTGCTGAGTGATGTCTGTCTTATTACTTAAGTAAGCATTTCTGTCATTTGTTACTGTAGACAATAGCCCTACTCAGAGATTACTTCCTCAAAGGGGCAGCGCAAATTCAAAAGTGTGAAGTATATAACCCCTCAGCTCCCGCTTCATCTGTTGAGACATAACTGTTGTAGTGGGACTACTCGCAGACAGTTCCTGTGCAGCTTAGAACTCCAATCTCTTAGGGTTCCTAATCCTATGAGGAATCTTTACCTGCAGTGCTCCACTCTCTCATTCCCTTGCCTTTGGCCCTGGCGCATAGAAGGAAGGCTTGCACACTAAGACAAAAGGCAAGGAAATGAGAGCAGGGGAGCCCTGAAAGGAAATGAGAGGGAGAGCCCGGAGGGCATTATTTGCAATTTTTCCACTTTCGTGAGGGTTCTGTGCCCTGAACTCTCCCAAAAGTGGAGGGGCCACTGTATAGGAATACTAATTTTAAAGATACTTGCATTTGATTATTGCAGTTCTTTGTCATCATGTCAATAATATAATAAAGCCAGCAGAGGGAGCACAGAGCTCCTTTTTATTTTAAAGTCATAAAATGGCTGGCTAAGTTAAAAGAATCCTGAATTATATGAAGTTCAAGTTGACTTGCTTGATTTATCTCCTGAACTACTTCTAAAAGCTCTTTCTGCTTAACGGAGCCCATGAAGTGAAATTTCACATCTGTCATCTGAGATTTCTTTTTATTTTCCACTGTAGCTGTCAAGTCACACCCTGGAATGGATAAACAGCTAGTCCTTGTAGCAAATGCACACATGCACTGGGATCCAGAGTATTCAGATGTAAAGCTGGTGCAAACCATGATGTTCCTTTCTGAGGTTAAAAATATAATTGATAAAGCCTCTCGGACTCTCAAGCCTGGTGCTTCAGGGGAACATGCAACCATTCCGCTTGTACTATGTGCAGACCTGAATTCTCTGCCAGATTCTGGTAAGTGTGGCCATATTTCACTTGATGGCTTTATGTTAATTTAAAACTTTTCATTTAGTGAGATTTTTGTTTGTATGCTAAAATTATGTCTGCTTTATTTCTTATGATATCCTTGAAGAACAACAGCATGGATAGAAGTTGACAAATGAGAAAGTGATGATATACAAAATACAAGAAGTGATGATATATCTCAAATCTGTAGCAATATCATACAGGTGGAATAATGAAATCTACTCACCTTATGATTGCTAAGGAAATGCTGCTACTTAAGAAGCCCCTGGTTCAGTTTGCCAGTTTTTTCTTAGATTCAGCAGCTGATGTTGCATGTTCTAACAGAAGGATAATAATACAGATACTCAATATTTAATTTCAAATTTGGTGCAAAGTGACTAATGTATGTGAAGTGTTTTGAACACCATGAATTAACCAGGCGAATGATACTAAGTTTGACTCAAGATTCACAAAACTAGACTAAAAATTTGTTTGTCAGGTCATTGTGCCACAAAATAATCCGTGACATATACACATATGGAGATGGAATCGAGTTAAAACAAACAGTGTTGTCAGACCTATACAATCTCTCTGGGCTACTCAGGTAATCAACATGGATGCAATACTTTTACAGTAGTCAACTTGCTTTACTGTATATATTGTATATTTTTTTTATTCTTTTCACTATAGGTGTGGTTGAATATTTGAGCACTGGTGGAGTGGAAACAAACCATAAAGATTTTAAGGAACTGAGATATAATGAAAGTCTTACTAACTTCAGTTGTAATGGGAAAAATGGAACTACCAATGGAAGGATTACTCATGGTTTCAAACTGAAGAGTGCCTATGAGAATGGCCTAATGCCTTATACCAATTATACGTTTGATTTCAAGGTGAGAGTCCACCCTTTCAGCTAAGTTCGCGTTGGGCTATTAATGTTTTAAGGTCGATTTAGCATAGTGTTTATATTCGCCCAGAAACTTTATAAATTATTAGGGAAGGAATGGAATGAGAAGTTAGGGACACGTAATTTGTGAAGATGGAGAAGGATTAAGACTCACAAAAAGTAGTTTTGGAAGAAATCTTTGGACAAAGTACCAAAGGTTTAAAGTGACAGAAAAAGCTCTCTCAGATATAGGAAACAGAACAACAAACTACTGCCTTTTACTTACAAGAGCTTGTACTTAAAAGAGTAATGGTGCGAGAGTGTTCTCTCCAGTCTCATAATATATGAAATATATAACATCTGTGCAGAAAGTATTAGGGACAGTGCTATGTCTTCTAGGTATTAAAGGGATTTTATGTGGGTGAGTGTTTATGTAGCATAATGTGTGAAGAGGCTTTAGGGAAATTAACATAAAAGCTCATTTCAGAACTTCTACTCTACCATATACCCAGTGGGTTCAAAGAAGTTGACAGTGGCTGTTTTAAAAATAATAGTATCTAAACCAAGAAACAACCAAATGACTCACACAGTGAAAACATCAGCAAACAGCTAACTGAAAGTACTCCTGTTAGAGCAGGAGTCCCTTAATCTATTTGTAGAATGTCCAAGGGGCTGTTCTAAACACAGTTTGTGAAAGAGTGTTCCTGCAACTCTAAAACAACAATCCTGAAAGAGGTCAGCTTGACCTCAGGACATGATGGAAATTCCATATACAATTTTAAACTATGAGAATACTCCTAATATTGATATATTTAGTATCCATATTGTTAGGAACCTTGAATTGAGCCCCGGAACTCATGGGTAGTTTGTTTACCTACTTCAGCTTGTTCCTAGTAATGTATACCCAGTGTAAACTGAGTTTTTTCCACTGAAGTGGCCTACATTTGAAAAAATGCACATTTTTTTCTTCCTTCCTCCTTTTTCTTAGGGTATTATTGACTACATCTTCTATTCAAAACCTCAGCTGAATATTCTTGGCATCCTGGGACCTTTGGATCACCATTGGCTTATAGAGAACAATATAAGTGGCTGTCCCCACCCGCTCATTCCTTCTGACCACTTCTCACTTTTTGCACAACTGGAGCTGGTGCTGCCTTTCCTGCCCCCAGTAAATGGAATCCATTTGCCTAGCAGGAGGTAGTAAAGTACCTTTTAGAGGGCAACCTCAATTTCATATGTAAAATTGTAAAATCTGAATATAGAGGAGTGAGGTATGGCCAACAGGGATCTTTCTTAATGATCTTAATTTTAAATCTAATTATTTGATAAAGAAATAGTAAAAGCCAGGTGCTATCAGACACACAATTCTGAGCCCAACATACTTTATATATACTGTTAGACAGGGATTGGTGCGTTTGCACCTTTCTTAGATTTGTTACAAGTAATCTGTTTGTTCTATCCAATGTTATTTCATGCCTTGAAAATAGGGAATTACTATAATAAATTCTCTTTTGCACAGATACCTGTAGCACTACTTTTTTGAGGCCAGTAGTAAAACATCAAGAGACCATTCTTCCATACTTCACTCCCTTCTTTTTCAGACTTGTTTGTTTGTAAAATATAGAATTTGAATTTAGCCTTTATTGATTGTATATGAACAACAGAAAACCTGATTTATGAGATTTTGTACTTTAAAAAAATCAGATTTGGAAAATGATTGTATTGTAAACTAAGGCTAAATTTTTATCTGTTTCATGTGTTATAAAGGCCAGCTTGTAAAAGAAGTTGCACCAGGCTTTCTCTGCCAATGATTTGCACTGTTAGGGTTTAGCCCTTATGTACTACTTCATTTTTTAAAATTGAGAACATTGCAAAACACAGATAACATACATGCATTTCTTTCTTTCTTTTCCTACTTAAATCAGCAACATGAACTTGTTCTCAGAACAAATAAGCTAAGCAATGACTGATTCAGGCTTCTGTGGATTAATAACCCTTATTGAGATATTCAGTCTAACATTCTTTTGTCAGAAGTGAAAACTGCAGAGCATTTGTGTACAGCTTTTTAGTTTCTGTGTCAGGTCACCCATTTCCTATCTCCACTGTGCCTGCTTGATTTTGTTCTCAATTAGCACTGCCTGTGCATGCAGAGAGAACCTGTGCATCCTCTTTTATTTTTTTAAAATAATGTTAACATTTTGTGAAAATTTTATGAAGATACTTTTGTATAAGCTGTGGCATCTATTTTTTTCCTTTGTGAAGCATTGAATATCACTTTTTGAACATGTTCAGATTGTGGGTACACAAATTCTAAGCTTCTGACACCCATGCACTGCTTCTTTCAGTGTCATTGCACAATGCTGTGTGTGTTTGTTTCTCTCTCCCTTGTCCCGGCTGCATCACCCACTGAATATTATCATGTGAATTCCTTTTCAGTGTATACATATTCCTCAGTCATTTCTCAGTCATCATTCCTTGGAGATAAAGTGTACCGTCTTCTGTTTTATGAAGCAGTGTAACTAGAGATGCATTTTTCAGTACAGGTTCCCTAGACAACACTTCAGATCAATTGTTAAAGTGACCAAGTCCTGTTCTATAAAGTGTCAACAAAATGAAGGTTGTAGTGTACCCTTATAGTGCCATTGGTGTCTGAAAGCCAAGCCCTACACATAGATACAGCCTGAAAGGGAAAGTCAATCAAATCCTTAATAACTTCAGTAACAAATCTGTTTCATATTTTGAGAGGGAACTTGGTCAAAATGTTTTTGTTTCACCTGCAGGCAGAGAAACAAAAGCACTCTTGAATTGAAAAATTCTGAAGGATAATGATTTTTTAAAAAAATAAAATGGGTCTTAATAATAATGACTTAAAACTTTATAAAGAAGAAAACTATCAACATGCTTAACCGTTTTGTTTTAAAGAGAACAATAAATTTGCAATGAACCTATGTTTAAAAAACATTTTTAAAAGTTCAGTAGGAAAAGTCTAGATCTTGAATCCTTGTCTAGGACCTGGTTTCTCTTTTGTTAACTTGATTTTTTTAGTTGTTCCAACACCAAACATGTCCAGTTTATAATCAGTACATCGGAATGCTGGTAATAATTGATGTAGTAGTTTCAATGAGTAGTGTTGCTTTTTCTGTTCTTGTTTTTTGGGTTTTGGGGTTATTTTGTAAAAGTGTGAATAAAAGGTGTTTTACTCATGTTTCCTTAACAATGTGTTGGTAATGTGCATCATGACAATTTTCAGAGGCAATGAAGCCAATTTAGCTTGTCATATTCAGCAATCTATTTTGTTTCCTGATTATCTGGATTATTTAATAGTATATCCAGAAAGCTTTATGGAAGGGAAGCACTTACTTGTTTTCTATTTCTTAGAAGGAGTTAATTTTTTTTCTTTTTAAACTGGAGCTTGAGTGCACTTGGTATATTTTAAAGGTTTAAGCTTTACACATGTGTTTCCATCTTTGTTTTTCAGTCTTAAGTATATCTCTATATCTATATGAATTTATGGCAGCACATTAAAAGGTTAAAAGCCTGCTCATGTGCTCAAGGACTCTGTTGCCTCGACATGTTTCCAAACTGTGGGCAGCTCAAATTATTTTCCATTTGGGAGAATACAATTCTTGAAGTATGGAGAGCTCAGAAAAGCTGATAGATTCTCTTTGACATCAGTGGACGTATGGTCAGATCCTACAGCAAATGAATTGCAGCTCACTCTAAGGAAATATTGTGCATCTTTGCAGAATGGTATAGGTTGCACCAAATGTGTCTGGCAGTCAGTATCAGAAAAGTACTACTTTTTTAGAGTTTCCTGCATTAAATTCAGACATTTCATAAATGAATGCAATAAACTATTTGTCTTCACAAAATGATCATTTACAATAACCTAAACACTTTATTTACTTAAGGTGGCTTTGGATGTTGCCATACTATATGTTCAGTGTTTCTTATTAATGTAATCACATATATTTAAAAAAAAAAGCATAGAGCATTGCTGGGCATGAAGCTCCCTCCCCCATCCCCAGTTTAATCAAAACTAGGTATCTATCTAGGTATGATCACATATTGGAAAACATCATAACTACAGCCTGCATATTTCTGGTTGGTAATTCATAAAATATTAGAGATACTGGTATTTTTTAAGATCACAGAAAAACACTTCTAGAAAATGTGTGTAATTATTTTGTCCCTTTCTATTTGTGGGTTTAAAATATTAAAATCTCAGCTGTAAAGCTTAACCGTTCAGGATGCAGACTTGAATCCACCGTTATAAATTTGTAATAAAATTATATGAATTCTGCTGTGGCTGAAATGTATAAATAAGTTCAAATATCAAGGTCTCACTTCATCCATGGGACAAAAACTCAGAAGACAAAATAATTGCACTACCATTTTCAACAGAATTAATCACATGCAAATTTTGCAAGTCAAATTTACTGCTTTTGTAGTGAGTCTGTTTTTTCCCCTCATCCAGCCTGACACAGTATTTTAGTATATGTTAACTCCTGCTATACTTTTTGGTTGTGTAAGCTTTTTTAAAATGTAGGTATCTTGGTATGTTTAAGTAGTGTCTAAAATTTAGATTACCTAGTCTCTATTCACAGTACTTCTGTATAATGTGTAATGCACTGGACTAACTCTTGTTTACCATACGTGTAACAAAAACAAAAAAACAAAAACCAGCACATCATCTGCACTAAGCTCAAAGAATGTTGCATTTGTCTATAGGCAGCTCTTCAATATGGTAAATGGGAAATTGAATATGGTCTGATGGTAAACAAGGGCTTTTACTGTTCTCTTCAGTGGAACTTTCTTCTTGGTCAAATTTTAACTAGCTAGTATTATATTTATATACAGGGTTGTCTTTTTTTCTTTACCAATGTATTTTCCTACTCATAGCTGACCAATAAATTCAATATCTGTTTCAAATCTCTTTGAAGTGTAATTTTCATATTTCATCTCTGTTTTGTAAACACATTGAAATAGGAAGGAGCCGCAGCCCTAAGGAATATCTCCTGCATATGATATGAGCTATATATCTGTTTTATCCACAGGAAGAACAAGGTTGCAGATGAAAAGCTGGGCATATCCAATTTTCATTTTGTATCTGAAGGAGGTGACCAGCTTATTTGGACCTCTATAGACTTTCCTTTCTGTCTATCACAGATGGAATTAAATAAGATCCAGATTAAATTATAATTGCAGTTTGTCACTGGTAAAACGTGAGGAGTGTCCTAATGAATATAAAATATAGTAAGAAAAGGTGAGCTGTTAGAAAGTAACTGGCATGTATACGTCAGGAACAGGTGTAGTGAAACCCATAGAAGGATTCTTGGAGGTGTCACAGTTTGGTTGAGACAACTTAAGCTATTACAAAGCTGAGCTTCATAGAGATAGGAGACTTAATCCATCTGCAGGTGAAGACCTCTATTCAAATGAGATTATAAATGGAGCATATTTTTATTTAGAAATATATGTTTTAAATATACACTGCATCTGTTGGCATGTTGAAAATTTGTGTCCTTAACAATTGTAAAATAAGAGTTCATTCCTTGCTTATGGCTTCTGAAAATATTTCAGTTCATCACACTGGAGTGCAACATGAAAAGTGACACCAAGTTACTTCAGCGTGTTGTCTCTTTCCTGCATGTCTATCTCACTGAAAGAGAGGTAAGCACTAAGTAGATTCCTACTTGTTAAATACTCCCTTTTCTTCAAAAATTTCCAGCTTGTGACAATCATGACTTGGGTTTACTGCAGGTGTAGCACCTTTCACTCTAACTGTTCAACTGCAGTTGCCATCAGCCCCAGTTAGGATGACCAAAGGCAAGGATGCCTCTTGCCAGTGTAAAAAGGAGGGAGGCAGAGGGAGGAAAAAATGTGGCAGCCTCTTTAAGACTAATTGGTTTTGACTTTAGTATGAGCTTTTGTGGACATAAACCCACTTCGTCACATGTAGTACTAAGTAGTATTAAGGCCTCAGGAATAAAGTATATTTATGCAACTATATGAATGTCCTTTGCCTTGAATTGTCAAACAGACAGGCAAGGTGTGATACAAGTCTTTCAGATCTTTACAGTGGTCAGCAATGCCTCTCTACACTACATTGGACAAACAGAACAGTCTCTACACAACAAGATTAATAGATACAAATCTGACATTAGAAATGACAATACCCAAAAACCAATTGCAGAACATTTCAACCTTGACATATAGTAAGGGATTTGCAAGTTGCCAACCTCGAACAAGGAAATTACAAAAGATTAAAAAGAGGAACAGCGGAATTGAATTATAGTCACAGCTTCCAATCTATTAGCAGAGGTATGAACAAAGAACAATATTAATACAAGAACCTTTGCAGAACCCAGTGAAACTGACTTTTGGTAAGCAGATTTATTTATTTCACACATCAACACTAACTGACCACTGTAAAGATCTGAAAGACCTCTATCACCTCACTCACCCTATGGAAAATTTAGAGCAAGGAATATGATTTACATTTTCTAGATCCTACAGCATTCTAGTCAGCTCCTACAACTGTATAAATAGCTTTATACTTGAGGCTTTAATACTACTCAGTACTGCATCTGAAGAAATGGTTTTACATCCATGAAAGCTCATGCTAAAATAAATGCCAGTTAGTCTTGAAAATGCTGTTATACTGCTACATTTCCCTTTTTCCCTCACCCTCCCTTCTTCCTTTTTATGCACCAAGAGACTTAACATGGCTGCTACTTTGAATATTTCCAATATAGTCATCCTGAATTAGACTAAAGGTACATACAATATTGGACTATAAGTTTGTTTATTTGGTAGGAGTTTTTTAAAGTAGCTGTTCTCAGCTACTTAAAACTATGCAAAAAGAAAAGAGCCAGCTTAAATGAAAACAAGTAAACAATTCAAGCATCTGAAAATGATGACTGATAAAGTAAGGTTTATGTGGCATAGGATACCATGTACTTTTTCTGATGTGTTTTAAATATACATTAAAACAGCTAAAATAAACTGCTAGCTATGGGCATTGTGCAAAAAGAGTAAATTTGCAAGCAGTTGCATGAAATATACTAAAATAAAGCATTTAGAACCTAATATAGCCCAAATTAAACAATTTTTCTTTTTTTCCCCACTTGAAATCAATTATTTCAACCTTGACTAGATGCTATCCTTACAAAGCTCATTTTACAACTGTTGATTAGCCTTTGACTTCACATTTTCCAGAACACTTTAATGAATAATAAAGGACTTTTAAGTGTCTTCAGTCATCAGAAATGTAACACATTTTTTAAAAAGTCTGCCATGTACACAATAAATCGTGCATAGAAATGTACACAGGAGGCCCAATGTAATAAGTGCTTGCTTTCCAGGGAGAAGGTTCCACATGAAATTCCTCCTCCAGTTAGAGGGCTGTTTGTTAGTTAACTGAGTGTAAATTTTGGAACTGGACTTAGGAGGTGGAGGATGAGCTGTTTTTTAAAAAATAATAATTATAATGTTCATGCTATTTGCAGAATCTTGTTCCAATTCTAGTTACAAATCCCATAATTCACTGTTAGTCAGCTAAAATAGACCGTACTGAGCTAAATGAATTGATGTCTTCTCGAAGCAGGATCATGGAGCTTTAAAGTTCTTAATGAGTTCTTTTAGTAGTAACATTAAGAAGCTTCCATGTAGAATTCCCTTTTTCTTCGTAATCATAGATGCTTGTACATAAAAATGCTCGAACAAGATATTTTCCTTAACCTGTAAGATCACTGATCAGATTTTATTTTTAAAAATAAAAAGCTTAGTAGTAATTAGATTTGAATTAGCTACAATACACTAATCTATTAAAAAGACATGTCCTGAGCAATGATGCAAATGTAGACTTTCCTTTGCTACTTTTGCTGTTTCAGGTGGCTAAGTTTCAAGGCCTTGGAACTGTATCTGAGAAGACAGATTTGCTCACCCAGACATACACTTTTATTACCATAAATAAAACCATACGTTTTATTATGTTACTGAAATCCGTGCCCTCTTAAGTCCCTTTCCCAGGATGGCACGGAGGAGAAATCCACTACGTTTGGCTTTACCCCCATGTGCCAACTGGAACCTATGACATTAAGGGGGCACTTACTCTTTCTTTTCCTTTTTAGGCTTTTGTGGTAACTCCACCACTTTCTCAGCCTTACTTACCATTTTTTCTGTTCTTTTATCATCAGATACCATCTTTACCTCATTGGTATCACTCTCACTTGATGTGGGTAAAACCTTTGTTAATGCCCCCTTTTCATCCTCCTCAGAGACATGCTGAGTGGCGGCCAACTGCGGGAGTTTGCCTTTAGATCCTTCACTCTTACTCAACTCGGAGCCACACGGATCGGCTGGCATCTGAGACGGCAAACTTTACGGAAGGAAAACCTTTCTTAGCACCTCCTTTTTGCCCTCCTCAGTGACACGCTGAGTGGTGGCCATCTGGGGGAGTTTGCCATTAGATCCTTTGCTCTTATTTGACTCAGAGCCACGCGGAGTGGCGGACATCTGGGAGCTCTTCTTTGTCAACTCTGTCACCCCATTTTTCATTTCTTCGCATTTCTCCATTTCCTTTAATATTTCTATCACTATTTGCCAGAGAAGAGCTAAAACCTGACCTGTTCGGCAGGATATGACTTTTGAACAAAGGCATAAATCAGGGCTGTCCAATGACATTTTGCTGCCTGAGGCAAAGCGGCAGATGGCCCTCACCTAACTGAGCACATCAGACCCAAAACCAACCAAATTATTTTGGCTTGTGTGGTAGAAAATTCTACCATCACCCCTTGTTTTCCTCTGGAAGTAAATAAGTTAAAAAAATCACAACGCCTAAACTCTGCTGGCTGAGGTACCTGTCTGATAATAGGGCCAACCCTCGAGATAAAAATAAAAAGGACTTGATATTTAGCAAACCCTTGTCACACATCTTTAAAAATCAGTTATATTGTAGAAATGTAATTTTCATTCTCTGAAATGTTACTGTTGCATTTGTGCTAGCCCAGTCACTGAAGTGGAACCATTTGTAGTACAAGTGTCCTCAGTGAATGCTTCACAAAAGAGCTTGGGAGAAGCATCAAAATGGGGAGACAGCGTATGTCACCTGCAAATAACTCAGTGAGAATTCGTGGCATATTTCATAAGAGAATGGAATGTCTATAATGGATAAATTAAAAAACAAACAAACTTTTGACCCTTCTATAGACTTGAAGACTTCTTTCAAAACGCACCCAGGAATGACTTTTCCTTTCAAGATCTTCCAGTTTTCGTATGATTTCCATTTGGTGGCCAAATGCTTTTCTATGCTTTTTTAAACCTGCTGGTAGGAGCTGGTGAGACAGCTTGTCTGCTCATCCGCTTTCTCTCTCTTTTATTGCACATGCATGCTCGGTAGGGGATTCTGGAGGCAGCTGCTGTTTACCTTGCCTGTTGTACACATGGTTCCAGTAAGTTAGCCTACTATAAAATCTCCTCTTAGCTCAGGCTTTGTTCATTGCATTGTTTACTACAAACACACTGGTGCAGACCAACACCGGAAGTTTTTGTTCTCTGTCACTGTTTTCCATCTTCCTGATGCCAACGTGGCTCAAAAACAAAAATACTTCCAGCTAAACAGAAGAGGAAGAGGAAAAGAGGGACTGGGCAGGTGTGGTAAAACTACATAGAAAGGAGGCTTTGCTGACTGAGGTATGCCTCTATATTAGCAAGAGAGAATGTAGTTGTGACATGCAAAATGCTAAACTGCCACGAGGTGGCAAAATAGGCATGCATATCCAGGAGAAATGTAAGAAATCAATATAGTGTTCTTATCAGAGGATTGATTGCTGAAGCCCTTCTGAAAGCCCACAAGCAGCCAAGAAATGTTTAGTTCATCCTTGTTCAAGCATACATTTCAGAGCCAGCTACCATCCTAGAAATTAGTTGTCCCAGAACTGTGTTTGCCTTTCAGGTTTGCAGTTTCACCAGTTGGAAATGGACTCAGCCTTTGTTACATACTTTGATTGGGGTCTACATTTGTCTCAGATGAAGTTCAAATTCAGAACTAAAGTGGACTGTTCCTGAGCTCTCTGTTTGTATGCACACCTTCCTTCTCTCTCTCTCTTTCTCTCTCTTTTTAATTTAAAAATGTATTTACATTCAAAAGGGATCTGTTACAGACAGTAATATTCTTGTATAACAAAATCAGGAAAACAAAAATGAAGGATAAATAACCACTTTTAGTCATAATTTTCAACAAAAACTGACTAAATGTCCAAATGTAAGTCCATTTGTAAATTTGGTCTATATATTATTCTTTTAAATACTGCAAATCTTGTTAGATCTTCTATCCATTAGATCAATTTTTTTCCCCAGTAATGAAGTATCAATCCTTTAACAGTCAAAAGGGCACAAAAAATGAATGTACACTGGCCAATTGTTAATTTTCAAGAAACAGGTACATAATTCAAAAGAATATGCACATTCCTGAAAATCAAGGAAATTTTCAAAACCAAGTTTACTTGTGTGACTACTTTATCCCGAAATGTAGCTACTTCAGGACAACTCCAAAATATATCTGTTAAGCAAGCATTAGCAGTATTATACTCTTAACAATATGCTGATTGAAAAAGCTCATCCTTGAATAGACTTTATGGTAACCAATGTACCTGGAAGAACAATATCTGCTGTATAAGACATAATCAGAGATCTATAGCCATACAAGTTATGGATGTTAAATCCAATGACCGTTGATTAATCAGAACTGGATATTGCAATTTTCTTTCCCATTCTTGCTGTAAATCTCACATGT
The DNA here is from genome assembly GCA_948472985.1 of Iguana delicatissima. Lineage (NCBI taxonomy): Eukaryota > Metazoa > Chordata > Lepidosauria > Squamata > Iguanidae > Iguana > Iguana delicatissima. The sequence goes on from CAOKZL010000312.1 coordinate 17,461, forward strand.
CTTATTTATAGATAACAGAAATTTATATACATAAATTACTGGTTTGGATACTTGATTGGCCTCAGTTAATGTCTTTAATATTAAAAGAACCTTGGATGCACTTAAAGCTGCAGTGCCAAATTTAGATGTAACAAATGTTTCAGTTGTAGATATTGTCATTTAGTTGTTAGAAGCAGTTTAAACTGCTCTTGCAAAATTGAAAAAGGCAAACATTCATCGTCAACACCAAGTATCCGATTGAAAGTAACAATCGCATTATCAGCCCACACCTTCCATGAAAATGATTCCTTAACAATTTTCAAATCTAGATTCCCACATAAAGTCAATTTGGCATGAGCGTATGGATCAAATTGAAATTGACAGGACAATATTTGCCACACAGTTCTAACTGCTGAAATTGTTGGCAAAACACTGCCTTTAAAATTATCATCATCATCATCATCATCAAGTAATGTCCGTTTGAATAAAGGTGCCAGAAATGAATTATTTATGGATTGTTATGGCGCATTATTTACTTTAAGTGGATGTCTAAAAATTAACTTGAGATAACAGATATCCCCAGCGGTATGTGAGAAGACCTGGAAAGCCACACCCTCTTCCTTTGATTGGAATTTGTATCTTTTTCACCGAAATTCTGGGAGGAGATGAGCCCCATCCCCAAGCTCCTGAATAATGGAGTTAACTTTTGAAAATGCTTGCAAGGTATTGGGTATAAAAAATCCACAAATAACATAAGCAATTCTAGGCTTCTTCTTCGTGGTCTCTGTGCCTCACACATTAGGAGCTTTCGCACCTGCGTGGTAGCATTCAGAAGATTCTAGAGCTCATTAGCTTGATGGGAACTCCTCCCGCACAGCGGTACTGCGCATGCTCCCCCCGCCGAGCAACGGTCTCTCCTCAGTTCTTTCTTGTCCGCTTCAGCGTACAGAAGGTTCTCTCGTTGGCTTGTGCTTTGCTTGTGCTTCATTTGTGATTTTCTTGGATTTTTTGACTTCGGATTGGATTTTGGCTACCCCTCTCGGATTTCAGATTTGTCTTGGTGTTGTTTAGATCAGTTTTGACCCTTGGTTTTCGGGGAGCCAGGCCTGGAGTCTGCACCGGAGGATGTGCGTCAGTTCTCCGCAATCCTCCTCTGGATGGCCACAGCCCTTGGCCTCAAGATGACCGACCCTGCTCCACAAGCCCAGGACCCAGTCTTCCAGTACTTGGAAGCCCGCCCACCATCGACCGCACTGCTGCCGTTCCTACCTACTTTGGTGGAGGCGATGAAGCAGCCGTGGGTGAAGCCAGCGTCAGCACAGCCTATTCCGCATAGGCTGGAGCATCTGTACAGGATGCAGAAGGAGAACGCGGAATTCCTCTTCAACCACCCTGTACCGAACTCCGTCATGGTCGAGTCGGCCCAGACGAAGGGAGGTAATAGAGCGCACACCACTCCTCCGGACTGTGAAGGCCGGAAGCTCGATACCTTCGGCCGCCGGTTCTACTTGGCGTCATCCCTGGTGGCCAGGACGGTGAACACGATGGCTTGCCTCGCGGCATACCATCGAAACCTCTTCGACCGACTCGCACCACTGCTCGCTGACCTGCTGGAGGAGTCATGCGCCTCAGCCACTCAGATCTTCGGCGAGGCAGTCGCGGTGGCTACCCAACAGATCGCCACCTCGAGGCACGCCGTGGAGGCCACCTTGAGGGTGATGGTCGGTGCCGTAGCCCTCCGACGCCATGCGTGGCTCCGGTTCTCTGGGCTCCAGGAGGACAGCCGTCGACGGATTGAGGATCTTCCGTTCGATGGCGAAGGGCTCTTCCACACCTCCACTGACGAGGCTATGGATCACCTCGTCAAGGCCCAGCTGACTGCGAAGAAGATGGGCATCAACCAGCCTGCCCAATCCTGCCGCACCTTCCAGCCGAGGCCTTCGTGGAGAAGGTCCTCCTCATCCTTGGCGTACCAACCGTGGTCTCCACGGTCGACCGTGTCGAAACCATCGACATCTTCGACTTCGAGGAGGCTTCCTAGGCGGCACCCATCTTCGTCGTCGAAGAAGTCGTCCTCTGGAGCGAAGTCCCACTTTTGATGGTCTCTGCAGGACTCCACCCATGCCATCCTTCACCCTTCCAGTAGACCTCACTCATCATCCAAGCCTGGCCAGGCACCTCGATCAATGGCGGGAGATCACTGCGGACTCCTGGATACTTACCGTCATCCGCCTGGGATACCCCATCGAGTTCCAGGATATTCCGCCACAGGGTGTCTACTACCCCACCCCGGCCAGCTCAGCTCTACTGGAAGAGATCCAGTCCCTCCTCGAAAAGGGAGCGATCGAGAGACTCCTGCCTTCAGCCAAGACCACTGGCTTCTACTCGAGGTACTTCACGGTACTGAAGGCAGACGGATTTCTGTGGCCCATCCTAGACCTCCGAGGGGTGAACCAATACATCTGCCCCAAGAGGTTCAAGATGGTCACGCTGCCCTCGATCCTCCCCTTCCTTCACTGAGGAGACTGGTTTGCATCCATAGACCTCAAAGACGCCTATTTCCACATCTCGATCCGCCCACAGCACAGAAAATACATACGGTTCGCAGTTGACGGTACCAGCTACCAGTACCGGGTGCTGCCGTTCGGACTTTCCACCGCACTGCGGGTGTTTACCAAGTGCATGGCTCCGGTCGTGTCCTTCCTGCTGATGAAAGGCGTCTCCGTCTATCCTTATCTGGATGATTGGCTATTGGTGGCATCCTGCAGACAGAAACTGTACAAAGATATCCATCGGACTTTGTCCCTTCTCACTCGGCTCGGACTCAGGGTCAACCCCAAGAAGTCTCGCCTCGAACCCACCCGGGTTCTTAACTTCATCGGGGCGACCCTCGATGCGGTATCGGCCAGGGCCTTCCTACCGGACGAGAGGGCACGGACGCTTTGTCGGGCAGCGTCCGCCGCCTTCGAGGCTGCGACGATGTCAGCGAGGAGGATCCAGCAGCTCCTCGGCTACATGGCCTCGACCACTGCCGTAACCTACCTTTCCAGGTTACGCGTGCGACCGCTCCATCACTGGTTCGTCAGGGCCTTCGATCCACTTCGGGACAACCAGCACCGCCGGTACCGTTTGCCCCAACAGGTTCGTCGATCGCTTCTGTGGTGGCAGTCGTACAGGAACCTCCTGTCGGGCATGCTGTTCCGCGAACCCAAGCCATCAGTCACAGTAACGACGGATGCCTCGCTCTTCGGCTGGGGAGCACACACCAGCGATCTCCAAGTCCGAGGCTGGTGGATGGACAGCGAGCTGTTCCTCCACATCAACGCTCTCGAGCTGCTGGTGATCCACAAGGCCCTGAGAGTGTTCCGACACCTGGTCACAGGCCGCACGGTGCTGATCCTCACCAACAACATGATGGCAGTCTGCTATGTGAACAGGCAAGGAGGGACTCATTCCACCACACTGCTGGGCATCGCGCTTGACCTATGGAATTGGTGCATCTCGCTCCAGATACACCCAGTGGTGGTTCACCTGGTGGGGCAGGAAAACACCACAGCGGACACCCTCAACAGGGACACCACTTCCCACCACGAGTGGTCCCTGTCCGACGAGGCCTTCTGGATGGTTCGAGACTGATGGGGAGAGCCGACCATCGACCTCTTCGTGACCAGCCAGAACGCGAAGTGCCACCGCTTCTGCTTGAGGACTGGCCACGATCACCACTCCATCAGCGACGCATTCCAGTTCCCGTGGGACGAGGGGCTTCTCCACGCCTTCCCTCCATTCCCTCTCCTGGGCCACATGATCGCGAAGATCATCGCGGACTGAGCAGACGCGATCCTCGTGGCACTGTATTGGCTGAGGCAGCACTGGTTCGGACCTCTGATCGAGGCCGCCCGGGGCAGGACTCTCAGGTTTCCAACGGTACCGGACCTGCTGTCCCACTCTGATGGGCTAGTGTTGCACCCGGACCTGCCGGTATTGGCCCTCCATGCCTGGAGGATATCGCCCTAGATGACCCAGCCATCAGGAACGTCTTGACCGCAGCCAGGAAGGAATCCTCATGGAGGAACTACCACTACAATTGGCAGCGCTTCGTGGCCTTCGCCGAGGAACGTCGAGAGCCGCTATCGCCCGTCAACCTGCGTACCATGCTCCACTTCCTCCTTCACCTCCGGCAACAGGGCCTGGCCTTCCCGTCGCTCAAGGTCTACCTCGCCGCGATCGTGGCATACCAGCCGCCATGATCCCCATCGGCTGCGCTCTTCAGGGATGGTACCGTCAAGCAGTTCCTGAAGGGCCTACACACTTCTACCCGCCGGTATCGCCTCCGCTACCGCCATGGTTGCTGTCATTGGTGCTGTCGCAGCTGACGAGGCCGCCCTTCAAGCCCATGGCAACGACGGATGACAGGCTGCTCACGATGAAGACTGTGTTCCTAGTGGCTGTCACCTCTGCCAAGCGAGCAGGAGAGTTGACGGCGCTACAGTGCGACGAGCCATACTTGGTCTTCCATCGTGACAAGGTGGTCCTCTGGTCGGACATCTCCTTCCTGCCGAAGGTGGTGTCCAGCTTCCATCTGAGCCAGGACATCATCCTGCCAGCCTTCTATCCTGACCCGACTACACCTCTGGAGCAGTCCCTCCACTCCCTGGATGTTCGTCGGGCTCTGGCTTTTTACAAAGACAGGACTGTGGCCTACAGGCAGACACCGCATCTGTTTGTCTGCTATGGCAGGCACCGGAGGGGCCCAGCGCTTCTCCAAGTGGGTGGTACAGACTATACACCTGGCGTATGAGCTTTCCAAGAAGCCTCCACCAGACCTCCTTCGGGCTCATTCCACCAGAGCCGTGGCGACATCTGCTGCCCTCCTGCGAGGCATCGATCTGTCGGAGCTGTGCCGTGTGGCGATCTGGTCCCAACCATCGACCTTCGTCCGCCACTACAGACTCGACTGCCGTTCCAGGAGAGATGCTCGATTTGGGCGTGCTGTGCTGGCTTCTGTCCTCTAGGATCTGGGACCTGACCCACCATCCTACCGGTAAGCTACACAGTCTCCTAATGTATGAGGCACAGAGACCACGAAGAAGAAGAACAGGTTGCTTACCTGTAACTGTGGCTCTTTGAGTGGTCATCTGTGCCCTCATACATCCCCGCCCTGCCTTCCCCTCTTTTTCAGGTCCCATCTTCTTCAGTGGACCAGAACTGAGGAGAGACCGTTGCTCGGCGGGAGGAGCATGCGCAGTACTGTCATGGGGGAGGGGTTCCCGCCAAGCTAACGAGCTCTAGAATCTTCTGAATGCTACCGCGCAGGCGCGAAAGCTCCTAATGTATGAGGGCACAGATGACCACTCGAAGAACCACAGTTACAGGTAAGCAACCTGTTCATAACATTCATTTTAATCATATTTAATTTAGCCCCCACAGACTCACTTCTAACTCCATCCATCTCTCTAAATCTTGTGCAACATATTTTATTTGATTACTTATATTAAGATTAATCATCTGAGATAAGTCCCGAGGGATAATTATATCCAAATAAGCAATAGAACTTGGGCAATATCAAAACTGCCACATTTGAAAGAGTCAGTGTTGGCAATATTTTGACTTGAACCAGTTAATTGAATACCCAGATATTTTACCAGAATTATTAATCAAATGCATCAAAAGAAGGATCCAACTGCTGAGGCTTTGAATGAACAACAAATAATCATCTGCAAAAAGAATATTTTAAACTGATATGCACAAATCCATTGACCCTGGTATTCCTGCTAATAGTATACACTAAAGGTTCCAGGCACAAATTGAATAATTAAAGGAGGCGATGGACATCCTTGCCTTATAACCTATGTCAATGTAAAAAAGGATGAGAAAAGACCATTAGTCATAATCTGATCTCTTGGTGCTGAATATAAAAATTTTATCCATTTCAAAAATATTTAAGAAAGCTCCAAATTAGCCCACACTGTAAAAATAAACTGTCAGTAAATTTTATCAAAGGCCTTCTCAGCTTCTAAAGGAATAATGATCAGTTCTATCGGAGTTTAAAGCAATCAGGTCCACAACCAGTTGAATATTATTAGCTCAAGGATACAGGGCATTAGTTAGTGCAGCAAGTATGATCCTTACCAGGTTTACCTATAGGGTAATACAGGCATAATTTAATGATGAAGAGAGGGCTGGATTCTAAGATATGTTGGTAAAGTTGGAGCAGCCTTGGTGCTAACAAACTGGAAAAAACATTGTATCATTCCATTGGAAACCCATCAGGAGATGGATACTTCCCATTTCTCATATTTTTGCTATAACATTGATAATTTTCTCTAAGTCTCAAATAGTCCAAAAGGAATTGTTGCTGTGATATGTTAAGATTGGGAAGGTCAAGATGAGAAAAGGAGGTGTCCATATCCTGTTGGTGTGCCATCAGCAATGACATTTTCAGGTCCTTTCACTCTTCAGCACCTGGTTCTCAGGAGGCAACACTATAAAAGCAACTTTCAGGGGCACATGAATAAGCATTTCTTTCTGGGCAAAGAAGTGTGCTCCTTTCATATACACTTTCTAGTTGGTTGTATTTCTGTTAGGATACACTTTTCAATGGCATTGGGAAAAAGTACTGTGGTAGATGTAAACCCATTCCTCTAATTCCAAGACCAGCCACACAAAGAAATATTTACTAAGGAAAGTAATTCTTTGATGGCAAGGAGCAGGGCAAGCCAGGAGAGGGACGTGACTGTCAGTTGACTGTGTTTCTTACCTCAAAGAGAAACTAAGAGTGTTCAAAAGTCCCCCTGTAGAAACTCTTAGCAGCTATAATAAATTCCAAAAGTAATTATGTGCAAATGAATGTGACATTACTCTGATGATTATTTTGAAACCAGTGATAACAACAGTACTGGGGTATAATGAGGTGGTAATATGAATGTCCACAGCTCCTGGTAATGCTTTTTATTATGTTAGATACTATTACCATAAACGCTTACTGCTGCTTCTGCATGTGTGCCCAGTGTTTTTGGATAGCAATGTAAAGAATATTTGGACATTTTCCCATCGTTGGCCAATAAATAAATAAGAATTTTTTAAAAAACAACTAAGCACTATTCGTACTCCTCCTTTCCCCAAAAATTCACTTTGTTTTACACAGATACATGAATCAATCTTCCCCTGCAGTTAGAGCAGAATTTATATTGGCCTCAATTGAGTTGTTAGTCCCAGTTAAACTAGACTAGACCCACTGTATCATTTGTCAAATACCTGTATAAATCACATTGATTCAACAGGTTTGCTCTCATTAGGAATAGCAGCTGGATTCATACCACAGTATGAACAATCTGGACTGTGATTTAGTCATAAGAGCAGCATTTGCATTTGTCCTCTTGAGATCTGTCTAGCCACCACCAGATTCCTTGGGATTGCCTTCTCCCACATCTCTTTTTCCTTCTCTGCTTTCAGAAATGTCATGACAGCCACCACAGCAAGTAGGGCTTTTAAATGTTTCTTTGTGTCAACTCTCCAAGCACATGCAGAGATGTCAGAAAAAGACCTGAATTCAATTGCTGGTCCCAGCTAGAGTTAAATTCTTTGAATCCACATGATTTGAGTAAATGTTGACTTACTCTTCAGAAACTGATTCATTGTGTTTGCTCTTGTTCAGTCTGCCAATTAGATTTAGACCAAAGAATCCTATATAAGGAATCCTATATAAAGCACACAGCCAAGTTGTTAGTCATAGAGTCTTCACAGGTTCTTGAAAGGATGGTATAATGGAAAAAAGAAGACCAACTTGGCCATTGATCTGCACATATATTTGTTTCCTGATCGAGGAGCTGCAGCTACATATAACAATGTATTCACTAGTATACTTTTCATTTACCTATGCTGCTTATCTCCACCCAAACTCAAAATTTCCCATGATCCAAAGAAACCTTCACTGTGTTCCACATATTCAAGGGGTTGCTAGACATTTTTATTTAGGAAAAAAATTAGCCATCCCAATGCCATGAAGCAAATGATTTTTGAATCATTTTAGTTTAGTTTAGAAATTTAGTTTAGTTTAGAAATTCTACATTTTTGGTCTGTAACTCTCAGAATCTCCCATATGGGGAATTCAAATTTGTAGTGCAAGAAGGTAAATTTTGAAGCCCTGGGAGGGGTATTCAATACCAGGTTAGGATTTGATTTGGTTGGGGCTATCTTTGGACATGACTCAATAGTTTTGTTGTTGTTGCTGCTCCTGCTGTTATTGTGTGCCTTCAAGTCATTTCTGATTTTATGGTGACCCTAAAGCAAACCTATCACAGTTTTTTGAGGTTGAGTGTGTGTGTGTGACACACCCAAGGTGACCCAGTGGGTCTCCATGACTGAGTAGGGAATCAAACTCTGGTTCCCCAGGGTCGTAGTCCAGTGCTCAAATGAATACACCACACTGGCTCTCTAGGAGTTCTTCAGTTTTCCACTTAGGTGAGCAACCTTTTCTTAGATATCTTGGTTCTGAAGTGGATACATGACATGAAAAATAATAGGAATTGGAGAGTAAAAGATGGTCTCTGTGAAACAGATTCCTAGCTACTTCTGCTGGCTAGAAGATCCAACGTTTTCTTTGTTTTCAAACAATGCCAAGAGGGTCATTGTGAATAATCACAATGCTGTGGACTTTGTTTGTGAAGTTTGGGTCAGGATGTTATTAGGGCTTTGCACTTCTGTAACCAGCCAGTTGTGTCGGTGGTTTTTCCTTGGTGACCTCTCCAATCTCATGGAGTTACACAACGGATAGCATCATGCTATGCTATACACCCCAATGGATTTTCACAATTTCCCCCCAAATAAGTATGCTCATGATAACAGCTATATGGGGGAAGGGAAACACTAACATGGTAATCATCAGTCTCATAGTTTAGGATGCATAGTATGGCAGGAAAATATTCAAGGTATATGGGATGAAACTTCTGTAAGTCAAGTTGCACGCAGGCTGCCTAGCTGTCTATCGTTGTCATATATACTGATTTCTTATTCATTTTCAGGATATTTATCAGCATGTCTTAGGAGGGGTTTTTTTCTCCTCATCCTACAAACATGGTTTTCTGTCAGATGCTTACTGGCTGTAGCTTACACAGCTAGTAACCCTGGGCATGTTCATACGTCATACTGGTTTCTATGGCACTTACTCCTAATTAGCTTTGTGTAGGTTGAAGCTTTGGAGCATAAAATTCATTTTTTATTTTTACCCTGCTTTTCAGTCCATGACAGAATCCCCAAGGCAGCTTGGAAAAACATTACAGATAATGATGTAATGTGAGCTTTTTCTATGTACACTTGTAGAAATTTACATTTTTGGACCATGTAACTGATTTGCTTATCAGTGTTCTATCCCCAAAGCCTGTCCAAGCACAATTTGCTGGAACTGGCCTTGCTTTTTCACTTCATCTATGGATTGAACTGAGGGCCTGACAATTAAAATGGCCCAGATAAATGCATCTGAGCAATCTATTATTAGATTATATAGTAGAATGCTCAGTTTGATGAGATACATCTTTCAAATTTCTTCAAAGCACGGTGTAATCAGTTTGCAATGCGTGGTGCCCTTGCAGGCTTGAAATGAACAATATACTTAACTTACAGGAACCATTGTAGAATGATAGCATGATCCCATGAAGGAAACAAAAAACTCATGTGCCATCAACTCATGTGCCATCAACCTTTTGACTCATTAAAATGTATAGAGCAGTTATGGTTGTTAGCCATATTGTAAACTAGAATTAAAAGACTTTTACAATGCAGTGAAATAACGTTTGCCAGTGGCTCAGCTGAAAACAAAATCAGCCTGTTTTGTTTTGTGTTCTTAAGTGGAGCATGGTCTATGCTTTCAGAGAAGACAGTTTTGCAATACTCCTCCACATTTGGGGGGTGAGGACTGTGATGTCATGGGCTTTGGTGTAAAATATTTAATTTACTATATACTTTAAGTTAATTTGGTGATGTGGTGTATATGAGCAGTAATAAGGTAAGCAGCTGTGAGGGGAGGGTGGGAGAATGGAATGCTGGGAGTGATTTGTGCTTGGTGGGATGTCTGAGGAGATTTGAATACGGTTCGTGGGTGACAATTGATAGAGTTAGGATAATTAGAAAGAAGAAAGGAGTGAACGAAGTGAGGATTAGAGCAAAGAGAGTCTGTCAGCCAGGTTTAGGAATTAATGAGTGGTGTTTAAGAGTCTGAGTTACCTAGAAGAGAAGAGTGTGAGAGATGTATTAAATGTATTAAATAATCTATTCTGTTATGTTCGACTTCCATTAATAAAATGTTGGTTTTGTATTCATATGCCTTTGGCCTCTGGGAATGCTACATTTCATAAAGCTTGGATTCAGAAATTACTTGTGTGGTGACAACAGTGAACAAAGGAGGGTGATGTCCAATGGGGATATTAGTTGCATAGTATCTCACACAGGTACCTTGAGGGCATCTAGGAGGCCCCCACAGCTGGTGGCCACAGCAGGACAGGAGGTGGTGGCAGAGATGGGGACCAAAGGAAACTATGAGATTTGTGGAAGTGTTCACATTTGGTAGCGGCAGAGACTTAAGCAGAACCTCACCTCTGGGAGAAAAGCAGTGGGTTAATTGGCAATCTCACCCAAGGACCCTCATGCAAACAGATTTAAAAATGTCTCCTTATCCCATCTGAAATCTTCAGCGATCTAGCGGCTGCCCACCCACTCATAAACCAGGCACCTTGAACATGAACCGGGCACCTTAACTGTTGAATTTATAAAAACATTTGTACTTGGATAGAAACAGAACTATATCCAGCTTCATGTGGTGTTTTTCTTCCATCTGTATGTAGGGCTTTTGGAAACTGAACACCTCATTATCAGACAAGGTTCACATAGCACAGTTTACATTCATCTCTGCCGAAATGACGAGGTGGAGGCTTTTAAACATAATCCCCTCCCTCCCCTCTCATTGTGATTCTTAAAACATCAAGGTCTAGAGGAATAATTTATCAATTAATTTGCCTCCAGCAAGAATCAACAGAAGAAAGTGATGACAGTTCCTGTTAGGTTCACTTCAAACCCAACTAATGTAATGGGTGTTTATTCTAGCTTCATCAAGTAAACACTCAAAGCAATATTCAGTTGTTGACTGCAGATACATGCCACACACAAGTCCTGAGTGCACTTGCTCATTTGATGAAAGATAACCTTTGTTAGAAGTCACGTACATAATAACATTGATGAAGGAAGGAGAATAATATGCTTTGAAAAATATAGTACGCTACCAGCTACATTGTTAAGATCACTGAAAATGCAAAATGGTTTCTGGATTGCATTAAAAGAGACCCATAAAATTAATACAAAACAACAACGCTAGACAAGCAGCAAGAGGATACAGTACAAGCACAGTCAAATTGATTCCATTAGTTTATGTCAGGGGAAATTACATTCCTGACAAGCTGTTTAATCTTTAAAAAAAAAATTCAGTCACAGTTCTTTATTTACTAGTTTTATTTACTAGTTTTATTTTACTTTATTTACTAGTTCTATTTACTAGTTTTAGTTTACTGGTTTTAAATCGATAGCCATATATGACACTGAAAACAACATTTGATATATCAGTGTCAGAAAGATCCCCTGAAGTCCCCCCGAATGTCACCTGTTATGGCTACACACAAAAAAGGGTGCATCCCAATTAGTTCCTTCTGTCTACTGAACTTGGGACTTCCCCTTCTTAACAGAAAGGAAAAAGTGTATTTCTCTGCTTCAGTGCAATGAGGAAAGTGCCGTATTCTTTCCTGAATCCTTATTTTAGAAAGAAAAGAAAAATGGCTTCATTAGTGTCAGCAATGAACAAGTAACAAAGGTTTATATGACTGCAGATCTCACTTCCTAAGGAGCAGAAGAACCTTCCAAAGGACTTTTGTCAGCTTCTCAGCTAGCAGCTGAGGTTTACTTCCTGTTAGGAGGTTGCAGCTGCGGGAAAGGGCCAACATCCTGTAAAAGGATAACATGTGAAACAGAGGAAAGTGGTCAACGTTAGTAGCCATTTGTGTCCATGTTTATGCTGCTGCTTGTCTGTATGTAAATATAGTTTAGCTGGTAAACCCAAGCAGCAAGGTAGCCAAAAGAATTTCTATTCCTTTTTTCAAGAAATGAGTTTTTCACATGCTTGCACACCTATGCTGTATATCGAGCACTGGCCCATGTAGAAGTTAAAATCCTGCTGTCAAGACAATTTTCTAGAAAACTTTATAACTGAGCTCAGAACTGACTTCCATTCACAGTCTCTGGCGTAGGGTTGAAAGTGTTCTCTGTAAGGCTTGTCTATTTCCACACAGTCAAAAGACAGAATGGATTACAAAATGTATAATAGTTATCACAACATATTATCTTAATGGTGAAGCTATCTGATCCCGCAATGTGTTCCTTATGAAGCACTGCTTTTTGGTTCTATTGGTTGATTCTCTGGAACTCTCCATGTCTTCAAGGTCATCACTGCCACACCACAGTCTGCTGCGTACATTAACTATAAGTCAAGATTCTGTGCCAGTAAGAAAAACTACCTACGTACACAAACACACGCATCTCCTTACAGAATGTTCTTGAAGAAGAAGAGGGAAGTGCCATCCATGTTTTCTTCAACTCCGAGAACAATTCACGATTCTGCAATGGCAGGGAGCAGGCAGGCTCTCACCTTTGCTGCTTTCCAAGCACTTTGGTACTCTGAAATCCAGTCAAAAGTAGTGGCTCCCTGACCAATGTGGAAGTACCTCTCATGGCTTTCTCTGTTATTCTCCTCTCCCTTTCCATTTTCACTATACACAAAAGACTTCAGCTGCTCTCTTTCAGGAAAACCTGCTGTCTTCAGTGCTTGCTGCCCTCTTTGTGAAGATCTCACACCCTTGGAGCCCAGGGGTGTTTCTGTGGGTAGGTGGAGCCAGACTGCTTTACCATTAACTCTGAGAAGGTCATTTCCTTTCTTATTTGGACTACTCACCAGAGTCTTCATCCTGCTTTGGTTTTTCAAACTTTTAAGCTCTGGGCAGCTGTCATCTCTCTGCAGTGGCCTTGGAGAGGGAAGTCTGGGGAAGAAGTTGACAACATCTTGCTTCTCTAGAGTTTTTTCTTGAACTGAACTGTTACCATGGAAGTGGTGCTTTAAACACTCAGTACCTGTATTTCCATAGCCATTATGGCATATCCACCAAGGCGTCTTCTGAGCTTCAGTGTATAGCTCTTCTAATGGGTCCACAATTGAGCTGGAGTAGGTTTTAAGACAATCAAGAATGAAGCTATTTCCTTCCAATGATGTCACATTAGGAAGCGTGTACATGGGAACCGTTTTTGATGCCTCAGACATATTTAAGACTTTAGGGCTATCAGGCAGTGTTCCATGTTTATCAATATCTTGAACCTTATGCTTATTTTCTGGAAGCACTGGAAAGGAAGATCTTGCTAGTTGACGGATAGATTCCACGTAGTCTTCCTCAGAACAGGAATCTGGACTCATATAGACATTTCCAAACCCCTTTGTGCTACTTGTTTTGTCTTCCAGCATATCCTCAAAAGCTTCACTGATGGTTGGAAGAGGCTTTGCTAAATTCAGTCTTATTCGGGGAGCCATTTCTGTAAGGAATATGCAGGATATCATTAGCCAACAGGAATGGGTCGCAAATATGCTGTTGTAAATTTCACACTTTGTAATCATTTTAGCATAACAAGTTCCAAAATCGATATTAGGGTAACACTATTGGTAAGCCAACCAGATGGTCACCCCAAAAGTGCAAGTTTTCCAGATCTTTACATCAAGCAAGATATTTCAAAAAGTAGATGGGAGAGGTGTAATGGGCAATTATTAGGTGGAAAGGTGGTTGAGAACCTATCTTGGTGCTAAAGCTATGTTATCTTAACATCAAATGTGAGAGGAGGTGTCTGTAGACAGGCACGTTTGGCTGGAACCCTTGGTGTGATAGTTTCAGATAGTACCTGAGCTTGCCCTACGACTATGCGGAGTAAGTAAGAAAGAAATGTTTGACTGCCCCATTGTCAAAAAACGGAAGTGCCACCTGTTACATGGAGGCATGCTTCTACCCCAATCTTTTTTTAAAAAACAAAACCCTACCTTTTAAAAAGGAGAAAACTTGTTCCCTCCATACTATGTTTCAGTATCTCTTCCTTGGCTTCGGGGCACTTAGTTGGATATATAGATTTGTTTGCCTTGATTCTCTGCATGTGAAAGTTTTTAACCTTTCTTACTCAACACAAAAATGGCCCTCTGGCTTGCCAGGGTCATCTCTGTGCTGTCTCATGAGGCTAGGAGGAGGAGAGTGTTAAGGTTGTTAGAAATGGGGCCTGCAACACAGTGTTACAGTATGAAGTGCTCCTGTTCAAAACTGCAACCACCCATGCTCTCCAGGGTAATCCATTGCATTGCCACTCTCAATTCCTTCTCAATTCCTGCTCCCAAAAACTGGCATTCCAGGCCCACTGAGCATGCCAAGTTCTCAAGTGCCTGTTTGGAGGTTCCCCACCTCCAGTGTTGACCCCAAAGGTATTTGTACTCTCGCAAACCTTTCCTTTGAGTTCCCTCTGCTTGCTGAGATCTCCCTCCCGGGAGTGGATAGTGCTTTAGCACTTGAAGAATTAAGTTAACTTTTACCATGTATGCAGGTAGATGGAATTCTTACAAGGGTGGTGTGAGAAACAGCTCCAGAAAAAGACAGGAAAAAATGGCATATTTACAATTCAAATTTCAACCAGTATAATGTTTAAGAACAGAATCCCCAGTATTCTCACTGATCTACAGTTCCTGAGATTCTTCAAGGGAATCCATGGCTGGGTTCATGTGGTGACACTTGCTGCCATAAGTGGGGTTTAGGCCTACACTATGTACTTGTTCAGACCCTGCAGAATAAGGTTCCAATACCTTCTTCTACAAGGCCACCATGCCAGCACAAGAAAAGAGCTGTAGGTCTGCTAGGAACGATTCTGTCCCTCCAGTCAGTACTCTGCTGTGGGAGCATCTGAGCTTGTTCCACTGGCTCTTGCACATTGAAGGAGGAAGGAGCAGACTTAACCTGGACCAGCAACTGCTCTTTCTCCTCTTGGTGTTCAAGAGGAACTGGGATAAGTCTGGGGATACTCTGCAACTGAACAGTGGTTGGAGAAAAGGTATTTAGCCCTTGCACATTGGAAGAGGTAGCTGGGCAGAGAGAACAGACGCTACCACCTTCTGCACCTATTCTGACAAAGACTTGCTCTGGCAACATGGCATAGGATCTCAGACCTAAAGACAGATTTAAACCAGCTTTGATTTGATTTTTTAGATGCATCTCAGAAATGAACATTCCTTTTTCCCCTGGATAGCTGGAAGATTAATGTCTTGTAATTCCTGCACCTGCTCTGCAGCATTCTTGTGTTTACCAAAAAAAAAAAAAAAAAAGCTACAAAAACAGGCTTTCTGTATGCAGCTCATGAGCCACATTGCCCATTCCTTACTGAAAGAAGAGCTCATTCGTAAAGAAGTCTTCAAGACTCCTTCTTAATATTGTTTAAAAGCTCAAGCCTCCAGGTTCTGGAGGTGGGGAACCTCCTGAACTGGACTTTACCATTTCAGCTGAATCAAAAGAAAAAAGACACAGAAGCTGTGCTGGTCAGACCATTGGGCCCCATCTACTCTCATCCACTCTGGCTAGCAGGAGGACTTCAAGCTGGCTTTTCTCCTAGCTGGTGATTCAATCAAGGACCTTGTGCTTGCACATACCCTTCATCTACCATTATCTCCAGGAACATTCATTAGCTCCTTAGCTCCATGCTATAGCAGGCAAGGAAAGAAAGCAGTGAGAGGAGCATGATGGGAATGAGCAGGAGACACTAGCAAAGAAACACAGAAATGCTAGGGACAATCGCCATTGTCTTGGGCAGAAAAGAGAAAGAGATTGGGTACACAACCCTAGAGGAATCAAAACCACATTCGGTTTTAATTCAAAAGCAGCCTCCAGGTTCTCCATTCAGCTCTGTGTGTGTCCATGCTCAACCCTGAGGCAACCTAGGCATAGCTGATTTTTTTTACCTTGAATCCCTAAGCTTATGGAGTATTAACTTGCAGTGTGGTAGGTAAGCTTCTCTAATACTGATACAACTGACACACAAACCATACAGGGAGAAAAATCTCACAGCCCATCACTGTTGCTCCAGTCCTGAGGCCATCTGCTCAGCTGCCATGATATGGATGCCCTCTGCTGCTGGTTTCCTTAACCACAAAAGTGACAAGCATTAAGCTGGCATTCCCAGCCTATACAAAACCTATTTTGGTTTTTCCTCTTTTGAACTCTGAAGTCTAATCTCAGCAATCTAGCTGGCCGTGTTTCCCTTTGGAATATAGTGGTCTTACCTGAGGGTATCTGTTCAGGTACAGCTTGACTGCTTCTGAGCCTCCAGGTTCTGCAGCGTCTCTCCTGTGCTGTCCGTTCTCCTTGATTTCCAGCACTGAATATGTGCTGTCTAAACCAAAGCTGCACATCAGGGTAGCGGCAGCTTCCAGTCAGCTGACTCAGCTGCTTTTTGGTTGTTGATGCTAAATATAGTCTGGTCTGTGCCATTCTGCTTCCGAAGAACTCTAATTTGATAAGTGCCTCATGTTACTGGAAAGGCCGAAAGCAGGGAACTGGGGGAGATGAGTCTAAAATGATCTCCATGGCAAATAAATCATTTTCCTTTGGCACAATAAAAGCATTAAGTTATGCTTTATACTCTGAATTATTCAATAGGCTCCATGCAGTAGAAAGGCAGTGACTACATGTGCTCTGCCTTTGCAGTTAGCAACATGTTAAACCAAATTCCATGCTGCTGTCCTTAAGCTCACATGAGGATGTGACGTTTTAAAAAATACATGTCAGTGTTAACAATTAATGGACACTCTGTGTTCAGATGACATAGAGTGAGTGTTAAGTCATTTGTCCCATTACCCTGGTGTCTGAAAAATTATATCCACAGACCCACACAAAGCTTCAGAGATGCAGGCCTTCTCTTTGGGAAATGGTGAAAACAAACATTTCACATGTTTCAGGTATACACTGTCTTCTACAACACTTCGGTCAGGCTTATGTGGCACAGGATATACTTTGTGTAAGGATGCAGCTTCAGCATCTGTCTTCATTGCTCAGGGCCAGCCACCTGAGGGAGGTGATGCTGAGAGATGGGGAGGTGTGAAAACTCTCCCACCCAGCCTGTCCCTTGCACCCCTTAGCTAGCATTCTGTTTCCTGGTGGTGCAGTGGTTAAATGCCAGTACTGCAACCACAAGGTTGTGAGTTCGATCTTGCCAGGCTCCAAGGTTGACTCAGCCATCCATCCTTTCGTAGGTCGGTAAAATGAGTACCCAGCTTGTTGGGGGCAATTAGCTAAAAATACATTGTAAACCGCTTAGATAACACTTAGTTGATAGGCAGTATAGAAATAAATGCTATTGCTATTGCTTAGGTGCAGGGAAGGATGATCTTCAAAAGCTGATATCAGGGTAAGACTTAACAGCAAGCCCTTCTTGTGTGTCAAGAATGTCTTGTTCTTTACATACTCTCCAAAATTTCACAGATGAAAACTGAGACATACATGGCTAAGGAACTTTGGAGTATAGTATAGAACTTTGGAGTATGGAGTATAGTCAGAAAATGTTACTAATGAGGAAGAACAGACAAGCTAGGAGAGGCTACCACAGTTTGCTTATACCTGAACCTACAGGGAAGGGGAAGATTATGTCCTCTCTTCACCTCTCTCTCCAGCTAAATTTACTGAATGCAAGCTCACAAAGAGGGAAATTGGAAAGAGAGGAAAGAAACTGGAACACCTGAAAAGCACCTGAAAAGTGGGATGACAAAGGATTAAAAGAGGTTGTCCCTGCCAAATTGGGACAGCTAAAGGGGATGCCATTACCTAAAATAGCAAAAAGTCTTGGGTCAACTGTCAATGCTAGGGTTCAGTGCAGAATGATATCAAAACAGGAACATATAAAAGAGGCCGCTAAAATATACAATATATTTCAGCTACCAGTGAGTTAACAGGGGATCACAAGGCACCAGAACCAGAGGGAAAAGGTCTTCATAATCAGTGAGAGATGCCTGCTGACATTTTTTCTCCTACAAATTAAGCCCTGACAACAGCATCTTAGAGGAATTTTCAGGCCTCACTGCTTGCTTTGAGATTGTTCCCACTTGTGTACCTGCTTGTTCTGTTTTAAGGTTTACCTCTATGAGCCACTTAACTTTCCAACAATGCTGTGGAGTGACGATATATCAGAGCATTGTGGGTAATGAGATTCGTGGTTGGCTCTCACTCCGTCACCACAGACTGCAGTGCTACTATCACCCACTGCTTCTAGAAAGCCTGTGGTGATGTAGAGATATGAAGAGAGGAATCACAAGGGTAGTCCCAACAGGCTACCCAGAATTTAAATATATATATTAGAAAAATAAATCAAATACTTTTAAACACACTAGGTCTCGCTTTCTCTCTGTCTCTCATTCTCAATTGTTTTTTTGTTTTGGTTTGGTTTTTTGGACAGGTTTATACAAACTTTGCCCAAAATACTGTTATGGCTACTCATTATAACATTTCCCTCCCAGAATCCCTAAAGCTCAATCAGATGCACCATTTTGTTGATCAAGAAGTATGTCTTTGAAGAAAGAAAGAAAGTTCATCTAGCACTGTATTTGTACCTTTATCAGCAGCCAAATACCCTTCAGGTGCATCCTTCCCCATGAGTAAACTTACATACTGAGAAGTCTTGGATATCTAGCCCTTTATACTGCAAGGTCTCTTTCATTTGACATTTCTGTTCTTGAAAACTTCTGTGTCTTCATCAGCATAAGATGATCTTGTAAATTAGTAGACTAATAGACCATGGCTTGAATTCTATGGTTAGTGCTTCCCAGCAAAAAGTCACTGAATGAATGAACCTTCCATACAATTCATAGTGACCAAATTAAATAAGATATGGAAGAATGGTTATTAGGTTTCTGACCTCTTTTTTTCATTCTGGAAAAGGAGTTGCATCAGGTCTGTGTCTTTCAGGTTAGTTTTATACATTTTTCTTTGACTGAAAAGAGCTGTGGAAGGGTAAGGGGAAAGACACAGACTGTACGTTTAGTCTGCATTAATGCAGTTAATCCACCACCAAACAAGTGCAAGTACAGACTGAAGAGCCAGTATAAACCTGTGGATGTGGTCAGTGGTTCAATGGTGATGTGCTTGAAGAGGAGTGAAGTAATTCTTCATTAACATTCTTCTTAAATGAAGTAATGAATAATTTTAGCAATTTTCTTCCCACTGAGGGAATATTTTCAAAAACCACACCATTTTCAAAATCTATTCCCAGTTTGGGTCTTATTCTGCACAAGAGTCAGGCATGGTTGTTTTGCACAGGAAACTGCAATTTCTGCACAGGAAACAGGCATTTTCTGCACATCATGCTATATCCTGCACAGAAAATTCTGTTTCCTATGCAAACCAACCACTTGTGAATCTTGCACAGAATAGTCCTGAACTGAGAAGATTATAATCAGTCCAGGATTCTACTCATCAGTGTTTCGCAACACTCAAAAAAACATGTTTTTCAACTATTTTTTTAAAAATATTTTCAAACATTGTTTTCATTCCTATTGAATACACAGTTTTAGCAGAAAGAGAAGAAGAATTGAATTCTGGGACATACTCCCCCGGATGCCTCTCCTTACTCTCTTTGACTCTTCCCTTCCTGTCTTAAATTTGCAGGAAGGTAGAAGCTTCAACATGTCTTTCTTTTCCTATTTGTAAACCAAGTCATTTGTTCTTCTGTGTTTCAGAATGAAACCACCACAAAAATTCAACAAACCACTTCTCCAGTTTTCTTTTGACAGGAAAACATGAAGATAGCTAAAGTTGTCATTACTTTGTTGAAATACAAATTTTACCTCCTGCAGTGTGGATCATCCCCAGAACAGATGGGGTTTAATGTTTCTATGGTTTCTTTTTTGAATCTATTTTGTATCTGGTAATTTTCAAGACTCTCAATTTTGTTTTGTTTTTTTCAAAAAAAGGAAGATTAGATATTCTTCCTTTTCCACCCTAAAAATAACTGTGTAACTCCTTCAACAGCTTTTAAAAGGCACATTTCCTAGAGGTTTTCTTATATATTTAAAACACAATGCCATGCATTTTTCCACAGAAGTAAATCCTACTGATTTGTGGGATTATTCTTAAGTAAGCAGATATAAGATTGCAACCTTTACTGATTAAAAGTCAGATGATAAGATGATAGCCCTAATTATGAGTTGTATTGATTTGCACACAGAAATAAGCAAATAATGCATTACATTAAGGAGAGTGAAACATTTTCTCTGTATAGCTCTGCCGCTTTTAATTATTGATTGCTTAAAAGCATTTTAAAATGTTTTTAGTGTCACATGCATATTTCAATAAGATGCTCCATCAAAAGCATTCCTGAAATATAGTACAGAAGGCTACATTATTTACCTCTTAAGCCTCTGCTCCTCCTCCTCTCCTTCCGCTGGTTGTCAAAGTCAGAGCCTGAATCTTCAAAGAACTCCTTGCTGTTTTAATGCCTGAAGACAGAGAAAACATCACTTTTTATACTTGTTAGAGAATACAATAAATCAGTATGACTGTTGAAGCACAACAATAGCAGGGGCAATACCTGTTCAAACAAGCAGATAACTAGTTAACAGAGCCAGAAAATGGGGCTGCCCTTTTGACTTGTAACATTCCAGAGATGCACTTCCAAGAGCCAACTGGCCAAAACATAATTTTGAGAAAAGTTACTTTTTGAGCACTATAACTAGAATGGTACTTGGAGGGCACTATAACAGTAATGTTGTTGTTGTTGTTATTGATCCACCTCTCCCTGTGAACTGAGGTGGGAAAGAACAACCAAAAACGTGTCACATAACTTGAGCTAAAATTGCATATGAACTCCACCAATAAATACTTTAAAAAACATAATTTAATAATAATCTGGATAGTCCTGCTGGAAGAGACTGGTCTTTACTGCTGATTTAAACTCAGAGAGCATCTAGAGCTGACAAATCTCTTCTTAGAAGGAACCAGTGACTTCAAAAGAACCTTCTCATGTTGGGCTCTCTTTCTTTTTCCCTTCCTCTTTCTCTCTCTCTCTCACTCAGGTTAAGCTATACCTAGCTCCATTTTTACTCACATCTAGACAAGGAGTCAGAATTGTTCTCTTTCAGTGGCCTTCCTCTACATATGGCACTTCTTAAGGGTTTTATTACTATTTGCTGCATTGGAAGCCACTACAGATGATTTAATACAGGAGTGTTGGCCTACAGCTCCCAGCCTTCCTCACCATGGCCTGTGCTGGCAAGGGCTGATGGGAGCTCCAGGAGGAACTGAAGGATCACGTTTGGCTCATTCTTAATTTAAAGGTTATTTCACTACGCCTTATTGCCAGTTTACTGTTTCTGTAATCAAGCCATCTAGATTATATTTTTTCTATGGAAAACTAGGGTTAGAAATGTCATATAGAAACAAACAAATTAACTATTCAGGTATCTTATAGAGGTTAGATTGGCCCCCTTCTCTGTTGTCCCTTCCGCAACAGAGAGATTTTAACTCAGAGAAGCCTTTGGCATGGAAAGCACTCTACTTTAAAGTGGATATCATTGTGTTTAGAGGTCTGGAGTTCTCTGAAGCAATAATGCAGATCAAGACCACATTATGTTTTTTTGTAGGTCCTAGTGTTACTGCGGTCTAGGCCTACCCGGACCTAGCACCCGATATCATTTTGATATCAAACAATTCGGCTTTCCTTGCCACCCCGCTACGCGTGTTTGCAAGGCAACCAGACAAGCACGCAAACAGGCACGGCCGATAATTGCTGGACATTCCATTCTCCACCCAGGCAGGCCAGACACAGCCGGTTCGTCGCTTCAGGGACCTCTCCGGCAAACATCTCATTACATATGCGTGATACTAACAAAGACTTCCTGCCCCGAGCAGGCTACTGGACAAAGGTTGTGCCATCCACTGGTAAGCACTGTGCATTTGCATACTGGCTACACTATTGTTAATTCGGCACTGATTCCATCATGCAAAGTTGTGACCTTTCCAAGACATTGTCTCGCACCCAAAACTCATTGTTTTTCCCCGAGTAAGACATGGCCTGCAGTCACAATTCACCCTATAAAAACCCCTGATTCCAAGACCTTCCTCAGATCGCTTGTACCGCTCCAGAGTTCCATCCCACCTTGCTGCCGCATTGCTTGGCGAGCTCCCCTCAGCTAATCGAGCTGAGTTTCTTCTCCGCATCCCCAGCTTCTTTCACAAGGTCCAGGACGATGAGACAGGTGTCGCATCACCCATTTCCCTCTGAAAATCCCTACTCCTCATTCAATTTCTGGTTCTTTAGTTGTCTGTGTGACTGTGGTGTCTTTAATATTTGTCTGTATTCAATAAAACATCATGTTTATTACTTTAAACCCGTCTGGCTGCTTGACTGACCTGACCCCGTAGACGCTGGGTTGCAAGATCCTGCTAAGTTACCCTGCCTCTCACTAGCTTAAGTGAGTGCTCCAGCTAATTTTCCCCAAGGTTGTGTTTTATTGTTTGGTTATTTAGGTGTCCCTCCCGGGACCCCCAGAAATCAGGGGAACACTAGATGCTCTTGTATTTGACTCTCCACCTTGCCTTGATGTATAACTAGAGATGTTTTTGTAGTTCCTAAAGTTTCCATAGTCCCCAGACACTGTGCCTAAAATGCCTAATGGATAAGGCATCAGATGCTTAAAGGATGCAGACTTTATTGTTCTGAGCTTTCCTTTCTGTCCAAGGCCACAGGCTAACTGTTCTAGCCTTTCCAGACACCTAATAGAAAACTTGAGGCAGGATCTCTCTATTTAGCCCAGGACATTGCAACAAACCTGCCTTGGATCAAGGACTGCACCTACTTCAGGTAAACATTTCAGGTAAAGCCTTTTTCAGTCAACAGGCAGGAAAATAAAAGAGAGACAGCAAGAGCACCAGTCTAGAGAAGGCAATACAGAATTCCCTACTTTCACAGCCAAGATTGTCTATATCCCCCCCCCCGAATCAGTTTGTTTTTTGTCCACTGTTCTGTGTCCACTGCTGCTCCCATGAGCCACCAGTGGAGAATGCACAAAGTCAGCTTGGAATGATGGACTTGGGGAGAGAGAGCAAGAGATCAGGATAATATCCCGATGAGAACCATGTGGCCTCACAGATGCTGTTGGACTGCAACTCCCAACATCCTTCATTTTGGGATATGCTTCCCTTAATTCCAGATCCATGTATGAATATTCAGTATACAAGCAGAGGATATGAAGACCAGGGAAGTTTCAGACAACAGATGCACTTTGGTCTCCATGATTTGATCATTATCACATGTCCGCTATAAAATAGCCAGATAATGACCTCAATCTTATTAATGCTGACTGGAGTAGACCCATTGAATCAATGGAGTTTACCTATGTGTTGACTTGCCATTCAACAATAAATTGAATAGGCTGATTCTAGCTGGAAGTAACCAACAGGATACTAGCTAGTGTTAAGTTAAACTATGTGGAGGCCTAGCAAATCATACTGTTCTGACTGTAAAAAATGTGGCCCTGGCTTAAATGAACTGATCTGAACATTTAAGTGAAACTGTTGTTATGACACTGGTAGCTGCACATTCTGAGCCTGGGCATGTTCATGCATGTTAAATCATTACTCAAGTCAAGCATTAGGAGAGACCAGGGGGCCTTCTTTTATTCCAAGCTTGGCTGATAACTGAGAATGCTTTGCTTCTCATGTACCATTCTTTAATGTGGAAAGAATGCTGCCTGGTAGGTAGAGATACAGGGAGAATATCACACTCACTTAATTCTCATTTGCTACTGTGTGTTTTTTCCCTCAAAGAAATTGTCCTCATTTTTTATAAAACCCAGATTTAGGAGAAGGCAGTGGCACAAGGCTTCATTTTCATATATCCCCCTGTGTAATTGCTGGATATCACCTCCAGATGGAAAAATCATAAAATATGGATTGTTTCTGGGATGACGCACAAGGCCAACTGCATCTGTTGAATGCCAGCAAAGTTCAGGAAGGGAAAGAAAAAAATGACCAGAGTGGGATGCAGTAGGTCACTACCTCTTCCTGTGTTTCAGCCTACATGTGATTATATTTGAATGTGATTCAGTAGTACTATATCTCTGTCCTATGAATGCTGCCCAACTTTTTTCTGAAATCTGGAATTGTAGTCCTTAAAAATGACTTTCAGAATTCAATCTTGGGACATGTTAAATAAAAGTGCTTCTGACTTTGTGCCAAACTGTTAACCACAGACTGTAATATTAGGATCTAAACAAGGGTAAACAAAGTGCAACCCTCTAGAGGTTGTTGGATTGCCAGTCTCAGCATTCCACAACATTAGCTTTGTTGACTAAGGTTTCTGGGAATTACAGTTTAAGAACATGTAAAAGGTAGACATGATGATGTTATCATGAATTCCCTCTGCATGCTTGCATGTGGGTGAAGCTTGCTTATTCTACTAGGCAACATGGGCTCCATCAGGCCTCTCTGAGGGTAGGCAAAATGCAGTCATCTCACCCTGCTTCATTGGCTGAATGCAGTCAGAACTGATCACAGCATCTCTCTCTTTACAATGGATGGTCCTCAGAAACCTTTGTGGACCTTCCTCAAAAAGGAACATGGACCACAATGGAAGTTAACATTTAGAGAGAGAGAGTTATCACCACAACTAATTTCAGATCAGTTGGTTTCTATCTTCATGCGGGGGGAGGCAGAGAAATAAAATTCCAGCATGTGACCAAATTTTGCTGGTGGTTTATTTAAAAACTTTTAAAAGTTTGTTAAAAACCCAAACAATGTTAGAGCAAGAATGGCTCACCTGTTTGGGTATCTAAGGTACTTGTTCAGCAAACTAGCATTCCAAACCCAAAAGCAGTAATAATCAGAGAGAAAGAGAGAGAGAGAAAAAACATACTGCTGCATTAATACTGGGTATGTGCACCCAATGCACATGCAGAGAACTTTCCAGCAAATGAAGACTGCTCAGGATAGGCAGTGAATCAGGGTGTTAGGAGAGAATAATCTTGCTTATAGCCATATATTGGTATAGATCAGTTTCAGTACTCACTGAAAGTGTTTAAAATGGGGAGTCATGAAGGGCACCCATTAGCCAATCATGGCTTCTTACCTTATTTTGGGATCAGTTTTCTTTTCAGATTCTGGGTGATCAAGCTTGTTCATATATTGGAGAGGAAATTAGGAAAGGGTTAGCACTAGGAAAAGCTTTGATTGCTCTCAGAACTTGCTGCCCATCCTTACTTCTGAGTAAGCCACTACTCTTTTTTTTTAAGCAGTCGTGCAGAACTGTATTTTTGTACAGCATTGTTTCTCACATTATTTCTCTGTCAGGCACACAGAGGGGTTGTTGTAGGGACCTTGGATGCTCAGAACATTTTGCCCATGTTTACTCCTGCATAATCCAGTACATTTTTACTTTTGAGTATGCTTCTACTCTTGACTATATTGGAGTGTGCTGAAATGTGGGATGAGTAGATTTATGCCTAAAGTGAGTGTGGGGTGCATGAGTTTCTTCCTGAAGTAAATTCCGTGGCATCTCAGTTTTGCACTCATTAACTTAATGTCCCTTGCTTCACTGTCCTTTTCTGTATAATGTGAAGTCGCTAGAGCAGAAAAATAGTACCCCTAACACATGCAAGGAAGAATTTTGGACCTCTTCCTCCTTTCCCTCCTTGATTATCATCACTACTACGATCACAATTGTGGTACCTGCCATCACCTTTATAGCATGCTCCCCTGTTGCAGTGTGGATTTTTCTTCTTATCCTGGATAATGCTTAATTCTCTTTATCAATATCCTCACTTTTTGGTATTCAGGTTCTTAATTCTCTGTGAAATGGGAGTGGTTGCCAGAACAGGAGAATAAAGGTACAGGTGAATGTTCTTGTTGTGTAGCTTTAAGTAGTATGTACACAGGTGTGTACGTACACACACACACACTCACAGCTTTGGTTTCATGAACTTAAACTTTGCATGTCTCCATTTCTCTTTTCTGTGACACGAGCTGCTTCCAAGCCTCCTTTTCCTGTGGTGACTTCCTGGCTCTGCCTGTCATAACCCTGCCCTTATACCCATCAGCTCTATGGTCACCAGCAACCAACAAGAGGTCCATGCCAAATGAAGGTGGACTGGCTTCAGAGAACCATATTAGAAAAGAGACAAAGCTGACAGATGGCAGCTGCCATCAGATTTGCTTTTTAATAAAATGGTAATGATGTAGTCCATTAAGTTGCTGTGCTTTATACAGTATACCACAGGCTATTGGTGGAGGCTACTGGCAATTTCTAGGAACCATTAATTAACCAACAGATGTTAACAAGATGGCTAGTTTTTGCTAGCAGTCTTCCAGGAATCATTCAGTGCTCTCTAATAATTAGTGAAGCATTGTACCTGCTAGATCACCAGAGACACAGACCAATAGCATAAAAAAAAAATAAACTGAAAGACATTCTCTTAAAGAAACCTAATAGGAGAGCACAGTGTTATTTAAAGTGTAAGAAAACTTTTATAGAAGATCAGGCCAACTAAATACAAGTGTGTCACAGAAGTAGTCTTGAAGCCTGGCTTTGAATTTCCATATGGTGACAGTTTAAATTGTGCTTCTTTAGTCAATAGGAAAGCTATCTGCTAGCACCCACACAACACTGATCTTCAGTTCCAGAAACCTTATATAACCAAAGCAGAGACGGATTTTAACATTTTATCAGTAAGTGTTTCAATTTGTGCCTTTGTTGACAACGGGGAAGCAGAAGCCCAAATGTTAACTAAGGCCCTTTCCTCATGGGGGGGCGAAACGGGGCCGCGCACGCAGGGGCAGAGCTTACCCGCGAGCGGGTTGCTCCGTCCCTGCGGAGAGCGTGGATCCGCCGCTCTAAATGCCGCCGAATTTCGGCAGCGCTCGGCGGTGCCCAAAATGGTGGCCGGCGGCTGCCGGCGGCTTCCGGCGGCGCTCTGCCAATCAGGACAGCGCGCCAGCTGGAAGCCCGCCCCGGGCAGATCTGCAGGGACGCGCTACCGCATCTCTGCAGTTCTTCACCGGGGGCTGCCATGGGGCAGCGCAGGTGAGTTTTGTAAAAACCACTTGCGAAGGTGGTTTTTATAAAACTCGCAGCGCCACTCCCGCGGTTGCGCTAGAGCAGTTTGAGGTCTAGAGCCTCACTTTTTTTAACTGCGCTAGCACACCCCGCGGTGAAGAAGACCTCCAAGAGAGGTCACCCTAGCGTGGGCAATATGCCCGTGTGGAAATGGCCTATGCCTACTTCTGTTTGTAAT
This sequence comes from Iguana delicatissima, assembly GCA_948472985.1. Classification (NCBI taxonomy): domain Eukaryota; kingdom Metazoa; phylum Chordata; class Lepidosauria; order Squamata; family Iguanidae; genus Iguana; species Iguana delicatissima. The sequence goes on from CAOKZL010000312.1 coordinate 44,813, forward strand.
CCTTCCTTGCTTCCATTTCTGCTATCTTTATTGATGGGGAGGGGGCATGCCTTCTAAATCACATCTGTTGTTTTAGGGGGAGGAGTTTAGTCCCATCTCTACGCTCTCTCAAAGTTATTGTTTGTGCAAAAGCCTTTATAAAATTATCAGAATGATTCTAGAAGATGTATGTACATCAAATCAGAAGTCGTAAAGTTTCCTGAGAGCTGAGTAGACTAGCAAGAGGAGGAAAGGAGAACGGGGGCAGCACCAGGAAGAAGAAAGCCACAGAAGTCAAAAGAGCACTTTGGTGCTTTCCATTGTCCTATCTGCTTTCCTGTGCCTCCATCTAGTGGCTATTTGCCTGTATAGCTTCTGTCTCAAAAACTGAAGAGAAGTCTCAAATGCTGCAGATTTTGTACTTCTAGCACCAACTACAGTTAACTTTCCATATCCATGGATCTTGCATCCACAGATTCAGCCAACTGCAGCTTGAAAATATTTTTTAAAAAATCCAAAAAGCAAACCTTTTGAGTTGTTCACCATTTTTTTCTACATGGGATGCCATTTTATTACACCATTGTATATAATGGGACTTGAGCATCCAGAGATTTTGGTATCCATGGGAGATCCTGAGGGCCCACTGTGCAGCATTTATTTATTTTGTTTTCAGCATGAACATGATATGGATTTTTCAGTGACTTTGGGCCAAGATCCTGTTTGACACTGGTAGAACATAAAGCTTATTTTCTATAGAACATAAAGCTTACTCCACTAAATTACTTTTGCTGAAGATATAAGAGAGCAAAGGCTGCACAAATGGCAGATAAATGGCAACCTGGGTGCCCCCTGCTATCAATCAGACACTGCTCAGGTGAGAGGTAAAACTACACCCCAGTTGCTGTTGCAGAGCAGAGCCAAGGCGAAAGGGGTGCACAAAGAGATACTAGATACCCCCCAATGTCAGAGAAAATATATTCACTGACATAATCTTAACTTAAGTTTTCTAATATTTCCTCACATGTCATCACTTAGCCAATCCATAATACTTTCCATGCAGAGTACAGGCAGGGGCCCACTGTTTCATTATAGTAGTCACTGGCACATTTTAGATCATGAAAATGTTGAGAAGAGTGAGAAGAGCATTAGGTTCGGTATGATCACAGGTACAGCTGAGTTTTTAAAGGATGATTATAGAAAAGAAAGAGAAAGGAAACAGAAAAGAGAAAATAAACACAGAGAAAGGGGAAAAGTAAAATAGAAAGGGGGAAGTGCGTAAGATATGAACAAAGGCTAGGCATTTACACTGATATAAGCTGATATAAGCTTATCATGAGAGACTGCAGCCCTTTCCACACCTTACCTTTTTCTGGCGCTGGGGTGCGGGGATCGTGCAAGCAGCCTCTGGTGAGAGGCTCTCGTGTCCCTGCTGCTTCAGCTCCGCATGAGCTGCCTGCTCGCGTGAGAGCCCTGCTTCTTCCTTCCGCAACACAGCCTGGGAGTTTCCCAGGCTGTGCTGGGGCAGGAAGCGTGACTGGTGTGGCTCCGGAGGCTCTGCACGCCAGGTAAGTGCGCGCAGGGCCCGGGAGCAATGTGCAACCGTGCACCATTTTTGGCTTCTAGCCGAAAATGAAAAGGTGCGCGATCAGCGCCTGCCAGCCCCTGGAGTGTCGCGCGATTGTGAGTGCATTGTACGGATCACTCCTCACAATCGCGAAATGCTCCAGCTGCCCTTTCGCATGGCAAATGCCATGCGGAAAGAGCCTGCATAGTGTAGTGGTTTCAGCATTGGACTACAAGCCTGGAGACCAGGGTTAGATTCCTTGCTTGGCCGTGGAAAACCACTGAGTGACCTTGGGCAGCTCACACACTCTCAGCCCCCAGGAAACCGCATGACAGGTTCATCTTAGAGTCACCATAAGTCGGAAACACAACAGCAACAAAGCTGACCACATTTCCAAAAACGCATTTTCTTGAAGTTGGTGTCTATAAAGCAAACAGTCATATGTAGCTAAAGCAGTAATCTTATGACTGTTGAGCAGCAGATGGTGAATATTTATTTTTGCAACAGTAAAAACATGTTCTGTGTATACTATACACAGACATATAAATGGGTCTATCAGTCTAAATTCTCACTAACTGAGGTCATACTGCTTTGGACATTTTATCAAATGAGAAGGCTCATTGGAAAATACAGTAGAAGACAATAGATGAAGTAAAGTGGAAGCCTGTAGGAAAAGAGGAAGGCCACATTACAGATCGGTTAACTCGACAAAAGAAATCCCCACTCTGAGTTTGCTACTCCTGAATGGGGCTGCTGGAGGTTACTCATTCATAATGTTGTAAGTCAAACCGATTAGATGGTAAATAAGAACAACAAAATATGCAGGATCCAAGAATGTATAACCACAGGTGAAAACCAGTCAGGGTAGAGGTACCATCTTAACTAGGTGTGATGCTCTTAAAAATAAAAAAAATGACTGGAATCCTGTTAGTAAGTTTTAGTGTTGTAACTCTGCCTTACAACATCGCAACTCTCTTTTTTGGTCACTGTGTAGGTCAGAATTCTATTCCAACTATGCAATACCCTAAAGGCTTCCATCCCCTGCAAAAAAACCACCCTCTAAGCCACACAGCCCTCCCCCTAGCATGGGTGTTTCTGGGTTTTGGGAGAACAAGGGGACTAGCAGTGAGCATGGCTTACCAGGTGCATTTCAGGTTTGCATCCGGAAATATAGCAAAATAAATACAGATGCCTGGGACATATACATCTTCCAGTACCAGGATCTTGACCCAAATTGAATCTTCTGTGGAATAAGGAGCCATAAAATTTCCCATCCTTATACTAATGCTAAATAAAATGTGCCTATATAATTTGAAAGGAGAAAAACTGGTTCAGAAATAACTTTAGATACTTCCCAGATGGACTCCAGTGTAGATTAGGTTCAGCTAAGCTAGTAAATTAATATTTGGAATTAGGTACGTCCTCCTTGTAGAAATCTCCAACTGTGCACAATTGCAAACTATTAAAAATAATTGGCCATTGCTACAGCAGTTAAAAGTGCTTAAAACTAACAAATGTACATTTTTAGTGCCAGTAGCCATGTCAAATTTGGGTGGAAACAACTGACATACTTTAAGGCTTGTCAAGAAAGGGTGACTTGCATTGGTTTGGTAGAGTTTTAGACAGTGGTTCAAAAAATATGAATTTCCTACTTTGTTTAAATTTATTGCAACAACTACTGGTAAAGCTAATGTCAAGTATACTCAGTTTCATTCTGAAGTAAGACTTGTTACAGACCCCCTACACACACACTCATTAGCACAGTGACTTGTTATATTACTTCTTGTTTCTCTTTCTTTTTAGGGGAGATTAGCCTTTAAAAAATGAATAAATGGTTAAAATCTGAAACAAATAAACCTTATCAAGTACTCCCCAAAGCGTTTAAATTGCCAAAAGTAACAAGAAATAGTTATGACTAAGCACCTACATGTTAAATATACTATCAGTCCTCCATATCTGCGAATTCTGTATCCATGGATTCAACCAACCACAGCTTGAAAATATTAAAATAAAATTCCATAAAGCAAACTTCGATTTTGCCATTTTATCTAAGATAAGAGATGCCATTTTACTGTGCCATTGTACATAGTGGGACTTGAGGATCCAGGAATTTTGGTATCCAAGAGAAGTCCTGGAATCAAACCCCAGCAGATAGCAAGGGCCCATTGTAGAAGCAACATTACTAGCAATTAGTCTTTTTCCTCCTTCTTTGAAAACAGATGGTTGTCATGCTCTTGTTATCCTAAAAAATAATATGTTACAGGTAATGTTGCTATTTGTAATGTGTTATTTCCATGCACAGGCATTGCCTGTTCCGTTAGTTATGGAATAGTTAGTTACCTCACAAGGGTGAGCGTACACATTACGCCACGAACTGGGAATGTAGCGTGAGAGACGGCTGTAGTTCTCTCCCAGGTCTCCCCATTCTTTCTCTTTTGACAAATTTCTCACTCCTTGAAAAACTATTAAAGCAAGAACAATCTTGCAGTCTCTATGGTAGTTCCTTCACTAAAAAGGGTTGTACTCCAGGCATTGGAGAAGGCCTAGACTACCATAAGACAGCCAGCATTGTGTAGCAGTTTGAGTGTTGGACTAGGATACTGAAATACCAGAGTTCAAATCCCCACTTGGTCATTGAAGCCCACTGCATAACTTTGTGCAAGTCACACTCTCTCAACCTCAGAGGAAGGCAAGGGCAAACCCCCTCTGAACAAATCTTGCCAAGAAAAACTCATCATAGATTTGCCTTAAGGGATGGCCAGAAGTTGGAAACTACTTGAAGGCACACAACAACAAATCAAGAAATACCACAGAGCTACTGTATCGTTTCTGCAATGGGTCTGTGGAATCCTGGCACCATGTTTCCCTGCCATGATCCATGTTTCTGTTTAATAATAATAATAATAATAATAAAATTTATTTTTATCCCACCTCGTAGAAGGGAAGGAGCTATGTCCTGAAAGAAGGCCTCTGAGAGCAGAGGAAGCACCGATAGGAACGAAAAGGCAGAACTAGTGATCCTTATTATCACCATGGAAGCAAAGATGATATGGAATTGGTGATATATTTAGCTGATTTTATGGGGGAAAGGGGTCTAATATTGCTGAACCTATGTGGGCCTTTGGCTGAACTGGTAAGTAACAGAGGGCTGAGCTGCAATATTTGCATCCCAATTCTTTTGTGCTGTCCCTTAGATGGTAGCCAGGCTGTTACTATATTTCCTACTTATGTATTCTGTTAAATCATTTGTTATCTACATGTCAGTGTGACTGCTGGGACCCATCAGGTTTTGTACATAGGTTGCTAACACTCAAATGCCTTGGCTATGGATTTATACATGTGTTACAGTGCTGTAGCATAATTCATGTTTATAAGGATTCAGAGCACCATCTAGTGGTGTGGGAGACTGTGTTAATACAAAAATTGTTTGTATGTCTGTGCCTTCAAGTCATCTGTCAACTTACGTCAACATGAATTTCATTGGGTTTTCTTAGATCTTGATTTATTTAGCCTGAGGCCCATTCTACCTTATGTGTGCTGTTGGGTAAAGAGCTGGGGAGGAGAAACTTTGCCTGGTTATGCATCGATGCATGCCAACTACTTTGTACAACAAGGCTTAGCCCTTTGAGGATCAGATATGTATTACAATAAACTAGCTGGATACTGCAGAACAGCTTTATCTCATAAAAATATTTGCTAGCGGTAGCCTAGGCATTTTTTTTTTTAAAAAAAATAGCATTTGGGCTGTAGCTGTAATTTACAGAGCCTGGGCAGCTAGAAGGAATAATTGTTAATTGTTAATCTTAGCCCAATATTTGCTAGTGTTTTCCATAAACACTGTTTTGTTTTGTTTATGGAGGAGCCAGTGTAGTGTAGTGGTTTGAGTGCTGGACTTTGACTCTGGAGACCAGAGTTCAGTTCCTCAGTTGGCCATGGAAACTTGGCTGGGTGATTTTGGACATGTTACACACTGTCAGCCCCAGAAAACTCTGTGACAGGTTCACGTTGCGGTTGCCATAAGTCAAAAATAACCTGAAGGCACACAACAACAACAAGGATACAATATGAACAGGTTAACAAGATTCAGGTTTCATCTTTTTGTGATAATGTTTTATGCTAATGTATCTTTTGTTTTCATTGCCAAAAATAAATCTTTTTTAAAAATAATGCATGCAGTGCAAGGAGGTAGGAAAACAAAATACAAGAAATGTATTCTGTCAGGAATTAACTCACTGTAGTATTGTGGAATTGTTCACAAGTTTTTCAGGATTTTCTTCTATGTATTGCTGACAAAACAATTTTGGGTATGCCAAGATGTTAGTCATTGATTTAAACAATCCAGTTAATCCAATGTTTATACAGTTTCACAAGTCATCTTTGGGAAATGAAAATCAGGTTTAGTATAGTAATTGAATACCAAAAGCAGTATAATGGTAGAGGTATGCAGTAGTGAAGACTATGGGCGTCAGCAAAATGGAGACTAATGATTCAGCAAACTTGATTGCTGCTCCAAGCATGTATCTTTTAAAGATGTGGACATTTTCCATTAATGTTGAGTCATAAACACACAAAAATGTGAATTAATGATGAGTTGTGCTCATGTCTCTCTATAACAAGGGCCACTGGGATCAGCAGTTCCTTTGAATAAATGTTGTTTTTCTATAGAGGAAGCACATCTATCTGTTTAAACAGAAGGAGACATCCACAAGTCCACACCCTCTTCACCACCTCTTCCAAAACTCATTTCAGCTGGAAGCCAGTGAGTCACTGGTAACCCTTTCACGGCTGAGGATGGCTGCTTTGGGGGTTTCTCTTCCCCTTTTTCAACCTGACATGTGTCTCTTTCATCTTCTCAGAGCTCTACTATCTGATTGCCTGTTCCCTACAGTCTGCACCTTATAAGAAAACCCCAACATTTGAAAAATACGTCCAGGCAGAAAGTTTAGCTCTGAAAAAGAGGGGATTTCTGGGAAAAGGGGGATAGTAATTCTACCTCTGAAAGAGAGGACATGTCCTGAAAAAGGAGTATGTATGGTAACCCTAAGCAAATGTGTCCATCCATACCTTTGCTAGAAGCACAATCTCACAGCAGGGTGAAAGATCTTAAAAGTTGTATGGTCAGTTTCATACTTTAAAAAGTCATTCAGAAACATAACAAAGCTGATTCAAAGGCTGGAAGAGATTATGCATTTTTGCTTTAAAAATGAAAACTAGACAGAGCCAATAACTGGGGAACTTTTCATTCTGACTCTGGTTCCAGCACTCCCAAAGGGACAAGTCAGATTGGGCAAGGATCAGTTTTTACCCTCAATACTGGGCTGCCCTATCTGATAACTGCCCTAAATCTTTCAGTTTTCATTTTTGCTGTCTTTAGCTAATTTTCTAAGTGGGGTGGGGGTGACAGTGTTACAGGGTTTCAGAAATATTCACCACTCCTGAAAGCCTCCATTAGTGACAGCTGACCAACTTTGGGTGATTCACCCCTCCTCTAGTTTTTGGAGGGAAGGAACAGGAGGCTTGGAGAGCCTAGAGGGGTTTGCAGGGTGCAAAAAGCCCCTCAGAGACTACATGTAGACCATAGGCCATAATTTGCCCACCATTGCTGTAACTTTTATCAGATGTGATTATTTCTGTTATCTATATTCCAGCTCTTCATGCATTCCTATGGCTCATAATAACTTCTCAGGGTTCTTCCTGATAGCATGATGAAAGCAACAAAAGAATCGCTCCAGAGCCCAAGAGTTCTTGGGTGTTTCTACCACAGGCTGAAGAAGCAACACTTTTTTTTTCATTTAAATGCTAATATTTAAGCTGAAAAGCAGCTTTCCTCTCCAGCAACAGAGCTGCTGTGGAAACATCAAAGAAACCTCCTCTTGTGTGCCTGGTTGTCTCTCCATGAATGTGCTTAGTTTAGTTCAATCCCAGTGAAGGATAATGAGTTCGGGAAGCTTTCAGTATTATCTTAAGTCCCACCAGTTTACAGATACTGCTTAATAGACGAAGGCAAAATGGCATCTGATTATAGGGCATAATATTAATGTGCCCTTGGCCTGTTGTTTAGAAGTATCCTTAAAAGTAAAGCAATAAACACCAGATTACACTACAATCCTGTGCATACCTGTTTACTCAGCGGTAGGTCCTTCTGCTTCCAGTGGTGTGTAGTGGCTTGTAATTGTGCTCAAGACTGTAGCCTACATCTGTTTATTATTGTGTGACCATTAACTCTCATCCATCCTTTCTCAGAAGACAATCAGTAGTTAAGGTGATGCTGTGTAGAACTGCCTTGTGTTTTGTAAGAGATCACACAGACTTTCAAGTTTCCCTGAGCTTATTGTCAAGCAGCCTCTTAAAACTGAAGCTGTTTTGAAAAGCAGGGAGGTGTGGTTCTATCAGCAGTGAAAGCATAGCATCCTTTCAGATCAACAGGGCCCACAGAGTCTCATTACCAAGAAATGCTTGCTGTTTTGTATTAAAGTTGCCAGGTCTGTGCCTGTCCTTTAACTTCTCCTTTTCTCAGGCTACTTCTATGGACTGAGGAAGCTGCTGAACGCCATTGTCCATGCCTACATGTTGGACCAGCAATCCCTAGGATCTTTTCCAATTGAATGCTTGCTCTCCCCATTGCCTTTCCTGGACCCCAAAACTAAAATGGGGAAAGTCAAGTGGTTTCTAAGTCTGCTTGCCTCAGGTTGTATTTCTATTGTCCTCAACCTACAACTCCTGTGGCTCTCTGCACATGGATGTTTGTTGGATTCTTATAGACATTGCTGATATTAGAGACTATGGCTGGAATTCTGTATTTAAGTACACCTAACTAACTTATCCTGGCTCAGCACCCCCAAACCTGATGCAAATGTCATTCAACTGTGCTCTGATCGCTGGTGGAGTGGAATGGGCCTTGTTCTTCTCATATAGCTGATGGAAGGTATTGGTACAGGGGGACTTATGATTGTGGCAATAGTGTCATAATGGTTAACTAAGTAGTGATGATTGATATAGAAGTTTCCAAAATTTACACATCTGTGATTGTTCAGCACTCATGTTATTTATTAAGGCACAGTTTTGACACTATTGCTACAATTGTATCTTCTCCTCCAACCTACTTTACTGGACATCAGCTGCGTGGGGAGAAGGAGGTCCATTCTGTGGGTGATCAGACCCCAGATGAATGAAATTTTGTTCAGGTTTGGGGCTTCAGACTCAGGTGAGAAGAAGTTATGTGGTTAAGTATACTCAACTAAGCAGCTGATACAGAATTCCAGCCTATGAGTGTCAGATTAGTTATAAACTATTGTATTTGCTGGAATTAGCAAATTTTTGTGCTCATACTCACTAATCACTAATGTATAGCTTCCTGTTTGTTTGCTTTTCCACACCCATTCTTTTCCTGCATCTCCTCTAACCTTCAGTCATTTATCTTGTTTCGCCTTGCTCTATTAGACCCTGTGTTTGTAATTTGTAAGTAAATCTGCTTGTACGTTTCACTAAGAAGACTAAGTTTATTTATTTCTCTGCTAGACCTTGCAAAGTGAAGGTGTGGGTGTGGGATTGGTAGTTGTTTCTGATTATTCTCCTGAATCATTTAATGGATTTTTGAATTAGAATCCTGGAGTTGTTTTGGAATGGTATTTCTGCCATATAGTACTGACTGCTCATCTCTAAGGCTTCCTTGTTAATTAAAGAGAGCTGGCCTGGATCTGCCTTTTCTCCCCAAATAGCCCAGGTCTGAAATCCCACATATTTACACTAAGGTGAAAATATCAATAGGGACAAATGTTGGTTTCTTAAGAAGGAAATGCCTTTCAGTCAGCGCTTGGACGTGCTACTTTAAATTGTGGCTATTAAGAGTCCTACTGCTACTACAGTAAGAGATTCTGGGAGCTGTATTCAAAAATAACTTTTCAAAGTTCTGCATTCAGCCTATCCTGCTTTGAAAGTAACCTACCACCATCTTGATTTCTGTCTTCAAACTGTAGAACTCCATGGTGTCTGTATAGGAGCAACCTCTGGGTTTCTTGTGATTTTGTCTTCTATACTTGTGCCATCACATATTGACAGTAGCACCAAACGAAGATGGTGGTAAACATGTGTCTTGTCATGGTCAATTGCTCAGTTCCTTCTCATGACATATTGACTGGCTGGTATGAGAATGAAAATCCATATTGGTAGGAGAGAAATGAAGGATAAAAAGTGTTAGTGCATCTTGATGCATCACTTGTAAATTGTGTAAGTTATCTTTCCAGCATAAAAAAAAAAGGTGTTCAAGCCATGTATTCATGGCATTTAATGAATGGATTATGACCATATTCTCCCTCCCTCCGTGTGTGGGTGTGTTTTACTGCCAAAGACACATTTCTTTTTCAGGACGGAAGGCACAAGCCTCATGATAAGGCATCTCTGTTACCCCTGCTCCATCTATTTACACACATTCTAGATATCCCCTCTAGCAGCAACAGAAGGAGAGAAGGCAAGCAGGCCCAGTCTATCAACCCTGTTCAGAGGCCCGCTTTGCTTGGCTCCTGTGGTTGAGTCTCCTTCTTTGGAGGTTTTTAAGCAGAGGCTGGATGGCCATCTGTTGGGAATGCTTTGATGGGTGTTCCTGCATAGCAGGGGGTTGGACTCAATGGCCCCTGGGGTCTCTTCCAATTCTATGATCCTCCTTTCCCTCAACCTGCACCTACGGTAGGCTAGCTGCAACCATCCTTTTTTCCTCCTCTTTTCCATTCAAGCTCACAGTAATAAGAACTTTCTAATAATATGGCGTGGTGGCTGAGTTTGCTTGCTTCCCTTTGTTTTCCCCATTCCTTTTGAGTTGTTTCTCTAATTGTCAGCTTGAAGTCAGGGAATAGTCTTTGTGTAAATTGTTCTTATATACACTGCTCTGGCAGACTTTCTAGGGTTAAAAACTCATTTAATAAGTAAGAATAAGCAATATACTCTCTAATATAATGTATAACCCCATGAGCACAATATGAATGACCTCAATGTGGCCTCAGTAGTTGTGAAATGTGGAATCAAAAGAGCTCTCACAGACGGGTCTCGGATGATTCAATGCAGCCACTTCTGTGCAGCTTCAATTCTGAAGTGGCCTCAGCATCTTGGAAGTGAAAGTTGCCACAGCAGAGAGGGGAACTGAGGAGCTAGGAGGAGCAAGCAGGGTCCCAGTGCCCCTGTCCTTCCCTCCCAGAGACAGCAGCAGGGGTAGGGAGGGAGTGCTCCCATGTTCTGAGCTCAGTCAGCCTTCCCACCCAACATCCACTAACTCTCCTTTTGTTGTTGTTTGTGAAGGAGAAACGACATGACCCCCTCCCATTACCCTCTATGACTAACAAAAGCACCCACAGGCCACAGTCTCTTCAGTGTCACTCTACCTGTCCCTTGAGGGATCAGTGTGATTATTTTTTAAGGTAATGCTTGATTCAGCTCTCTCTTAAGTCACTGTAACCTTGCAATGGCTATTTGTCCCTCCCCATTTTCAAAAAGCAGTGAAAAAGTGGGTGCAGAGGGGGAGGAGGAAGGAGTGGCCTCCCCAGAAATGGCCCTCACCCTCACATCTTCTGGTCAGGCTGCGATCTGTGCCTGCGCTGAAGCAGCTGCTCTGAGGTGGCCGTCCTGAACCGGCCACACAGAATTGTCCCACTCTGTCACATCTATCACAGCTATCAGCTCTTCCAGGCTTCATCCATTTTACCAGATTTGGTGTTCTCAATTACATCTGCTGGAGGTCTGTAGCTGTTTATGTATTAACTGTTTATTGAAGAATTGGTGGCCCCTTTTTCTTTTTACTTTTAGAAGATCCAGACACTACTGCCAAGCCATTTCTTATTTTCCTTTGGCCCTTCCATCTTTTCTTCCCCCAGACTTAATTTGTGGTGATTTCTAAATAACATAAAATGTTTAATTGCAGCCCCAGCTTGTTTAGTGTGGATTGGCAGAGAATCACTGAGGCATCTCCTAGCCACTGTCTTCATTAAATGCTCCTGCAATTATTTGTTCCCTCTTTGCTTCTTGTTCTTGAATGGCTCCTGCTTCTTGGCTCCTGTCCCTTTAAGTAGTTGTTTCTTTACACATGAGACCACAGCGTTATTGAATCAGTGCTAATTCAGCACTAACACAAACTAACAATTTAGTTTCTGTTCTTTGCTGACTGGTATTTGTGGCTACTAATGTAAATAAAAAGAAAAACAAAACAAGGGAGTCAGGAAACAATTGTGCTGGCTAAAAAGAAATGAACATGCTAGCAGGGAGAGCTGCTGGCTAATTAAAGGAATAATTCAGGAATGTTTTGGCCATGAGTGAAAGGAATCAAGCAATTAAAGAGACAGTAGCCAAGAACCAGAATCTTTGTCAAAAGAAAAGTCAAGGAGGAAATGGCTAATTATAAAGAACTGGTAGCTGGCTTAAACAAAATCTTTCCTGAGTTTGACATATTTCTGAATAAACATATATTAGGATCTTGCCTGTGGGGACGGGCTTTGTGGAATTATAAAGGAGAATATAGTGCACTATTACATGCCTTGTGTTTCCACTTAGTTCTGCCTTCAGAAATGACTGTGGAAGAGAAATGCCATTGCTGTGCTAATGGGTGCTACCCTGGAAGGAATCTGGGAAGGAAACAGCAATAACTGCAGTTTTAAAAGGTGAGCTTAAGACACGCTGCATGTCACTCAGAGAACAGACTGGCTAATCAAAGTTAAAAACTCAAACTCCTTTGCAAAAGAACCCAGACATCTGGACTTTAATAAATTATAAAATTAAAGGTTCTGATTTGTATATACATTTTAATATACAACTTGTGGCTATTTATTGCAGCTGACTTTAAGACATATGCATTGCAAGTGGATGGCTGTGCCATACTATCATAGCAAATACTGTGCAGTGTAGATGAGTAAATAAAAGTAGTAAATGCATTATATAATAAAAGTAAATCACAAAAACCCTTTGAGTACTGGATAAAGCACCATTCTGACATATTTTAAGTAAAAAAAAAAATTCTAAGCGTCTCTGCCCACCACTATTGGAATTTGTATGATATTGGAAAGTGGGTTTGAATGGCCTTCCCTGTGGACCATTAGTCATGTACACCTACCAGCCCATAATCTGGGTCCTGCTTTTGTCAAATTAGAAAACTATCTTTTCCCAGCAGTGGTGGAGCTTGGAGTGCATGGGAGATGGGAGGAAGGGGGAGGGGCTATGACGTAGAGGGTGGGGCTATGGTGCATGGGAGCAGGGCTACTGTGCTTGTGGGTATGACCATGGTGCGAGGGGTGGGGCTTTGGCTACAAGCTGGGACATCTCCTAAAAATTTGCCACCTGGGGCAAACTGTCCCCATTGCCCCCCCCGTCCCTATGCGACTCTTACAGAACCTTCTCCAAACCCCCTTGAAAGCAGAATCTTGCACATGGTTATGGATGTGTTTGGTTGGTTGAAGTCAATATCTGCAAGGTATCAAGTGGTCATTGTGCATTGGTTGGGCATGTTAAGACAGCCTAGTTTGATATAATAGACACACAGCTCTTGAGTAGGGGTGTCAACTTGACAGATGAAATAAAGAGCTTAATCCTAAAAATGCTTGTACACAAATAAATATTACCAGAGCTATGGTTCCTATAAAATAATAATGTGGTGCCAAAGGAATGGTTCCTTTTCTATATTGCTGCAGAGAAAATACTAGGGACTCCTATAATTTGGGCAAAATGTGGCAGCTGGAGGAAAGGATTTCTGCCAATCCAGAAGCTACCCCGGACTGCTAATTGGCCTTGAATTGCAGCTTAAATTGCAGATATCTGCCACCAAAGTTACTCACAGTGTGGAAATAAGCATGATCGACTTCAGGCTACAAAAGCTTATGTCATAATAAAGGCGTTAGCATTTAAAGTGACATAAGACTCTTTGGTGATTTTGCTTGTGCTGGGACCAAAGCAGCACCCAACTAAAGAAGAGAGAAAGAATATTGAACAAGTCATCCATCCAAATGTTTTCAGCGGGAAGCTCTCAGGTTTAAAATTAGACTCCACTGATGGCAAGTGTGACTAGGATCAGGCAGCGTTTTCTGAAATTTCAGAGGTGTCTGTGAGACACTCTGTCATGTTGTACCATAGACATAGTTAGCCTATACCAAGGAAATTAAGTATTAGGCAGCTACTGGCAAAAGACTAGCTGTACAGTGGAAGATAGGACACTGAATATCTCACAGTACAGCAAGCAAGCAACTTATTTAGATTTCAGAGAATAATGTCAACCATCTGAACACTTCTTTAAGAATTCATAAAGAAATAAGAATTAGCACAAAAATCAAGGAAGTTAGACAGGCAATAGTTAGTTTGTTCTAATCAACTACTTCCTGTCCTTCTCTGTCCCTATCCTTCTCTCTTCCCCCTTTGCCATCCCCATGTCTGGTCCATTTGATTTGCACATAATACAAATAGGAAAAAATAGTTGTTCTTCCCTTAAACTGTAAACATTCTGGCTTGTAAGAAAGCATTCACAGCAGTCACCTTTTCCATGAAAAATGACTAGTAAACAGATCAGAGACAAAGAATTTTGTTCATCAAGATACGTTCTCTGATGATCCAGAAAATATAGCAGGTGGAAGGCTGAGGAAGAGCTGAGAAGAAAGATGGCCTGTGTTTCACCAAAGAAACAATACGCTTGCCTTTCAGTTTTTGGACCTACTGTAAAATTTGTCAGTTAATGGCTAAGCACATTTCTTGCAATTTGGCAGAAAATGTGCTTAAATGTTAGTGTGGGACTGGCACTTTTGCAAGCTGTTTATACAACTGGGACCATTCTTTTACCCTAGCAAGGTTTGCCTCTGTCAAATGTGAGTAACCTTTTAAAAACATATGGAAAGCAAATAGAAATGTAAAAGAGGCAGCTCTAGCCAGCACAGAGAAAGAGTGATAGGACAAGCTGTGCTTATCACTCTTCTACCACTCATGGAACACTGAAGGACATGCAAGCTCTGACCCCATTCCCCCTCCCCGCCGTTGAATCACTGAGTCTTGTGGTCTCTGTTCCATAAGGACAATATGGACTGAAACTGAAATAAGTATTGGAAGGGATACTGGCAGTCATCTAGTTCAATGTCCTGCTCAATATAAGATCTACACAGCAGGCAGTATCCTTGGCAGATGGCTATTTCATACCAGCTTAAATCCCACCAGTGGAAAACCAACCCCTTCCTGGGGCTGTCTGTTCCACTCTCCAGCAGCTCTTACTATTCATCATTTATCCTATTGATAAGCAAAAATTGGTTTCCTTGCCATTTCCACTCAATGGATCCAGACCTGCCCTCTGGGGAAACAGGCAACAAATGAAGTGTGATCAGAATTAGAAGAAATGGAATGAGAAAACTTTAGATAAAAAAATAGAGCAAAAGGGAGCAGGGTGAGAGAACAAAACACTTTCTAACAAGGTATGGACCCACTAATAAATTCACTGGAAGAGCACTGATGCTGAACTTGTTTAAATACTGTAGTGGAGATAAAATACTCCTCCCTTCCTGCTCCTCAATTAATGATGGCCACCAACCTGTCCATATCCCCTGAGGGACATCCAAACAGAAGATTCCTGTATGTATTGCAAACTACCAGCAAGGCTCACTGGAATTTAAAAAGCAACTTAGAAGACAATGAAATCAGGATGTTTGGACGTCCCTCAGGGCTTATGAACAAACCCTGAGGGAGAGCCAAGTGGACCTACCCATACATGTCTTTTTATCAGAACTTGGAAAAATTCCAGCTCCCAGAACCCCCTTTGTGGCTCTGCCAGCTGAAGAATTTTAGAAGCTGTAATAACTGTTTCAAGCTTTGTTCTGCATCGTGGCTGAGAGCTATAGAAATAACTTGTCTCAGTTTATTCGAAACAAATGGATACAATTACTGAGATTTTCATGAGGATACTAAAGAATATTGTGTCATCAAGTACTCTGTTGGTTCTGTTAGTGTTAAATTAAAAAGGTAATTTAGCCCCAAACTACTGTCAGAAGGCTTTTTGTGAATCATGAACATATTGCAGATTTGAGCAGAATACAACTAGCCAAGGGTAAACCAAAAGCTATGTTTTCTTGTTTTATAGGCATGTGTCTTTCTGCAGAAATATGCCATGCATACATGCCTAATTAGTAAAAATATAATTGCATGTATCATTCTGTATTTCCAAGGCAGTTAATTGGTTTTCACTATGGATGTTGTTTTTTCATGCATTTCCGAGTAGTTAAATAGTGATGGAAGACAATTCCTGAACTGCACATTTTTAGAAAGCAGGTTGGATGAGAAAAGTGCCAGAAGATGTCAAGATGATTAAAAGTGGCCTTTCTTTGCTAGTAAGGGGGACAAAGGACAAGAAACACTCTCAATGATACAACAAGCCTCTCTTGCATGTGTTGTATGTCCCTAGATAGCTATGGCCCTATGATTCTGAGATGTTTACTGTTTATTTCATATTTTATAAGTTCTGTTATGAGAATGATAAGCATTTGAATTTTACCAGCTTCTTTCACTGGACAAGTATCCTAATCCATAAATATCTATGTGCAGAAGTTGGTTTACATGGAAGTGGGTGATCTAGGAAGGGGCCTGCACAGCGGCTGGATATGTCTTTTTTTTTTTGATGTGTGAGAAAAAGTATCGCCCTTTCCAATACTAGTAGTTGTTGCATGTGACTCAAACATGGTCAAGATGAATAAATGTTTAAAGAGAATGTCATTTGGATTAGAAATGAAGCCAGTCCTACACTATATAATGGGGTGGGTGACTATGGGAGACTAGAAGACTACAGTAGCCCACTTGGAGACCTTGGGGAACTATACACCCTCACACCCCACACTACAGATGCCTCCCAAATGCCCTCTGGGGCTGTAGGGGGCATTTTTGCCATGCTTTTAGGCCCAGGAGAGAGAGTTTTCAAATCAGGAAGTGACCAGAAGTCATTTCTTGTTTACTTCTGTTTTTTTTTTTTAAAAAAGGTCATTTCTTGGGCCTAGTATGGCCCAAGGGCCTCCTCAAAATGTGATTAAAATGCCCTGATGCCACTAGGGTGCATTTTGGGGCAAAATTTTGGGTGGATTGTGGGGCCACAGAATTGGCACTAGGGGAGTCACATGCAGCCTATGAGCCACACTCCCCCCGCCACTGTATCCCATAGCTATTAACACATGTAAATTTGATTTCATGTAGATATATATGTATATATGTGGGTGGGTGTATGTGTGCGTGTATAAAGGAGTGATATGGATAGTTATCAGATATATTCCAGTAACTGCCCTCATTGGCCCTTGGTGAAGGAAATCATATCATGAATTCGCAAACTGCAAAACAACACAAGGGGTACAGCAAACTTGTACTAATATGGAGCTTCTCTTCAATGGGCTTTTGAAAACAAGCACGGCTTCAAGAATCCTACAGGCTCAGCAGAGTATTTTTACCTTAGACAAGTGATAAGATAAAGAAATTTTTGATAAACCTAGTGGAATGATCACAAGAATTTTCAGCCCTGCTCCCCCACAAAGCAAACCAAAGTACACAGACACGAGCTGGTTTTAGCAGTCATATCCAATTTCTACACCTGTGGTCAATGATTTGTCCCAGTCACATATTGGTTAAAATAACAGTGATACTTGCGTATCTGATCCATTATTGTTTATAATCAATGAAGAAGTTTTAATTTTAAGAGTTTCTTTTAAAAGTTGGATGATTTTGAATTTTAATTCAAATAGCCTATTTAAGTAACCTCTACACTCCCATTCTGAAGCTGTAGTCCAAAGCTCACTTGCTAAGTTACTAAGCCCAATTAGTGGGAGTTATTGATGAACAAACATGTTTAGGAATGTGCTGTACATTTGTCTTTGAACAAAGTGAGCAGCACTAAACTGATGCTGCCTGTATTCATGCAGAGTTTCCTAAAGTGCTGTATGAAATGAAACCAGTACTCAAAGGGCTGTCAAATTATACATTCTAAGATCTAAGCAGACTCAGTACTTTGTATACATATATATGCTTAACGACATGTGTTTGCTCCTGTTCCAATTAACTGTTGATAATACAAGTTGTTCACTGCCACAACGACATAACATTGTACTGCAGAAAATGTAACAAACAAAAACCATACATTATCTTCACAGAAAAGCACCAACTGAAAGAAAACAAGAAATCCAGTCATGCAAATAATTCAGAATTGTCTGTAAAAGTTACGATAAATGATTTGCATTATTGGAACACTGTAATAATTGCACTGGAAGCATTTAAGATTAAGAAATGCAGATATCTGGAAACACAGATAAACCTAAACTGAGGATCATTTGGACAGCCCATCCAGTGATTTAGTATATTACATTTAATTTTAAATATTTTTACGAATAATAATATTTCCTGATTTATAGGAACGAACACACACATATTTGATGGTTAAAATGGTTATGAATGGAAGTGTCTATGTCAGAATTAAGTGCTAAAGTTTAGTATGTGGCTCGTCTACCTGACACTGATGGGTCTAATATATTCATGAATGTTAAGGCTATTTTTGTCTCCAGAGTATGAGAAAAAGAAAGCAGGTGCCATGATGCCTTTTACTAGAGGAAGCTCCAGCAGTAGTGTGTAAACTTTTTCTTTTGAAAAAAAGAATGAAAATATTAAAAGCGACTTTGCTGTGAATTATATTTAGCAGCATAAGGGGCTTTCCCCTCTTACACCACTAGTAGAAGAATTGTCCCTTTCCAGCTGGATTTTGACAGTAAGCAGCATCACATCTTACCTACTTTGTTTTTCAAGTGGTTAACAGAAAGCATGTATTTATGCTTGATTCCTGAAGCAGGGTCTTAATTATCACCTTGGTCTTGCAGTGGTTCTCTTCTTGCCTCCTGAAGCATGGGAATAGCACCGTCGAATTCAGTGGAAAAGGTAGGCGCAATTGGCACACCGGGTTCTGGCACGCTAATTTTGAAATATAATCCACACAATCAGTCAGACTTGTTACCCAGGGAAGTGTCTGCAGGCCTTGAGCTTTTAAAGAAACAAAATCCCCTTCCTTGAAGCTGAGGTTCTACTGGCTATGCTACAGGCCTTTGAACACTACTGAGGCTTTTGAATCCTCTTGTCAAATATGTTAGAACCTCTTGTCAGATACATTGAGGGTGTCCCAGTAACATCCCATTGGGCTCAAGCAAACACACTGAGGGAGCAAGAGAGACCATAAAAAGTAAGAGCCCTGCTGACCTTGGCTAGGTAGGAGCAATGAAATCTATAAGGATATTGCACTAGTTTCTGCAGCGACCTGTAATCCTAGCCATTATTACAATATTTATATTAACCTTAATTAAATAATCCTAAATTTCCATTTATTGAAGGCAAGAGCATTTGGCATTTCTGCCATAGCACCACTATTTATCTTTAGTCTCTATGGTAACACGAGCATTACTGCAGTATTGGTAACATCTCTATAAGAGAGAAAAAAATGTGGGTTATATTTCCATTTTAATGCAATTTCCTGAGCATCTCTTTTTTCCTTTTTCAGCAATCAGCTCCTGAATTCTTTGGTTCTTTGTCCTTTCGTAAGGTGGTTTCCTCCTCAAGATGATGTTGTGGTGTGGCACTTCATTTTCCATCCCATGAATTTTATATGGAACGTCCACTGCGTTACCTTCTGGCTGATCTACTGTTGCATTGGAACTGGTAATGTTCACCTTAGGAACAACCGGTGGGCCTGAAGTAGTATGTGGGATGTGAACATCAACAGGTGTTGTAAGTGTGGGAGAGGTATCCTCTTCAATATCATTCACTTTACTGTGACTGGGTTCTGTAGAATTCCCACTTCCTGTTTTGTTACCATACAAATCACAAGACCTGCAACACAGTTTATTGTAACCAGGAATTGTACAGTACCGATAGAGAACTTCCATGCGACAAAACATTGACTTGTCTCCTTGGCAATGTTCTTCTGGAAGAGAAAAATAGAATTATGTGTATGCTATAAACCAGAGACAGAATCAAGCAAACTTGGGCATAGAAGGCTAAATCAAATTTTAGGTGCAACTAGAGTAGGCCTATTGAAGTCACTGAACAACAAATCTCCTTCATTTTAACTAGTCTATTTTGCATGAGACTAAGAGATTTACCCAAGAGTTTCTTGTCTGCAATAAAAATATACAGCACAGTGGGCTCTTGGTATCCGCTAGGGTTTGGCTCCAGGCTCCCCGGTGGATACCAAAATTTAGGGATGCTTAAGTCCCATTATGTACAATGGTGTAAAATTTTATATAAAATGGCAAAATTAAAGTTTGCTTTTTTTAAAAAAAAATATTTCAAGCTGTGGTTGGTTGAATCTGTGGATACAGAACCCACGAATATGGAGGGCCAATTGCATAATCCCTAACTGAAACTCTCTCATATTTCCTGCATATTCTGAATAAATCATGATTCTAACATGAAAATAACCTGCCTGTCCTGAAAGCACTCTGTATATATTCTCCAATTCATTCACACCTTGAATACTCCTGTTTCCGGCCCCAGTGATTTTATAATCATGTTGTTATTGTAATACAAATGATTTGAACTTCTAAGTGAACAAGTTCACTCTTGTGCTACTTCAGCTATAAGCCCTGTGTATCATTTCTGGTCTGCTTTCACTAGGACATGACTGAGGGATTTTCAGTTCCTCCACACCTTATTCAGTCTGTCATCAGAAGGAAGTTGTCAAATGCAAAAAGCCTAAGGCAGCTTTATAACCTGGTAATCTCACTCCCTGTGGGGTAGTCTGCAGTGGGACTGAGACACTCACAATTTAAAATGTAATTGAACTCTTGTGAAGGAAACTGAAAACAGTTATTTTGGTTTTGCTAACACCTTTTGATTCAAAAAGTTTGAAATGTGCAGAAATTGACTTATGATCATTTGATTACATTAAATTACTGCAATAGACCATGGCTAATCATTATTAATAATTAGAAATCAAATACTTCTCTAGCTAAGTAACTTAAGAATCCATTTCCTCACAGGAAAGATATTCATATAAGTTTTAAGTTCAGATTGAGGTGAAGGAAAAGAATTGACAAGCACAATGGACCTTTTCCTTTTGAGGAAATGTCAGTCCACATCTAAGGGCCTTTCCCTATGTTGCCCACCCATATTAAAACATGCATGGAAGACAGACTATTGCATTCATTCATTTTTCAAGGAAATTTTTTTCAAAACTGTTGCTTCAAGTCTCACAAAGTGCATTCTTTCTGCCTGTATTATTTTTGCACACTTCTCTAAAATCATGGATTTGCATAAACATGCATTAAAAAGGCAGTATTTAGTAGAGTTTTAACAGAAAGAAGATGCACATGCCAACTATTCCTTTAGAAAGCATGCTAGAGAAATAGATGTTAGTGTAAAAGTTTGGCTTATGATGCCTGGGTCTGGGAAAGTCAGAACTACTTGCAGCATAAATCCCCCAACAGCTATGCTGAGCATCAGGCTGAATTATACAGCAAGGTGGATGTGCCCTGAGGATTGATGGGCCATTTTCAGCTCTTCCAGATTCTTTGTGGGCCACCAGAAGTCATGTCTGAGGCAACAGATAGACAGTTTCAGAGCAAAGTTTCTTGCTACTTTGGGGATTGGGGCTCAAATAGGTGACCTGGAGTCTGCTTTCCATTGGAAAAAGAATTTTGGTTAATATTTTTTTAAAAACTCAGAGTCTTGGGATGCACAGGGTCTCATGGGACCCTCCTAAGAGCCACACAAGACCTACAAACCACACAATTTCCCTCTGTACTCTAAGGAGAGAAGAACATCCACATCACTACAATCTAGTGACCACATTAAACAAGAGGCATGGTTTTATGCTTTCAAATACTGCATTTCATTCTTCATATGGCTGGCAACATGACTGGCATTGATTGATTGATTGATTGCTGCTAATGGTATATTAATAATCTGGTAGTCTAAAAATTGTCTCCTGGTCAAATCCTGTCCTTGCCATTCTTATGAACAGAAGTGGTTCCACAGTTTATGTACCAACCATGTTTGCTGCATCTGTGCTGGTGTGACATTGGTGGTTCCTACCCCAATCATAGCAAGCAAAGCGGCCAAGGGTCCCTGTACAAAAGAGATTCTGAAAATCCAAGTCCAATCTAGGCTACCTTGTTCATGAATGTAATATATTACATATAGATAAGGAAATTGCTGCCTGTCATTAATTTTCGTAGTATTTTATTGCTGGAGACACCAAAGAAGCCTCCTTGAAGAGAAGATGAGACAGCTAGATCATGAAAATCATAAGAGCAATTTATAAATTTTGCTCATGGAGTAAAATCCACCAAGAAAATTTTCCAGTGACAGTCCCATGAAGGCAATAAAACCATGGGTGAGCAAAGCAATGCTTTTGTGGAGCTCCTCCTAATTTCAGTGTCATGTGGGTTTTCTGCTTTATTTACCCAAACATTCTCAGCCAGCCCTGCAAACCTTGGTGTGTATGTGGCAAACATCCTTGAAAATCAAGCATGGAGCCTTCTTCTGACTCTACCTACTGCAAAACCAGAGCTTGGGAATGTTGCTTGTCTGGACTAGAACTACAAATTTTCCAACCATTGGCCATGCTGGTTGAGGAATTCTGGAAGTTGTACACTAAATAAGGAATGCTCTCAAGCTCTGATCAAAATGGTGTAACAATAGCTCAGCAGTTCTTATAGCAAAGGAACAGCTTCATCAAGTGAGGGCAGGAGGGTGACAACAAAAGGAGTTATATAACGAGGAAAGGAGTTGTGCTGCTCATTGTTTTCCCAATTCCAATCTACTTGTCTATCAGTGTTTGGGAAGTTTCAATGTCACATTTCTAAGAGTTCTTAGCAAAGGGTGAAATCACCCATGATACTATGAGAGCATCGTGAGCCTGTTAGAACGGCACTGCAGGCAAAGAAGGTAGCATGAATGTCAGTGCCGCCAGGCTTTCAACAGTATTCCAACACACAGAACCATTTGATCGAATTCAGAAGCAGTCAGAGAGAGGATCTTCATTCACCCTCTTCTTAAATAAAAATAGGGCACGAGTGTGCTTAATTGGCAAACATACCAGTGTGTGCTAAATTTCAGCATTGAAAAATGCTTTTGTATTTTCAGAATCTAGCATTCATTCACAAAGTTTAGAGAAACAACTAGCTCCATGATACCAATCCATTAGTAAAGAAAAAAAATGATTCTTCTGTTACCTGGCCTCATGCTAGCTTGGTGATTAGCATTTACCTCTGAAGTCCCATTAGACCAAATTTACAGTCAGAAAAAGCACCCTCTTAGATTCTTGAAAACTAAGGAGAACATGTCTTTTTCTCTATTGTTTTTAAAGCATTAGTCTAAAAAGGAGATAGGATTACAATATATCTAGTTCTATAAGATAGCTAAATCAGGATATATTTGTGATACTTTTTTTCAAACTGCAATTAAAATAAGAACTTTTTTTTGGCTGCTCTATATAAGAATTAGTTGAAGCATCTTTAGAAAAATGCCTTATTTCTCAGCAGTAAAAAAACAACCACCACCCAAAACATATGAATTCATATGCAGAGTCACATGAAATTGATTCCTGTGTTATAATTAAAATACTATGTTATCACAATTATTTTTTATATAAAAAAATCTTCCAATTTTTCCATAATAAGTGACAGATTCTAGAGAAGGCAGTCAAGTTTCTCTGTCACAGTAAAAACAAGAAAGAACCTTATGTCACCTAGAAGACTTACACTTTTATTTACATAAGCTTTTGTGGACTCCAAGCTGTTTGTAGCAACAAAAATTTATGCCACATTAATTAACAGTGACATCCTATAGACATTTCCACTGTGTTCCCTAAGCAAGACATGAACATTAGCATATTGTAAACCTGTTAGTGTATAACATGCACAAAACTCTTGGTTTTTTTTTCTTTTTAGAAATTTGTCAGTATATTTATGCTGTTTTCCTAAAGCAAAACCGCCAGACCTGCTTAACTTTCATCTTATTTTATTTTGCAATATGCATGACAGACTGGAAGTATGTCTTCATCTCAGCAGTAGGAAAAAAATAGTCATTTGCACAGTCACTTTGGTACACATTTCAACTGGCCTCATAAAAAATATTAAACAGCAAACTGAATTGGCACATCTTTAATATTATGTTAAATACATACAAAACACTAATAAAATATCCCTGATAAACCAAAGTGCATATAGATCTAGTGCGCAATGCCCAGATACCTTATTGCACCATTTTTCTATAGCCACCCATATTTTGAAACATCACTTAACAGTTGTCTATTTAAAGGTAACTAACAGTCATGAATAAATTGATAACAGTTAAACACCAATTATTTTACATAACAGTATTTAGCGCCAGGTAACGTGGCTTTACCTTTTACGTTGCCATGTATAATTACTAACATGTTGCAGCAGGAAACCATCATAGTAACAGCAAAATTTAAATATGTGATCACATGATAATGACAATTTTGAAGTGCTACATCATGAAAGATCCACAGGACCACCTTCCTAATGGCTATAACTGGGTGGAAAACAGCAGGAAGCAATTTGCTATGGTACTTGGGGACTAATACACTTCTTTTATTTGAAGTTACCAAAATGGATTTAGATCTTCAACACAAATACATGTTGAAGCAATAAACTGCAATTAAACAGAATTTGTTTGGCAATAGACCTTTTCTCTAGATTGCTGATCAACTCTTCCTTTCTCATACATGGACTGTGCAAACCTTCCAGTGTTTTATCATTCAAGTAAAAACACTGTACATGAACATGGATTCATGATTCCAGTGCACTGTTTATATTTAAAGCTGGAACTGGTGGTTAATGCCAATGCAATTAAAGTTTAAGGCATTTTTCTAAAAATAAGGTTCTTTTTCTCCCTAAGCAAAATGAAACAAAGCAATAAAAATTGAGGTAATTCTGTAGTTGTTCACACTGTTATGTTTGCCAGTTGACACACATCAATAGATCACATACATACACACGCAGACACACAACTGAACCACTCAAATCAAACATGCAAATGGTGAAAAAAGACTGATGGATGCAATGATGTATAAAGAGTTCACTGTTGAGTAACTTTTGACATTGCTCAGCACAACAATGTCACATTGTCTCAATGATATTAAAATACCACACACCACAACTTGCAGCATAGACCACATGGTTTTGCCATATTGTATTTCTGCTTGCTTTTTAAAAAAAAAAAAATACATAAGGAACAGTCTGGCAAAATTGTGTGGAGAAACGTGCTGGTTTTGTAAATAAATAAACAAACAAACAAACAAACAAACAAACAAACAAATAAGAGTTAATGAATAAAGGAGCTCCAATTAAAGCATAGCACAGAAATAGCATGTGACAGGACTATAAAGAGAGTCTCATCTACCTGTAGTAAGAAGCTTTTTTGATGGTACCAAACATAAAATTTATAGCTAGGATTTTTTTTTTAAGTGAAGCATGAATTTAGAAGCAATGAGAATGTAAAGAAAGATGGAATGAGTGCTTTCATTTTGTTTGACCGCCCTGCAAAAATACTGAAGCTAGCCTGTGGTGAGACAGAGGACCTTTAGACAAAAAGGAGAACTTTAGCACTACAAGGTGTCATTATTGTGATGTGATCACATTCACAATAAGTTCTCAGTTTCACCATCGAACTGAAACCATGAACCAGTTAAGAGCCTTTTTTCACCATCACCAATCAACAAGCAAACTGATACCAGCTCCCTTTTTATAGGACTTTCAACACACTGAGGAGATCCTACTCCACACATCCAACACCTTCACGACCTCCACTGCAGCAAGTGCTACTCAATCTCCAGAGAAGAAAGACACTGTGCACCAAGGCCCAGTGAAGGGGGAAAAAAGATTCAGCCCAAGACAAAGCTTGGTAGACTCAAGGAAATTTTCCATATAGGAAGAAGAATAGAGCAGAAGGCAAAGTCCACACTGGATGTGGCATGCATTTATGGGCAAAGGCAGAGTTATAAATGGGTCTTTTACTTGAAGATATTTTCTGGATAGGATAATCTGGGTCTGGTCTTGAAAGCCATTGTATCATGTAAGTTTTCTTTGAGGTATCCGATGAGTTTTCTGAAAGAAAAAGAACACAGAGAGTGGGAACAGGAAGATATATATGAGCACATTTGTAGCTTATTAATATACCATTTAAAATCTTTGGGTGAGTGAATAGAATTAATAGCTATGATTGCAATTATGAAAAGGATGATTCTAGTAAAAAGTCAAAGGAAAAATAGCTTTCTGAATTTTAAAGAGAATACTGTGGACAAATCTGCTCAAATTCATTATATACTGAAATGCTTCCAGGAGAAAAAATATATATATGTAGATTACAGAAAGGTTGCTATATAAGTGTTTTTAAACTGTGTTAGGATTTCTCCACACATTATGGCTGGCATCCCATTGCTAACATATGCAGGCATAAGTCCACCTTATGTCTGTGTATGTCTTTTTTTGGGGCACTGCAGTATTCTCTTCCACCCACTGCAACAAATAAAGCCTCAACTCACCATTTTGGTGTTTTAGCCACCCCCTCATAATCACCCCATTGCTAGTGCAGAGCAGAGGGGATCAGAAAATCTGCTATTTTCCCCCAGCTATACTCAGAATAATGACATAATCTGATGAGACCTCTGAAAGAGTGGAATCTTGTGGATGATGTTTTCAGTTTGTGTCTCGTTATCAAAACATAGCCAGATGATTCCCCAGTCTCTCCTGTTCTTTATTAGCAATGAAATGGCTCAAGGGGGATCGGGGGGCTATTACAGTGTGACTATCAGTCCTGAGGCTGGTGACAGAGGAGCTATAGATGGGTCACATATGTGGAACTTTTACACTACATTTGACCATGGAGATTCTCAGCCAATGGTTGTTGAGTGGTGCCTAAAATATTTAAGATATATTATCTCAAACCATAATGTCTGAATCTATTTGAAAAGTTGTGTACCACTTCATGAGAGATGCATCCACCAGAGAGTCACAAGTGTCAGTGTAAACATGGGAGATTATTTCCTTTTAATGTATGATATTGGGGAAACAAGTGCAAAAAATGAATAAAGGAGGGGGGGTCACTGGTAATCTTTACTTAACTTGTTCAGCACTTAGTAGTCCAACTTTCAAACCGAAAGCAACAAGGGACATTGGCTGATAAAACACTCACTGACAAAGGTGAGCTACTACTGAGAAACAACAGTGTTTTCATTCCATGGGGTGGTTCTTTTTGCTTGAGATTCAAGAGTAATGGGAACAAAATGCAAAACTTCACCTTCATTACTACGGTAGTCTTCTACACTTCCCTGCTGGGCAATGTACCTTCAATAGTGCCAAATGATATTTGCCCATATGATATTTGCCATTTTCCCCCTTTGGCTTTCATTATTTTTTTCCTCCCAGGAATAATCAGAAGGCATCAAAAAACTTGTTTTCATCTATTGATTTGCACTTGTAAGCAATGTAAAGCCACTGAATCTAGGGACATGGAACAAACTATTTTGACTAAAAATCATTATAAAAATGGACTCTGGCATTCTTTTTTAAACTAAGAGCCAAACCATATGTCACAGAAATCACTAGCATATTTAACTGGAGCAATGTCTCAAGTTTCACAAAACATCCTACCCCAGAAACATTTTTTTTTTAAAAAAAGAAAAAGGTATAAACACTCACTAGGACATAAAGGGAGTCTGCATACTCTTGTTGTCTCTGGCTTTTCTTCTTTACAAAAGCCAATGACATTTTCTCTTGTCCTGCATAGTACTTGCCTGTCTTGTGTACCATTACCACAGGTTACAGAACACTGGAAGAAAACAGAAACTGAGTTTCAGTGTCTCTTTTGCAAATTTAATTGCAGCTGGTATATATTATAAATAATATAAGTTTTGCAAAAGCAATGGTTTATTGTTACTTGCTGCTTTTTATCATAATTATCATTATCACTCCAATACGTTCTGGCTCTCAAAACCTAAACTGGAACCATGCTGTTACGTAAACATCAGATTCCAATATAACAGCCTTGTATTTCTTCCAAGTACTGGAGCTCCTATGTCCCCACAGAGCTTCTTCACCCAAAATTCCTAATGATTTCAGTGGAAGAAAACACGTGAAATTATTTCATTCTTTTTTTATCTATATTGAAGATCTTATCACTATTGAAACTAAGCCATATGTTTATACTATGTATGCATCTTGAAACAAAGGTATCTGACTGGGACAGATATCTCCCCAAAATGCTTATAATTATGAAAATCGTAGCAACCACACAAACATGGAAGGGCAACTAGAATCCTTTGGAGTAGCTCAGACTATTAATTCGGCAATGCAGGCCTTTTTGCCACTTCATTTCAGGGAGGCTACTGTTTGCAGGGATGCTCATTGTTCCAGATTACTGTCATGGTCCCATATTTGATGTGATCCTTCTTGTAGACTTGCATTTCAGCTTTCTTGCATTATTCCCTTCAGCTCTTACATTCTCTCTGCTATATACATCTGAGCTTATATTTCTAGGGTAGGTTTCCACTCCCAGTCTCAGCTGTGGTTATTGGTCTTTGATTCTAGATGCTGATTTATAATTTTGGAAGCATCCCAGCTCCATCATGCCTTAGCACCAAGACCAGATGAAAGATCCTCCCCTCCATCCCAACTGCTGCTGCTGTGGACTTAGAGGGAGAGAAGAATACACAGCATCTACCAGGCTTAATCCTCTCCCCCGCTGCCATTCCCTTTTTCTTGTTTCATGTCTCATTTAGTTTGTAAGCCTGGAGCAGGGAATTGTCAAATTAATGACTTGTAACCACCCTGGGAGCCCTTGTTGGCTGAATGGTGGGTTATAAATACTCTAAATCAGTGGTCCTCAACCTGTGGGTCCCCAGATGTTTGTGGACTTCAGCTCCCAGAAGCCCCAGCCACTATGGTCAATGCTCAGGGTTTCTGGGAGCTGAAGTCCAAAAACATCTGGGGACCCACAGGTTGAGAACTACTGCTCTAAATAAAGAAATAGAACTGAATCCCTTGCCTTCGTTCTAGCATCAGTCTTGTCATGGAATTTGATGCCAGCCTTGTGGTCCAGTGCCTGAGAAACTACTCTTCAAATTGTGAGACTCAGGCTTCTTGGATTCTGAAGACAGCACCAGGTTATCTGAAGGATTGTATTCTCTGACATGAGCCTGTCATGCTTTGGGGTTTTCTAGGGAGACCCTCCTCTCTGTCCGATCACCCTCACAGGTATGTCTGGTGGGAACATGGGAGACAGCCTTCTCAGCGGCTACTCCCAGGCTCTGGAGCTCTCTTCCAAGAGAGGTTAGGCTGGCACCCTCCTTGCTATCTTTGCACAGGCAAATAAAGACTTTTTCTGTTTTGCCAGGCTCAAGGGAACAGGCCTTGCGTAATGCCCCGTATTGCCTTTTTGTTGTTTTCTTTTTAACAATTTATGTTCTTAAGTGGTTTTTAATTTTTTGATAGTTTAGTTACACTTTGGACCATTTCCCTGTGACTTAGACATATGAAATAGGTATATGAAACATAACAAAGCTGGTAAAGTGACTGGAGCAACCAACAACATAGGCTTCTGAATGACAAGGGCTGACTTTTTTTTAATATGTGAAACATTAAGACTTCCAAGAAAATCTTAAATCCATTCATTGGTAACAATAGCAGTAAATGATACACTCTCTTCCTCTTCCCCTTTCCTTGGTAAATTAAAATAATTTTCACCATGCTACCAATTTCTGCTTACCTGTGACCAGGGTCCTATCCGCCACTGTGCAGGGCAAAGCTCCCGGTTACAAGCCCTCCTGCCCTCTGGACGGTCACTGCTGCAGTATTTGGTATGAACAGAGCGGTTTGTATTGTCATGCAGAGGTTGGATGCACCGGACAGAACGAACCTGATATCCTGTTTTTCCACAACTTTTGCTGCACGGTTCCCAGTCACCTGTAACCCATCTGGTTCAGTAAAAAACAAACAAACAGTTCAATTAAATACATTTATAGCTTGCATATATAACAATATCATATTGATCTATTAATTGATAATTCTTATGGAACTTCTCATCCTAGATGAGCTTAGCTATCTCTGCATAAATCAATAATCTCTCTTAGTCTGACCCACCTTCCACCGCCAGTCCATTTTAAGAGCCAGCCACTGGACTGGGCTAAGAAGGTTTGTTCAGCTGCTGACTGAGCACAAGGACATTTCCTTCTCATCCCACCAGTAAGCAAGGATGCAACAAGGACTTTTAAAAGGGGTCCTGCTTCTGATTGCCACAGGCTCATTAGCTGGCAGGATGGAGATGGAAACATCCTCCTTGCTCCCTGATCAGAAGATGAATGGATCTGCTTTGCTCAATCTGGTTTCTGACTTTTAAGGTGGACTGGTATGATATTTATATAGGTTTACAGTAAGACTATGTAGTCTTACTGAAAACAGTCAGGTTATGAATCTGTAACTCTATGTTATGAATCCAAAACTGTAATACCAAATAACAGCCCCTGATTTTATTATGCTTCTCTGAACCCCTCTTTCCTGTCCTTGTCTCCCATCAGGTTTCACAATTTTGTTTTTAATTCCCACTTAGAAATTCCTGTCCTCTTTGATACACAATTTTCCGAGTGTATTCACTTCTTAAAGCACTCTTCTTAAAGTACGCATTTTAATGTATTTTTTCCAATTGACTACATGTTTGCCTATCACTTTTCCAACTGAGTGCAACATATTTGCACAGATTTTTTTCCAAAGATCAAAGATATGCATTTATTTTGGCATATGTTATTTGTTCATAATTTAAAAAAATAAAAAGGAAGAAAAATATGTTTTCAAATCTACCTCCTGATTATTGGGTTATAAGAAAGATATGTGACTATTTTCACTAAGAATCTTTCAAACCATGAATTCACTAAGAAGCTCTCAAACTGTGAATTAGATGATCATTTTTTTAAATCATTGAGATTTTTTTTGTGATCCATAGGGTTTATATACTTTGCTGGCTTCTTTACTTTACAGTGAAAAACACCAACACCAGAAACCATGCACAACAGATATTACCATAAGCACAACAGATGAACTATCTCACTGTATGTTCTAATTATAACCTGAACAATTCCATGCATGGTCTTTCCCAAAGTAACCTTCTCTCTCTCTTTTGAAAATATGTTGGTTTTACAAGAACACAATTTCCTTCCAGCCTTCCTAACAACAGCTATTTGTAATGTTCTTAATAATTTATGTGGAAACCAACAGAGAGATAAAACACAAAAACAAGTGTCGTTAGCAGACACTGGCATAGTAGCAGTGTTATTCTTAAAGATGAATTTGCTGCTTCAGATATTCCAACAGCCATTAACTAACAACCACATGAAATGAATGGAAAGGCCATAACCAAGCAGTTTGTCTTACCATTATAAAGCTTTCAGAGCAATATATCCATTTTTTTCAGGAACCATGCTCAGTAGTAGCTAATGCCCAATAACTGATGCAACAGAGGGCAGAACCAGAAGGAAACCCAAAAGATCATTTCCTATTTCTACCCATCCTCCAACCTTATTTTGAAACCCCAGAAATTCAATATTTAATATGAGGGAATTCTTAAGTTCTGTCAGAATACTTCTAACAAATTCCTCCTGTTAACACACACTGTTAACACGCTTATGGGTTTGGACTCTGTTAAAAGTACAGAGAACAGGCTGAGGACAGAATGAGGGCCCATTTACGCTGCACAATTATAGCACTATATAATACTTTGACAGCCACAGTTGAACCCTGTGGAAGCTTGGGGTTTGTAGTTTTGGAAGATACAAGAGACCTCTGGCTGAGAATTCTAAATGCCCCTCTCTAAACTTCCAATGATTTCATGGGATGTGGCCATGGCAGTTAAAGCAGAATAATGCAAGAATTGCATTCTGTGAATGGCTACTTGTAAATACAGCTTGAAAATGTCGGTAAAAATTAATTCTGTTTGTTTGTAATTCAACCCTGTACAAAGAACACAATCTCTCCCAGCAGTTTTAAAAGCATTGATTCTTCCAGCTGTCCAGATATTCATTCAAAGTTGGTTTTTGACACCTGCTTCTGTTTGAAGGAGAAACTGGAAGTCCTTATATAAATGCAGACCGGAATCTAGTATGATATTTACATATGCGTTAAGCACAGTAGTTACTGCGTGACACAGTAAATTCTGGCTCAATCTCCGCCCCCAAATCCTCACTTACCAGGAAGCAGCTGCTGCAATTGACAAGGATCTGTTTCCTTGCTGCTCAGGAAGTAGCTGACTGCCATTCCCACCTCCTCCGATGAGCAACTCTGATGTGACAGGAAATAAAATAGGACCCTGTCACAATTTCCCCTCACACCAGAGATCACTTGCAAAAAGGGATGGGTGGGAACAGTTGTGAACTACTTCCTGAGCAACAGGGGAACAGATTCCCCTTAATTGCAATGGGTGCTTCCCAGTAAGTGCAGGTTTGGAGATTGTCACTCTAAACTAGGAGCTAGGTTATGTATTTGTAATTGCCATACAGGATTCTGACCACCATACTGAAATATCTAGATAAAATGTAATGGTAAAGTGAGATTATAGAATACCTTTTCTTGTTTTCTTAAAAATTAATGCAGCACTTGTGTGAATTTCCAACACTGCAAATCACCACACAATGCATTCCTCTCTTATACTCCAATCCAGAGATTCAAACAAATTCCACTTATTGAGCAAAAGCTACCCCTACTACTATCTGAGCTAACCCCACTACTACAAAATCAAATATAACTTTTCGGCGATCTGACTTTTCCCTATTTTCCCCAGAGTTTTATGCAACATCTTGTATTACACAGGAAGTGAAATATTAGCATCAATAAATGTTCTCAGTTCATGTGCAGGTAAAGCAGATTAAATATTTATCACACTTGAACTTGCTTTTAGCAGTTCCTTACATTATTTCCTGTTTAGAACTTTCTTAATCCATTCGTACACAACCTTTGGTAAGCCACCTTGGGTTACACCCCAGGATAAGGGCAAGATATAAATTTAAATAAATCAATATAAAATTCCACTGTCTCTTTCAAATACACGTTGTGTAGCAGCAGTCAGCCAATTTTATGCAGATTTACTCTGAAGTAAAACTGACACCACACAGCTGGTGGTGGTATCTTATCTCAGGTTGCTCAGCCTTCACTCATTGTTCCTCCAAATCTCCTAGCCCAACAATGCTGCTGACCCTCACTGCTGAACCTGACATACACAGCACAAAAATCCCTCGCTAAGCATTGTTACTTGTTTTTCCTCTTACTTTCCTTCTGATCTTTTTCTAGTCTTCCTTAATATGCAATCCAACAGAAGCAGAAAGATCAAGCACACAGAGAGACACACTTCCTCCCACAGTGCTCCCAAAGCAAACAATATCAACCAGACTCATGATACAATGAGTCCCAGTGCAGTACTCCAAGGCAGTCAATGTCCTGTAGCTTGCTGCTGCTCTGAGTGTTGATTCCCACACCAAATAAAATAAAATAAGGGTTAGAATCCTGTTGGGACACCACACTAATGTATAAATGGTTGTTCAAGCAGTTACATTTCCCCCCCAGAGGTTGTATATGTGTGGTTCCTAGACCCACTGATCATTCTACAAGCACACACAGAGAGCCCCACCTCTCATTTGGTGGGTGAGAAGCTCATGGACTGTTCCATAATGGCTGAACCATGCCCTGTGGTTATATAATAGTGGGAACCAGTACCAGTGTATATTTATCCTACATTACAAGTATATAGGATCTCAGCCTATTTGCTCTTCACGGCAGGTTCCTCTTCTCTGTACCACTGAACTTCACAGTGAAATAGAACAAACCAGATGTCTCTTCATCCCTCTCTATTAAAGTGGAGCTGCACTGGAGGGACTCTAGTGTTCAGTGGGATTGTCTTCATGAAACTGCTGTATCAGCCTAGGTATCCATTCAGCCCAGGCATCAGTACACTAGTTCACTGGCCTGGGGCACAGATCCCTGATGCCACACTGAGTCCTTGATTGGTCAACCTTTCTGTAAGAATCCAGTAACTGAGCCTGTCAGTCTTTTGTTCCCCTATCACGGATCCTGGAATAGAGGAAAGGAGGGTGAAACCTCACAAGGCTAAGCAGTGGTGGTAGGAGGTGATCCCCCCTGAAATGACCAGGATCAGGACAACTAAGACTCATGCGTAATTGAGGTTCCGGAGGAACTATCGATGAAATAAATGTCCTAGTTTACAGCCCGCTTTACATTCCCTTTATAGAATCTTACGTATTTTCTCCTTAATTATATGCAGTGGGCCCTCAGTATCTGTTATGGTTTGGTTCCAGGACTCCCCATGGACACCAAAATCCACGAATGCTCAAGTCTGTATTACATGTACAGTCATGTAGTAAAATGATGTCCCTTATATAAAATGGTAAAATCAAAGTCTGCTTTTTGGTACTTCTTGTTTGTTTTGGAATATTTTCAAGCCATGGTTGGTTGAATCTGTGCGTACTGAATCTGCAGATATGGAGGACTGACTGTATAGCTTTAACTCCTCTCCTCCTCCTCCTCCTCCTCCCCCCGCCCACTAACCAGTAAGCAAGGCTGGGACAATCAGAAGCAGGACCCATGTCACAATTCTTGTTGCAGCCTTACTTGCTGGCAGGAGGGCCTTGGAAACATCCTCCTCCTGCACTTCAGTCATCAGTTGAACAAACCTCCATGTCTCAGTGCTGCTGTTGCCTAGTAAAGTGAACTGGGGCTGGGGGCCTTGACCGGGAGACATTAATTATTTGTCCCTACGTAACTAAGTAGGCGATGTAGAACATGGGCCATTATTATTGTTCACCATATTCTATTTTCACACTGTTTTGTAAAAACATGCATGCAAATAGGCAAACTACATCATGATCTCCCTGCCAGTCCTGAGCATCCCTCTCAGGGAGGGAGCACCAAGGAAAGACTTAAAGGCCTGAGAGTGGGACCTTAGGGAACTAGGTAGGCAGGGCCTCAGAGGAGCAGCTGGGAAGACTGCTAGCCTGTTGTGCGTTCATGAAGACATACTTGTGCCTTGGGTGGGGTGGAACCTGCTTGCTTGTGAGTCTTAGCAAGCAGAGACTTCCACTCTTAGTTTTGTAAATCCAAGCCTGAGAGAGGGATTAGGGAAAAAGTTAGGAGGCAGTGCCACATTGACTGGCATGTGGCCCTCAAGGCTGTTTTTGCAGCCCTTGACCCCCCCATAATCCCAGACCACCCTTTTCCTGGTCCCTAAAGAGTGATTTGCCATAGGAGTGACAATTCAGCTTTTTAATGGGTTGCCCCCTCCCCACACTGACATTTATAGCAAACTGTTTTTCCAAACCAGAAGTGGAATTCTGGCCACTTCTGGTTTTTCTTGCATGGTAGTGGGAGGATTTGCCCATCCCAGGATTACACACACACACACACACACACACATACAGAGAGAGAGAGAGAGAGAACACTATACTAAAGAAAGATGTAGGCAAATGGGAAATATCATAAATGATTCAACAGTTACTTCTTGTGAGCCAAAAATATTCCTTGCCTACCCCCTCTCTTAACAAACACACATCTTTAAAAGCTAGGCTGTAAGTTTTATTGGTATTTAGATTAGGCCTAGTGGTGTACAGCATTTACTTCAATAACAGCCTATAAATACTTTTTGTGCATTTAAAAATTCATACACTATAAAATCAATTTATACAAACCCACTTTGCATCTATTTCTACCTTGATTAGCTAAATATAGACGAAGTACAAGGTTATGCATTAGACAGAAATTATTATTCCACCACCACCACCACCCCCATCAAAATCTGACTTGGAATCGCTGGAAACAATTATTTATAGGAATTTTTTTTTCTTTCCCCACCTAGCAAAATACTGGCAATCCCATCACATCATTGCGTAACTTCTGATTTCGTAACGTTCTAAAAATTATAGCTATATAGCAGTCCTGACCCAAAACAGCCAGGAGGGGAGGGGAGCTAAGGAGAAGTCGTTTGAGGCTAGCTCCAAACATTTCTGTTTCAGCTAATTATTACGCAACAGCAACAAGCTACTCCAGCAAAGAGAAATGCTTACATTGGCTGGGAACATTCCTGGAGATTGCACACCCTGCGAATGGGCTTTGGTTTCTGGATAGAGTCACAGTAACTGCGATGAACCATCTTGTGGTCAGTCTTTCTCCGGCAACCATATTTTGTAAATTGATAACCTTCGGAAAGAGAGTTCTATTTATCTTCAGCATTTCAAGTGCTTCCACGTAATTTACAATTTCACTCCTCCCTGTAGACTTTACTTCATTTAAAAATGGGGCGAACGTGAATATGCCTCTCTTGCAGGGTGAGAGTAGGCTTGTTCAGCCCCAAAACCATTCATGGGAATTTTTGTTGAGGTGTCTGCCACTTTGCGGGCATCAGGGGAAGAATCAGTTTATGAAATGGCAACACCTTTTCCAGTTGTCACTGCAGCCTGCTCCAGGACCTGCATGGAAGCACTAGTTCAAACAATGAGAAGTTTTATGTAATCTCATTTGGATTGTTACTCTGGGACACATGGCAGGATCTTCTGTTCTCACAGGTAATCTGGTCAGTGACAGAAAATGTGTGAAATGGCTCAAAGCAATGCTGCAATAAATATGGAATCTTCCAGTGTTCTTGATATCTATTTGTCAGATGTGTGAGGAATTAAAGCCAAATAAAAAACTTACTTCAGGAAGAACCCTGGAAATTCATCAACAGGCTCTGATCTAGATGAGGGGTGAACCCTCCCAGGTTATTTTCGTGGTCTTTTGACTCTGCCAGACTGCCCGTTTTCTGTTCCTCCCTTGCTAAGATGCCTCCAGAAGCAGCAATTCACCTTTTAAATGGGTTGCGGGGCTTATTTTAGAAAATACTCTACATTAAAAATGATCAAATTTTCAAAACCAAAAGTGGAGGTTACCTGCTTCTTGGTTTTGGTTTTTTTGGGGGTGGGTAATATTAGCAATTCTGGTCCCTAGGACAGAAAATTTACCCTTGTCCAGCTTGATCTACATAAATACTTTTTCCAAAAGTAGATGGGGCCACACATTAAGGATGTAAGGAATATCCACAAATTCTTGCTTCCAGCAAGGAAATGATGTTTAACGTGATCTCGATATGACGTTAACATGACCTCAACAGATTCTTAACATGTCAAGAAATCCTGTTGAGAAAATAGTCAACCACAGTGAGGGTTTTTGTTTGTTTGTTTTGTATTTGGAAAAATTTTTGCAGAAAAAAAATTGCACAGAAAACAATACACTTTACACATTTTCTGTTCAAAATGCTGAATTCTTAAGTCTTTTGCACAAGAAAATGATGTATTTGCACGAATGAATCCCACTCACAAGCCCTAGAATATGAAAAAGCATTTAAAAGTGTGTAAAACCTTTTGTAAACTCACCCAGCAGAGAGAAACTTTCTGAAATTATTTAATTTTGCATATAAGAATGAAATAAGCAAAGTTTTTCATCCCTACCAAACATTGGGAATTGCATACTAAGGGCTACAGTGTATAATCCACTGCTGAAATTGTTACACCCCAGGATTTTGTCAGCATGTATTCATTTATTTTATGTCAGTTACCATATGGAACTGTCCTAATACATTTTATTTGCTATCCATTTTCAAGATACGTATTACGTTATAAATAATGGACAGCCATAAATACCTAGAGTGTTTCCTTAGCCCAACATTTTCATTTTATTCATATATTTTCTCCTATTAAAGTACAACTGACAATTGAAATGCCTAGACATTTTTCAAAAAGGCATTTACATCTTGTTTGGGTTCCTAAATGCAAATTCATCACATGATTACAAATGTAAAGGGATTGCACTGAATAGGTAAGCCAGCTGAGATCCAACATAGAAAATAAAGTCAAGCAGTGTGTTTTTCAGTGAATTCAACAGTTGGCTATTGCCTACTGAGTAATCAACTGCACATGAGAAACACAACTGTTACATGCATGTGTGAACACAATTAATTATAATTTTTTATGGCACTCAGAAGTCTATATGGATTCCTCACATCAGTTCAGCACTCTTTCCTTACCTCCTCCACAGGGTTTTGAGCACTGAGACCATTTTTTCAAAGCCCACTCATATGTTACAGAATCTTCCAAAACATTGTTGTTGTCAACATTCAAGGAATCTTCATGAATCATGTACTTGTATGTCAGTGAAATCTTGACATTACCATGAGGAATTGCCTAGTTGGACAAAAAATTGATACATTTTCAAGCAAGAATCATAAAATTATACCAATCGTAGGGCTGGAAGAGGCCAGAGGGGCCATCTGGTCTAACCCACAGAAATGTAGGACTACACAGCTAAAACACTCCTGAAAGATGCTTATTCAACCTCAGTTAAAAGACCTCCACAGATCTGTAAAGATCTTCTTCCTCATCATTTTTCTTGTAATTTGAATCCTTCGGTTTCTGTTCTAGTCTCTGGTGCCCCAGAAAACAAGCTTGCTCCATCTTCTACGTGACATGTCCCTGGATATTTAAAGATGACTATCATAGCACCTCTCAGTCTTCTCTTCTTCAAGCTACAATATTTAGAATATTATAGAAGCACTTTAAAAAATTGTTTAAAATACTACATATTGTTTTAGCTGTTTTGTTTTAACCTATATTGTGAGCCATTGTAGCTCCTATATTGGGATATAGGTGGGATATAAATAGACAAGGTGAGATATAAAATAAATGAACTTCAAATTATACCAATGGGGCACTTTAGCTTTAAAAGTCAGAAAAAAAAAAACCCTTATGCATTCTCTGTTCAAAAGTACAACAGAGCCTTCATTTGACCTGCTTGAACGTTCTTTTCTTAGCAATTCTAGAAGGCAGATACCAAAAAGAAAAAAAACCCTATTGTAATTGCAATTGCACCTTTGACCCTGGAGAGGTAGAACTGATAATCCATGTTCTTGTGTATTGTTCCTGTTACTGCAACATCGGCAGAGTTTTCATTGAACCGTTTTTACTGAAAGTTCCTGGACAATCAGATGTATTTAATATTTCTGAACTCTGCTCTGATAAGAACAAATGCAGCTACTTCACTTCAAATAGCCAAATTCATCAGGACCTAATTTCAGCTAATTCACAATCACGTATTTTTAGTATTGGGTGCTCAGTGGTACAGTATTCCTATTACTAGTACTAGTGCTTTGCCAGTATAAGTTACTTTATTTTGTATGTATGTGTAGGTATATGTAAGTGTGTGTGTGTGTGTATGTGTGTGTATATGTATGGATATAGATATAGATATAGATATAGATACAGAGACAGCTGCAGATATAGAATTGGATATTTTTCGGGCCGTTTACTTGGTGCTGGCTGATTGATGCATGTGTAGATAGCTGATGGCTATGGTAGCTGTGGGATTCTGGGTGCTGTAGTCCAAAAAATAACTTTTCCAAACTCTACCCCTGAAGCTCTTACAAACAAAAATGACAATATGCAACATCATCAGTGAGAGACAATTCACTGTGCTCTTGATTGTTAAAGCAGATGTCTTAACAAAGACAACCCACAAAAGACTGCACACATGATTCAGAGTAACCTAGACATTCTCATCTTCCTGCAACTCACCAGAACAACAATCCCGTTACGTAAAGGGCCCATAGTTTGCACCATTTCTCTATCATCATCATTCCGATATTCCCACTCCACACCCATGTTGATAAACACTTTGGAGTCTGGCACATAATTGTCTTCATTTAAAATAAATTTCCCTGTTTCTCTGTTCTTGATAGCTAGAAAAAAGAATGACAAAAATTAAATCCTCAGGCAACTTCAGTTCTTTTCTTTTTTTGTTCTTCTCACTTTTCTCTGAGAAGAAAAGAGGTTAGATGTTCTGACAGAGCACTACTTTTTTATCTATCAGTTTTATTTAACCTTTCTTTTTAAAAAACTAATTCCTGTATAAACATAAAAGTTGACCAAAAACATAAAATACAATTAGTAGACAAACAACACAGTATGAACCAAAACAGCAGTCTGAGACCTAGGCATAAATGCATTTATCATTTTGACACAACTCCAAGCTGAACAGACCACTGGGTCAGAGGAAACTTGGTAAGTCAACAGGCATGTAAGTTTTATTAATGCAATCAGTCTTCTCTAGTTAGGACCAGTGATTGGGTTTAGGCCCTAAAATCCTGAAAAGGAACAATAGTGGGGAACCTCTGGCTTCCTAAATGAATGTAGTGGGTCCACCAGGCCTTGTCATCCAGACTACTATTCCTCTTCCCCAGATTACACCTCCCTCAAAGCTTGTCCCCCTTCCATAGCAAATAGTTGAATACAGGATGGTATGTGTATGCAGAGGGATCTTGTAACACCTTTGAGACTAACTGAGAGAAAGGTATCTGAGACACGAGCCATTTGCTCTCCGACACAGTCTGTTTAGTTTATGGAGAACCATAAGGAAGCTATACCACTATTACACCTCTGATGCTAAGCATATTTTTCTCTGTTTTTAATTACATCTTTGTTAGGTTTACTCTTGCCATTTGTCAAGGTTGTAGCTTACTAAATTGTACATGGTTCTCCATACACAAATACACTTTGCCTTTTTCACACTCAAATATATCAGATAGGCAACCCATACACACACACACACACACACACACACACACACACACACACACACACATATACATATATATGGGTGGGGGGCTCTAAACAGGGTTGCCTGCCTGATTCAGCTAGCAATAGAAGCAGCCCCTAGGGGCAGAACAAGCAGGATTGGGCTAAGTAAGGGAATATATTCAGCTCATGGTAAAGCCCCTAGTCTGAAAGAGGAACTTTGACCATCATGAATTTGGCCCCCATAAGCTGTTTCAGGTGGTGGGGAGGCCTTTCTAAAAAGTGGCAAGTGACTTGAGAAAGGTCGCTCCTGGGCCCAAAACAACCCAGAGGAGCCAAAAACAGGGCCAAGTTGCATTCTGAGTTTTAAAAAAGGATTTAAAAAAATAAAAATAAAAACCAGAGACTGGAGGCACAGAGTATGTGGCCCTCAGAGGTCCAGTGAGAGTCACGTGCAGGTCTTTGACCTCAGGCAGTTGCCCACCTCTGAGCAGAGAATGAATAATCCTCATCTGTTGCATGTCCAGGAGCAGCTGCTGTTGCTTTGATGGAAATGGAGGACAACACAAGTGCTATGACCTTGTAGGGGCAGCAGAGGTGGAGACAGATAGTTAGGGCTGGATGTCTCCCTGTTTACCTCTCCCATTTGTCTCCCCTTTACATTGTTGTTAGGTGCCTTCATATTGACTCTAACTTACCACAATCATCTTGTAGGGTTCTCTTGGCCAAACTTACTTAAAGAAATTTTATTCAGCTTTGCCCAAGGTCACCCATTGACTTCTAATAGTAGAATGGGTTTTTGAACCCTGTTTCCAGAGTCCTAATCCAACACTTGAGCCACTACAACATGCTGGCTCAATTCTCTTTAATAAACTGATATAATCAGAACCCCTTCTTTTCTATCTCCCAAGCATTTAGCCAGCCGTAGCACTCTAAGCTTGACTCCTTGCTCTAGATGGAGTTGCTATAGTAGTTTGTTTTGTGTTTAACCTAAATGAACCTTACAAATAGTCTTCCATGAACATCCAACATGTACAGCATGCAAGAACTGAGGGTACCTGTTCTGGGAGTGGGGGAAGTATTATAGGGTGGGGAGAAATGTTGGCTTTGTAGTCTCAGTAAGAAGTTTTTCTTTCATCAAGCAGCAAACAGCTGCCTTTCCTACCCTTTCACAGCCCTCTTGCTTGGAAAGTAGCCCTTCCTGCAGTCAGCTATTTTATCTAAGAGCTGGGGAAAAAAAACACCAGTTCTGAAGCTTTGTTATACCATTCATTTGATTTTGCATTTCAGCCCTGGAATCAGCTGGTGTTATTTGATGATGGAGCTGTCTTTTTATACAGTTGGTGTGCATTTAAAAAAGTCCACAGAAAAAGTAAAGAAACAGATGAAACTGATGCATTATTTGACTGTCTTTGTGAATTTTTGTTCTTATGGATCAAAACAGCAACCTGTCGACTAGGTTTCTAATCAACTTCAGTGTGCCTTACATAAGACATCTGAGAAAACCAACAATATAATCATAGCTTGCAAAAGACACTCTTCTGGACTACAACTTCAAAGAGCTATGGGCCATTTGGGCTAGGAGATTCTTGGAGCTGTAGTCTCCATAAAAGCATCTTTCCATAGTTTTGGTCATGCTTTAAACTTCCAGATCAAGAACTTTATTTATTCTAGCATTTCCCTGCCTGTTGAACTGCATGTCTTCCACCTCCATCTCTGTGAATCATTGCCCTGGAATCCTCCTGCCTGGAATAATAAGATAAGAATGCCTCTGAGATGTGTGGTTCAAGCCAGGGATTAAACATCGCCATCACTCAAGAAAGCATTGGGCTTATACTGAATAGAAGCCTTAAACTGAATCAGCAAACTATGCTATCACAAAAAAGCACGCATGATTCTGGGGATAAAAAATAATATACAACTACAGATAGCTTACTGTTTTGGCTACTCCTTCAGGTCAGGATTCCTGGTTTCTCTAGGGAATTTTCCAACCACTGGTGTTGGCAATCCTGTAGAAACCTGGTTGACCTGTGGAATAAGCGGAGTGACCCAGCTGATAGGGCCCTAAGAAGATATGGCCCTTACTTTCTGCACACACACACACACACTCATTTCTGTGATGCCTAACAGCAATCAGAACAGATTTTGAGGGTGCACAGGGGTACAGAAGCAGTTCCATTAGTGGAACTGTATCTCTGGATTCAACATGAGTGGCCCTCTCACACAGCACAATTGTAGCACTATGCTTTCACTTTAACTGTCTTGAAGCTCTTTCACATGTTATGCAAGTATTGCACTTGGATTCCACTTTAACTGCTGTGGTCCCATCCTATGAAATCTTGGAAGATTTAGAATCCTTAGCAGGAGATCTCTAATGGTTCACCAAACTACAAACCTTAGGATGCTACAGTATGTTGTCACAGTAATTAAAGTGGAATGTAGTTCTATAACTGCATAGTGTCAAAGGGTGCATGCTTCCATCCTATGGAATCCTGGGGTTTTCAGATGAGGGAGGGGTACTTAGAATTCTCAGCCAGAGAGCTCCTCAGCTGCCTCTAACCAAACTACAAACCCCAGGATTTCATATGATGCAGCCATGGCAGTTAAGATGAAATCATAGTGCTATAATTGCTTATTATGAAAGGGCCTCAAGTACCCTGGAAAATCAAATACGCCCTACTACTACTACTACTACTGTTCTGTTTTGGTAGTTCCAGGTGGAAACAAAAACAGGGACTAATGAGCTCCTGGCAGACCACCAACCATCACACATTGCTGGCACACAGCACACAGGTTGCAAGTGTGTGAGACCAAGTTGTTAGGTTGTTGTTCCATTAGGTAGGAGTAAAAAGTTTCATAATCTTAAAAGAGAAGCTAGCAACTGGAATTAATTACCTGAGGGCATCTTCTTTGCTGAATCATCTGGCAGAGATGTTAAGTACAACCAGTCTCTCCTCTGCACAGGTGATTGGATTCAATGAAGCCCCTTTGAACTCAAGGATTCTACCGTCTTATCTTCTCCCTTTTCTGTACTTCAAACGTAGCACCTTTTGCAGTCTTTACTCCTGACCTTTATATTTCTGAATTTCCTAGCTGACTTCTACATTAAAAAAATTAAGGTCTCTTTCATCTCTATCACTGATTTTAAATTAAAACATGACAGTTTCATGCACTTGATGCTTCTCTTTCCTGTTGCTCAGGCAAATGACACCCTTTCCTTTAAGTGAGATTGGTTTCTGAAATGTTGTCAGCATCAATAAATTTAACAGGCTTACAAAACTGAAGTTTTATATTTTGCTCATGCTGCTTCAGAAACAGTTTGCCCGACATAAGGAATAAGTCTGTGCAAAGAATGCAATTAATCTCATGAGGCTACACTGAACAGGA
Organism: Iguana delicatissima; assembly: GCA_948472985.1. Taxonomy (NCBI): domain Eukaryota; kingdom Metazoa; phylum Chordata; class Lepidosauria; order Squamata; family Iguanidae; genus Iguana; species Iguana delicatissima. Next base: position 88,372 of record CAOKZL010000312.1, read on the forward strand.
CTTCATGGAAAGCATTTACTGAAGCAAAACCTGGGTGATGCATAGTGGAGCTACCTGCCCATGCGATGTGAATCCACTTCTAATTAATAACAGTCTACAAGACACTGTCTGTTATTGATCCACTGGATTGTGAGGAGAGGATTTCAATTACTGTTTAAGCTTTGCAATTGATTGAACATCCTCATTAAGGATGGCTTGGAATCTGAAACAGAATGGACCAAGACGCTAGAAGCTGAAAATTTATGCAAAAATACAACAGGTGAACCTGCTGAATAGGGAATGAATGTTCTGTCACAAACAGGAAAACACTGCACACAGTCTGCACTGTTAACACCCAGCAGAGATATCTACCATCCCATAAAAGAAGTCACATACATAATTATTCTTGAAAGCAGGCCAGTTCTGAAAATTGTATATAACTATTTGTAAGAGCCAGTTCCCAGTTTTAGTAAAATACAATGCCCTCACTCCCAAAAAAACCTTTGATGTTACTATGTGATGCAGGGTAGATTATATCTAGAATCATCTTGGTGATGTTATGCCAGTGTATGTATTTGGGGGGATGTTGTGAAAGGAGGTATATTACACCTGCTTGTGCAATGCTCTTCAGTTCTGGTGTGTAACAGCTGCTGGGGGGGTTCAAGGGTACACCTCCATGCCCCTGTCAACTTATGCACTCTTGGAGATGCACCCTGGTATGTTCTGGCTGCTATTGCATCTATGGAAGAATGATGCAGTACAATGCAGCCTGATATGTTTCAATGAATTACCACAAGCCCTAGCTACTCTCAAGAATAATTCCACATGTTCTGAGGGAAACCTGCATTTCCTTCTCAGTGCTGAGGCTTCACTGACAGGGACCTAATTTGTCGGTGACTGATCAAATAAAAAGAGCTTTGGACTGTGGAGAAGAACCTGAGGAAAATGTCAACCCAATGAGCAGCTGTTTGGGAAAAGACAAATTCAGTTTTGAGCACGGTGAGAAAAGAAATAAAAAATAAAACTGCCAATATCATAATGCCATTATACATATAACGTTGTTGTTATTGTTGTTGTGTGCTTTCAAGTGATTTCCAGCTTATGGTAACTCTAAGGCATTTTCTTGGCAAGATTTGTTCAAAAGGGGGTTTGCCCCTGCCTGTGATGCACCTGAGCTCACCCAGCGGATTTCCATGGCTGAGGAGGGAACTGAAACCTGGTCTCCAGAGTTGTAGTCCAACTTTCAAACCTCTGCATCATGCTGGCTCTCACTATACAGATGGCTCTTGCTGTACTAGGGCAGGTCAGAAAGGTGCAGAAAAAGACACTCAAAAAGATCAAAGGGCTGGAGGAATTTCCGTATGAGGATACGTTCTAATAGGTACGACAATTCAGAAGTGTAATACTTACCAAGATTATGAACAGTGGCATCAGACTCTTGTATAAGCAAGTGCCTTGCACCAGCTGGGATTTCAAACATCTTAATGTAACCTGCAAAGCAATGTTAAAACTAGTTTAGGTTATTATAAGAAGCAAAGGTAAAGTAGAAAGGACTAGATTTCTGAATGATTAACAACTGTGTTGAAGAGGTAGTTTCAGCAAATGCATCTTTTCTGTTACACAACAATTTTAATTGTAAGCCCTTTTAGACCATGTCCAAAGGTATGATGGAAATGTTTTTAATTAAACAATCAAAGGTATAGAATCCTGATCTGATTTGCATTTCTCATCACTAAAGGCTTTTTTAAAAAAATACAGCATCAGAATGGTAATCTACAGGACTCAGAGAACAGAAAGAGATATGACATATTGTTTAATGAAAAAAAAAGCATAATATTGGAGATCATGTCCTCTAATTTCATGAAGACTTGCACTCCAGATATGGGAGTGGGAAGAATTAATTTTAAGATGAAAGAGTACCACAATGAGAAGAGATAATGATTTTCCTGATTTGTATCCTAGTGTTCCTCTTCCCAAGAATTTAGGTGATAACTACAGGTCCATCTCACTTTATTTTTACAAATACAGATGTAAATCTTTGCTTATTTCATTCTCACAGATAACATTATGTACATTTCAGTTGACTTCTTGCATTTCAAGACTTTTTGTGAAATGTTCATTTGTGCAGGAAACATTGGTTCTTATGTAAAACCCGTCTTTTTTTGAAAAAAAATATTTTGCATAAAAATGCAGCACTGCTATTTCCTACAGTTAGAGCTTTCATTAACACGGCTTGTAAAAATTAATTTGTTAGCTTTAATTCAATAAAATATCCAACAATGCAGTTAATATTCATCATGTTAATAGTCAGGCATCATTAACATCCTCTGTTTAAAGCAATGAATAATGTTTTGCGTTGGTTTAATTTGTTACTTTGGAAGGGATAAATTGGGGAATTGGTCATTTTTAGTCATTTTAAATGAATTTTAATTTAATTTAATGATTTAACAATTAACTAGTTTAATGAGTGATGCAGTGAATCCAATTTTAATTTCCTCTTTAACCTGTTAACAATAACTAATTAAATTTAACTCCAACAATGCTGTTGCCCACTACTAACCAATTTTCAAGCTCTGTTCCACACTAGTTTTAAAGCCCTTTAATTTGATACCTTTTAAAGAAAGCCCTTGTACTATTCCTCATGCGGCATACTACGGGGGCTGCCAAAACAAAGTTAGAAAGTTCTTTTATAATTTACTGGCACACTTTTCTGTGAGAGAAGCATGACATGCAAAATGGAATTACCTTGTTTCTTTGGTGCTCTGGAAAATGTTCCTTTTACCACTTTGCAGTGGGTATTGTCTCCACCACACACACCACACTTGTCTTCTTGCTTTGTAGATCCTATTACCTTATCACAACCAACTTTCTGCAGACAAAGAACAAAGGGCCTGCATTCATATCTGAATTTTTGTCAGATCAAAATATTCAAATCAAGATATTGGAAACAGAAAGAAAAAGTACCCTCATTAAAAAGGGCAAATTGAAAGAACACATGAGATGTTAATATTGACCTCCTTGACATAAACTGGTTTCTAGCTGCTTCTTTAACTAAACCCTGGTATTAATTCATTATAACAGTGCTTCAAGAACATATTATTATTCAGGGTGTGAGCTTATGCAGGTATTTAGTTCAATTCACACTCATCTTTGACCCCTGAGTAACATTACTGAGTAAATAACATTGAGGACAACAACACAGTTTTCTTTCCCTGTCATCTTGAAGAAATGATACTCCAGTGAATCTAGGTTCCATCTATATAGCACCAGAAAGAGAGAACTTAAAGGCAGAATGCTAGATACTGCTTATTTCAGCATAACTTAACCTCATGAAATAACAATGTGGTTGCAGTTGTGTAAACAAAGTCACATTCAAGTCACCTGCGGTTTTTTTGACCCAGCCAATAGCTATGAACAATGACCTCTGTGCCTTATCCAACTTTATCTTAGTCCTATGAGATTACTGTAAGATGCACACCTATAGTGCTGTTCTACTACCATTAGAAGGCTAAAGCAGGTTGTAAAAGCTGGAAAATCAATTCTGTCTCAATCTATCTTAGCCCTCTCAGGACCTAGGACTGCTCCATTGTCACCTTCCACCTGACATCGAATGGAACAGAAACATCATGTACTACAATGGCTCTCACCACAGTGGGACTCATGTCACATAGGAAGGAGCACTAACAAACAGCCCATATTTATGTCCATCATTTACATAGGGCATTTCAACCTACAAGAGATATACTCAAGAGATTTCCTTATCCAGGTAATAACTTCAACAAGTGGGAAAAATAACAAAATGTTACATAGCTTCTGTTCCTTTCCACCACACAAACACATGGCAACTGAGCATGCTCAATTCTTATTGGGATGTTTTGAGGGTCATGCTCCTGTGTATTCTTTTTCACAAATCTGGGAGTTCCTCTAAGACTGTTAATAACTCCCCCTTATGTAACTATTTTGGCTACATAAAGCTGTCACTCAGAAAACTGAGATAGCTATTAGTATATATTAAGATTTCTACCTGTGCTCATGACTGATAATTTCTCTGGCTAAGTTTAAATCTAACTCAGTTTTACTTAGGCTAAGGCTAGGCATTTTTTTCAGTTGTTGCTACAGTAATAGCAAGTTATGTAACAAATGTTTAATGTTTATGAAGTTACTGATATATAGATTAGAAAAATACGGTACTGTAATGGAAAGCTTATAATCCTTTGGGTAAACGGCAAAGTCTTGAGATGGCTATCACCTACCAGGCATTCCCCTCGCACACATATACTATGGGAATCTTTATATGAGCACCGTGTTCCATCATGTACAAGCCGCTTCATATACACAACATCACCAGTCTCCCTGGACTCACAGTAAAGGTGGCATCTTTCTTTAGCTACAAGAGAAAATAATTGTGTGATTTATTTCTTCAACTTATAGTTTTTTTTAATTCAGTTTGTAAATTGTAATTTTGCAAAAGTCTCATGGTGAAATTGTGTTCTTGTTTTGCACTGGAGCAAGAGTTCTAACTAACTTGCCAAGTCTGCATGGAAGGGTTTTCATGAAGTTATACAAAAGTGGACAACAACCAAAACTAGAAAGTGAAGGGTGAAAGGGACAGATATTTGTCTGTTACTTTGTCAGTGTATCAACCTAATAAAACATATTTTCTATCGAAGGCAATAGGTTATGCATAACTTAAAGACAAATTCCATACAAATGCTCATAAATGTATGAGTAAATGAACTGCCATCAGCCCCTCTATGAAACAGTGTCTTCACTAAAAGGTGTGTGACTTACTATCTTTTCAATATCGGAATTATATTCTAAATATTCTGAATATTCTTCTAAATATTGGAAATACTCATGTTATAGCCAATGTCCAATATATAATTATTGGAAATATTCTTCTAAATGTGGCAGACTGGTCCTAAGTTTACTACATCAACAGTTAAATGAGGATGCAGATATGTGCCAACCATCAAGGTGCTCATATGGAAGCCAGTGGTGTTTCATGTTCTGATATTCAAAATAAGGCTCCCACTGCTTGCACTGCTCCTCTCTGAAATCTTCATAATCTTTAGGACAATCTTGTGTGCTGCAGAGCTGGAATTCATAGCTTGGGCCAAAACACGTGCGGCCTCCATTGGCTGGGCTAGAAATAAGAAAAAGTAATAACAGTAAGTAAATATTCACATTAGTAAAGCAGCATTAGATCTTTCATCTGCCTTGCAATTATGAAAACAGAAAAAAAAGCTATACTTAAAAGTCAGTCCACTGGATGCAGGATGCGTAGCATTAGCGAAGCCACAGTTTATTAGACTCCTTGCTGTATCATCACCATCATCATCGCCACCATCATCATCTACCTTGTTGCCTGGATACGTAACAATTAAATACTGAAAATGCCCCATATAAATGCTAAATATCAGCACGTGACATAACTAAAATCTTTGCCAGGAAGTGAAACTGAATCTTTAACAACCCAGCCAGCCACAAAGTGGGTTGGTTGCATGTGTGGGCAATTTCCAGAGGTCTGGAGGCTACTATCACCCCCTGGGAGCTTAAACAGTTGCATCTCTCCCTCCATCACACAGTTCTTTTTTTTCCTTTTTCCTTTTTTTTTTTTTTTTTTGGCTTCTTAACAGCTCATTAGGCTCTAACTACATTTTTCCTTTTCACTTCTTCAACCCGTTTTAGGCATGTAAGACTTTTTCCCCCCAAAACCAGAAGTAACACCTGGGCCATATTATACTCACCCATTAGTGGTATGACAAAAATGCACTTCTAGCCCTTGGGCATTTTCTGGACTACAGTGGCTCCTAACAGTAAAGAAGCTAGTTGTCTCTGGGTTCATCAAGATTTTGAAACACTCTGTTATAATTCTGCAATGTGAGCTAGGCCAGAGAGATTTACTTTGTGTGTTATATCACATCTATAGACTGGTTCCACCAAATAAAATTAATGGACATCAACCCATGCAGCAAATATGCATGTGTGGAAATTAACACACATTAATTCTGAAATCAGAGATTTATGTATAGCGAATCCTACAGATTTCAATGGGAACAAAAAGTGCTTGAATTTTTGGTGTTTGGTCAAAATATCTCAAAATATTTTTTCACTTACTGGCTTCAATTCAGCACGCACTTAACATACAGTAACACGCATTGCATGCTCATAAACAGATATCACCTTTCTGTTTCCACACAAGGAAAAACTGGGAATTTCAACTCCCCTGAAACTTGTAAATTTGGATGAAAATTGCCTATTATGCTGACAAAACAAATATAGATTCTCGCTATGTATGTACAACAATGGTAACCTGGATCATGGCTACAATATCATTCTAACCCAGCAATGATAACAACTGAACAACAATAACCCAACAATAGCAATGAATGGTTTAAATTTTTCAGCCATCCAAGTTAACATAAAAAATAATAACAATGACAACTAAATATTTTCTATTTTTCCTGTAATTTAAAAAAGTTTATTAACAAACACACATTAAATTTCAAAAAAAAAAGTGGTTTAGCTTCAACTTACTGTGGATTATCACACTGCCGGGTCCTAAATTTCACTCCCTTTCCCAAAGGGTTTCGTAACGGGAAAAATTTCTCCATGCCCCCCAGTTTCCATCTTGCTTCAAAATATCTGGAGTTAACCAGATACAATGACCTTTAAAACAATGCTAAAAGAGAAAAATAGATATGTATGCATATTTTTAATAGCTAGGTATATGTGCAGCTTTTGCCTTAGTTTTTGGAAATAAATTGAAAGCACTGGTTTAATCCATCTTTTCTCACTGTTGGAAAAGTTCCCAGGGGGTAATTTGCTAAAGGATCCCACCAACCTCAAGGGGAATGATTTCTTTAGTGAGTTCCCCTTCTTGCTGCAGCTTTCAGAGCAATTCTCTAAGTTCTGGCAGGTTCTCCCAACTGTCGGGAAAGTTTTTTTGAGGGCAGAACACAAGGTATTTTTCTGTTCTGCCAGTAAAAAACCCGCTGGATCAAAAGCCTTCTGCAGACAGAACAAGTCCTTCTATCCTTGGAAGGAAGACTCTTGGGATACAGCTGTGGTGAGGGGGGTATAAGGGCACTGCCTCCTAAATAAAAATTTGCCACCCAAGAAATTTCCCTTCATTTCCCCAAATTTCTAGCTCTGCAGAGACACTGAAAATCATTCATGCCTAGAACTCTTCTATTTGCAGTGTCTGCATTCCCTCTGTAATTCCCTTTGCCTGCACCCTTTCTCTTGATGCCTAAACTGTATTTCTTAACATTTAGCTGAAGTTTTTAATTACTGCAATGCTAGAAATTTGGGGACTGAAGAGAAATTTTTGGGGGTAAGAATTCTTTTTTAGGATTACAACACTTTCATTTTACTCTCCCCTCCCTGCAATTGCTACACTGCTGCTCTGTCTCCAAATTATACAGTTTTATTTCAAATACAGGCAGTGCTACAATATTTTCATTCACGTTTAATTCTAGACAGAGAAAAAATTAATAACCAGGGTTTAATTATCGATTTTTCCCTACCTAGCTAGAAGAAATTGCGGGCCCCATACATCCATATAGCTGGACACTTAAACTGCTTCTACAGAAAAATACTGGGATGGATTGAAGGGGATTTTTCCCTCTATTCTATATATCGTATGGATTGACCAAGACTTTTCTAGTCTAGCACATTGAATGGAAAGAAATGAGAGCCCCTGCCCTTCATAACCACTTGTTAAGTTCTGTCCTAGGCCTGTACTCTATCCTAGCCATTTCCTGTTTAAAGACACACACACACACACACACACACACGTGTACATATGTGTCAAATACTATGAGCATAGGCAAAGTCATGACTTATAGGAAAAATCTAGTCCAGCCACACTATTCAGCATCTTTAGGCAGATGAGCAGAAACACTACAAGTGACACGGAAATATGGCAGACTGGGAGAGATGCCCACCCAATCTGGTCCCAGTGTATTGGAAGTGAGACAAATCATATGTCACAATTCTAATAACAGTCTTTTTCACTCAGCATTATGTCATTCTCTTCTGGTTGAAGCTGTAAGATTTTCCAACATTACCAACATAAATTTTTATCTAATTCAAAAGGAAGTTCCAGTGTTTTAACAGCTGAAATTTAGGTCCCTTACCCAGCAATGCTCAGTTATATATCATTAATGCACTCATTTTTTAAAATGTAACCATACTGCTGAAAAAAAAAACTGCTTACCACGGAAAGAGGGAAAAAAGTTTAGCTAATATGAGTTTCTAATAAGCAGCACAGAACTATTCATATTTCTTATTTTTATAGCACTGTATATGTTCAGAGTACATTATAGGCAATAATTATTTTGACACTTCTGGGGAAATGTGTGAAAAGATAGCTACAATAGACAATTCTTTTTATAATGGAGGTTTCAGCTAAATGTAGCCCATCTTCACAATAAAAACTGTTTTTGTAGAAAAAACTATTTGATAATCTCCAGGCAAAAATAATAATAATACTTTCTCACAGTGGCTCACACAACATGGAATTCACTAAAAATTCAAGCAGTAATCCACACTATTCTGATTCCAGCTTTTGAACAAGAGATCTTTGCAGCCTAGCGATACTTTAGATAAGGCTCCTAACATGCCGCATCTAAAAGTAGGCAGAATGTGCCTATCTTACCCCATTTCCCCTCTTTTTTCACCTCCAGATTCAACAGATCGGTTCCCATTTAATTTGAAAATTTAATCTATGTGAATCTATGTGCCCAGAGGCCAATGCACATATGCTTGTTCCACATGTCTGTGACCTTTTAGTGAAGTGTAATCATCATGTGGACTCTCCCTATGTGCGTTGCCTAAGTGTCCACATTTTGTTCCACTCATGAATGGCAGATAGAATGCGCAGGGCTGGTAGATGCTCACCTGCACCCTTCCATGGCATCTTTGCTTTACACCAGGGACACAGCCTCCACTTTTTTTTAAAACCCAAAAGCTACCCTAGTTCAGTAGAAAGGTGTGTGCAGCTTCACTCCAGTAGTGCATGTTATCAGACCTATAGGTCTGACCCTAAAGGCCCCCCCCAGTTCCATGATTCTATGACCCCAGAGGCTGGAACAGTTTTATAGTGAAGCGATGGCCACAACCCAAATAAAAAGATCAGCCATGGCAAAATGAATGGGTTTGGTTGGCATCCCGTAAATGAATTATGATGGTGTACATCAGACTTGCACCATTGCAACACACTTTTTTTCTTGTTGCAGAAGTCAGAATTCTGTTCCAACCATTCAGTGACAAAATCCCCCCCAAACTCACCATCTAAGCTGTGCAGCCCCCTGCCCCCCAGATGCAGCCATTTCCATGCTGTCAGAGATTGGGGGATGAGTAGGAATGTGTCCAACTATTTTCCTCTAGTTGGACATGTTGCAAGGACATCATCTGCAGCGACCTCCCAAGGACCTCCAGTGGTCTTTCCAAATGTCTGTTGCAGTGTGTTCCGTGACAGAATAATAGCTGGATGCATCACCACTCAACCACCCCTGCCACTCTCCAACAACATGGAAATGGCCAAGGTGGGCTGTGCTGCTTACAAGGTGGCGTTTGGGGAGTAGCATCAGGAGATGCAGGTACAGAGACACAGCTGTGTGAGACACATATGTCACGCAATGCAGGATCTCTGCCTTTATTTTTCAAGGTTTTTTTTTAATGGGGTGGAACACATTACTTCCATACACCACAGGTATTCTCTGAACTTTCCCTACATATTCCACCACCACATGGAAATTTTTCATTCCTACATTTTGATTGCACATCTCTCCCAAATACACAGCACACTTTCCTTGAACATCCCCTCACAACACAAATTAAACTGTACACACAAAATAAGAAACATTTCCATTCCCCTTCCCCACCTCCTGTTTGTTTGTACCTTTACCATATGGGGTTTCAACTTTAGATGAGATCAGGAGAAATCAGAGAAAGACAGCTAACAAACACTTCCAAGTGTGTGGTTCACTTATTAATAACATTCCCAGGAGCCATAGTTTTTTTAAAAAAAACTTATGCTGAGACACTGCTGAGATCTTTGGCAGCTGTTGGAAGCAATAAGAGGTACTCCTGAAGATGACTAAACACTTCTGAGAATTCATGAGTGCTTCCAGTAGCCACCAAAAACTAACAAGCACTTTAGAAAGCAAAGGCAAATTAGATAAAATACATGTTTTCATGGGAAGTGTCCATGGGCTTTACATTTCCATCTTTTATGGAACATCTTTTCAATCAATCATGAGTAGCATGTGGAAGTGGACTGTGTCCACTGGTTGCTCAAGTGTGGGGGCTGCCTGAAAAGTTTCTCTAGAAGGTGGAGAAAATGTTTTCCTGAACAACGTATAGGAAAATGTAGCCTTTTGTACAGGGCTACAATGTACAGGGCTTCAATGTTAGCAGGCACCACCTGAAATCATTTGGTGGCATTCTGCACAAGTGAAGGACTTCCAATGTAAGACTGCTCTGCTCAGTTTTGGATGATTGGTGTCAGGGCTTAGGCTTCAGATTCAAAAGAAGATGAGGCCAAGGATAAACATGGGGAATGTCAACCTCAGGAAGAAGAGGCTGTTACCACTGTGTACTGGCCTGGCCTTTGGTGAACCAAAGATATCATTTTGATATCACAATTCGGCCCTTCTCTGCCACCAGCCAAGTGTTTGTGAGACCACCGAACAAGCGCGAAGCTAGGCATGGCTACTATTTGCTGCTCACACCAAACCAAGCCAGAGACTGCCAGATCTGCTTTAGGGGACCTCCTGAAACATACACTCTCATTAGACCCTCTGCCCTGAGAGGACACCCTGGCGAGCTAAGTGGTTAACTGCTGAGCTAGCTGCATTTACATACCAGCCAGACCATTGTCAATTCGGAACATAACTCAATCATGTAAATTCTGACCTTTCGGAGACATTGTCTCCAACCCAAAACTTATTGTTTTCGCCCAAGACCAGACTAGCCTATGGTCGTTTTTTCCCTGATAAAACCCCCCAGCTCCGAGAGCTCTTTGGATCTCTCGCGGGACCGCTCAACGGACTTGCATTCGGACTACTCTCCTGCCTTGCTGCCACCTCATTCTGCGAGCTCCCCTCGGCTGCCGTGCCGAGCCCTCCTACCCTCCATTGGTTTCCCCAGGACTGCAAGACTGGTGACGTATCACCAATTCCCCTAAAGCTCTATTTCCTATCTCTAGTTAGCAGTGTGTTTGTGTTTCTCTTAATAATTGCTTAATAAATCTTATTGCTATTTGAACTGTTTGCCTACTCACTGACCTGAACCTGTATACATAGGGTAAAAGATTCCCGCTAAGTTACCCTGCCTCTCGCTAGCTAAGAGAGTGCTCCTGCTAATTTCCCCATCTCGTTTGTGTTAGGTTTTGGTAATTTGGGTGTCCCTCCCAGGACCCCCAACTCACAGGGTAACAAGGCTGAACCTGTAGAATGTCAGCCTCATGAAATACCAAGCCAGAACTCCTTATATGCACCATCAGGGCAACTGGAGGACTCAGGAGATGAGGCCCCACCCTCAAGTCCTCAGACCAGGCAATCGGAATGGACAGCAGCACAAAGACACTCAGTGAGGCTTCTCTCCAACAGAACAAGAAACCATCCTAATTCAAGGCAGGTGGCTGCAGCCAATTTAAGAAGTTTGGGCCCTGGTTACTCTCTTGGTAACAACCATCTATCTCTGGCCTATCATTCCTGCAATTTACTTTTGAATCCCGAAACCTTGACTCTTGGATTGGCTGGCAACTTGACCCAGAACTCAGACTGGACCAGATCACTCTTCTATGCACCTCTTCCTGCGCAGGAAACCTCCCCGGCAAGCTCCTCTTTCAAAACTCTGTCTCCCCAGTGTGTGTACATATGGGAATCTGCAGCAGGATAATTAGTTCCCCGCACTGTAGCCTTGTAAAACACTGCTCACACTGTTCAGGACAGTCCAGGAAATGCAGAAGACCAAGGGATGAAGAGATGTGAGCTGCCTTCCACTTGTACAACCCTCAAATCAGTGGTGGTTGAGGCTCAGGGCAACTAGCGAGGTAGAGGGTATGACCATGAGAAGGAAAGGCAAAGCATCACTAAAAGCAGAGCCAATTACATCTGATTTTTTTCCCAATCTCCTCCCTTGCGGGGTACTAACAGTATCCTGTATAATCCTCTGGTAGGGAAAGAAGTTGAGAGTCAGGTGGGCTGTGTCTCATATGCCCCGATAGAAGAACCACTTCTGAAGCAGATGCAACATCAAAGTGAGAAAATGCAAAAGATCAGAAGGAGAGAACTACAATACTTTTAGCTCACCTAGGACTCTCTTATACTGCTTCTACATGATTAACTATGGGAGGGAATGCAGATACCCTGTAGGGACAAATGATTTTACTCAAAGTCTTGGAAACACTACATCTGAATTCAAGTTGCCTAATGCATTTAAATGAGCCTAAGGCACCAGGCCTTGTCTGATCTTGGAACTTACACAGAGTCAGCTCTGGTTAGTACTTGAATGGGAGACCATCAGTAAAAGCAGGCTATATTTCAGAAGAAAGAACTGGCAAAACCACCTCTGAGTACTCCTTGCTAAAGAAAATCCATTCATGGTGTTGCCCATAGGTTGACAGGCAACTTATAGACACATGCAATCTGTTTATGGGTTGACTTGTACAAGTTTTCAGCCCACTTTTAGCAAGTTGGAAAAAGCAAGCACATCTATTAGAAGGCAAACAAATGCTGGCCTCAATCCAACACATCTCAGTGTAGTGTATATCACTATGCTGGGCCATTTACCACCACTACCTGGACCTACTGTAGCCCTACTGACAAGGGGTCATAGCAGCATCTGGCTATGTCCCCATAGCCAGATGTGAAGAGATTACCTCTTCCACTGGGTTTCTCCTGAGGTTGCAGCAGCTGAGACAGTCTCCTTGTGGCTGGCTATAGGGACACAGCCAAATGTTGCTACATTCCCCACAACTCCCAGAAGGCATGGATTGGTGGGGGAAGGGTTCAGCAGGGCTACAGTAGGTATGGGAGGAGGCTTGGGTAACTGTGGAGGAGAAAGTGAAACCCAGCCTCTGCAATGGTTGAAAATAAACATCTGCACGTGTACAGTTAATGTACTTGTATGTATGTTCCTAACAGAAACTCTGGCTCTTCCCCTGCATTCCTTCCTGAATGTTATCTGTTGAAGCCTGGAGTAAAAACACCATTCCCCGAGCAACTGTGTGCATGTGGGAATCTGCAGCAGGACAATTTGTCCCCTGCACTGTAGCCTAACTGCTTACGACCCAAAGAGTTAACTGGGACTTACTCCTAGATAAGTAGGTATGCCCTTTCCCAGCTTGGCAACCTCCATATATTCTAGGCTACAGCTTGTATCATTCATGAACCATGGGCCATGCTGGCTGATGGAAGTTGCAGTCCAAAATATGTGGAAAATAGCAAACCCATTTAAAAAGTTGACTTTTAGCATCATTTCTATAAAGATTTACTGATAAAATGAGTGGCTAGAAAATATTTCAGGTGAGTTACTGCTTTTATACAAGGCTACACTTCCAGCTCATGTATATCCATGCTTTCTGCCAGTATGGGGGATAAAGGCATACATGAATACACACAAATGGCCACAGCAATGAGAGCAATTCAGCAGTCATCTGCTTTTCCTAACGATCAGCTCCACAATAAGTTTTTATACAATCTAACCAGATTTCACATCAAGGCTTTTAGCAGGCACTGGATGTAAAACATATAGTTAAACTCTCACTGCCAGCAGAAGCAACAAATTCACGACATGAAATATCCCTAAAGTCTAGAATGTGAATAACATTTGCAGAGAAACTGTAAGAAAATTCCAGGTACCAATACCAATAATAGGCGAAAAGGTCAGAATTTACTGAACTGCAAAACTACAACCTGTGATTTGGAAAGTAAAAATCTGACAAAAATAAAGTTGCATGTTCACAAGTTGGTTTTTCTATATACTATATTTATTATTATTTATTTACTAAAATATTTTTATTCCATCCTTCTTCTTTTCTTGGCAAGAACTCACAGTGGCAAACAGATAAACAATGTAAACCATCCCTGATTAAAATCAGTCAATAATTTAAACAAGATTTAAACAACTCAAGTTAAAACAGATGTAAAAGTCTAAAAATATGTACATGCTTAAAAATAATTTTTGTACCATGTACATGCTTAAAAGTCAATTAGGTCAAAATTAAATTAAAAGATCATTGTTACTGGAAAGTATAAGAATAAGATACATGGGGTGAAAGCTGGACACATCACAGAAAAGAACCATATTTGCTATGACTGCAATAGACATGCCACTTTGCAAGTTCCTTTCAGTGTGGGCAATCACTAGTATGTATGCTAAGAACTGAATTTATTGCAGTGAACCTCTGCTAACTTGAACGCATTAGTTAAGCAGGTTCTTGATTAGTGGAGCTAGATAAGGCTGTAGAAGTAGTGTAGCTGTCCAAGCCCAAGAAGCAAAAGAGGATACCAAATCACAGTCTCCCTTCTTTCTTGAGATGCATCCCACACCTCCTTGTACAGCAACTTCCCCCTTCATGCATGTACAATCTCAGCTTGAAAGCACATGAGGTTTCTAGCTGCCACCTGGCTGTAGTCACAGAGCTAGGACAGAGGAACAGCTGCCAGTCCTCCAGACCTTCAGCAAGTACACTGAATGTCCAGGAAGGGAACAGCTGCTCCTTTTTCTTAGCTGTGTGACTGCAGCTACATGTTGCTCAGAAAGCCCTCTCCCATAGGGCATTGACTGGCTGTGGGATTGCAGCCCAGCAACTACAGGCTGAAGGACAGTTGGCAGGTTTTCAAAGCCCCAATATGGAAAATCAACATCCATGATATGCAGGGCTGACAATTAATTTTCTGTCTTTATGAAAATCCATAGTTGGTTTCTTTTTTGGCATGCATCAACAGTCTTGAATCTGTTTTAATCATATCATAATTATCTACATTGGCAACGAGCTTCAGACATGCTCAATTGCTTCTGCAACTTGGCCCTATCTTTTCTCAAAATGCCCAAACCTTCAAATAACTGGCTTTTTTTGCATTCAGTGTATACAAAAGGACACGCTTTCCAGCCCCCAAACAGAGTGCATCCCTTACAATAAGGAACATCTGTTGGTCTTATAAGGGACTGGATTTCCAGCCCACAAGGCACATCTCTTATAAAATTGGACACCTGGCAGCCCTATGCTGAGGTTGCACAGCTGGCAGTAGTGGAAGCTCAACAAAAGTTCATTGGCAGAGATTTCCACTCTGCCAGCACTTAAATAGTATCTTGGCCTTAGTGAAGTTTGCATACCTCTCATTGCCAGCCCACATAACATTATTTCCAGTAATGAGGTGGCATCATTGTGTTGGGATGCACATCTGTTAATTTTTTTATTTTATTTATTTTTTACTGGGGGAGGACAATGGCAAACAATTTATTGAAATTATTTGGCCAAGATGCTTGAATGTGTGCTGGGCAGCTTCAGATAGTATTGGAAGAAACAGATAATCTAGATCCATTTCAGTTTGGTTTCAGGCCAGGGTGTGACCTTGAGACAGTCTTGGTTGCTCTGACTGATGACCTCCTCCTGGGGAAAGATGGAGGAGTGCTACCCTGTTGATCCTCCTGGATCTCTCAGAAGCCTTGGATACCATTGATCACGACTTGCTCTGGCAGATAGGAATAGGAGGCACTGTTTTACAGTGGCTCTGCTCCTAACCTGCAGGGTTGGTTCCAGAGAGTGGCACTGGGGGATTCCTGTGCAGCCCCATGGTCATGCTGCCGTAGGGTGCCCCAGGGTTCCATCTTGTCTCCCTTGCTGTTCAGAGGTCAATAGGAGCTTTGGGATTTGGATGCCATCAGTATGCTGAGGATGCTCAACTCTACTTCACTTTGCCATTGGAGTTGGCTGGGGCTATGAAGATGATGGAACACTACATGAATACTGTAATGGGCTGGATGAGAATGAAATAACTGAAGCTGAATCCCAATAAAACAGAGACTTCGTGGATTGGTGTTTCTTAAATCCAGGAACTGAGTAGGTTGCTTGCCCTGGATGAGGTGGCACTGCCCCTGAAGAAGGAGGTGCATAGTGTGGGAGTACTCCTAGATCCATTCTTGGTGGCCCAGACAGACTTAGTGGCTCATAGTGCTTTGAGCCAGCTTTGACTGGTCCACCAGCTATAGTCTTTCCTGGAGGGAGATAACTTAGCCACAGTAGTTTGTGCACTAGTAACTTTCTGGTTAGACTATTGCAATGCACTCTCTGTGGGGCTGCCCTTGAAGATGACTCAGAAACTATAGCCGGTGCAAAATGCAGCAGCTAGACTGCTTACGGGGATTCATTTCAGATATCACATAACACCTGTTCTGAAGGAATTGCACTGGCTGCCAATACATTTCCAGTCTGAATTCAAGGTGCTGGGAATGATATTTAAAGCCCTTAAATGGCTTAGAACCTTGATACTTGAGGAAGCATCTCCATATGCCTACTCAAGAACCATATCCCTTGAAAGGGCCCTGCTTTGTGGCCCACCAGGAGGGGAAATGCCTTGCCAGAAGACATAGGAGAGGGTTTTTTCCACAGTGGCACTCTGGTTCTCACCCACTGGAGGCCCAACTGGCACCAACATTAGAACCATTTCAGCATCAAGTTAAAGCCTTGCTTTTCATTAAAGCTTTCAGATGAACTCATTTCATCCAGGCTGCATGTTTTACAATTATATTATTCAAAATTGGTTTAACCAGTTTTAAACTGCCTGTTTTAAAACTGAAAAATATTTAATACATTTTTAATCTTTTAAACTTTTGTAATTATTTTTTCAAGTTGATTTTATTGTAAAGCACCCTGAGATATTTGGATAAAGTGCAGGATATATATATTTAATTAATAAATAATAAATTGCCTCCTTGCTACAAGAACATCTTTGAAAACTATGCAATTCTCACAACATGGAGAAAACCCTCCTCAAGGCTCACTGTTTTCCCATTCCCCCCCCCCACAAATGGCCATGGTTGGGGGACAGTGGAGGCAGCCAGAGATTATCTGGCTGTGTTCTGATAGCTGGTGCATTACAATGCACCGATCTTCCAGAAGTCCTACAGGATAGCTGTGTTCAGCTATCCGAACATGGCAAGATGATCCTTGGCTTCTATCTGCCTTCCTCTGGCCACTACATAGCCATATCAAGAGACAAGAAAATGATGAGTATCATGGGTGGGGGGATGCAGGGAGAGAGACTTACCTAATTTCCCTCAGTGCAGGACCATGGGTTTTCAACAGGGCTGGACAGGGTTCTCCCAAATGAGATTTCCCACCTCTCAGGGAAGCCCCTTTTCTCTCCCCCCAAGCTGCTATGGCTTTGGGTATTCTTTCCATCCCTACCTTTGTGTGAAAGCTCCATGATTTCACAGGGTTAGATGTCAATATCAAAAAAGATGCCTCTGGCACCTTAAAGATTCATGAGTTTTATTTGTAATAAGCTGTTACAAGCTGCAGCCCACTTCAACAGATCACAGTGAGGTGGGCTGCCGTCCACAGAAGTTCCAGCCAAATAAAATCTATTAGAATCCCACACAAATCTTTGGTTTTCACTTTTTGTTGCTGCAACAGAGTAACAGATCCCCCAAGAAATGCATGCAGCACGCTCTCCTGATACATCTAGGAACAGCAACTTAGATTGACAGTTGCTGTTCATACATGGGTAGAA
This sequence comes from Iguana delicatissima, assembly GCA_948472985.1. Lineage (NCBI taxonomy): Eukaryota > Metazoa > Chordata > Lepidosauria > Squamata > Iguanidae > Iguana > Iguana delicatissima. The sequence continues at coordinate 106,104 of CAOKZL010000312.1, forward strand.
ATGAAAGAGCAAACTGCAAGTATTAACTAGTTAACAAGAACCTGCCAAAGGCACTGCTTAAAGGAATAATTCAATAAGTGGAAATCATGTGGTGTAACTTAAGAAAAAAATTCACATGATCGGTCACATACGAGGCCAACCTTTCTTCTGTAAGAGCCACATTCCCTCAGAATAGTTTGTTGAATGTGGCATGCTGGTAGAATGTGGATCTAGAACCAAATTAATCTGGATTAAAGCTGCTCCAGTTTTCTGGTATGCCTACCTAATGCCAAGCGCCAATGTGGTCTAGTGGTTTCATCTACAACATCCATTTCAACTTCTGTGTATTTAAAGCCTAATCCTACAAAAGCCTACTCAGAAATACAACTGAGTTTGATGGGCTACAACTCAAATAAAGGAACAGAGTTGTTGTTTTTTTAGTAGAATATTTGCTTCTGGACAGCAAATGAAGCAATTCCTTTCTGATGTCAGTATGACCCCTTCCCCACATGCACATACATACCAGAAATCTATGAATTAAGACACCCCAGAGAAACATATTCTCTTTTGGGAGGCTGTAGATCAGTGGTTCTCAACCTGTGGGTCCCCAGATGTTCGTGGTCTTCAGCTCCCAGAAGCCCCAGCCACTATGGTCAATGCTCAGGGCTTCTGGGAGCTGAAGTCCACAAACATCTGGGGACCCACAGGTTGAGAACCACTGCTGTAGATGAAGAAAAGATACTTGGGGGAGCTGGGAGGGGACAAAACCAAAGCAGTGCTAGGCAAAGAGAAGTAGATTTGCTCCCCAGAGGCTGCTACTGAGCCATGTGACACAATAAACATGCACACCTCTCCCACTTTTTATATAGAGTTTTGTAGTTCACTCTGAAGCTGTAAAGACCTCTATTGTAATATGGACTGGGCTTTCTTAAGATCTTACCTAAATGGCTTTTTACAAGATTTTCATTTTTGTTGTTGGAATGAGAAAAAAAGATTGTAACAGGAAGATGCTGCCGTTCCAGGGACTTTTAGTGGTTGTATCAATTTAACATAAACCTGACTGATTTTTGTGGGACAGTTGTGCACAAGGAGGTACAGGCCTTCTATGGATTGAGACTACCAAGACAGTTATTTTTTTTTCAGCTTCTGTGGCTTTAGAGTGAATGAAGGGGGAAAGATTCCCTCCTGTGAAGTTTCTTTACCATTTGAATTACTTTAACAGCGTATCTTAATAGGCCCCTGACTTTCTAGACAGTTATATAACAGAGAAGGCAACACCCATTATGGATGTAGCATATGCAACTTACAGTTCACTGTGATCTGCATTCCACAGATCTGCACTTATGGATGGAAGAGCTCCATTCACTGATGTTTTCTTCACTGATGTGTTGTGGATCCCCTTTCCACCTGTCTGACTGCCTGCTTTATTCAGCAGGGTCCCCTCGCACACCGTGTAACATTTGCAGAGAGCTGGAGGATCTACCATTAGGAGGAGATGATGAAGAAGTCTCCTTCCATTTACAACAGCTGCATGTACTGAAATTTGGGTTCCTTCCACACTACTCACTTTAATTGTTATGGATGCATCTTATGGAATCCTGAGATTTCTTTTTTAGGGAAGGGAATTTGGAATTCTCAGCCAGAAGGCACTCATGCCTCCTCAAACCCATCAGAGAAAAATTTATTGTATGGCTGGCATAATGGCGACCTCCTCAAAAATAGGAGGAGATGGATGATTTTGAATGAATGGAAACAGAAGGCATAACAAAATAATCCAATGACCACTGGTGGCCAGATGAACTAGCACTCACTTCGACTGGCCACCACCAACATAATAATAAGTTGATTGTTGCAGCAGTTCAAGATCACAGATAGCCTGAGCAAAATGAGTTGCAGCTTAACCCAGTGGATTAAGAGTGGGGGGCAAAATGCATTCCCTTCGATTATGTCATACATTCTCTTTGTCCATAGAACAGCCTGAGGCTTATATCCAAATCACAGTGGAATAGTGTGTGGGAGTTCAATAGCTTCATCTGACTATGGCCAGTTCCAGCCTGTTCAATGGAATCAGATTCTATGTGGCTCCTCAGGTTTAATAGTTTCAGTCTCTTTTAATGCTGTGGCAAAACCCCACCTACAAGAGAGGTTACATTTCTCTGATCCTTCAAGATATAGCACGTATTGGCAGGTCTGGTCTACCCCATAGCATCTGTTAATTGCTAAAAGACAACTGCTTATGAAGGCTGTAGCAGCAGAAAAAGGCTGTGCAGAAGCCAGTGAAAATTCTCTTGGAGAGTCCAAGATCCTCTGTCTCTGTGGTGACTAACACAGCACATATTTATCCATCTGTCTCCTGTCTGGGAGAAGCTGAGGTCAGCTTTCTCAGTGGGAAATCATCTGGACTGTGTTGATTGCCTTTGGAGAAAATTTTTTCCCTTGGTTAATTTCCTTTATGGTATCTTTCTATTTAATTCCCTAGCTACTGTGGAAAAAAAAACTTAAAAGAGACAAGTGGGAACCCACAAAAAAATGCAGTGGAGAAGGGGCGGCCAGAGAAATTGTTTTATTCTTTTGCCTCTGGCCACTGCTCTTTCCTTCTGCAATGAATCAGTTTTTGTTTGGGAGCTGGAGGATTGGGCCAGGAAGACATTTTCTCTGAACCAAATGTCTTCCTTTATATACTCCCCCCACCTGCAAATAGTTGATGCTGATGGGATGGAAGGTAGGCTTTGTTTCCTCTTCCTCCAAAAGTATTGGGGGGGGGGAGAGACCATGCTCAGAGATGAAGCAGTAAGAGGCTGCTCTGTCTAAAGCTAGCTCTTTCTTCACACCCTGCAATTATTTGGAGGGTCAAGTGAAGCCTCTGGCTTGTTTCACCTCTGCAATGACAGGGCATGGGAAACGTGGGTGGTGAATAAATTGAGGGAAGACCCTGAAGAGGGGCAACTGTCTTGTTTGAGAGATCTCAGAATTGGGAAACAGCTTCTTCCTGCAGTTATTATGCTCACTGACTGATCAAACTGGATCCACACAAAGTTAGTCATGTTTTGACACCACTGAAATCTATGTGAGAAGTTAGTCAGGAGTAACTTTTTTTGTCTAGCTTTCAGGGCAGCCTGAGTGCTACTGCGGTACAAGTGAAAACAGCTAAGTATCTATTGACATTTATTTGGAAGTAAAACTTATCCAGTCCCCTAGGATTAACAAGTGAGTAGACACGCTACTCTTAGCCCCCCATTCAACCTACTATGTTGGGCTAGCAAGTAGCAAAAAATATTGTGTCTTTTTCAGGCACTATGATGCCTTGTAGACCAAGAGCTCACGCTGGTAGTGCACTGCTCTCCACTACTGGGATATTCTCTAGTGATATGAAAGAGGTGTGTAGATGTAGTATATGTTTTGGGTCAGTTGTCCTACATCTTTCTGAATTAGGCTGATTCAGGACAGGATAGGCCTATATTCGTTCTAAATTTCTAACACCGGAAACTGTAGATTTATACTAGCACAACTGGGGATCATGCTAAAGAATGTACATTTTATTATGCTGTGTAAGAAAGTATCTACCACTTCCTTATGCAAAAGTTTTGCTCAGCAATATAGCTAGGGCATAGCTTTTCCCTTAGCCCAAACAGCCACTGATTAGTCACAGGGGCATGTTGGGAAAGCTCACTCATACCTCTGCCAAACTGACTGCTCCCATTCTCCTTCTTAAGTAGCCTGGACTCTACATAACTATGCTAGTGGATGAAAGAAAGTTACCAGAAAATTATTTCACTGATGCAAATGAATCTTAACATCATGCTGTTAAAAAGCACATTGTGTCTGAGTATCAAGAGACCTAATTCAACTTTTAAACATTTTAGTAGTTTTCAGTGGCATCAGATATAAAAATAAATACAAGATTACTGCTGAACTGTACTTTAGCAGAAATTTCATTGCATTTCACACTGTGAATTAAAATTAAAATTCACAATTGTCCTATCCCCACTTAAAACATTTTGATTTTCTTAAAATGTTAACACTTCTGGGGGAAAATGTTCAGAATCCTATTGGTAAAAGAAACTGGTAACTGCCCTCCCATTAACCCAGTATATGTTCTTTTTCTATTCCGGTGGAAAAAGGTATCCAGTACCTCCCTGTGCAATACCCCTCCCCCATGCAACCCCTGCTTGACAGCACTGGGACACACTCTCATGGCCCATCAGTGGTGATGGTGAGATAGCTGGAACATCCTGGAAACTATTCAGCTGTAGTCATGCAGCCTAGAAAAAGCAGCAGATGTTGCCAGACTAGATCTCCAGCACCCCACATGTTCAAGCTGGATTTGTGCAGACCACAGAAGCCCAGTGGAGATTTGGTGGAGATTTCCACTCCATCAGCAATTATAGAAGATCTTGGCCAAGGAAGTCAATTAATACTTCTGTAGTTCCCAAATATACATCTGAAGATATGAATGGATGGCATTGGAAGGTGGATAAGCAGGGACAGAAATCAGAAATGTCTATGAACTGCAGCACTGGTATCTCACTAAGTGTGCAAACACACTCCCTTCCATGTTCCATCAAAACACAGATCACCCACATAAATGCATTTCTGAGTTCATGTTACTATGGGTGAGTCAAGTACTCAAATCTTCTGACCATCCCACAGATCTAATCTCTTTCAACCATTTTGCCAGGGCACATGGCTTCTGAATCAGGATCCGGTAATCTTCTTCAGGCAACTATTACATGCAAAAAGCAAGAGTTCGGGGCACTGAACTGCTGATCCTTTTCTTCACTGGCGGTCCTTGGACTGATCTCTTTCTCTGCTCTCCCCCCACCCTAGCCTTTGTGGTTGGGAAGAGTTAAGAGAACACTTCAGTGAGCTAAAGCTAGCTAAATAAAACCAACATCGTAACCACTTCTGGCACGTAATTTCCTCAGCTGTTGCAAAGCCAGGATATTTCCCAAACACACCAATCATGTTTAAATTGGCTTGTGCTTTAATAACGGGTACTCAGAATAGTGGTATGAAATCACGACAACTGTTTGTTTCTAAAATCAGGGTGGGGGGTGGGAATGGGGAAGGAATAGATCTTTCCAAACCAACATCTTTAATTGATTACAGTTCTGGTCTCTGTTTCCCTGACACTATTCCAAAAAATTAAAATAATATTTGGACAAAGAGTTGAGAGCTATTCACTTCCTTCAAGAATTTAGCTGAGAGAAAGGGAATCTACTTCTTTCTTTCATTTTTTTTTTTAAGTTTAAGAAAAGTTCAGTCTGGATGATCTGATCTGCATTGTTGTTTTAGCATGGCTGATTTAGTAGCTGAGAGAATGCTCAGTTCTAACAAGATATACACAACCAAAATAAGCATTTTGTAAACATGCTCTAAACTAGTTGCTGTTTATTGTATTTATACCCTCGGTAGAGGAGCTGACCCACAATTCACGAACCAAGGACCAGTCCTGAGTCCTGCTTGGCTTCTGCAGCAGAATATTTATCATCACATCCTTTCTGATTACTGTTTGTGACTGACTTCTTATTTTGGATAGGAGTGCAGCCAAAGATTTTTAACACATGCACAAATGAATGACTGACTTCAAGGAGTGAATTCATCTCACCTCATTTTTCAAGAGAAACATCAAGTGCCCTTATTGGGCAAATTAAAAATAGGTCCCAAGACTTAACTCAAGATTTAAATATTTAAATTTAGATTTAAATATTCAAATATTTATTTATTTATCAAAGGCTTCTGGAGACTAGGATTCAAATCCCCTGCTCAGATACCGGGTGACCTTGGGTAAGTCACATTCTCCCAGCCTCAGAGGAAGGCAAAGGCAAACCCCCTCTGATCTTGCCAACAAAACCTGTGATAGGTTCACCTGAGGGTTGCCATTAATCATTCAAAGGCACTTAAGAACAAAGTACCACTGACAGAGGGAGGTTCTTTCTAACCATCTTGTCTCTCCTCTTTGAAAAATGACATAGGGTGACCCTACGGTGAACCTATCACTGGGTTTTCATGGCAAGATTTGTTGCCTTTCCCTTTCTCTGAGGCTGAGAGAATGTGATTTGCCTGAGGTGACCCAGAAGGTTTCCATGGCCGAGTGGGGATTCAAACGCTGGTCTCCAGAGTCATAGTCTGGGTGCATGCATGCACCTGCACCAATGGTAAAATCAGATTTGGTATCTGAAGTGGCTGTACCATTCCGGACTCCACAAAGAAAGGTAGAAACTAGTCTACTGCTCATGTTGGCATGCTGGTTTTCTATGTGCAGGGAACTCTTTTGTAGGTAGAAGCCCCCACCTCCAATCTGAAACAGTACAGTCAGCCCACCATATCCATGGGTTCTGTATCCATGGATTCAACCAACCACAGCTCAAAAATATTTGGAAAACATTCCAAAAAGCAAACCTTGATTTTGCTGCATGCCAAGCACTGTGCTGATGTGCAGGCTTATTCTGCTGTAGCTTCCCACCTTCCATACATCGCAAGGCTCTCTCTGGTGTTCATTTGAGTTGTTTGCCATTTTTATAAGAGATGCCATTTTACTATGCCATTGTATATAATGAGACTTGAGCATCTATGGATTTTGGTATACACAGGGGCCCTGGGGGAAAAAAACAGTGGATACCGAGGGCCCACTGTATAGGCTAGAAACAGGTTTACCATTTCAGTAAGAAGTAGGCCTTTGCAAAAACATTAGCTGAGATCTGCTATAAACAAATACATGCATAATCTCACTTGCATTTGCAGTATGTCTTTTAAAAATCTTTGCCTGTTTCAGTATTAACTGAGAACATTTTACCAGGAGACTTACATAACTTCTTGTGCAATGGGAATACTGAACAGAACCATTAAAATTAATGAATATTTATAGTAGACATACAAACCTCTTCCACTTTACTGAAGTGCAACAGCTTTCCTACTCCTGTTTCTTTTAAAAAGTCTTCAGGGAAGAGATAGGGCAACACATATCTCTTTACAGTACAAGAGGACATAAAATTCTTATTTTTCCTATTACACGAGATTCAAATGTTTTTCATAAAGGAATACAATCCAACATACACAAGGAACCCATCATCACTTTAAAGAAGCCAGAAACTTTTTCTGCCAAAGTGCCATATTAGGCATAACAGCAATAAAATATCATGGCATGATGTTTTATTATATTTGAAGCTGTCAACACAACAATAAACATTTTAAAAATAAAAAAGTGGTAAAATTAGGATTTACAAACATGTACAAACACACACACACACACATACACACCAAAAGGGCTTTTACAGAACCAACTGATTAAAACAGAGTAAAAAATGCACAGACATATGTTAGGATGTACAGCAGAAGTGGACAATGTACACAAAGACACTTAAAGTATATTGCCAGCCCACAGCTGTTCTGACCATAGGTTGTATTGTTACCCTTCTTACTATCCAACAACTGAAAGACAAGACGATAACGCAAACACAACTTCCCCCTTTGAGAGGATGTGCAGGGGTCTGGTGAAGCTACTTCATCCCCCCCCTTCCTTTCCTCTCCACCTGCTCAGCAGCAGTCTAATAACATCATAAAATATGTATACATTCAGCCTCATAAGGAATAATACAAATGAGAGACAGAAAAGCCTTGCAAAGTCAGATCTGCAATCTTCTTTCACCAACAATTCAAATGAAGTTTTGTAGATTTTATTTTGTGATATTTGGCCTGTGCGTAGTCCTTTTTTGGACCACTGAAAAGGATTATAATTTAGTTATTTTAACATGCATATTTTGTGCTGTACACTAATAATGAATACATTTCCCAGGAGAGAGGATTTCTAACACTGCATTCTTTTCTTTTTTTTGCTTCATTTTGTTTTTCTTTTTATTACACTCATTAGTTCTATTTATTTCTTCTTGTCAAGGGTCATGGTAAACTATGTGGCTTTTCATTAGAACAATTACTTAACTACTAATTGTTATATCTTGAGGTATCAAAAAAAATTTTGGGTTAGAATTCACAGGCGCTGTCCTCTCCTTGTTAATTTCTTTAATTAAATGGATGCTTTATAGTTTCATTTTAAAAAGAAGGTGGTAAAGTCATTAATTAATAGGAGCTCAGATGAAAAGCAAAGCAAAGATACATATAATGAGCCATTACAAACAGAAATAGACATTACTTGAGAGCTGATTCACACTTAGCAACAGCAGCAAGAGCACATTCCCATAAGCTCTTGTGTTGCCCCATGGCTTATGCCAGCGACCTGAGCCAAAATTCAGCACAGACTCCATTGTCAGAACCTTTGGGCCCAAACCTATGGAGTGCTCCAGCAACACAGAGTTTTGGGATTGTACCTTTCCTTCTTGGATTTATTTTTCAGAGTTGTTCTCCCACAACACTTTGTGACACTTTATAAATTTATGAGCAGGCATACCAGCTTCACCATGGTTAGAAACTGCTTAGGCCTCATCCACTCAGTGTTCCTTCCCCTCCCTTCGCTTCCCTTCATTTCCATTCTTTTTCTTTCTTACAGGTTCCTTTCCCTACATCCCTTGGTGCTCACTCATCCTTCCCTTGTCCTCTTCTCATACACTAGTCAGTAGAAATCTACCCGCTCCCCTCAACAATTTGAAGAGTTCTGGAATCCACATAAGGTTGCAAATCATGGAACTACGCAGAGAAGAAATGAATTTTTCAAGTCTGCCTCCAGTCTCATCTCTAGGATATATTAGGAACATCTATTCTCAGAAGATGGTACTGTAGGCCACAGGCCACACACATGGTTAACTAAAATTAATTGACCTATTTTTTTTTTTTTAAGGAAACCAAATGTACATCCCCAGGGTGGTCTTAAATTTCAGTTGTTGCTTTCATGGCCTTGGAGTTGTAGCAGACCCCATACCCTTCCCCTGTCCCAATTTGTTAGGGACAATCCCAATTAACTCTCTGTCTTCCCACTTTTTCAGCTGCTTTTAAAATGTCTCAGTTTCTCTCTCGTCACCCCACTTTCTCCCTTTGTCCTCAGCTTACTTCAATTGCTGCAAACTAAGTTCATAGTGAAAAAGTAGGTTCACTCAGCCCAGTAGCGAAGAGAGGAGAGGAGGAAGGCAACATCTTCCCAGTTGGCTCAGGGCAAAGCAAACGGATGCAGCCTCTCCTAGTTTATGTGTTCTTCCTCATTGATACTTTTTGCCATCTTGACCATATTTTGAGAACTTGCTTGGCCATACTTCTCCCAGATTTCTGTGAAATATTGGGGGCTATGAGACACTCTCTCTCTCTCACTGTATCTCTCTTATTACAGATGGTACAATCACTGTACCTATACCAATCTCCTCATCTTCTGCACTTTAAATTTTGAAATTATCTTCAGTTTTGTGCACATAAATATTAGAAACTTCTGTTGTTTTGATGGATGTGACTCTTGAAAGCTACTGCTTTCAGGTGTTCTAAAGTATAATATCCCAGAACATACTATACCAGTGGTTCTCAACCTGTGGGTCCCCAGCTGTTCGTGGACTTCAGCTCCCAGAAGCCCTGAGCATTGACCATAGTGGCTGGGGCTTCTGGCAGCTGAAGTCCATGAACATCTGGGGACCCACAGGTTGAGAACCACTGTACTATACAATCAGAGGGGGTGACAATGCCTCACTCCTTCACTTCCTTCTGTTCATGCCTGTTCTTAAAGTGTAGCCTCACCTCCAACAAAATGAAATGCCAGAGAACCACTTACCTTTCCTGGAGCACACATGGTTCCATCCAATGGAGGTCCTTTCTTTGTTTTGCAGAAATAAGGGTTATCAGGATGGCTACACCACAGTTGTTTGCAGGGATCAAAGGTGCGGAACTAGAATAAAAGAATTTATAATCTTAAATTACTTTGGATTTTCCCCCCTTATACAATATGTAACAAAGATTGTATTAGCAAAGGAGCGCCAGCGTAGTGTAGTGGGGTTAAATGCCAAAAAATGGGTGACCCAGAGCCAGTCACCCTATCTCTCTTAGCCTGACTATGCCACTGTGAAGATAAACTGTGGAGAAAGAAAGCTGTATGTGCTGCTTTAACCAAATAGAGGAAAGACAGTATATAAGTGCAAATCACAAATAAATATCTGTTACAGATTAGACTAGACTAGGCTTGAGTTTAAGAGGCAATAGGTGAGACCTGTGAAATTGAGGATGGTCACATGGCTTCCAGAAGCCATTGTGGACTCAGAAGCATTCCAGTGCTATGAACCACAGAGTACAAGTGAGATTAAGTGTTGCCTCTGTCTCATTGTTGCCTCATTAAAACCCATAAATATGCTGGTTATCATTAACTCAGTCTGTCTGCATTCAGTTCCAGGAATCCACTGCCCTCTTACTAAGCTAGCTAGACCATGGCAGGGCTGGGGGGCCTCCAGTAGGGATGTACATTTTCACTCAGTTTATTCTCAGTAATTTTTGTCCCATTGTAAGAAAGCCTTTAAAAACTACACAGGTTTTGAAGACTATTCACATTTTGGGAAATATTCTGTGCAAAAATTGTATCTAGTTGTTTTGCATAGAAATAGTATTTTGGCACAGGGGAAGGAATCCTCCTGTTAAAGTCTATCCTCCAGACACTGACTAAGTACTAAGACATCAAGCTGGACAAAACAGAGAGCATTTTATTAGGAGCCCAATTCAATATTTCGTTCAGCAAGGAATAACTGATTCAGCCAACGCTGGCTCAGACTTCACTGCTGTTGCTTTTTAAATTGCTGAGTGAATGGTTCATTTTGTTTTATTGTGAATTTTGCACTCTATTCATACTTTCTATTTGTTTTATGATAACTTTTTCAACTGTGCATGAGTAACCTGAAGGGGTGTGTGTGCATGTATGCACACAAACACATAAACTTTTCGCACCTTACCCTTTCGCAGGGCTGGGGTGCAGGGCTAGCGCGAGAAGCCTGGGGAGGAAGGCTCTCATGTCTCTGCTGCTTCAGCTCTGCAGCTGCTTCTTGGTTGCGCAAGTGCTCCGCCTCTTCATTCTGCAGTGCAGCCTGGGACCTTTCCCAGGCTGCACTGCACAGGAAGCGTGACCGGCCCGGCCCCCAAGGCTCCGCATGCTAGGTAAGTGTGCTCGGGGCCCCAGCGCAATGCGCAACCACGCAGCACTTTTGGCTTTAAGCTGAAATGAAAAAAATGCACGCACGGTCTGCGTTAGGCCCTTGAGCATCATGCAAATGTGAGTGCATCGTGTGGACTGCTCCTCACATTTACATGATGCTCAAGGGGCCCTTTTGCTTCGGAAATGCCGTGTGAAAAGGGCTACAGATGTTACTAACAGGATCCTGGCCACAGAACAGGAAAGAAGATGCTTTTCCATGCTTTCCTTCTTCCTCTGAACCCTTACATGCTAGATCTGTTCCAGAGGTATACTGAGAATTCTAGTGTATTACAGGATAGAAAAGTGTCCCAAGTTACCAGCATGTTTACGGTTTCAAAATCAAGGTATTCCAAAAGTACTCATATACCCAGAGTCAGAAAAGACATTTTGTATGAGACAGAACATTTGTTTTGAGTAGTTGATAGTCTTCCTCTTTTGCAAAAAAGCATAATTAACAAAATTGCAGTAGAAGAGTTGGGACCATTTTTGTCCCAACTACTTTTTTGTGCCTGTAGAAACCACCCAATCACGTGGCAACTGACTAAAACTCAGGGACACAGTTTATAGCTCTTCAGGTGACAATGTAACAAAATGTCCACCTTCTAGGTCTACCTCTGTGTGAATCTGCATCAAAATATGACTCTGTGGGACTAAAATGTTCTATCTGCCTGGATGAGATTTAACGTGCCATTTCAATTTGGTATTTAGTCTCTCTCTCTCTCTTTCTCTCTCTCTTTTTGAATATTTGAAACAATCTGTTAAAAATTGTGCTGTAAACTTTTGCTGTATGCTGTGCACTCTATATTTCAAATTTTAAATGTTTTTCACCGTTAAGTTATCGATGTATAAATAATCTAGAACTCTTTTGGAAACAAGTCTGTGTATAAATGTTTTAAAATAAAGAAATAAAACATCTTCTTTTGAAGTGCTGAATGAGACACAGAGGTCAACATCTGCATCTCTTAAGAAGAAATATACCCCTCAATACTAGTTCCTGAGCAACACAATTGGGAGGACGCGATTGTGCTTATGTCCTGCTTGCAGGCTGCTGAAGAGGCATTTGGTTGGTCTATGCAGGAAGAGAATGCTGTATTGAATAGGTCTTTGACTTAATCCAATACAGCTCTTCTTAAGTTTACATTTTTACAAAGGTTGGACCATGCTTCAGAAGAGAAGACAGAAGCATTGCACAAATAGGGTTTGGAACCATGTCTGGGACTTAAAACAGTGTAATGAAGTACTCCTTTTTTTTTTTTACCACATTCATTCAATTTTTTAAACGCTCCTAATAAAACTGTGATAGCTATTGTTATTTGCCATCGAGTCAGCTTTGACTTATGGTGACCCTTTGGGCTTTTCCACACTTTGAGGGGGAAACAGGGCAGTCCGTTACTCACTGGACTGGCACGCTCCCCCCGACGATCCACGATGATCTGGAGCAGCGCGCGCCCGCGCTACACACTCTCCAGAGATGAAAATGGAGGCTTCCAGTTGGAAGAGGCTCTCCACCAACCAGAGAAGCTCACCAGCTGGAAGCCCGGAAGATCTGTAGCCTCGTGCTGGCGCGAGCCCGCAAATCTACACTTAGGGCAGCAACAGACTGGGGTGCGCCGGGCTATTGAAAGTCCTCTTTTAATTGGTCTTTCAATAGCAGAGGGAACCACCAGTTCTGGGCGTTCCGGAGTGGGCTGAAGTCCAGACAAACATTAAGTAGCCTGGACCCAGTTCGCCCCCAAGTGTAAACATCCTTGCTGGAGGACGCGCCGCCCCATTTTAAATATAAAATGCGGAAAAGGCCAATTTGAATGAGAGATCTAATTTCTGGGATTCTGATTACAAACATAGGATGCTGAAGCAACTTTCAGTGACACCTCTGCATGTGTTCTTCTCCTTTGCTTTTGTGTTAGTTGGACACATTGCCCTCCTCCCGAGACTCTTATTTGAATGGCCTTCTAAAGGCATTTCAGGGACAGCTGTAAAAGCCCTGGATACAGTACAGCAGAACTCGGTTAAGTACTCACAGCTGTGCACATCATGTAGCCCAAACCAAAATCGAAGCGGCACTGCTCATTCATGGAGTAGTGGATTCCTGGCAGCTGAGGAAGGGAAGGCCAGTCATGGTCAAAGGGATCATCACGCAAACAATCGTAGGAACTGCAGTGGGGAAAAATTACAGTCGCAGATGGAATGTGAGACATTTATAGTGTTTGGGGTTTCAATTCCTGATTATTCCAAGCAAAATAAAGTACATGCCTTCTCAGAAATGAGTTCACAAAGCACAATTAATACCTACGTTACATTGAATGTAGCATTCTGTCTAGCAGATTTGTATCAGAGACAGGACAACAGTCCGTCTGCTGTTACAGCAGAAAATGGGAGAGAAAGTTTTTATTATACCATTACCCCAGAGGAGCAATGGGAAATAAAATAAATAAGTTGCTAGAACAGGGATGAATCAATTTCCCAGTTTATAATAACTTTTGGTATGGTTTGTTATTCACTCATCTGGTAAAATACTGACTGATGAGTTAATTGGTGCAGCTTCTCTTCCTTTTTTTCAAAAATAAAGATAAGTATACCTTTTGTTCAGAATGTTGGGCAACATTTCAACTGCTCATTTGCATTGATTTGCTGCTCTCTTAGCTGCTTATGGATGGGGGTTCTGAATGTTTTGTAACACATATGTAAAAAAATAGGGACAAGGACAAAAACTTTTATTGCATTTCTGTCCATGACATTTTTGCCCACGCTGTGTTCTTTAAAAGAGCGTCTTGAAGAAAGGATCTTGGGGTCTCCAGCACCAGATTCCCATCTCTATTCATTCAGGTTTAGCGGACTGTGAGGAGTCTGGCATTTCAGTCCACTATCATGATATGTAAAGGCCCATTTGCACTATTCAACTGTAGCACTGTTTCCACTTCAACTGCCATGACTGCATCCTGTGGAATCCTGGGACTGCGGTTTAGGGAGGGATATTTACAACTCTCAGCCTCAGACTTCTTGCTCCTCACCAAATACCAAATACCAAATTCTGTGGGATGCAGCAATGGCAGCTGAAGTTGAAGCTTAGCACTATAATTGCCTAGTACATAGGAGCTTTAATTTATTGGCCAAACAAAAGAGTACCCCCTTTCCTGATCAGACCACAATCCTGTCTCCCAGGGGAGCTGCCTGTATAATCTGCAGCTCCCACACCCAGGGAGTTCTGTGGATGCTGTGATGTAAGGGCTCTCCTTCCTCCAGAATGTGATGTACATCAGCACAGTCCCTGGTTGATGGAGGACATTCCAGTGATGTTGTCAATGTGTCTGCCCTTCTATGCTGTATTTAGTTTCCCACTCCTAGCACGTCCAACTATAGACTGCATAAAAGAGTTGCTCTTCTGGTGTAGCAGTGAGTTATCTCCTCCACTCCAAAATGTTTCATGTGAGCATAGGATTCTTCTGCCAGATTTATTATTTCTTCCAATCAGAAAACTATTAAAAATATATTTATTGTTTTTTAAGACCAAAGTGCCCTCCCAAACAATTACTGTAAATAAACCTAGGACACTGCATCATTTCAATGATACACCTGATACAATGTTTTCTTTTGATTCTTTAGTTCTGTTAGTTGTTTGATTTCTGAGAGCAATACAGGAGAAGAGGAATAAGAAAGGTAAAGACAAACATAAAACCTAGATTTTTTAAGATGTGGTCCTGAGGAAAAAAGACAGAATGCAAGGTGACTTAGGAAACATGAACGAATTTTAAAAATCCCTCAAAAGAGCACCTAATAATTCTATCCTTGACATGAAATGCGATCGAAAAAGTGAGCAATAAAAATACTAGTTAAAAAAACCCTACTGTAAAATGTTTCCTGAAGAGGTAATATGCACAAATGAACTTTAAATACTTTTCAGACATATATGTGGTCTTGCATTCATGACACAGAATGAATTTCATAGCACTATGAGGCTACTGTACAGAAGGTCCTGAAGGATTTTTTTTTCCCAGTGGGATAACAAGGGTGGAAAAAAACCCTTTGCTTCACCAACTATGTTTCCAAATCCACATTTGGTATAGCAATATGTATGCATGGGTTACTAACATTTGTAGAAAAGAATCACTTGATGGGAAAAGGTGATTAATCCTTCCAAAGCCCATCAAATTTCCCTTGTAAATGCCTTAGGACCTCCCTATTTTGAATATTACACCCTGGCTGGAGGACTGGAGGAGAATTAAAATAATTTGAGAGATTATTTCATTTATGAGGAAGAACTGGAATGTATAAGGCTTGAGCACGACCTCCATCCCACTGAGTTTCTTCTGCACATGCCCACTTCTGCATTTGCCTTTGGGTTATGAGCAAACACTGGATATGAGCTATACCTCACAGCTTATAGTTTCCCCTTGGGCATGGGCAAGAGCTAAAGATCTTCACAAGTATGGAGGCAAGGAGGGATATGATTATGTGAAGAGACAGCTACACAATCATGAAAGTCTTCATAGCTCAACATAAATACTGACAAGACAGAAATATTGTTGTTGGGCAGGCCTGGATGGGTTTGCTTTTTTCTGACAGAATATCAGATCAAAGGTGCACTCTAGGAACTCTTCTGGGCTTAGAATTACTCCCAGAATCCAACAAACTCGTGAGCTGTCTGCCTCTGCCCTTTGAGGAGAGCAACCTAGCCATCATTTCCATGCGTTTGTAAGCTTTTTATCAATTGCTGTAATGTGTTGTAGATGGATCCTGATGCTGGCCCAAGTGCAGGAAGCCTACTTATCAATAGGGTTAATTATGTGCATTTACATAGCAGGTCTGGTTCAAAGTGCTGGCTATGACCTTTATAGCCCCTGATAGCTTCAAAATATCTACATACATATTTCCTTTCATACGAACCTTTCTGTGTCAGTTTTCTAGTGAAAGGTTGTTCTGATTTCCTTTGCTACATTTAGTGAATTCTGCACCATTCACTACCACCAGCTGATGCTTCAGAACCATCTTCAAGAGCAGGCCTGCATAGCGTATATTATGTTTAATCCTCAGTGTTACCAATGCTCAGGTGGCAATGACAAGATTCACATAAACCTATGTTAAATCTTCAAAAGATGGCACAGACATTCTGTTAAAAATAAATTATTTTTATTCATCAAAGAATCTTTTTAGTCTTTGTTGTTAGAAAGAATTGGGACTAGTTCTTTTTATTTAACAAATGGAAGTTTTAAAAAGGCATCAGAATTTTACAAAAAAAAATCCCCACATTTATTCTTTGTATTTTTAATTGATTCGTGCCATTTACTGGATTTGCCTAAAGAGAATTGAGGGTGAGCTTATAGTGAACAATAAGAAAGTCTTTAAAAGACTCTTTTTTTTTTTAACAGAGCAATCCAATACATGGCTACCCAGAAGCAAGCTCCTTTTGTTCACTGGGGCTTTCTGACAAGTAAAGGGATAGAGGGCTGCAGCTTTAATTTAATCTTTTTGTTCCCTAAAGGTAGTTCCCAGCTTTCCACAATGACTACTTTCTCAAATCTGTGCAAGGCAATAAAATGATCATATACAAACATTGTCTTTAGAGAAGAAAGCCCAAAGAGTAGATTTTGCT
Source organism: Iguana delicatissima (assembly GCA_948472985.1). Classification (NCBI taxonomy): domain Eukaryota; kingdom Metazoa; phylum Chordata; class Lepidosauria; order Squamata; family Iguanidae; genus Iguana; species Iguana delicatissima. Next base: position 122,777 of record CAOKZL010000312.1, read on the forward strand.
CCTTCCTTATACTTACTGCAAGTAGCGATTCAATTCCTGTTGGCTACATCGAGACCAGTGGAAGCGATGGAATGCAGCCTGAACAAGGGGAGCCATGATGCTTCCCATCCGGACTTCATCCCCACACCTGTTTCCTTGGCCATCATGTTCCATGCCTAATCTAGAAGAAAAGGCAGCATGACAAAACCTGTTAAAGGCTACATGTTTCTCATCACTCTATGTGTGTGCATGTGTGTATGTGCACAAGAGCATCTCTGCATGTTCTTTAATACTTTCCCCATTCCCTGCCTCCTTCCTTCCTTCCTTCCTTTCCTTCATTTATTTTTACTTACTCTACTTCTATTCCATTCTTTCTCTGGCAACTTGAAGCAGAGCTTGGAAATGAAGTCATCCAAATAATAACTCTACTTGATATTTTGGTATGATTGAAATATATATATGTACATGCGTGCACACACACACACACATATACATCCTCCTATATATACACACACACATACATATATATATATATACACACACACACACAAACAATGACTTGTAACATGGCTACATTTTTCCCATGTAACTCATTACTCATAACTCACTACCTTTGACTCACTACCTTTTCTACTTATTTTTTGGAAGAGTTGCTTTGGGGACATTTTAAGGAGATTCTCTCCCCATTTTAGGCCACTTTCTTACTTTTTAAAATTGGTTCCCCCAGCACTAGACATGAAAAATCAATGGAAAAGTAATACTGTGAGTGACATAAAAATAATCATTTTACATTAAATGACAAGTTATTCTTTGGCAGCTTTGTGAAGAATTAGGCAGCAAATTGCTTTTTTAAAAAACCACACAGTTTCCAAGCTGTGGAGCTCTTTTAAGTTGTCTCCCATCCACGTACTGATTGATGGAGGCTTCCTCTAGAAAAGGCATTCTTGTACTTTAACACTGCAGATATCTTTTGTGCAGCAATATCTCATTCTACCTCTTTCCATGATCCCTTTAGCACAATGTTCAGGCATACACAGAGATAAACGTATATGCCGATACACATCCAAAAATCCTAATATGGATGCCTGAGCTAATGTAAATTATGATTCTTAACAGGATAGGAGAGCAGCCAATATTTTCAAAATGAAACAGAAAAGAGCCTGTAGGCTATTCTGATGGATGTCTGACATATAGTGTTGGTGCATGAGTGCTGAAGTACTCACACAAGTAAAATAGTTGATTCTAGCATTCTTCTACTGCCTGCCCACCCTATGGTAAGTCCATGGACCAAGAGGGAGGGCAGGGAGGAGCATGCTGGTCCCACTCTTTCCACCATATCCCAAATACATACTGGGTAGGGAGCTTCTGCAGCTCTACTTTTGAAGGCTCCTCATGAGATTTTCAGAATTTTTCAAAATTTGAATGTGGAAGAAAGTGAAAAGGGTGGCTTTGTCCATCCATGGTAGAGCGCTTATGAAAGGGCTCAACTGAGCTTTTCCTTCCTCTGCCCTCAGTGTGTACATATACCTCTGCTGCTTGCCAATAATCCCCAATCGCCGACTGCAGAATTCACTCTCTTCCTGATTGAGTGACTCAAGCTCAGAGCTTGAATAAGCTGCATTCAGGTAAACTGAAGGACTAAGTGAGTGAGTATATGCAAGGTTTATAGATATTTCCCTACTTCAACAATGGCCCAGTGGAAAGAGGAGAGGGCAGCACTGTGTACTCCAATCCCCTTTTAGGAGGCTGTATCTACAGGGACAATGCCCATGAATATTTTGGATAAAAATTACAGCAGGGATGTAAACCTTTCCATATTTTATTCCTGCATGGGAAAACAAGCATTCAGAAGTTGCCTCTGGGTGGTGGTGAAATTATGCAGTTTTTGTATAGTTTTATAGTTCATGACTCATTTGGGGATGTTTCTTCATTAATTACCTTCCTTTTTTTTTCTTTTCTTTTTTTCCTCAAGTCACATTTCTGGCAGAAAACACAGTCAGCCCTCTACAAACACTAGGACTGGGGATGCAGGACCACCACAAAAGTGGGGGCGGGGAATCACAAATATCAAAATGTATGTGCCTGTGTGTCTGTGAGAAGGAGGATGAGCCATGGTAGGGAGAGTGGGCATCCAGGGTCCAACTCAATCAGGGAAAGGAGGTGGAATGGGTGTGGCTCTATACATCCTCTCTCTTACTCATCTCCTTTCTTGGGTGTGAGGGCAGATTGAGAGAAGGTTTATGGTGCTGAGAAACTGGGCTGTGAGCTGTCCTTAGCTGGCCAGGCAGCAGCTGATAGACAAAGAGGAGGACTAGAAGAAGGTTTTTAAAGGGCTGCATGGGCAGCTTGGAGCCTCTGAGAGGAAAGATTCCCCTGGAATGAAGCACCTGAGGTGGGAGGGGGCAAATTTGCCAATAATCAAATCCATGAAAGTCAAACCCACATATGCGGAGCGCTGACTGTACACTTTCTATAAATTTTGTTCTTTGTACAAAGCGTTCTTCTTTTGTACTAAATAACTGCCATGTTTTATGTCACATTTTCTACAAAACCAACATTTCTGTACAAAAGAACCCACGTTTTGCAATTGCTCTTAATGTCAAAAACACACAGGCCTGTTTGCTTTCCATATGAGCAAAAAATATCACAGCAGATAACAAGGATACTCACTTTAACCCAGCAATGTGTTTCAACATCCTCCAACATCCTAATTTTCCTACCTTGCTCATACATTGCAGTGGAGTGAATTGATCTGCAAATGTATTTCTTTGCTTATTGCCATTTCTGCTTTCTGCTGATATTAATCGTGCCACATACTACTAATCATGCAGTATCTCTGGATCACAATGAAGGTTGGCAATGCTACTTACACGTGTCCAGTTTCATGGGCTACGACAAATGCTGAGGAGAAGCCATCTTCATGATTAAGTGTACAACTTCGGACTGGATGACACATTCCAGTAACAGGAGCATAGCCTATATGGAGAAGGTAAGATTCTGCAATATTAGAATGAAGGTGAAATAACTGGCTAAGGGTACCATTCAAAAGTGGTAGTTGCATCAGAAATCTTTTTTTAAATGAAGGGAAAATGCAAAATGAATTGAAGTTGTACTTTGATGCAGAACTCATCCTCTTATATTGGGTTTGTGTACAGAACACTTGTAACTGGGAAAGTAAGCTTTAATGACACCCAAACTGGATCAAAACATTTTTTTTCTAAAATACACTATTGTGAGCCACTGGCCACCCATACTGATTAGTCTAAACTAAAACAATTAACAACATTTGATGTATCTGTTCTACAGTACAAATTCAAGCCTATTTTTGTCATCAGCATGGATACTGGAACACTTCCAAAAAGTCTGAGTAATGATTTCAGAAGGTTGTTCTGAACCTGTTTAGGTATAGCTATATGAGCCTGCTCAGATTTTAAAATCCTCAGAGAAATGTTTTCTCTTAGTTTGATCATCCTCACAGGCATGCCTGGTGAGGACACGAGACAGAACCTTCTCAGGGCCCTACGCTGCAATAGCGCTACTATTCCACTTTCACTGCCATGACAATATTGCATGGAATCATGGGATTTGTAGTTTAGGGAGAGGCATTTTAGAACTCTTAGCCAGAGAGCTCCAGTTTCTCTTCAAACTACAAACCCCAGAATTCTGCAGAATGATGTCATGGCAGTTAAAGTAGAATAATACCGCTATAACAGTGTAGTGTGACAGGGACCTCTGTAGTTGCTCCCAGGCCGTGGACCTCCTTCTGTTACCCTGATTTCTGGGGCCCCTTGGGGAACACCTTAATGTGCTCCACGTGATGGGGAATGGAATCTAGCCAGAGCACGAGCAATAGCAATGCGAGAGGCAGGGTAACCTAGCGGGGTCTTTTACTCAGTTTTTATGGGGTCAGGCCAAGCCAAAAACCAAACAAAAATGTCCAATAAATGATTTTATTGAATGAAAATCTCACACAGCAATGCAATCACTCACACATGCACCCAAGAACTACTAAGAAGCAAAAAGAGAGGAAATTGGACAGGGGGTATTGAAGGGGTGTAGTTGGGATAATACTGCACCTTTTCCTGAAGTCCTGGGTCCGAGAAGGCAGTGGAGAAAGTGGGGCTCAGCACGGAGAGGGCTGAGAGGATCACTCAACGGATGGAGCAACGGTCCCATCTGGGGTGACCAGGAGTGATCCAAAGAACCACTCAAAAACTGGGACTATTTGTAGGGGAAAAAGTATCTGGTGAGCTAATCCTTTCCCAGGGAGAACAATGGGTGTTGCAATGAGAAAGAAGCTCCGTAATGGTAACTTCCTTTGCGTGATGAGATTACAAGGTGCTGCCAAAGTCGCAGGATCTTCGGCTGCATTTGGTTGTGGTGTGACTTCATGTCAATGGTCCTCGCCTGATAGGATATTTTCTCAACTTGGGGCAAACATGCTAATCCCCTCAAGTCTGCTTCTCAGGGGCTGAGGACCTTTTGTTTATTGTGGGTTTGCACAGCTTGAGGTCTCCTGGGACGACGTGACTGGGGATTTTACTGCCTTGACCTGGTTTTCAATCTTTGACCATTGCTGCCTACGTGCCCATCCAGGTGACCTCTCAGGCACATTGAATTATATTTTAATATTAAAATTGTAGACCCCGGGATAGTGTTTTTCCTATGGGTTTTTCCTATCAGTTGCCCCCCCCTGCTTTCTTTCCACTAGCAGGCAAAGACCTTTTATACTTAGGCAGGCCCTTGGGTCTTAACTCAGGTGGCACAAGGGTCTTTTAACGTGGGAAACCGTGCTTTTTTAATTATGTCTTAAATATATTTCAAACTCTTCAAGTTTTGCACGTTGAATAGACTTGTTAATTTAATTGTCACTTAACTTTTGTGTAATAACATTTTACCTGTACTTTGTTTTAATTTGTTCTAAGCCACCTTAGGTCCCATGTCAGGAAAAAGGTGGAATGGAAAGAAAGATACAAATATTCCAAAATCCAGCTTATAATGCACCTTGGCTACTGTCTTTGTCTCAGAAGCTTTTAGCATGAGCAAGGGAATCAAATCCTTTCCTTCTGTCCAAAGAAATTTTCAAAACTGGTTGTAATGTTCAATATGATTTATATTGCAATCTTTACATGAGAGCTCCAAGCAAGTGTTTCATAAAATAAAGTCCTATTTGTGGAAGAAAATGTTTACAATTTAAACACAAATCTTCATGGATAGAGAAAAATGGGAGAAGATAGGCAAATGACATGCAAAACCAACTCAGAGAAGAAACAGGCTGATCCATCCGTATCTACTGGAAGGATGCATCAAACTACAAAATTATTGGGCAGGAAAACCTAAATCAAGTGAATGAATTAGGTTGTGCTATCCAGAAAAATGTGCATATTTCAAATCCACAGTGACTGTAGCACAATGCCAGGGAAAGAAACAGGATTTGGAAAGAACCAAGGCAATAAGACCATTAGTTCATTGAAACATAAGACCATCTTCTTTGTATTTCCTAGTGAACTGATATAACACTGCTAACTATCGGCCAGTTAGGTTTTGGAAAGAGAAGAAACACTGCATTATACTTTTTTTTCTGTTTTCTAAAAGAAGACCTCCAATAAATAGCTAGGCTTAGCTTAGGCGCAGTATGTCTAAAAATTCCAGTGTATGAAATATTCTCTTTAGTTAGAATTGTACTTGAAGATCTGGCCATTCCTTCCAACCAAAAAAATGTTAACTCTGTTTCCAAAAGTACTTGCAATGTATTTTGGCCAGTGTGCTAACTTGTATGGTTTCTTTGGTTTGGCTAACAATAACAAGAAAGTATCCTGAAACGCCTTTGAAGCTGAAAATTCAATTTAGACTAAACCAGTCAGAAACACACGCTGAATGCCAACTGCAAGAGAAACAGCAGTGGGCTGAATGTTCCCCCTAAGGGTAAATATCAGCAGGTTTTATTCCACTGATTGATTGCCAGAGAGGGAGCCATGTGAGTCTGTTGCAGCAAAACCAACAAAAGACCAAGCTCTAACAGTATTCTTTGGTATCCAGTATTGGCATGCTTGGGAATTTCTTCCCCTACTCTTCCTGTTGCATTTCTCCATGCTGACAAAAAAACACGTTTTAGAGGATTTCCCAGCAATCCTGAGCAGACATTTATTTATTTATTTATTTATTTATTCATTCATTCATTCATTCATTCATTCATTCATTCATTCACAGCCTCCCAGTCCAAGAGCACCAGTGTGGTGCAGTGGTTTGAGAGCTGGACTACAACTCTGGAGACCATGGTTTGAATTACCACTTGGCTACTGAAACTCTTGGGTGAGTGACACTCTCTTAGCCTCTGAGGACTGGAAAGGCAAACTTCCTCTGCACAAATCTTGCCAAGAAAACCCTGTGACAGGTTCACCTTAGGGCAGCTATAAGTCAGAAATGACTTGAAGGCACACAACAACAAGAACAAGCACAACCCCACCACCACAAGGCCTCTTAGTCCACCAGGGCCCCAAGAAGATGTATATCAGGTAAAAACATTCAAAATAACACAGAGATAAACTTGGGGGGGAAATTCAAATGCTCTTGAAGCATTTTTAGAAATAATCAAAAAATAATTTTAAAATGAGTAAAACAGATAGACCAATTTTAAACACTAAAGGCCATAAAGAACAGCACCATTTTAGCTGCCTGCCATAAGCTCGTAACAGATGGAGCTGGCCTAACTTTCCTTAGCCAGGAGTTCCACAGCCAGGGTGCTGCTACAAACAAAAGCCTGCCATGTCCACGTACCAACCTAACTTTGTGAGACTCACAACAAGACTTCCATTAAAGACTCACATTTTGGGCAGACTCATATAAAGGGAGGCAGTCTTTCGGGTACCCTGGCCTCAAGATGTTTAGGGCTTTGTCAAAGCCTGCATCTTAAATTGAGCTCAGAAGCAAACTTTTAGGGTATATGTTTTAGGGTACGCGTTTGGGATTTAGCAGAGGGAATTGTTGATTTTGGCATAAGCATTAGGATCCAGTGGAAGCAGACCACTAGATGCCCATCACTGGATCTTGGTCGAAGAGGCTTGTGGCACCATAAAAAGTAAAAAGTTTATTATGGTATTAAGCTTTCATGGAAGACAGCCTATATTGTTAGATACATAAAGTAACTTACAGATATATATTGAGATGGAATCTGTGCATAACATATGTTACGACTGTTTGAGAACCAGTGTGGTGCAGTAGTTTGATTGATGAACTAGAACTCTAGAAGACCAATCTCCACTTAGTCATGGAACCTCCCTGGGTGACCTTCAGCAGGTCAAACTCACTCAACCTCAGAGGAAGACAATGACAGACCACTTCTAAGTAAATCTTGCCAAGAAAGCCTTATCAGAAGGTTGCTACAAGCCAGAGTTGACTTGAAGGCACACAACAACAACAACAACAACAACCGCAACATGGCTGGTTGTAATTCTTGCCAGTGGCCCTGAGTGTTACATAAGCACCACAAGGTATCAATTTTTATACTGAATACACACATAAATACATACACACACAGTTGGATAGGGACAGGGTTGTAAGCAGTCAATTATGAAGGGACTGATATACAGAATGTAAAGAAAATGTAATTATATGTGTAATTTACAGGATGTTTTTTACTTTTGTGGAAAGGAGCTCCAGCCCACAAAAGTCTATCCTGTTGTGACTATATTAGTCTTTAAGGCAGGAGTGGGCAAAATGTGGCATGGGGCTGCATGCAGATCCTAATCCTCCATCTCCCTAGCCCCTTCCATTTTTAAAAAATTATTGCACAAACCCTTGGTGCCCTATGGGTTAGTGTGTGGCTTAATTTTGCCACACTTTGAGTCGCTTGGCCTGGGGGGGTCTCCAAACTACAAATTACTTCCACTTACTTGTGGGCTTAAAACAGCCCAGAGAGGTCCCACAAATGTGGTGAAATTCCCTATCATCATGCTCTAAATGTACCTTCAGAAGCCATGTGCAGTCATAGGATCTGGGGAGATTACCCACCATGGCTTTAAGGTCCCATAGAACTCACTTCCAGTGAAGGATAAGGGAAGAATGATCTGGTTAACAATGAAACTCATTTATAAGAGGAGATATCTTTTAGCATATAACTTACCTTGCATTCCAGATGGGCCAAAATCTTGCCTTGTGAGGAAAATAGCATGATCATGATACTCTGCATGTCCAGTGTCAGGCTTCTGTTGTAGGTAGGCCCAGCGACACACATTCTCCAAACTCTGAGAAGGGTTACCGATCTCAATTAAACTCATGGACTAGATAAAGAAAGGTGAATAAATATAGAAGGAGAGAAAGCAATAACTGGTTACAATACAGTTTTAGCCAGCTTGTCTCAGCCAAAAGCCTCTGACAATGTATGCTTTTGTTCCAGGACTGAGTTACAGTTCCATTACAGTAATGCTACAACAACAAACTAAGGCCTTAGTCTAAGCCCATTTATTTGTGGGCAGGAGTAATTTGTTCTCCTCTGAATGTGGTGGTATTTAATTCATAAGTAAGCAGAACTGGAGCTGATATACACAAAAGAAACATAAATCTCCCATTTTGGATGCCAGTTGACACAGGCATCTCATTTCCACGAAGTCATGTGGGACTTAACATCCCAAAAGGCAGAAAAACACCATGACTAAACGCTGTACTTTCTTTTAAGTTCAAAGTTTCCAAACAATGCAAAGAAAGGGCCACATGAAATGAATATTGTATTTTGGCTGCTTTGCTGGATGCACTGGCATGGGACAAAAGGCAGCTTCGTATGCAATGTTTTTGTAGTCTGGTATGCATACGAAAGTGGAAAATTAGAATACACCCATGGCACGTCAGCTGTGGAAGGCACAGGCATCTTTTATTTCTTGTTCATACTCCTAAAATTCAGAGAAGTGGACTAGGGTGGAGTATTGATTTATCTTTTGCACTTTTTAAACATACAAGCTATAAATAAGCTACACATCACGTTTCTCCTTCCCAAAGTGGCGGGTCTGTGTTTTGTACCTGAAAGTGTGGGAGAAGCTTCAAGAGGACTTCAGCCATCTACTGAAGTGGGCTTTAATCCACAAAGTCTTCAGCCATTATAAACTGATTAATTCTGAAGGCACCCAAATGTTATATGAAGTGCCCAGCCTGTGATTTCAACTCGCCAATAAAAATTAAAGAGGACTAATTCTGCAGACATTCTCTTTCTTCTAGAACAATTTTAGTAGCCAAAGTGTGGCCTATGGGGCTCACATAACTCTGTAGACTTTTTTTCTGATTCTCCCCTGACATTAGCGGGGAGTTGGGAAGGGACAAACATGGAGGTTTGCCAATTCTGGATGCCTCTGGAACTGATAGCTTTGTGTTTATGAAAATTGGGAGAGCCCTGCAAAACACCAAATATCAAATGCAGATGTGGTCACCCACTCAACTTCCAGTTTTGTTTTGCTCCTCACTCCATCTTTTTTTTTTTTTAAGAACTTAAAGTTTTTATTTTAGGTGCAGCATAGAGCACATGCTGGGGTAAAGATTCATGCCCAATCCCCACCAAGGTTGACCTCCTTGATTGAGACACATTGTTTTACCCAAAGGAGTGCTCAAAATAATTCTAATCAGTGTTTCATTTGATTTATGCTGCTGCATGTTGTGGTGTAGTGATTTGAGCATTGGACTATAACCCGGGAGACAAGGGTTCAATTCCCTGTTTGGCCATGGAAACCCATTGGGTGACCTTGGGTGTGTAGCACACTCTCAGCCCCCAGAAAACCCCACAATAGATTCACCTTCAGATCACCATCAGTCAGAAACAACTTGACGGCACACAACAACATGTTGGGGACTGGACAATATAGGTCCTTTTTGCATGGCATCTGCCATGCGAAAGAGGACCTGGAGCCTCGCGCGATTGCGAGGAACGATCTGCATGACACCCTCGCAATCAGGCAAGGCTTCAGGGGCCAGCAGGCAACAATTGTGCACCTTTGTATTTTTGGCTTTCAGACAAAAATGCTGCATGATCGTGCATTGCTCTCAGGTCCTGCGAGGACTTACCTGGCGTGCGGAGCCTCAGGAGCCAGGCCAGTTACACTTCCTGTCTCAGTGCAGCCTGGGAAGGTCCCAGGCTGCACTGCGAAAGGAAGAGGCGGGGCTCTCACGCGAGCAGGAAGCTTGCACGGAGTTGAAGAAACCTGGACCCGAGGGCCTCTCACAAGAGGCTGCTTGCATGAGCATTGCACCCCAGTGCCAAGAAGAGGTAGGATGCAGAAAGGGCCATAGAAATTATGGCAGGTATTCCATTGCATTAAACTATCTTCTTGTCCACAATAAATTACCAGAGAAGACCTACCACAGAACTATTTTTCATTGGTATTAGTATCAGTGACCCTGAGCTTACCACAAGGAGTTGTATTTCACATTTCAAAGAGTGTTAAATTTGTATGTGTTGGCAATGTGACCTGGAGACCAAACTGATTAATCGCTCTGCCTTGTCCTGCATTCCTGCCTCAGTTTTAGCTTCAACCACACTGGGCTCAGTAACACATTCAAGTTCGAACCACACTAGCTCAAGCCATTCATTGGAAAAAAAGACCTTATGAACTACAATGGTGATTATTGAATGCAGATGATAGATTACAACAGAGGAAAGCTTATCACTGCACTGTAGCCTCTGCAAGAATTTCCAGCCTATATGGTGATTAGCCACAGAGGCCTTAAAAGTTCCCTCTCCTTGCCCAAGGGGACAGTCAGGCTGGGGAACTTTCAAATGTTTCTTTAACCCTTCCAGAATATGGAAGTAGAGAAGCCACAGTAAAATCCCCTCCCCCTGTGGCTTAAAAAAAATAAAGAAAGTGTCAGAAAATCCAGTTAAGTCTCCCAACTAAAAGGACGGTTATTTGGAATATTATGCAAAGAGTGAAGACTTCAGCAGCCTAAATGCTGTGTTTTGTCTAGTATATATGCGGGAAGGTTAACCCTTCAAACTTTTCATAGACTTCCATGGGATCTGTAAACGGTTCATATGCTCATACTGGTTTCTTCAACATGTAAAACTACTACAACTCCCTAACTTTTCCTGACTCAGTCAAACTCCTTTATTCCTATAATATGTCTGTGTCATTAGATCATTGTAGTTGATGGTAAAATTCCTTGTGAAAGGAGTTTTGTTTACCCCTGTCACAACACCACACTGCCAGGCATAAATATTTTTGCCCAAATATATATATATATAAAATACTCTGCCTTGCTCTCCATATGGGCCCAAGGAGGCTCACAACATTTGACGTGCCACAAAGAGGGGTAAGTTTACTGAATAAGTCTTGATTCTCATTCCTAAAATTGTCTCTAATTCCTATTTCCTTAATAATGTGTAAGATTTATTTTATAATTGTTTCTACCTTTGGATTTTGTTGTGATCTCTGTGATTGCAATGGAACTATAATAAACAACAAACAGGTGAAATTTACTTTTGTATATCTGTATGTAGAAAGGAGACAAAGTCATTGGGAAGACTTGACACTGACCCTTTCCATCCTAGCAATTCTGATCCCTGTTTTTCTTGCAACATTTAGACCCTTCAAATACCTGGCTATGCATCTCATGATATTACTGACTATGTGCCTTACATCAAGAATCTTCTAAAGCATTCTTCATTTGGGAAAGATGTGTAGCTCACTTGTGATGTGTAAGATATGCATACCGATGGTTCCCCATTCAATTTGGCATCTCCAGGTACACCAGACAACCTGGAGAGCAACTTATAGTGTAAACAATATTGATCAAGTATAAGACACCCTCCTTTATTCCTTTTCCATCTCTTTGCAGAGATACATCTAGAGCCTGTTGGCAAGACCTAACATCACAATGTCAAACAATCCTCTTCAACTGAAGTGGAAGGGGACCTCAGGCTTTGAGGGTGAATCCTACTCTCTGGGATCCCATTTTGACCCTCTGTGGCTCTCCAGATGGTCATATTACCTTATCCAGGAATATATCTCTTGCTAGTTCCCTAGATTTTGTATGGATTTCCCCTATTCCACGAGGCTGAAATACTTCTCCCTAAGGCCCTTTCCATACGTGGGATGGTGAAACACGGGGAAACGGAGTGGTGCACGCGGGGACGGAGCTTACCTTGAAGCGGGAGGCTCTGTTCCCACAGGGAGCAGCGCGCGTTCGCCGCTCTAAACGTTGGCAGCGGCTGGCGGTGGCGGCTGGCAGCGGCTGGCGGTGGCCGGCGGCGGCCGGCAGCGGGCGGCGGCACCCAAAATGGCAGCCGGCAGCTTCCGCGGTGCTCCACCAATCGGGGCAGCGCGCCAGCCAGAAGCCTGCCCCTAGGCAATAGCAGTTATTTCTATTTCTATACCGCCTATCAACTAGCGTTATCTAAGCGGTTTACAATGTATTTTTAGCTAATTGCCCCCAACAAGCTGGGTACTCATTTTACCGACCTGCGAAAGGATGGAAGGCTGAGTCAACCTTGGAGCCTGGCAGGATCGAACTCACAACCTTGTGGTTGCAGTACTAACATTTAACCACTGCGCCACCAGGGCTCCAGGGATACGCTAGTGCAGTGGTTCTCAACCTGTGGGTCCCCAGATGTTTGTGGACTTCAGCTCCCAGAAGCCCCAGCCACTGTGGTTAATGCTCAGGGCTTCTGGGAGCTGAGGTCTAGAAACATCTGGGGACCCACAGGTTGAGAACCACTGCGCTAGCGCGTCCCTGCAGTTCTTAAAGGGGCGCTGCGATGGGCTAGCGCACGTGAGTTTTAAAAAGACCACTTGAAAAGTAGTCTTTATAAAACACGGAGCGCCACCCCCCAGCTGCACGAGGGCAGTCTGAGGTGTAGAACCTCACCTTTTTTCACCGCCCTAGCGCACCCCGCAGTGTAGACGACCTCCGTGTGAGGTTGTCCCAGCGCGGGGTTTTACCCCTGTGTGGAAATGCCCTAAGGCATAGTTACCAGCAACAATAATTTTAAGGTAAAATATGCTGACATTTTTGATCCCACTCTTTTGCCTTTGCCCTCCTCCCAATCTCTGCAATGCAAGAAACACTCTGAAATTGAATTCAGCTTGCTTGCTTGCTCGCTCTCTCTCTCTCTCTCTCTCTCTCTCTCTCTCTCACACACACACACACACACACACACACACACACACACACACACAGTTCCCCATCCTTGGATTAGGGACAGAGTAATTTCTTGATTAACCAATTTAAAAATTTCTAACTTGATGTATATCAGCCAATCTCAGGGTGAAACAGAAGAAACAAAATTACTTTCAAATAACCATAAAGTAACTGAAAACCATTAAGGCAGTTTAAAACAATTCAATAATTACAGAAAGAATTCTGACTCTGCCCCCAGGAACAACCATATCACCCCATCAGCAGAAGTCTGGCTTGCTCTCAGATAAAAGCATTTATTCCTTTAATCATTATTAGCACAAGAGTAGCTGCCAATATTTGCATTCTGCAGGCAAATTCAAAGGTTTGGTGTGTTTCCCCTTCTTCTCCATCCTGCCTATTTGAGTTTTGACACAAGATGACTGCCAGTGCTGCGTACGAACAACAGGCAGGCAATTGTTTTTTTCCTTTTCCCAGTGAGATATATTTCCATTTCTCTTTTGGCTTTGAAGAATGTCTCCACTGCTGCATCTGAAACATTTCAGCCAGCTGTCTCTAGTTGAAAACAGCTTGGTGGTTCTGTGTTGTCTCACATTGCTCTGCAGCATGAAAAGATTCACTATTTGGGAAGCTTTCCAACCTCTTTACAAATGAGCTTGCCCAGTCCAAAACCCACTGCCAGTTCCAAGGGTAACTAAAGCCATCATTTGAGAATAGGTTGGGAATACTGGTTAAACCCTCTCTCCCATGCCTCCATGCTGGAAGTTGGGCCTATTCCATTCAGTGGTGTTTCAGGCACTGTTACAAGGCTTTGGATTAACAATCCGAATTAGAATTTTGTCATTCCTGTAGAAAGAAGGGAAAAAGGAAATGGTTCCGTCATCAACAAAAATGAATAAAGGTATTTCCATTTTTGTTTTCAGAGAAATAATTGGTGAACTAGGACTTTGGGAGATTAGGGCCATTCTATTCTATGGAATCCTGGGGTTTGCTGTTTAGAGAAGGGCCTCAAAGGCAAACCCCAGGATTCCACAGGATGTTTGGAATAATAGCACTATAACAGGCTAGTGCAGAAATGGCCTAGGGTTTGAATCCCACTCAATCATGGAAACTCACTATGTGATACTGGGCAAGTCATTCTCTCAGCCTCAGAAGAAGGCAAAGATTTACCCTTCTGAGTAAAACTTGCCAAAAAAACAAAAAAAAAACCTGTAAGAAGCTTGCCATAAGTCAGAATCGAGACACACAATGGCAACAACTGCAACAACACTTTTAAACATTACTAAGCCTGGATCCAGCCAGATCCTTTATTCCTTTATTCCTTTATTTTCTCCTCCCATTCAGGGATTTACAAACTCACACATCAGTACTTTAATTCCAATAATATCAACTACAAATCAAGACTTGAATTTTTTGTTTTTATTGCGACACTTGAAACAAATACAGAATGTTTTAGGAGATGATAAGCATCTACTTATTGGAACAGTATTGGAACAGTAAGCTAAAAGGAAATATTCAAAACTGAACAATTTCATCCAGCAATTTTGGCCAGTCATTTAAAAAGTAATTTATATGCCTCTTCAATGGTATTATATGGAGTAAGTGGCTATCCAGATTAAACTGAAGCTATGTCTGTCTCTGAGGCATCAGGGCTCACTGGGAACTAGAGTGCTAGGTTTTGACAACATTAGTAATAAAAATGCCAGACTATACAGGCTGGCATTTAGACAACAAAACTAATATAGAAATGGACATGTGGCAGGATCAACAATAATGTTTGCAGAATTTAGTCCAGAGAAAAAGTAAGGCAGAAAAGGTGTGTACGCAATACAGAGTAGGTAGAATTAAGGATCTGCAGTCAATCAAATAGCAATCCTCTTTACCAATGTTTTGTGAGGTACTATTGGCAGGCCTGACCCAATGAACAGGGCAGATAACTTGAGAAATTGTGAGAGCGAAACCAAGGAGTAGTTTCAGACAAATGAAACACACAGTTTCCCCAATGCCACCTACTCTCAATTTTATGAACTCTTACCATAAAACCAATATTAAAGTATGATGAAGTGCATTTTTCTGACTCGCTATATGGTTCACATTTTGAAAAGCTAGCTATTTATATTGTGAGAACAAGTTTCATTCACTCTAGCTTTCTCTTGTTGACATCTCTGAAACATGTTTACTCTGTGTGAACCTAGAACTAAAGGTGACCTAGTAAAAATGACGCAGAAGGCAGGTAATTTGCAGCAAGGGATCACTCTGAAAATGTACCATCACAGTTTATGTGATGCAAGAGTTAAAAACCAGAAAAAAAAAATAGTTAAATGGAATGCCCAACATGGGGTCTTGTCCAAGCAAACATACATATTCCTGGAAGGATATACTTTCAACTTATGAAAACGTCCTGTACGTGGGATGTTAAAAACTGAATGACTAATTGTAACATTCAGTTATCTTCTAGAACTTTTTATGAAATGCGAATTCTAGCCTTCTGTTTGCAAACATAAAAGTTACCACAGCAACAATGTTATGATAACAAGAGCTACTAATATTATTTCTATCTCAACATAGTACTCTAAGTCCTTATCATTGTAGAGTCTTCATCACACAGTTGAAAAAGAAAAGGAAAAAAGAGAAAGTTAAGTATTTGGACAAAGGAATGCAGCTGTGATTTTCAAAGAAAGCAGAACAGAGAAATATTAGAAAGAGCTACGAAAAAACTGCAGAGAGCAATAGCTGATGTGCAGATCTTGCTGAACGTGGATAATAACCCTTCAAGCCCTCGTAATAGGACTACAGAAATGAATTCAGTTAATAACATCTCTGAATTCATAATTAAAACATCTTCCTTAAAAGCAATGTGGTAGACTTTAATACCTGTGAGCATACTAACATACTTCAGATTTTATCTCCTTTTGAACCAGTGGGAAATTTGGCACTGCAATTCAGATACAACAATGGAAAAGTGAAGCCTAAACTGAAAAAGGCAGTACTCTGATTTAGACCTGAAATATATGGTATACAAAATATATAGGCCTTAAAATACAGTACTTGATTGTTCTTGTTTTTTTAAACTTCAGGTTTTAGTGAAGATAGAAGGTTTCTGTTCAGAACATTTAACTGTTATACCGGGGTGGACAACGTATGGCCTGTAGGCTGCAAGCAGCTTCCCACAGCTATTGTTGCAGCTCCTGTGCACCCCCACAATTTGGGGCAAAGTGGCTAATCACACCCCTCTTGTGGTGAAAAGGGGAGCAGGTATGTGGTTGGATTTTGCCCAGATTTGCTCATCTCTTCCTAATGCGGGGAAAGCAGCAGCACTATCACCAAGCCCTTCCTTAGAGATTCAATCTCCCCTTCCTTCTCTGGGTTCCTGAGGGTATAAGGGCCCAATACCCTTTGCCTCTTCCTTATGTTTACTGGGAAAAACGGTATTTTGCAAGTTCCTGATAAGACTTTGTCAATGGAGACATGAGACCAAAGTTCCTGGTCTCCCGTAAGGATCAAAGCAAGCTTTTTCTAAGTGAAAACTCTTTAATTAAAAAAAATAGGAAAATGGCATATCAAGAAGTAACTGAAGCTTTATCAAGCAAACTCAAATAGCTTAAAGCACTGGTCAAGAGGAATGGAACCCACTTCCAAACTTTTCAAGAGGAAGATGGAAAACCGACTCAACGGTTACATAGATCATCATTCCTTAAAATTAATAGACAAAAATACAATTAATAGTATTGGAATTAAGGTCAAATTCTTCTCTCTTTTTTTTGCAGAAGTTAATTATACAGATGAAATGACAGATTAATACTGTTATGGGGCATAGATGGAGGTTTGAAAAATTTAGATTATATAGCAGATCTAGTCTTAGGTAAGAGGTCAAATAAGGATCAGGAAAGAAAGTCCTTTATTGTAAAACTATATAACGAGAAACATTTACAAGCATCAAGATAAGGTTGACTCAGTGTTAATTTTCGAATACCTAAGCGTTTTATGTATAGGAAAGAAAATGTTTCATTCTGGTTTTTTTCTTTTTGTCTTTGTTTTTGTAAGCAACCAATATTTTGTTTGAATAAAGAAACAAAATGTGAAAAAAAACAAAACACTGGTTTTCTGTATACCTATCCTTTGATTTTAAGAGGAAGAACTAGATGCATTAGACACAGGAATTCAAAAAAAGTTATTCTCCAACCCCACATGCTGTCTCTCTCAGTCCTCCAATCCTTTTCAAAAGAACTGAAAATCTAATGTATCTGACTAGACAATCCCTGATTTCCTTATAACCCTTCCTGGGATTCCTTCTTTAATGCTCCTCTTGAGCAGTTAGTTGCATGCTTACACCACTTAGCCTTCACTTTTCCACCTTCTCACCTCCCATTAGCTAACAGAAGTCATGTGAGTGTCAGGGCTAACCTACTTCCCCATAACCCTTTGATCAGATCCCCTGAGTGGCCCCACTGGTTCTGCAGGGTCATTACACCTACCAGTCTCCAGAGGATATCACTGGCCAGTTTCAGCCCCTGCCCTGCCCCCAACCAGTTGCAGGCCCCATACCAGAAATTTTCTTCCAGTCCTTTAGCTCTATGAGACTAAAGTGGCCCCAAATAGGTGTGTTGGGGAAGAGATATGGGAAGGGCAAAACTGGGAGGGGCAGGATGGGTGCACCTTCTGAAGTCCCAGGGGACCATGAGCTCCCTCACACACACACACACAAAAAAAAAACTCTGCAGGTTGTTCAACCTTGCAGTAGACAGAGGGGAAACCCAGTTTAGGTCATCTTCTATGATGCCACATTTATACCCAAATGACAGTAACATTCAGTGTTGAATATGGAAGGCACTGGCATTACAATTTTGGTAGCATTAAGGCAGCCCTATTGTCTAACATTTTAACCAATCACCCAGTGAATTTTAACAACCTTACACTTAGTAACTCAATCTAGGACATTTTCTGACTCCATGCAAATTCCAATATATTGCAAGATATTAAAAATGCTCCATGTCAACAGGAAAGTTTGTGTATGCAGAACCAGTAGTATTCCACAATGTCTAAATATCCAGAGCCAGCAAATACATATTGACACAAGGTGAAACGCTTGTTTTGAACAGCTGTCATCCCTCCAGTGAGACATTTCTGTGACTCAAAAATACTACTACTATTATTTGCAACTCAAATCAACAGATGTCTAAGGCCATTTCCTCACTACACTGTTATAGTGCTATTATTCCACTTTCAACATCCTGTGGAATTCTGGGGTTTGTAGTTTACTAAGGCCAATGAGCTCTCTGGCTGAGAATTCTAAATGCCCCTCCCTAAATTGCAAATCCCAAGATTCCATAGGATGTTGAAAGTAGAGTAATAGCACTAGAATAGTATAGTGTGGAAATGGCCTTATTCTGAACTCCCAAAAATAGGAAACAAACATAAATCATGAAGGAAAATAACTGTTGATATTTATATGCAGGATAGCAAAGGTTGTAACCCTGTTGGAGACATACACACATATAGCTCAGAGTTATGCATGTATGAGTCCTTTCCGGATGTTGTGCAAGGAGCTATTCACTAGCTCTTTGCAAAATATCAAACACTACCTCAGGCAACTGTCAACCCCATGGATGCTGCCATGGCTGTTTACTAGCTGCAGGAGATAGATGGAAGAGGAATGGAGGGACCAGCCAGTATCTGTCCCACAGCTGGTGGAAAAGGAATGAGATTGCTGTTTCAGATCACCAGTGAATCACTGATGCTCTGGAATAGCAACCTCATTTTGCTTTCCCTAGCTCCCTTGGGCTGCATGTGTGGGCAGAAACATGGAGCTACTTGCATGGAGCCTTATATTCTGCAAAGCTCACTGCAAGATCTTGGCCCTAATATTAATGGAATCATGGATCATTTTTCTTCTGCAATAGCAGCATAGTTTCTGCTGAAGGCAGTGATACCCATGAAGAATCAACCTTTGTGTCAACAACCCCACAGATAACCACAGCATGTCACTTCAGTCCCGCAGTGATCGTTCAAAGCAAATTTTCCACACAGGATATACCATCTGCTAGTTTTCTTATCTGCTCACCTACTGTAGAAGGAACAGCAGCAGCAACAGGTTGTGGTCTTGTATGGTTTATTTTGGCAAATGCTACCAACACAAAGAATTGTGTCTTTGATTAGTAGTCCTGCCAATTCCAAACTGGTGAAAAATTGCTCCTCACCGCTTTTCATTCAGGGTAGGAATAAAGTTCAACCAGTGTTGTCACCATACTATAAATAAGCTGGGCTTCCTATAGTACTAGTACAAGGCTCACTGGTCAAGTAAATGTCTCCTTTCATAGGATATGATTCTTGAGCACTCTAGCATCACTGCATTTTCTTGTCTTATTTTTCTGGTTACTTGGCATATTCTGCCAGGACCTCAGAAAGCAACCTTCCGTTAATCAGCAGTTAGATTTATCTCCTGTATGTACCACTTTCAAAATTTCTCAGTACATGTTGAGGCATCCATTTTATCAGAGACCGTTTTATTTCCTTGTTGTCGAACAACAGGTGCCTAGTAACACTCTTTGGTCTCATTGCTCTGAAATAGCAATATCCTGAGAATGGATGCCACTCTTCCTCCAAGGCTTCATGATGCAGAAGGACAATGCAAGCCTTCAGCCCAAGGGCTTCCACACTTTGATTTTGGTAGGTTTTCTCTTGTTCAGGCCCTGAATACACGTTGTGCCTCTCTACTTATTCCACAGATTAGCTGGTACAGAATGTTTCTGTGACCAGAAATTCAAAGATTTATAGCAATGTTTCTTTGTGTGTGTCCCTCTTTGGCCTTGACCATTCTCCAAGGATATCTCTAATGATGAACTGTCAGTGAATATCTACACTGGTCCTTCCATCCTTGACTCTCATGAGATTAGCATCTCTATTTCCCCATGATCAAAGGAGAGTACCCTCACTATCCTCCCACCTCTCTGTCTTCTGCCCCCTGGAAAACCACAGCTATGGAACCCACCTCTTCCCTATGTATGTGAAGGCATTTCCAAAGGCAGCTCCTCAACTATGCTTGCACTTGACAAATGTTCTGAGGAAACACTGGCCAAAATCTGCTACTTAGCTGACTAAAACATTTCCTGATCCAAATCCCCAATCCTGACTTACCAAGCCTCAGCCACTGCAAGTGATGGGAGTCTGTTATTCTGTCAGCTGGGACTCACCGGACTAACATTTCCAACACCTTCCACAAATGATCTCCAGTGTGATAGTCAGAAACAGGATCCCTACCACAGTTCCTCTTCACATTGGAGATTAAAGAGGGAGGTGAGTGGGAACATCAGTTGGTAGTGCCCCAGTTCACAGAAGAATAGATCCCATTGCTTGCAGCAGCTGCTGCCAACTAAAATAGGACTCGACACTATATATTCCCTACACTATTGAATACATAGGGATCATGATTGCAAATCAGTTACAAATTCGTAACTGTAACAATGAATTCCAGCCATTGTCTTCAGATTCATAGCAGTTTTCAGCAGTGATTTTCACTTCCACAGTGATCACTCTCAGAAGTGACAGAGCCATTCCAGAGCTTCCCCTGTAGAGCGCTTTCATTGCATTGTACTTCCAAACTATAAAATACAAAGTATAAAAACAGCTGGCTACTTTGTCCTATGCTGGCTTCTGTCACAACAGATTTCTCCCTCCCACCCCACTATGAAATGAAAGTAATGTTGACTCATATTTACGACCACACCCACTACATCCAGAACACAGCAAAATATTTTGGAAATCAGTACAAATGCTTACTGTGGACGAGGCAGCCATGCTTTTAGCCTCCAGTGACATCTGCTTCTCTCAGGTAATCCTGAGTGCCACCATTGCCTTGACTACACATTTTTGCCTTCAGAAGACAGGATGCTTTGCTACCTTAGTAGACAAAAGAGTATTTGTGCAGTTGATGGGTTTGTTTATGTGTTTATTTCCTTTTTCTATTTTTTTTTCTGGTGCAAGACCCAAAGTAGCTTAGAATATGCATGAAGCAGAATGCAGCCAGCACCAATCACTTATAACACTGAACAATTCAAAACAATTCAAGAAGTGATCATATTAAAACCAAGTACTCAAAAATAATAATAAAAAGTTTAAAAAGTACTGCATCCACAAGTAAAACTCATTCTGTAGCAGCCAGAATGGCCAAAAATCTATCTAAATCTAAACATATCTGCCTGTTATCAGAAGGAGATCTAGTTGTGGGCCAGCCTTGTCTCTTGTGGGAGGGAGTTCCACAATATGGGAACAGCCACCAAGAAGGCCCACTCTTGTATCTTCACCAGCTGTACTTGTGAGGCCAATCTAGTTTGAAATGGATCTAGATAATCTGTTTAATCCAGAAACCCATGGAGTTAAGAGACCATCACATGCTCCAATGTCTTGCCTAGAAATGGTAGGTTGAACACTGGCTAATAATTATCCATTATAGAAAGATTCATGGATGGCTTTTTCAACAAAGGCCTCACAACTTCCTCATTTGGTCAAGTTAGAATGCTGCCTTGCTGTAAGGAGGCATTGAGTACTTCCTTCACTCACTTCATCTCACTGACCTGTTTGATGAACCAGGAAGAGCAAGGGTCTAGCACACATGTGATGCCTCTCCAAGGGTCCTGACCATGTCCCCAGGCTGAATAAACTGAACAGTATCCAATAACTCTGGATGAGAAGGGGCAAGGTTACATCAACTGGAACTACAACAACTACAGCATCAAAGCTGGAGCAGTTCTGAGTGACTTTATCTGCAAAGAAAGTTACTTTTCCAGGCTCTTTAGGTAGGTAGCAAGGGCTTCATCATTCCCTGCTACACTGAGGTTGACACACACGCTACAGCTGCAAAGAAGCACTTCTATGTGCGGGAACATTATTTCCACAGCAGAACTCTCTCTTGAAAGTCTGGAAAGTATACACAGAGCTCCAGATCATGTCCCTTGATGAACTTCTGAAGGATGTATACCTCTTAGCTGCAGATGGATACATTTCATTAGCCTCAAAACAAAAAGCTATCCACAGTGCTTAAGTCTGGGATGGGGAACCTGTAGCTTTTCAGATATTGATGAACCTTAACAACCATCCACTTAGATCACCATGGCCAATGGTGAGGAATGTTGAGAGCTGAAGTCCAGCGACATCTGGAGGACCACGAGTCCCCCACCTCTGTATTGTGTATGGTATGTCAAGTGTGCCACAAAATACTGCAACCTGAGATACTAGTCAGAGACTGGTTTCTTCTAGTCCTCTGTGCCATTATTTTCTTAGTCTAAAGCATATGGAAACAATTGGTTTCAGGAACAATTGGAAATACAGTGAAAACTTTGGTCTGAGTCACTGTCTTTATTCTGACATTGGCAAAGAAATGCTGGTTCAGAAATATGAGATATACAAGTCTCAACGAATTACTTAGCTCCCACTCTACTGAATCCACGAGCAATTTCCCTGATTCAAGGGCTTTTTAAAACAGTAGAAAGCTGCCTTGAGTCCCACTTTGGGGGGAAAGGCAGAATATAAGTAAAGTGATTGACTGATTGATCTTGTTGTGGCAGACAACTTGTAACCACAATAGGAATGAAAAGAGATGGGGAGGTGGAGCAAAACAGCAAGGATGCAGGTGATGTTCTGTAGGGAGGTATGATCACCATCAGCAGTTGTCTACAGGTAGCAGGTCTCCAGGTATCTCAGGAAAAGGGAGGCTCTTTATATATCCCCCTAAATAAAAGTGCCACATTTTGAACCTGCAACCTTCTGCATGCAAAGCAGGTGTTCTGCCAAATTAGTTATCTAGACCAAAGCCATACAGAAGACAGTACTTTACACAGCACTCTGTTGCTTCTTTCCAGAGGAGAAAGAAGTGAGGCTTCCTAAACTTTGGCTGAAGAGAAGCAGCATATGTTGTTAGGTCCTACTGCTGCCAGAAAACACGTAGATGCTACAGTTGGGTAAGAAGAAAGGAAAATGCATTTGCCAACAGGAGCTCTTTTTGACTGACAGCTGAAACTTCTCATATAAGAGTGAAAAATTTGATTATTTCCTGCCAGCACTGGAGAACTGGAGCCACATCCTCATTTTTTCATTTTGATAATACAGACTGAAAGTACTCTCCACTCTTACGTTAGGTTTGATCCTGAAGGCCATAAATGTGATTTGACTATTTTGGAATTTGGCTGTAATAACTCTGTGGTTATACAGCAAGGCATAGAAAGGAGGAAGGGAGGGACAGGGAAGAAAGAAGAAAAACAAGGAGCGTAATGGTAGATTTAAGACTAACTGGTTTTTATTTTTGCGTGAGCTTTCATGGATACAAACCCACTTTGAATGGAATACAGAGTGACTATAAATGTTTGCGTATAAAGCATATTTACATAGTTGTGGGAGTGGGACAGAATGTAATCGGACCCAAAAGCTTGCAAATCATGACCCTTGCCCTAAATTTTCAAATGGCTGCATAAGGTGATGTAGATGTTTACAATGGTCAGTTTGGCTATTTCTGCACTACATGTTATAGTGCTATTATTCCACTTTCAATATCCTGTGGAATTTTTGGGCTTGTAGTTTACTGAGGCCAAGGAGCTCTCTGGTTGACAATTCTAAATGCTCCTCCTAAACTACACACCCCAGAATTCCATTGGAAGTTGAAAGCAGAATAATAGCACTATAACTGTGCAGTGTGGAAATGGCCTTTGTGTTGATGTGTGAAAGCAATAGATCTGCTTACCAAAAGTCAATTTCCCTGGGTTCAAACCTTCTCTGAGGAGATTTCTTTTGTTACTGTGGCAAAGACTCTGATATTAATATTGTCATGTCCACAGCAAGCAGGTAGTAAATCTCAAGTAGCACAGCTCCTCCTTATGAGGCAAGTGTCAAAGAATGTCCAAACAGAAAGGAAGCCTAGGGCAAACAAATCTAAAGGGGGAAATCCAAACCGTAGTCCAAAAAGGCAGAGTTCCAAAATGACAAGATCCAAGAGCACAGGGTTTCAGGACCAAAGACACCAGTTGCTAATCCTGGGAAGAAAGGCCAGCTGGAGCCCTCTTTTATCTATGGCTACTGTCACCACAGGTGTTCCCTCATTAGGGCTCGCTTACTACTTAAACAGGCCGAGCGACGTAAGCCCTCCCTTTCACGGCGTCTCTACTGTAAGGTACATGTGTCAGCTATGTCTTCCTCTCTTTGTTCCCCTGGCTCAGGCCCTTGTTGTTGTTGTGTATTATTTTGCTCTGGACCAGTTTCTGGCAACACTTCAGCCTCTGTAGAAGCCTCTGCCTCAGAGTCAGAATCCTCCTCCTCACTGCCACAGCCTCCAAGGCAGGGCATGACAAATATATGTATTGTGCCATGAAGCCATTGTCTTTATTCATACCTCTGTTAACTGATTGGAATATGTAAATACAGTCAGCCCTCCACATTTGTGGGTTTCACTTTTGCAGATTTGATTATTCACTGATTATCTGCTGTCACCTCTATTGCCTCCCTGTGCCATCCTATGCCATTTTTAATAGGGACTGCAAGGCTGAGAAACTGTGAATGAGGCTTCTAAGTCCCTATTAAAAATGGAGTGGGACAGCAGTGGAGGTGGCTGTAAGCCCCACCAGCCACCCATTTCTGCCTTGTGAAGGAACCTTGGTGCTTCGAAAGAATCCATGGTGGGTTGAATATGCTGATCATACTTTTTGTGTGTTAAATATGATTTGGGAGGGCCTAGAGTTATTCATGTTTTTTTCACTTTCATGAGGGTCCTGTGCCCCTAACCCTAGAGAATGTGGAGGGATGACTGTATAATTCAAACCAGCTATTTCTCCTTCTAGTCTTTCCAATTTCTTTGTTCAATGATCACGGCCTTTTAATCCTGTACAGTATGTTCAGGAAGACTGAACTATTCTGCAACTGTTTTTTGGTACTGCAGTTTTTAATGTCAGATTTATGTCTGTTTATCCTCTTGCACAGAGACTGTCCTGGTTATCCAATGGAGAGTGCAGATGGCCATTGCTGGCATAGGATTGCATATACCACACTGGTGGAAGAAAAAGTAAATATATCTCTGATGTTGTGGGTGATGTTATTGGTCCCTGTAATATTGCTCCTAGAGTAGATGTGGGGATAGAGTTGGCATCTGGGTTTTATGTCTGTATGCTTTCTGCCTGTGTTTATGTCTATATTTAGGTGAAAAGTTATAAAGTCCAAAGTTTAGGTGAAAAGTTTATATTTAGATGAATTTAGGTGTATTTAAGTGAAAAGTTATAAGATCCATTTCAAATGTTTAGCTCAAGCTGTACTCAAAGTACTTGGGAGAAATAAATCAGTAGATGGCATATCAGTAGAGCTGTTTCAAGCTACAGAAATAGAATCCACTCAAATTCTAACTAAGGTCTGTCAAAAAATATGGAAAACAAAGAAATGGCCCACAGAATCAAAACATTCAATATACATTCTAATGCCAAAGAAAGAGAACACCAAGGATTGGAGTGACCACATAACCATTACATTAATCTCCCAAGCAAGCAAAATGAAGACTTTTATCATATACGGAGGAAGAAATGTAAGATGTCCAAGCTGAGTTCAGAAAAGCAACAAACGATAGGGAACATAATGCAAACATATGTTGCATAATGAATGCCACCATCAGGACAGAATATGGAGAAACAGAATGGTTTCCAATTGGTCAGGGGGTCAGACAAGGCTGCATTTTATCAACGTATCCATTTAACTTGTATACTGACTGGGTCACACACAAAACTGAACTGGACTCTGAGAAAGAAAATTGGAGGAAGAAGCACCAGCAATTTAAGATTTGCTGCTGGCACTATACAAGTAACAGAAGATAGCAAAGACTTGGAACAACTCTTGAAGAAAGTCAAGGAAGAAAGTGCAAAGGCACTTTTACAGTTGAAAATTAAGAAAACAAAAATAGTGACCACAGATGATTTATATAACTTTAAAGCAGATGATGAAGACACTGAAATAGTTCAAGATTTTCTATACCGTAGCTTATTCACTGACCAGAATGGATACTGCAGTCAAGAAATCTGAAGAAGACTAGGACTTGGAAAGGCAGCTATGAAGAATCATAGAATCATAGAGTTGGAAGAGACCCCAGGGGCCATCCAGTCTAACCCCCTGCTATGCAGGAATACCCATCAAAGCACTCCCAACAGATGGCCATCAAGCCTCTGCTTAAAAACCTCTAAAGAAGGAGACTCCACCACACTCCGAAGCAGCACATTCTACTGCCAGACAGCTCTGACCGTCAGGAAGTTCTTCCTGAGGTTCAAGTGGAATCTCTTTTCCTGCAGCTTGAATCCATTGCTCCTTGTCCTAGTCTCTAGAGCAGCAGAAAACAAGCCCGCTCCCTTCTCAATATGACATCCCTTCAAATATTTAAACATGGCTATCATGTCCCCTCTTAACCTCCTCTTTTTCAGACTAAACATACCTAGCTCCCTAAGCCATTACTCATAGGGCATGGCTTCCAGACCCTTCAATTTTTTGGTTGCCCTCCTCCAGACACTTTCCAGCTTGTTGATATCCTCCTTGAATTGAGGTGCCCAGAAGTAGACACAGTATTCCAAATGAGGCTTAACCAATGCAGAATAAAGTGGAACCATTACCTCCCTTGATCTAGACACCATACTCCTATTGATGCAACCAAGAATCGTGTTGGCTTTCTTGGCTGCCGCATTACACTGCTGACTCATGTTCAGCTTGTGATCTACCAAGACTCTTAGATCCCTTTCACAAGTATTGCTATCCAGCCACGTGTTCCCCATCCTATATTTGTGCATTCCATTTTTTCTGCCTAAGTGCAGGACCTTACATTTCTCTCTGTTGAAATTCATTTTGTTAGCCTTGGCCCAGCTCTCCAATCTATCCAGGTCATTTTGAATGTTGATCCTGTCCTCTGGCGTATTAGCAACCCCTCCCAATTTGGTGTCATCTGCAAATTTGATGAGCATGCCCTCTATTCCTTCATCCAAGTCATTGATAAAAATATTGAACAACACTGGGCCCAGGACAGAACCCTGTGGCATCCCAGTAGTCACTTCTCTCCAGGACGAAAAGCAGCCATTAGTGATCACCCTTTCGGTTCGATCGGTCAATCAATTACCAATCCACCTAACAGTAGCCCTGTCCAGCCCGTATTTTACTAGCTTCTTTGCAAGAATGTCGTGGGGAACTTTGTCAAAGGCCTTACTGACATCAAGATATGCTACGTCTACAGCACTCCCTTCATCTATCAAGCTTGTAACCCTACCATAAAAAGAGATAAGATTAGCCTGGCATGACTTATTTTTGAGAAATCCAAATGCTGGCTTTTAGTGATTACAGCATTGCTTTCTAAGTAATTACAAACTGACTGTTTAATTATCTCCTCTAGGATCTTTCCTGGTATTGATATCAGGCTGACTGGGCAATAATTATTTGGGTCATCTTTTTTCCCCTTCTTGAAGATGGGGATGACATTTGCCCTCCTTCAGTCTGCCAGGACTTGTCTAGAAACTAGACAAATCTTGATGTCATAAGATATATAATTGAATACTTAAGCTAGGACTGTCCATGCCATAGTATTTCCATTTTGAACATATGATTGTGAAAACTGAGACACTGAAGAAAGCTGTTAGGAACAAAATCAACTCCTTTGAAATGTGGTGCTGGAGAAGAGTTCTGTGGGTACTGTGGATTGCTAAATAGACCAATAAATGGGTCCTTGAGCAAATCAAGCCTCACCTCTCCCTAGAAGCCACGTTGACTAACCTGAGTCTGTCATACTTTGGACATATGATAAGAGGACCTGACTCACTAGAAAATACAATAATGGTCAGCAAGGCAGTAGGAAAAGAGAAAGACTCCTTTACAGGTGGATAGACTCAACCAAGGAAGTTCCAGCTCTGAGTCTGCAAGACCTGAATAGATCTACTGATGATAGGGTGACTTGGAAGTCTCCCATTCAGAGAGTCACCAAAAGCTGAAGCTGACTTAATGGCAAACAACAAAAGAATGACAGAATGTGGGTTAGTTACAGGTAGGTGGCCTATCTTGCTACCCTCCCTCCCCATAAGGAGTTAATTTGCAGCCCGGGTATCTTGGCACTGCTGCTTGAAATAGCATTGACCACAATCTTTCACCAGTTACTATTTGGGCATCACCTGTACCATCTCCTGGAAAACAAAGGCTTTAGCTCTGCAGTGGCAGAGCTTGGAGTGCGTGGAGGGGGTGGGTGGGAGGGGGAAGCGGGGCTATGGCACAGGAATGTGGTCATGATGTGTGGAGGCATGGCCAGGGCATACGGGGGCATGTCTATGGGCCAGTACACCCCAAAGACATTGCCGCCCAGGGCAAAACGCCTCCATCGCCCCCCCTGTGCCTACATGAATGGCTTTGTCATATGAGAGGTGGGTGACTATGTCAGTCTAACATCTGAAAATCCCTCAGGTTCACATTCCTTCCATTTATGAAGAAATTTGTCCATTTTCATTGGTTCTTCCACCCATACCCATGAACTGAATGAAATTCTCACTCTGCCAGCAGCATGTGGTAATCACCCAAGGGAAGAAACGGTGGTTCAAGCAGGACAAGTCCTTCCTCACTCCTAATTTGGACCAAGGACTGCTGATGCCTCATCCATGCCTATGTCATATAAACCTTCATAACCTCTAGATTAGACTATTGTGATGTGCTCTGTACAGGTTCAAACTCTGAATTCCACAGCAGGTATTGAATACAGTGCCCAGGCCGATAACAACAGCAAGAACAACAGCAATGGCAAAAAGTCTTATACCCATTCCCAAAATCTTTTGAAAACATCACTACCATTTTGGAGAAGTCCTGTTTAGTGAGTTTTTCCTTAATGGATTAGATTAACTTGATGTTGCAATTTTTTGCTTTTATAATCCTCTATTAATTATTCCTATTCTAAAAATATTGTTCAGTGCTTAAGTTGATTGTATTGTTATATGATCTTTATTTTATAAGTCACTGTAGATAACATCTGAGAAGCATGGTATAAAATTAATAAATAGTAAAGTGAATATATTCTTATTAGGAATTTTATTTGACTGGACTTTTGAGGAAGAGGGTTTAGCAATCAAAATCTGCAACAAAATGATGAAGTGTGGAGGCCAAGGATGTAATTATGGGGGTGTGGGCGGGAGGCAAAATGAGACATTGCCTCAAAATAAAAATTAAATGCCCCTCATTAATTTTTCTTCAATCCTCAAATTTCTAGCATTGCAGAGTGTGAGACTCTCAAAATCATTGACACCTACAACTCTTACATTTGCTGTGATCACTTTCGCTTGGTCAATTTTCCTGCCCCTTTTCTTTGGATAACTAAACTCTTCCTCTCAATGTTCAGTAGAAGTTTACATTAGTGAAATGTTAGCCATTTGGAGACTGAAGAAAAGTTGCACTGGAGGTCAAAATTCAATTTGGGAAAGGAATGGTCCTCATTCTCCCCCCTCCGCCTCATAGCAACATCTGTGTTGGAGGCAGTAATGGTCCCCACTGAATCTCCTCCTGATTTCATTCCAAATTTTAAAGGCACCAAGGCACCAAGCCTACCTCAAGGATAGGGTTTAGCACCTTGGATATCCCCTTCAAATTTGGATTAAAACTCATAGAAAATGAACATGGAAGGCACCAGCCACCACTCTAGAATTCCAGCCAGCAAGCCAGCCATGTCCTTTATCAGAAAACCCTATTACATCCTCAATACCCCCCCAATTTTCTGACCTAATTTGTAATAGTCATGTACCATTCCATGCTTTCTGAGTTCAGCTAGACCCCACTAAGTTTGTGGGGAAAATGTTTTTCCCTAAGGACTTTTCTCTGATTTTTTTTTAACTTTTGCAACTTTTGCAGTTATGCAAAGCTTGCTGATTCCCACTGCTTGTGTATAGATGGAAGGAGAACAAGATCAAAGTTAGTAGATAGGATCACTATGTGATGATCAGACAGTTCCAAAAAGCAGATTAAATACTTGACATGTCTTTGCTTGAACCTGAAAAGGAGTCTTTCAAAACATATCCATTAGATGGTGCTCCAGCTGTACATTCTGACAATCCTGTGCCATCCTTGAGAATCCACAGAAAGTTATTGTGGATGAAATGCTTATCTTATTATATTTTAAAATGTACAATAGTAGTCCAATTGATAAGACAAATTTAAGTCACAGGGCATCCAATTTCAAGGTGATCTAAAATGTGTCCTTTTGCTGTAAAAAAATGAGTGCAAGCCCTAACCTGATTCAAAATATTTTCTTCCAAATTGTTTACGCATATTATATTATTTTCCTCTGTCAGATGAACCAGGCAAGTTGTTATGAAAGAGAAAAGAAAATGTGGGGAGGGGGAATCAAGGTTTCAGTACCCATGGTAACAGAACCAGCAACAATGACAAACTCTACCAACTAACTGACATGTTGTTTTTAAAGAATTGTGAGAATTATTTCATGACAACAATACACACACACACACACACACACACACACACACACACGGGCTGTATATCTAGAATAAAATATTAGCCAATGCAGCATCTGACAAGTAATGTGATTTGAAAAAATAAACATGGCATATTGTCTATCGCATAAAAATGAAAGTGATTTATCATTCAGAACTGGTGTGAAGACAGTGGAATACATATGGAGAGAGAGAGAGAGAAAGACATAGATACAAACACAGTAAGTAGCCAGAAAGAGCACATTACTCCCACTCTGCTGTATGCTTTGAATCCCAGTCTGACTCCAAATGCAATTCAAGATGCTGAACATAATCCAGACAACAACACCACACTTTGAAATCTGGCTCCAAGAGAAACAATCTCTCTCCTCCTATGTGCCAATGAGGATCATGACCAGATGCAACATTCTTTCTGAACGGATGCAAAATGCCAGCTTTCAGCTGAAAAATGATTCATACTGTTCTCGAGATGTTGTTGGATTGCAAGTTCCATCAACCCTATTCAGCATAGCTCCTGGTGAGGAATACTGGGAGCCACCATCTAGAGAAACACATGATTCCCAGGGCCTGATCTAGAGAGTGGCCGGGAGAAGGATACTGCAAAGACTTACACTAGATATCATGTGCTGCATAGTTCAGATGGCAGGGAACAGGCGTGGCAAGTACATGCTGAAAAGTCTGGCTGCAGAACAAGAGGATCTGGCAGATGCAGAGGGAAGGCATGAATCTGAAGGCACAAATAATTGATGTAACCATTTCACGGCTGTTCAGGGCTTAACTTTGTTCTCACACAGAGTAATTCTTAACTTTAGCCCACAATTTCTTATAAAAAGCACTGGAGGAAGGTGCAGGGTGGGGAAGCGTGTTAGATCACTGCAAAACACTGATCTCAGACATGATTGGCTTGGCTATTTTGTTCCTATTCCAAATCCATCATAATAGATTTTGTTAGGAAAAGTAGACGTCAGAAAACCAAGCAAACAAGTAAGAAAGAAACTATACCAAGTTGCATTGAAGTAGTATACAGAAACTTACAGGTGCCTTCCTTGGAAATGTATTATAAAATTAAGGGAAAGCTTACCTCTCAAGAACTGTGTGAGTCTCTGTTTTGGCTGACAGACATCTTATGATGTACAATGCAGATTAAGGAAAAAATTCACAAGCTACAGTTAAGAATGTTACAGAGATTATAGGAAATGGAAGTGAAACTCTTGACATGGTCTGAAACCTTGAACAATGGCAGCTGGCAGCTCTTATGCCAGTGGTATGATCATATTCGTAATCAATAATCATGATTAATAACTATGTCAGTGGCAAATCAGCTCCAGACTTAAGTCTGGACTTGAAGGGCACTATCCAAGATACAGACACCCAATCCCTAAAACAAGTTCAGCAGCTTGGGTTGCTCTTTTAAAGTTCAGACTATCAACTGGTGCAGATGAAGCACCATCCCCTAACATGGGAGCCATCAGATGCCGCTGACCTTGAAAACAGCAGCAAAGCTGCCGTTATAAACTGAAATCCATGTGGCTACTTCAGAAACTAAAAGCTAACCTCTGTCATCCTGAAGGGTCATCCAGGGAGTAAGGTTTAGTGGTTCTTAAGCTTTTCTTGACCAGGGACCCCCTGTAAA
This sequence comes from Iguana delicatissima, assembly GCA_948472985.1. NCBI lineage: Eukaryota > Metazoa > Chordata > Lepidosauria > Squamata > Iguanidae > Iguana > Iguana delicatissima. The sequence goes on from CAOKZL010000312.1 coordinate 154,970, forward strand.
TATAATTTCTTGTTTGAGACCCTCAAGACTAACTCAAGATTTAAATATTTAAATATGGATTTAAATATCTAAATGTAAATATTCAAACAGTTATTTAAATATGCAAATCTATCTATCTATCTATCTATCTATCTATCTATCTATCTATCTATCTATCTATCTATCTATCTATCTATGGCTTCTGGGGAATAGGATTCAAATCCCCACTCAGATACTGGGTGACCTTGGGTAAGTCACATTCTTTCAGCCTCAGAGGAAGGCAAAGGCAAACTCCCTCTGTACAAATCTTGTTAGATCTGAAGAGACTTGAAGGCACACAACAACAAAGAGCCGCTGACAAGGGGAGGTTCTTTCTAGCACCCTATCTCTCCCCTTTGAAAACTGACTTATGGGGAGCCTATCATGGGTTTTCTCTTGGCAAGATTTGTTGTTTTTGCCATTCACTGAGGCTGAGAGAATGTGATTTGCCTGTAGTTGTCCAGTGGGTTTCCACGGCTGAGTGGGGATTCAAATCCTGGTCTCCAGAGCCATAATCTGGGTGCACTCATAAACGTCACCATGTCACTTTTGTAAGGACGTGGCACCAAGGGGAATGCAGGTGCTGAAACTGCTCCCTCATTTGTAAATGATGGAGCAGTATGGGTGCACACACACACACCCATTGCTGTGTCCCTTTCATCAGGGATGCAGCAGCAGGGGGTATGGACACCAAAACTGCTTCCTTGTTTGCAAAAGAAGGAGAGTTCAGGTATGCGCCATGCCTGCCATTGTGTTCCTCATTTTCCACACCCCCTGTTGCTGTAACCCTGACAAAAGGGACACAGCGGCAGGTCTATGTGTCTGTCCAAACTGCTCCCTCATTTGCAAACAAGGGAGTAGTTCCAGCACCCCCACTCCATGTCTCTTTTGCTGGTACTGCTGTTGGTGTCCAGCAGCAGAGCTTCACAGACCCCCTGTGAGGGCTCTGTAGTCTCCCAGGGGTTCCTGAACCCCGGGGTAAGAACCACTGGTGTTCATTGCCATAGGATTGGGGATCACTCACAAGCAGAGAACACTGTACAAGGAAATGTGTAGAAAGCTGGAGCAAACGATTCAAAATCTAGAGGATATGCATCTGGAACAGGGAAGGCTCAAGATTTGTCTCTGCCATTCTGGAATTCTTATAACACAACATGATGATAGATTGTATCATGGTTTCTATAATCTTTGGTTCTTGTTATGTACAAGTTTGCTGCAGTTTCAGTATATGAAATACTTTCAGAATTCCGTTATAAACAACTTTAGGGAGTAACTTTTGGCAAATGAAATTTCAAGAACAACTGTTTTTTAAACTTATTATTTCAAATTTACTCACCTGGTTATTTTTCTCTGAGAGACAGGAATATTAAAACTACCACAGAAGAGAAAGTATTACATTAAGAAATTCTCCAGACCATCGAGAAACTTGTTGCTATGCAACGTATAGGTCTGTCTGTGTTATCGTCAACCAAATGTGACATGTTGTATACAATAAAACAAACACAAATACCTCAAAATAATACAAAAGACTATTCAAAACTTACTTAATTCTGCAAGAGAGATTATATTTCCCTAACATAACAATAACAGTATTATTTCAGCAACATTGCAACATCAAGTAATGACCATAACAAATCAGTCAGCAAAGCAGAATCATTTTAACCATAATTACATCCAATGATTTGAATCCAATGATCTGAAAGGAAAGACATTTATATAACCAGAAGTGAGCACCTCTTGACATGTGTTAATGAGAAATGCATGCATGTGGTTGAAATCAGGTATGTTTAGTTTGACTTTCCAGGGACATATGTGACTGCAAATAAAGGCAGTTTTCTTTCAGAGAATGGCAAGACAAAAAGAGGTACAGAAGTGCCATTCTTCTCTTCTATCTTCCCTTACCATCCATATTGCACCATCAAGGGAGAAAAATATTTGTTATTAAATTTTAACACAAGCAGTCTGCAATTTGCAATCAAAGTAATATACATTCAAATCATAAAGAAACAGAAAGAAGAAAAAGAGAAAGGAATAGAAAAAATAGGAATAGAAAAAAAGAAGAACAGGAGATCCTGAAAGTAATGGTACGTAATGAACGTAATGGTAAGAAATTAATGGTAAGAAAAGTTTTAAAAAATTATTATTTTTCCCCAGAGATCCAATTTAATTTCTTATTGCTCAAAAAAAATCCAAAAACAATTTCCAATCTTTCAAGAAGTCTTCAGTTGGCTTATCCTTTAGGACCCATGTTAATCTGGCCATCTGAGCTAACTCAACAACCTTGAGTTGTTCCCTTGTCAGCACTGCAGTCCGAGAAAAAAATATTTTGACTTTGATAATACACCCAAGTTTCTGTGGAATGATGTTATATGATTATGTTTTTGGGAGATTCCAACATCCATGCTGAGGTTGCCCTGTCAGCAGCAACTGAGGACTTCCATGTCTGCCATGCCAGCCAGGGGTTTGTCCAATTGCTCTTTGGCCTAACTCACCACTGGCCTTACTCTGGACCTTGTTTTCTATTCTGCATGAGGCTATAGGGATCTGGAACTGGGGGAACTGTCTATAATTGTATTGTTATGGATAGCGTGACTTTCGTAGTACAATATTGACGAAGTAAAGGGCCATGATATTAGTACATAAATTAATAAAAAGTCTATGGAGGCTTATGCCATAGTGAATTTATTAGTCTTTAAAAAGGTCAACAAAAAATGGAGTGGAGATGACAGAGAGAAGCAAGACTCAAAATGGCACCTGAAAAAATGGCTAGTAAACATTATTTTAAAAGTCAAAATGCCTAGGTGGAAACTTTCCTCACAGACTCAAGAACCTGATATGCTGAGATACTCAAGTGAGACAGCTGTCTCATACATGTACAACTCTCTGTTTATCCCCCTCTTAGTTCCAGAAGCCTTCTATATGAGTTGGCTAAATTCTGATTAAATATTATGCCTAGAATCCTGTTAGGAAACTACACCAGTGTAGGCAGCAGGAACAAAGGCCACAGGTATTTTGGCTGTCAAAGTAGTAAGGCACTGGAGACTGCTCTCAACCAGCAGATTCTGTCTTCCTTCCCTCGCCGCTGCTATTCAGCCCTGGAAAAAGTGCAACTGCTGGCCTCTGGGTGAGAATTCTGACACGCTCCTTGGAGAAAGCAAATTCTATATCAAAAGGTACTCATACTAATTTCACAACTTCAGCAACTTGCCTGAGGCCCTGTAAGACATATCCTCTGGCGTATGGCTGATCCCCTGAATCCCTATAGAAGCTTCTTGAGGGAGTTATAGAAGCTACAAATGGAAGGGAAGGGAGGGAAATATCCACTATTCATACCCTCTTTTGCTAATGCAATACCAGATTTAATCCAATGACTGCTAAGATTTGGTAGATACCATTCTATCAGAAACATTCATAAAAACAGAGCAGCATAGGCCACAAAAGAATTATAAGCCACTATTTATAAAATTCTGGAGGACTTTTGGATATATTTTGGAAAATATACTTACTTTTCCGTAGCTCAACATGATGATTCTCACCAACACAACATTAATATGGGCACCTAAGGACTCATCATGATAGATTTCATTAACCTATAAGAAAACATTAAAAATATACTAAGAATGAATTCATATGGAGCACATGAGAATCATTTCGTCAAAACGTAATAGTCAAAGATTTAATAAATTAATTTTCAAAAGTCCCCTGAAACAACAGTATACTCATGTAGTGTCTGTATTGTAACATCAGGACCAATTCATATTTGGCAGGAAAAATGCTGAGCTTGTCATGTTGAAAAACCATTTTATGCTACCAATACCTAACTATACAGCTGAGAATTACTGGGAAGGCAAAAAAAGAAAGAGCATGTTTGTTATGCTTAGATTATACTTCGTATTTACTTGCTGACCAAGGAGAATATTGCCTTATTTGGACATTTGGAGCTATTTAGACACAAGACAACTTGATTATCATGACTTCAATTGCTCAAACCTACCACCAAAAGCTATATATTTATCACTCGCAATTAAAAACAGATTTTTATATAATTTTAAAAACAACTGCAGTGAGCTTGCTAGACATTCTGTTTCCTTTACAGTCATTGCCAGGAATAATGAAATACACCATTTGATGGAGACTCATCATGGAGAAGTCTTTAAAAGAGTTGATATGCCAGGGACACTGCGGTCAGTGAGCTTGCACATGCAATTGTGTCCCACTCTCACAGCTTTTGCATTTTCAAATAAAAGCCTCCACAGGACTAGTAACAATCTTCATACTTTGTGTGCATGTGGACAAGATACTATCTGTCACTGTGCTATTTTAAGTAGAATGGCTAAAGACTTCCTGTTTTAAAAAGCTAAAAGGGAGAGACCTGGGAAATCTTTAAGGAAAGCCAAGTCGTGGAAGGTCTTCCTGAGGCTACAGCCTTGAAATCACTATGTATGTTGAACAGTCCATATCACTATGTATGTTGAATAGTACATATAGACCTACTTTACTCACCAAGATCCTCTCTATACAGCAGCAGCCAAGACTTGGGCATGGGGAAGAGAATTGCAGTGGTCTATTGAGATTCCACCACCCTCATCAGGTGCCTGGATACAGAATCTGCCGGGTTCAAATATGCCTATTTGAATTTGGCTTTCTAGCTACACTCTGGACCTTTTTTCTTTCTGTGTTGTGTAGGGTGGTGATCTCGAAGTGGAGAAACTGTCTATAATTTCACTATCAGGGACAGATCACTATCTGGTGGTATATACCTGACTTTTCCACCAACAATGCTCTAGCCACTATCACACTCAATTCATCATTGCCAGCTCCCTGGAAAACCAAGTGCCTAGTTTGGGAGGCTTTCAGAGAACCACCTACAAGATAACAGGAAAATTCCCAAGAACCACCAGGAAGTCATCTGACTTATCAACTTCTTGACATGAGTCACTTTAATTAGTCTCCTACCCCTGCAGAAGTTTTGAGCCACAGAAAGTCTAAATCTCACCAGACTCTGATCTGTTCATGACAATGCAATGCAGGGCTAGGACAAAGATGGAACATAAATAAAATATACATGTGAATCACAACAGATTAAACTTCTGCAACAGATTAAACCACTTGGCTTTCAAGGGTGTTGGGACTGTTGATGTAACAGTATTACTAGAATACAGTTCTAGTAGCACACGAGCAACCTAAAGCAAAGCTAGAAAAATGCAGGTGGAGATGGTCACTTCTACATGAAAAACTAAAAATGTGATAATGATTGTACTAGTCTCCATTGCAGTAGAAACAACAAAAGAGTCTGGTGGGATCTTGATGTATACGTTTCTTAAGACCTAAGCTATTGTGGACTAGAGCCATTTTCATCAGATGCATGAAGTATCGTCAGCCATAGTTACATTGGGTGTGGTTTGTGCAATAAGGAGAGGACTGTAATTTTTGAGGTTGGAGAAGAATGAAATGCAAAAACGTACCAACAGGGATGCTTCAATTACAGCTTGAATATAGATCAGATAAGTAGGCTGACTTTAGCAGTGATAGATGTTAACATAACACAAGTCACTTTAACAAGGCTAAGTTAAAAACACTGAATAGTCATTTTGGACCAGGCCTGAAGTAACTAAAATAGGATGTCCCTGAATTCTCTACCTGAACAGTGCTCAAGACCAAATGCATGTAGTCCTTTCAGAAAATCAGCTATTGTGCCAGTCAGCTGTTTTGCGGTGACGGAGGGGCAGAAGAGGACTAAAACTTTCCAAATGGCTAATAAATGTGAGCATGATATTGTGCAGCTGTTGACTCAGGAAGAATAAGCTACTGTTCCTCTTCCAACCAGCAGTATTTGTTTCAACGTACACATGACCTCTGGCTACTTTGGGGCCTATGAGTTTAATAGAATCCAGATTGTGGGACAGGCAACAGGTAGGAGTTTACAATAACTCTGGGTGGGAAAGTTCACCATATAATGTAGTTTTTAAAAGAAGCCATTGCTTTCTTACTTATTGAGCTACTAAGAATTTGTATTGTTAACATGTCGAATTAAGCTTTAAAAAAGGGATAATGAAAAGGAATGACTTTGAAGCAATATGGAAAATATTGGTGGAAAAGGCTTTAGCAAAAGAGGGAAGTGTCACACCTCCACAAGAAGAATTACAATTTTGGAAAGCAGAGTAAGGTGAAATATAATTGGCTCTGGGAATGGGTTCACATTTAGGATTAGAGTTTATGGTTAATAAAAGGATCATATATACGGTAGTATTAGCAATAGGTTAAATATAGTTGAAAAGAATAGATTTAAGAATGCAATTATTATAGCAATAATAAGTACAGGGACAATGAGATTTAGATACATGAAATAAAAATATATAATCAATATGATATATAATATAGTGAATAAGTATACAATGATAAAAGATCTGGAGAGAAATAGTAATGTAAGCTATTTGTGTTGTGATTTTTCTCTTTTTCACATTTATGTTATTCACGTGGTGTTTTTGCTTTATTCTGTTATGTATTGTTCTTTTTTCATTATAATAATAAAAAAATTAAAAAATTAAAAAAAAAGAATTTCTATTGTTGGATCAACACTCAAAGTAAAATAGCTTAGGAAAAGCTGTGCATCCCTATTGAAAACAACACTGAGCAACGTACCATGAAGCTGGTCCTGATTCAAGCTTAGGGCCCAGCTCAGAGTGTCATGCAAAATAATGGGTAATTAAGAACTTGCCTATCCAGAGTTCAGAGCATAAATTCAGAATGAGCTTCTAAAGATAGTAGATGGAGAGCTGGAGAACTAAGGCATAACTTAAAATGAAACAACAGTGGGTGACAGGTAGCAACATGGAAGTCACCAAGGAGACAGCAATAGTGATTTCATTTTGTTGTACATGCAAGGGGCTTGGAGCCATCCAGAAAAGACCTGATACCATTGGTTCTGTTGAGTATCTGCTTTCAGGTCTAGTTATGGGACACATACAGCTTTAGTTGCCATGGTGGATGACCTACACTGGAACTGGACAGATGAAGGTTCTGTTGGACCTCTCTATAGCTTTTGATATCATCGAACTTTGTATCCTCCTGCTGGGATAGGATTTAGAGGTACTGTTTTACAATAGCTCTGATCATTCCTGAAGGGATGAACCCAGGAGGTGATTCTAAGGGATGCCTGTGTGACCTCTTGGCCAGTGGCTATACAGCCTGTAGACTTCTGTCCCCCCCATGCTGTTTAACATACATATGAAACTACAGGGAGAGATTATCCAGAGTTCTGGGGTCCAATGCCATCAGTACAAAAATGATGCCCAACTCTGTGGGCTCTGGAATTCCCTTCCTAGAGATGTTAGACTGGTACCTGCCTTGGTAACCTATGATAGTCGGTGGAGGCCACCTTGTTTCAGCAGGCTTTGAGGGCAGACTGCTTAGAGGGAAGGGCCTTTCATGTGCTTTCATCCTGTGATACTCTGGGATGTATAGTTTGGGAAGGAGCACTCAGAATTCTCAGCCTGAGTGCTACAGTGTTTTATCAAAGTACAACCCTCAGGATTCCATAGCTGCATCCATGACAGTTAAGGTGGAATAACAGTGCAATAATTATGTAGTGTGGATGGGCCCCTGGTCTTTGGTATACATGGCTGCTATAGGAAATGTGATTGAACAGCATTCTAAATAAGAAAGAAAAAGCTTTTTCTCCCTTGCTGTGTTGAGAGGTACCAGTTTATTTCTATAACACTGAGGAACAAAATGGATTTTTCTCATTGGGTTTTCCCATTGTTTTCCAATACATTTATTGCCAATACAAAGACCATCAAGAACCAGATAAAAAGGTATCAAAGCTCAGTGTCAGAGCATAGACCTTTACTTGCAGAAGGTCTCAGTTTCAATCCTCAGCATTTCCACTTAAGTGTCAGGTAGTAGGAACCTATTCACACTACACAATTATAGCATTATATTCCACTTTAACTGCCATGATAACATGCCATGGACTCTTGGTATTTGCAATTTAGGGAGGGGTACTTAGAATTTTCAGTCAGGAAGCTTCAGTTCCTCACCAAACTACAAACTCCAGGATTCCATAGGATGTAGCCATGGCAGTTGAAGTGGAAGTGGAATGTAGCATTACAGGTGTGTAGTGTGAACGGGCTTCAGCTGATGGAGAGCTGCCACCAACCAGTCAAAGTAGACAACATAGGACAGGAGGGACCAAGAGTCTGATCTAGGCCCTTTCTGCACCTTACCTTTTTCTGGTGCTGGGGTGTGGGGATTCGCGAGCAGCCTCTGGCGAGAGGCTCTCGCATCCGGGATCCTTCAGCTCTGCACGAACTGCCTGCTCGCATGAGAGCCCTGCCTTTTCCTTCCACAGCGTAGCCTGGGAGTTTCCCAGGCTGCGTTGGGGCAGGAAGCGTGACCGGCACGGCTCTGGAGGCTCCGCACATCAGGTAAGTGCGCGCGGGGCCCGGGAGCAATGCGCAATCGTGCACCATTTTTGGCTTCTAGTTGAAAATGAAAAGGTGCGCGATCGGCGCCTGCTGGCCCCTGGAGAGTCACGCGATTGTGAGTGCGTCATGCAGATCACTCCTCACAATCGCACGACTCTCCAGGCCCTCTTCGCATGGAAAATGCCATGTGAAAAGGCTAGTCCAAGCAGAGTTTGGGAAAAATTACTTATTTGGACTATCACTCCCAGAATTCCCCAGCCTGCATGGCCACTGGCAATATGGGCCAGAAGATTGTGGAACATGTAGTTAAAAAAAAAAAAAAGAATAGATTTCCAAACTTCTGTGCATAGGGCATTGACTGACTTGCTCTGAATGTCCTTTGAAGGCTAAAAGACTGAAAGGGCTTGAACTGTACAGCAACTGTGGGCTATGCAATAGAAACAGTTGGCATTATATAACCAAATCTGGTAACAAAATACCAGTAGACTGGATTCTCTTATTTTGTATGACTACACTATAAATGCTCCAAGACTCATCTGCCTCTGGACAGTTTTTTTAAAAAAATCTACAAAACAGATGTACTATTGGCAAAGCTAGTTTAGGATTGCAAGATTCTTTGTCTCCTTTTTGACAGTAACATTGGCTTTAGAAAGGTCACAGATTTTCTTCTGGCTCCATGACCAAGTTATATTTTGTCAAGTTCCTTCCTCAAGCTGTTTGGCCTTCTCAACTTTTGCCTACAAGCTAAGAGCAACAGCGTTCTAAAAACATGCACAAAATGCATAAACACAATTTTCAAAGGCCTTACATTAATACCACAGTCATGTTATCTGTTTACAGCTTAGCATAACTGGGATTTTTTGTGAGGAAGGGGAGGTCATCTACCAAATCAAATCAAGAAATACATAAATAATAATCTGTGCAATAACATTTGACACAAAGTAGTGAAAGACAAATTGAAGGAGAATAATCACTATGGACAGAGTATTAGAGTAGAAGTGTGATGCAGTGGTTAGTGGATCAGAACTGGGGAAACTTCAACTTCAAGTCCCCACTCAACTATGAGCGTATGAACTTGGCTAGCAACTCTCTCTTAGACTACTCCATCAGTTTGTTGTGAATATAAGATCATGAAGAACACATGTGCCATTTTGAGATCCTTGGAGGAAAGGTAGGATTAAAACCAAATAAACTAAATAACTTGGTGTGCTTTACCCAGACAACAAGAAGATACAGAAGCAGCCAGGTATTGTGGGAACAGGGTGAAATGAAATGAACCCAACAAGAAATTTAACTACAAATTGATAAGTCAGATGGGGATGAGGAGGACTGCATACAGTTGTTGCTATTGCTGACTAGGTCCATGCCTGTGATAAAGAGCTTTTAAATGTTGCCTCACAGCTACAATTTTCTTTACCTTGCTGAAAACCTTTTAAAAGAGGCCTGTGACAGTGTGGTAAAAAATCCACCAACTACAAATGGATCTCTCCAGCTGAGTAATCAAACTGGCAAGGAAACAAACAAACAACAACCAGTCCCACATCTGCTTGCCCATCCACAGGATATAGCAGAGAAAGAGGTAAGTTTGTTCTTTTTTGTAAAAATATGTAAAAGTAGCTTTACTTACAATTGCTTCCACAAATCAGACACATGATCTTACAGAGAAAACGGGGAGGGGGGGGAAAAGCTGCATGTTACTGTGATGCAGAAGAGAATGGGTGTGGTAAAGCAAATGAACAGGAAGTCACAATAAAGCTAACTAGTGTGGGCATCCAAAGGTTACTAGTGCTAACAATTTCATTGTCCATGGAGACCTACTACAGGAAGTATGGAAAGCCATTTCCATGTACTGTGCGCACGGGTGAATCCAACAATAAGAAGGGTTGTGCGTAGGTTAGAGTAATGATAAGCCCCACAAGAAACATCTCATGCATCAGGACATTTGGACAATGGAACAAATTTCTTGTGATGGCTATGAAGTCACCATTATTTAAGATGCTTAAAACAATACAAAGGAGCAAGTGACAAAGAAATCTTATGGAGCTGGAGCTAACCCTAAGAAACAGTGATGGTAACTAAACCTGCTCAGTTGGAGCCAACTTTGCCTGACCTGTCTGCTGTATCCTTCCCCAGGAAAAGTCTGAGCATGGGTGAAACCACCTGCTGAGCCACCATTCTCAGTCAAGAGCTGGCTTCACCTCCTGCTAGGCCTTTCCTGATCACCGCTCGAAAGTAACCATGGGGTATCCTCTCTGTGCTGCATCAGTACATGGAGGCGGGGAGGCTGGAGGCTGGAAATTCCCTTATTCTGTGTCATTGGAATTCAAGCCAATTTTATAACTATGACTCTGCTACAAATAAACAAACACTGAACTGTATCACTCATAATCTTCTTTTCCAGAGCTAAGCTTAGATTTAATTTATGAGCTTTCTTGAAACTGCCAGTTAGTAAAGGTGACATTCCTGCCCTTTGTACCATCTGGGGCCTATTTCTCTCCCCCTCTCTCCCCCATCTCTATCATCCATTCCCTCCTGAAAACCTGCTGCATTAAATTATCCAAAATAATGTATCATTCTCACTATTAGTCCCTTCCACTGACATATCAAAGGCAAAATCTGACCAGAAAATTGCTAGCAAATCACTTCATGTCATGGGAAAGATATTAGTTGTTAAAAGTATTAGAAGTCAAAATTCAATAGCCTGTAAGTAGCAGATGAGTTTGACAGCAAGGCCCTGTGACAATATGAGGGTATCCATTGCCTCTTTCTCCAAGATGTAGGTGAAGCTGGGTTTCATCTTTCACATCAGACTCAAAATTCAGAGCGCTTGCAAAGTGCTGCACCAGCCCAGAGATTATATCCGACCTCCTCACCAGCTCCAGTCTCAGGAGAAAGAGAGCTCACCACATTAATCAGAGCCGGCTGAGATCCCTGGGACCAAGATATCACCCGAGGGAGAATGGCAATATGAGGGTATTGCCCCTCCAAAGATGAATATGGGCCCTCATTAAATTTTCCTTCACTCCCCAAATTTCTAGCATTGCAGAGAGAAAGACCTGGAAAACTGTTCACATCTAGAACTCCAATATTTGCAAATGAGAGAACAGTTTGAGTGCATTAAAAGACAAAAGGAAAAAAAAAGAATATATGACAGTTGACTTTTTAAAGACTTTTTAAAAACATTCACATTCAAAATGGTAAAATGCATGCATATTCTTTGTCCCTAATCTAGAGGAGACCCACTGAAATCAAGAGAAGTTAGTCACGAAAGTCAGAAAGATCTGATTAAAATAAACAAAGGCTGTTGTATATAGTACAGCAGCTGTCTGAAAAACTAGACAACTGTCAGTTCTCTGAATTAATCTCTACTTTGTTTACATTCTGATGTTTGGGTGCAATTAGATGTTGACAAGTAGGAGAAGTATTGCCACCACTGTTTGTCACCACCCTCTGGTATTCACAGAAGAAAAGGAAATGTCAACACATTGTTCTCAGAAGCACTTTAGATGTGCTGCTTTTTTTTTTTAACAGTTGAATAAAAAAGCACCCAGATAAATGTAAATATATACCATGGAAAGCCTTTGACCCTAGCTGTGGTTATTTGTTTAATATTCTACCTTTCTACTCCATCTCATCAAGTCTTGAAACCCCCAAGATACCGGTCCCATGTAAATGTTCCTGATTGCTATGGTGAGCCCCAGAAAACCCTATGATAGGATTGCTTTAAGGTTGCCATAAGTTGGAAATGACTTGAAAGTACACAACAACAACATAGTGAACACTTAATCTAGATCCCAACAGCAAATACTTGAAAGAAATTCCATCATTAGTCTGGGTTGACTCCAGACTTAGTCATACTTACAGCAGACTCACTGTCAGTAAAATTCCTACTTCAAGGCAGTATTCTGAATTGTATTGTATTGAATTCTTATAAAATTTGTAAGACCTGAAAGACTTGCGAAGTTCAAGCAACCAAAATGATACCTGATCCTAAACAATGATATATTACTCACAATATTCATAAGTGTCAGAAGATATTTCTGAACATGTTCTTTCCCGTGGAATTGAACAACTGAGTCGTCAACGCCTAAAAGCACTTCAATGTTGTAATCATCATCTGCTGCATGCCTTGGGTATCTTCTTCTCCTTCGTGAGGTATCGATCTCATCTTTCAATAGGTTCACCATGCTGTCTAGATTGCTTTGATCAGTCTCTGTAAGAAATTGAAAGAACAGAAGTACTTATCTGTCACATTTCACTTCCTATAGGGTATGTTATAACACCTCAGCGGCTAAGGAAGCTTTGAGGCACTTGGGTTAATCAACATCTCTGAGAATTATCCAAAAAGAAAAAAAAATTTCCCCCCTCTGGGTCTGATATTAATTTCTTGAATGTTTGTAACATTTCCTATAACAATCGATCTCTGGACATGATATGACTAATAAAACAATTATATATAAAATCATACCAGCATAAATTACATATTAAAACCCAAAGCAATTTTTTTTAAAAGTTGAGCTACAGTCAGTGAGACCTCAAAATGTGGGTGATTTGGCAAGAAAATAGGATCAATATCAACCCCAGCCAGGCCAGAAAGGAGAGGACATTCTATAACTGAGGAGCCACAGTCAAGACGTATTCTGGTGTTGGCTTGCAAAGCTTTCACAAAAATAATTTAAAATAAAGAAAGATATTTACATCATATACGATATCATTCATAAGACCTTAACATAGGATTCAATCCCAAAAATCTTAGGGGTAACAAGAGAAAAGACATTTGGGACAGCCAGATTTTTTTTTTTATTTAAAGACTTAGAATTCTTCAATGTCTTTTAGATGTTTTTGAAATGTCTTTTGCCAGTGTACATGCCTTCAAGTCACCTGTCAATTTAAAGTGACCCCGTGAATTTCATAGTGTATTCTTAGGGAAGCAATACTCAGAGATTGTTGGCAGTTCCTTTCTCTGAAATATAGCCACCAGTACCCTGATGTTCATGAGAGGTCTCCCATCCAGGTACTAACCAGGGATGACCTTCCTTAGCTTCCAAGATCAGACAGGATCTGGTGTCTTTCAGGAATTTGTGGGTGTACCCACAAACAAATACAAGTTATTTTGTTTATTCATTCAATATACTGTGTTCATTGTGCCTGACAAACAGGTAGATGAAAGACATGGAATGCCATTACAATATGGAGAATTACAGGATATTACAAATTGCTTTAAAATAGACAATATGCTAACACCTAAGGGTTGGCATCCTGTGAGTGACACATGCTAACATAATGCTAGTATATATATTTTTTATGGTCAATGCAGAGGGATAAATTCACTATCTCCACTGTGCAAGCATTACCACCTCCCTCAAGAGTCACCATCTTCCTGTAGCCCCTTCCCCAACATGAGATATAGTGGTCAAGGCATCAGGGGCATTTGGCTACGTGCTTACAGTGGGACAAACAAAGACTGGAGCCATTTCCGCCCTACACTATTATAGTGCTATTATTCCACTTTCAACATTCTATGGAATCCTGAGGTTTGCAGTTTAGGGAGGGGCATTTTAGAATTCTCAGCCAGGGAGCTCTTTAGCCTCAGTAAACTACAAACCCCAGAATTCCACAGGATGTTGAAAGTGGAATAATAGCACTATAACAGTGCAGGGTGGAAATGGGCTATGTTATCCTTCTCCAAAGTGTCCACAAGAGGTCTCAGAGGATGCTGATGCACTTGGGTATAGAGACACAGCCCAACACTTTTTGATTGCTCCCAGCCTCCCACAGCCATGTTTCAAGGTGGAGGGACGCTCCACAGGGGAATGGTGATTTTTGAAAGAGGGGAGAAGGAGTGGTTACTTTATGCTCCATCTCCTGTGGCAGGATCTCAGGTTGAATTTTTCAAGTACTGTCTCTGCTCCTCTAAAATCACTTGAGACATGGATGAGGGGAATATAGGGAGGGGAGATTAAAAGCATGGCTCAATACACTAAGCAAATGCAAACAACACTACAGAGCTCATATAGCATCATTCATGCGGCTACAACATCAATACGAAGATAAGCAAATGGCATCACATTTTTTGTTATCCAATGCTTATCATTTCATATTAATCTTCAAATGATCTTAATAAAAAGATGAACAAACATAAAAGTTATTGTCCAATCCAAATCAAGCACAACACAGGCTATTCCAAGTAAAAATTACAAGATTGGCTTCAACAATGTATTACTGATGCAAATGTGTAATATACGCATACAACTGGTGAAAGATAAAAGATTGATGAGGGCTCCAGTTCCACAGGTGATTTTGTGTTTCCTCTTTAGTAAAGGAAAACAATTTGAAACAGTTGCCATCAAAAACAGTAGTACATTTGATTTGCAATGATTTAATGTTTAATTAATTTTACTTTTTGTCAAAGCTAAACGCAATAAAGATGACATTAAGTACACAATGAATAAATCTTCTCTGCAACTTACTAATGCCTAACCACAAGAAAATAGAAAATATTAAAAAAAATCATTTCATCATGAAGTTTAATTGCCTTATATACTAGAACTATTTTAGGGTGCCTTCACGGACTTATTCATATTCTGTGTGATTTTCCTTCAAGCAAAACAATCTCCAGGTCACACAATTCCTTTATATAAAAGCATGTAAAAAACTGAATGGATGGATTTCAGACTGCTGTGTTTGAGGTTGAGGCCTGTGGGTAAAATACAGTGGGGAGAAGGCAAACCTCTGCCACACCAGCATTTCTTCAGTCTGCAACCCTAGACCCACTGACTGGGCTACTACCATTTGGATTCCTAAGATGAAAGTTGAATGCAGCACTGTGCCACTCAAATCTATACAAATATTTATAAAACTCTAAGACTATGGATGTCTCACATACGGATAAGGGAAGTGGCTGGACAGGCACACATGCACACACATAGTACAATGCTCACTTTCAGTTCAAAGTCATGGAAATGGAATTGTGATTTCAGTGCCACTTTGTATCTGGATGTACATGTGAGTGCGCATTCAGCTGTGCATTCCATTGCACATTTGGTTGTTCATATGAACAATTGTGCAAAGTTGCCATTCAACAAAAGATCAGCATCACGTAGTAAATTGTTAACTTCATATATGAAAATCAATGTTGTGCAATCCCAATGTATGAGCTCAGCCTAAGACATCCTTCATCCGTGGAGAAGGCACTGGAAGTGTGATGATCCATTCAAATCAGTGGTGAACAAGTGGTACCTAACTTGCTTCTGACCAATTTGTCAAGTTCAAGACAACATTAGTAGCCTAATGTTCACCTCTGAAGAGACTACATCTGCCATTGGTTGTCAGCCCTAATCCACAGTTAGAAATGACCAGTGTCCCGTTGTATGAATAACAAAAAGAAGTACCTTTCTTTCTCTTTTAATTTTAAGCAGATCAACATGATCCTAAATCATTGCTGTTATATGTTGTCTGTACCTATGTTGTCCTGCATTCAAAACTTAAATCAGCACCAGTCTAATCCATAAGAACAGAGACAAATGGCAACCATTATAACACCAAGTTGCACAAACCAGTGTTATTATTTAGCTGAGAAACAACAGGCTAGCAAGGGGCTGAAATCTGTTCTCTTCCCATCACCATCTGCCCCAACTGCTTTTTTTCATGTACTCCACCCCCCTCCATGGAAGTGTGCCCACTCTGGGAAAATGGGCAGTGGTCAGGGTGTTACCGCAGTTTCTAGCCGGACTTGTGGGATACCAGATATCATTTTGATATCAATAATTTGGCCTTCCTCACCTATTCCTTCCCATGTGCTTGTAAGGCCCCTGGACAAGCACGCAAACAGGTTTGGTCACTTACTGCTGTAATATTCCAAACTAATACAGGCAGGCCAGAAATAGCCAAACTGCCACTTCAGGAGACCTCAAGGCAAGTACCACATTATGTATGCACGCTACTTACAAAGAACTCCCTGCCCCGAGCAGGCAGCTTGATAAGCCGAATATTCAATCATCAAGCACTCTGCGTTTGCATACTGGCTATCCTATTGACCATTCAGACTTAACTCAATCATGCTAAATTCTGACCTTTCGGACACTTTGTCTCCAGCCCAAAACTCATTGTTTTCCCCAAGTACGGACTAGCCTATGGCCACATTTTCCCCTATAAGAACCCCTGACTTTGAGAGCTTCCTCGGATCGCTCCCGACTTCCATACCGCCTTGCTGCCGCTTTGCCTGGCGAGCCTTCCCCTCAGTCCCACGTACTGAGAACCTTCATATCCACGAACTCTATCTTCAGATTACCCGGGCTTCAGGACAAGTGCAGTATTTCCCATACCAAAAACCTCCTCTAAAAATCCCTCTATCCAACTCCAACCTTTATTTCTCTAGTTATCTGTGTGAGTGTGCTGCATACACTTGTTTGATTGTATTTTAATAAAAACAACAATTATTATTTCACATCTGTTTACTCCTTGACTCGGCCTGACCCCGTAGACGCTGGGTAAAAGATCTCGCTACGTTGCCCTGCCTCTCGTAGTGCTAACTTGTGCTCTTTGACTAATTTCCCAAACTGGTATAATTTGGAGAGCATTTAGGTGTCCCTCACGGGACCCCCAGAAATCAGGGTAACAAGGGGAAGGGTTCACAACCTTTGCTTACTTCATCTCTGATTAAAATGGGCTCCCTATTGTTCGGTGCTAAATGATGGGCAGAGCCTATCATGTGTAGTTTTCCATGAATACAGGGGCAGGCTAACTCCTGACTTGGGAGGTGGTATCTACTTTGCTTTTCATCTCAAATCCCTGTGAGTAAATGTGAGGTTGAAATCTGTGGGTAGAGGAATCAAAGTGTGGTGCAGAAGGCATACAAGTTAGCCTATGCAGGAGTTTGACTCAGCTGTGTTCCATGGGCTCATCTGAATGGGCTTGCACAAACCTTTTCAGACCTTACTGCTCAATGTAGAAAAATCTGAAGGACAACAAGGCATGCAGGGACACTGTAAGCAGGGCTACAAAATTGGCCACATCCACCTCTGTTATTTTACATGTGAACAGGCTACCAGTGGCACAGGACCTTAAAAATCAAAATATTCAGAGCCCAGAAATTCATTAGTAGCCATATAGTTCAGAATTTTTCTACACAAATCATTTTTGTTGCGGTGGTTGTTAATTAATTGGAAGACATAAACCCTTGCCAACCTACTGCAAATCAAGCAACAGACTCAAATTTCCCTTCTACCTCCACAGTCTTTAGTATAGCTCAACTACGTATTTTATATCTTATTTCTGGTCCACTGCTCACATAATGACAGTAATGTGCCCACTAGTCGCTGTATCGGCCTATGTCTAACTCCAGCCTCTCCCCTGCCCTGCTGATCATAAATTTGTGACATCATTCTTCCTCACCTTTTTCTTCTTCTGAGTCCAAATGCCCTCTACTTGTCTTTTATCTTGCCCACTGCATTTTCCTCTAAGCCACGTAAGCCTGTTCATAATTCATAAATCCTCTTTTCACAGTACAGGTTGCATTTGGAACCTTCTGCTGCATATCATGCATAAGGAAATTGAACAAATCCAGGAGACTGAATTAAGCTGCAAGTGAGGTACTGTGAGGTGAAAGCAAACTGAAGTCTGAACTGAACATCAGGCACCAGGTACTGACAAAATGCTACACTAATTGAACTCTGTTTCAGAAAACATTTTACTGCAGCAATGATGGAAAACATGTGCTTGGGTGATGTTGAAGTCAAGAGAACTTCATGGCTGTATCTAAGTGGTATACCACATGGAAACAGACTGATACACAAAGATCTGCTTTCTCACTTGTCACAGGGTCCAGGTATCTGTGGGAGGGGTTCACAGAGCCCAGAGATGTGGAGTGAAGCAGTGCCTCTTACTGGAAGAGACTGACAACTTTTTTTCCTCTTAGTACTGCAGGGATATTTGTGCCCATTGGCTACCACTGTTCCTTTCTTTTTTGGAAATTCTCCATCGACTGGCAGCTGGTGGCTCATGGACTATCACTAAACTATACTGGGGTGAACGGTTTAAACTGTAAAATATACTTAAGGATATTTATGAAAACTTATCTTTCAGTGTATTTATGTCCTATCTATCCAGATCTTGTGCAATTTGCTGGAGCTACCTACGTGTGCACCTACGTGCACACATAATCTTGTGCAGTTAAATGTGGATTTCTAGTTTGAGCAGTAAAAAGTTTTGTGCTTCCTTATATGAGATACTCTCTCAAGAATGGAGTTTCTTGTGGATAGGCAAGAAGGCAAGGTGGCTGTCAGAAAGGACAAAGCATCATCATAATAAAGGCTGGTTGGACACCATTTGGAAATGGTAGAAAGGGATCACTGGATCTGGTAGAAAGTTTAATTTACAGGACTTGATAATGTTACTTTTTAGAGTACAATACCCAGAACCCCCAAGCCAGTATGATCACTGTTAGCTAGAAGATTCTCTCCACTGCCCCCATGAACATCTCAAGACTGAATTGTTGAGTATATCATGAGCAGAAAATGAAATGTTTATCTAGATGCATTAGGGATGTTACTTTGTTTTTAACCTTGGTTGAATATGTCTTAAGACTGTTAACTCTTTCACTTTCTAAGCTGTGCCTGAAGGGAAGAGCTCTTCATGCATCCATTGCCTTTTCCTGATGTGACAGTTATTTGCTTAAAATAAAGTTTTCCTACAAAATCTGTGAGACTTTCTCACATATCTGTTGCTCAGTCTGTGTTTGTGTAGTTCCTGTTTCCTATGGAAGAGGGAGGGAAAGCGCTTGGTGACACGTCCCCCACCACCAACTTTTGGAGTGTCACTAAAAAGCAGGGACAGTTATAGCAGCCACTGGAAAGTTATGAGAAAGTTATTGGACTTGTAATTCCTTTCCTGTAAGTTTCTATTCCTGTTGTTGCTTACACTCCTATATTCTCTGAGTCCCTTCCTTCCAACCATTTTTAAAGGCAGAAATGAAGTTCCTGTAGCCCTTCAAATGTTGATCAAATTCTATACCCACTACCCCTCACCACTGGCAATGCTGGCAGAAGTTGAAAGGAATATGATGGAAAATACAGTGATGTTCCCATGAACATCAGAGAGTAAAAAAATCAGCACCATCCTCAGTATTCCATGAACTGACTCCAAAACAGGAAGTGTGCTTAAGAAAAAAAAAGATCTGCTTCTAACTCCCACTTGTTTCAAGCCCCAAAAGTTCTTTTTTGAAACAAAGAAGTTACTTTTTTAAATTAAAATAAGAACAAATGTTTGGTAAGAAACTGAGGCAGTCAGCGGCTCTACTGCTTCAGTGTTAAAGGTCCACTCTGGGTTCTATGGGAGCCATCCCATATTTTATGGGAGCTATTTCAGCACCTTGGAAAGCTCTTGTAAAGCCATAGTAGCGCTTCACTCCCTTGAAGCAATGATGCCACTGTCTGCCTCTAGTAAGAAACAATTATATGGAACTAGCCCTGCTAACCGATACTTCCATTAAATTAATTATGCATTTCATCTGGAATCTCAATTGTAATAATTGTTGTACACAGATGTGATTTATGCTCCATCTTCACTAAAGCAGAAATACAGAAGCTAGAAACCTGTTGGTGCTCTACACTGGCATGACTATACTGGCACAAGTGATGCTGGCAGTATGGCATTTGAGAAATGTGGTGATCATAGCTGGCAGATTTTGTCTGCCTTCCTTTTTTTACCATTGAATGAGCCCACAAATAATGCAATTCCTAGCATAATGCCTCAGCAGGACTCCATTGAGTTTACTTGAAAACTTCTTAAAAGTAGAAAGAATCCCTCTGTCCCATATCTGATTCCACACAATTTTGGAATTCCTTTCTATTTTTATCATATTCTTGGGCCAGTATTTGATACCATTTTCCACATGATCTTCATAAAGATAATGTGTTCACGATATTTTCATTAACCTTTACAATGAGACATCTAAATGCCCAGTCCATTCTCCAACAAAACTTTTATTAAATTACAGAGAATTAGCACATTTAATGATTGTAATAGGCAACCCTTTGGCACTGTGACTGGCATCTCTAACAATCTCATTAGCAATTTGAGGAGGATAAAATGCCAAGGCTCAGGCCAAGACTTGAATTAAAACTGGCAAATGTGATATGCTAGTACTTTTATTTATAAACCGTCTGTTTGTTTGTTTATTTATTTATTTATTTGAAAACCAAATTGCAATCCAGTACAGGGTGGACGAAAGTGTGCTCCAATGATGAAGCCTCCAATATGCCCACAGCACCACTGGGTTCTTCCCAATACAGCAGAAGTACTGGTGGAGCTGATTTTTTCCATTTTTCTCATCTTCAAAACATTCCCCATGCCATTTAATGAAAAGAAATATATTTACGGCACAAGGAAGTTTAATGAATTCTAAGCCATGTCTACTTTGTTCTTCATGGTGGGGACACAATTTGGGAAGAGAGGACTGTAGACAGTGGCAGCCTGGAGGCTCCTAAGATTTTAAAGGAGCTATCCAAAGTGCTGGTCTGGATTAAAACCTGGAGTCGGTTCATCAGCCTACTGACATGAAAGCCATCAGCCTTCTGCTGATGTGCAGAATTCCTGTGCACTCAGGTCCTCTCCCCTTCAGGGCTCATCATGGAATTCTCTGTGGTACGTTGAAGACTGCTCCACCCCTCTAAGTGGAGTGGAGTGGAGTGGAGCTTCGTCAAAGACCTTGTAAGGGAAGTCTCCTCCCTACAGCCTTGGCACAAATTTCTAGGATTACAAGACTATAGCCCAAATATCAAAAACAGTTCCCAAATTATCTGGAAAACAAACAACAGCATTCTTATGCTACAATGAAAATAACCAAATATACTTTTGTTAGTGAAGAAAGATTACAGTCATCCCTCCACATTTGCTAGGGTTAGGGGAGTAGGACGCCTACAAAAGTGGAAAAACCACAAATATCAAAATGTGTGTGTGTCTGTGGGAAAGGGGCCAAGTCATAGTGGGGAAGGGTGCTCCCAGAGTCCATACCAGGTCAAGCAAAGGAGAAGGAAATGGGGTTGGTCAACATGATGGCCCTATGCTTCCTCTCTCTTGCCTAACTCCTGCCTTGGGTATAGGGGCCATTGGGAGAGGGTTTGCATTACTGGGAAACTGGGTTGTGGTCTGTCCTTAGCTGGTCAGGCAGCAGCTGGAGGAGGAGGAGAGGACCAGAGACAAGTTTTTAAAGGGCTGTGCGGCTGATCAGAGCCACCGAGAGGGAAGGTTCCCTGGAAAAGAAGTACCTGAAGTGCAGGGGAGGGGGAGGCAGAAGTTGGAGAAACTTGCAAATAAAGAAACCTGTGAAAGTGAATCTCACAAATGTGGACAGCCAACTACTTATTTGTTGGGGTTGGCTGAGCTTTAGGCACCAAAGCAAGGTCAAAATCATACAATCATTAGACTCAAATCCAAGAAGTCTTCACCAAAGGTGATTAGTGATCACATGATCCAGTGCTTGCACTCTAGCTACTGACTATTGCTAAGCTTTGTTCATGTTTGATGTTTACTTCAAAAATAAATGTAGGCCTTAAAAAGGTAAATTTGATTGAATTTTAGAAGAGGACATATTCCACCAAACTGTGACAGTGCACATAAAACACAAAACTCAATTTTAAACTAACCACAATGTCAAAATATGTGATGTATACACAAGTTATCCACTGACCACTTCTTTGAAATGTGATTCATATGCTATGCATCAAGCATGTTTATTCTCATGCTGAGCGGAAATGCTCTCCCTCATTTTTCTGCCCCATTCACAGCTTGCAAAACATTATTTTTCGGAGGGGATTTCTGAAGAGAGGTGACCAATAATTAATAGCCACATTGAGCTCTATTCAGCAGCCACTTGCCAGCAGTAACTGTGTTGCTTCCTCTATAATACCCCTCTGAGCAATAAAATAGCACTGTAGAATCATTCCCAGGAGTGTTATGAATGAACAAATTCCATCAATTCTCCAAAGTTCATCAGTGGAGCAAGACAAAATGGAGGCTACAAGTTGCCACAGGGAAAACAATGAGGGCAAGAAGAGACTTAGAGTCACAGCCACTTGTGCAAAGATGTTGGTAGCCCAAGGCAAAAGATTAAGAAGGGCAAGTGATCTTTTTTCTTCCCTGCAAAGAAACAGCAAAGTTGTGTGATAAACATTCAGTATGCTGATATCTATTGTGTGAAAACCAAACGACTGTGAATACATTAAATGAAGAAAGCAGGGGCAAGGCATGTGCCCTGTGAAGGCAGTTTGGGTGAGACAAGATTTAAAGTGTACAAATAGTGAATATTAACTGCAAATACCTGTCAGTGAGAACAGAGTTAGGAAATCAGTCATACACACACACACACACACACACACACACACACACATATATGAAATCCAAAATTGTTGTTCGATTGGTGGCTTATCAAACATTTTAAGAAAATTTACTGGTGCTGAGTTTTTGGAAAAGATGGTGTGATATACTTTTGACCATTTGACATAAGTATACCTCAGTCAACAAAGTGGGATGTTCCTAGGCCCAGCTACTTTAATGAAATAAAGGGGAGGAGTCCCAGAGGCTGAAATAACACGGAAAAGAAAAGGGATAGATTCCTACAGCACAAAACAGAGAGGAGTTCAGCATGTTCCTGTAAACCTTTTCTTCTAACAATTTTCATATGTCCAATGAAAAAACCAGGTCAGCTAAGTTTTGCGTAAGTTAACAAAAACATTCATTCTTGGAACCACTTGAAAGCTTCTTCCAAAATGCATCCAGACATGGCTTTTTCTTCTGCCAGCCTTCACCTCTCTTACGATTTCCATTTTGGTAGCCAAATTTATTTTTTTAACATATTAGAGTTAGCTGGTGGGACAGGCATGTCTGCTCTTTCTTTTTCTCTCTGTTTTGCTGTTCACAATTGCTTAGGAAGAGATTGTGGAGACAGCTGCTATTTACCTTGCATGTTGAAGGCAGGCACACACAGCTATAGTACAATAAGCTAGACTACAACTCCATTCTTTCTCAGCTCAAGCTTTGTGTACTGTATTGTTTATTGCACATGTGCTGCTGCAATCCAACACCAAAAGTCCGTGTTTCTTCAATCCTCCTTTACCAATGTTGCTAAGGAAGTTCAGCTAGTTCAATGTTTCCCAGATTCTGGTCTTGTAAGTTCTAGATTAATTCCCACCACATGTCCTTCTGAAGATACAGAGGCCCTTTCCACACGGGGGGCGGCAAAACGGGGGAAACGGGGCAGCGCACGCGGAGATGGAGCTTATCTTGAAGCGGGGTGCTTCATCCCCGCGGGGAGCAGCGCGAATTCGCTGCTCTAAATGTTGGCGGTGCTCCGTGGCACTCGGTGGCAGCCGGCGGTGCCCAAAATGGCGGCCGGCGGCTTCCGGCAGCGCTCCACCAATTGGGGCAGCGTGCCAGCCGGAAGCCTGCCCCCGGACAGCTCTGCAGGGACGCGCTAGTGTGTCCCTGCAGTTCTAAAAGGGGTGCTGCGACGGAGTAGTGCGCACAAGTTTTAAAAAGACCACTTGAAAAGTGGTCTTTATAAAACACGGAGCGCCACCCCCACGGCCGCACTAGAGCGGTTTGAGGTCTAGAACCTCCCCTTTTTTCACCGCTCTTGCGCACCCCGCGGTGTAGACAACCTCCCTGTCCGGTCGTCACAGCGCGGGGTTTTACCCCCGTGTGGAAATGGCCAGAGTTACAGTCCCTACTTAACACTTTTCAAAGAGGTAGCTGTGTTTGACTGTTAGGAAAAAAAAGAGGGAGAGAGGGAGGGACGGAGGGCATCTCACATCAGGAGAAAATGCATGACTAAAAGATATGACTGAAGCAAACCTATGATTGAAACAAAGAGTTGAGGTGGAGACAATTTAAAGCTCAAATATTGTCAAAAGCTTTCATTCAAAATCATAATGAAATTCAAACAAACCAGGGAAATCTGGAACCATCAGAAGCCAAATGAATATAAATATGGTTTTGTTCTCATATGGTATGTGGGTGTGACATTGATCTGGACCTCAGGGCAACAGCTGAGAAGTGAAGCTTTCATAACACAGTACATAATATGAGAGTGTGTCATGGAAACAAGAGAGGGGTGAATAGTGTCTTGATACTTGAACAATATGTGGAATATGCACTAAAGAAACAGACACAAAAAGGAGAAAAAAAGTGAGAGTGGAAAAAGATGTTGTACTACAACATCTGACCATACACCACCTGGATAAATAAAAGAAGGTTCAAACCCAGTTCAGATAAACAGTCTAAACACGTACCACAAATTTCACAGCCTTTTCTCTCACTGACCTGAGGAGATAAGGACAAGGTGTTCTGGAAATACCTCATAAGGCTGTAGTTTAAAGTTTACATGACAGAATGTTCCTCCATACAAAAATCCAAATTTTTTGTTATACATTTTCATTGTCATTCTCCTCTTGGCGTCAATGCTTCTTTAATTGTCCTGACCATGTTCTTGTGCCAGTCGGCTGGTTCCATTTTGTTGAAATGGATTCGTACCTAGGAACAAGTTTTTGACATCTTTCTCCCTTTCTGAAATAATAATCTCTATTCAGTTTATTCAAATACCTCCCTTCAAAGGGATAGGCAATGATTTCTGATGCACATCATGAGAGATTTGGTAATTCAGTAGTCTCCTATTGCTTCTCGTAGCTGTGCTTGGACATCAGACCTACTATTCACAAGAACTGGAGTTGATCTACTAAAGTTATGCGCCTGGTATGAACTCAGACTCTCCAATTGTCTCAGTTTAGCAGGGAGAGTCCCAATTAATTCTCTGTCATCACATTTTTTTCAGCTGCTTTAAAAATGTCCCAGTTTATCTCTCCTCCTCACACTTTTCACCTTTGTTCACAGCTTACTTCAATTGTTGCAAAATGAGTTCAAAATGCAAAAGTAATTTGTAATCAGCAGTGGGGGAAAAGGAAAGCAGGCTGAACCTTGTGCTTCCCAGTAAGCTTAGGCAAAAGCAAACACCTATAACCTCTCCTCTTTAATGATTTTTTCCATCTTGACCATGCTCTGCTCTCAATTGGCCACATGTGTCCCATTTTCCATTTGTGAAATATTGGAGGGTATATGAACTTCTAGATTTTTCTTTCGACCAACATGGCTACTTTTGCTTTTCCCCAGTAATTCTCAGCTTTGACTCTCACTCTTCTCAACTGCATCTGACCTTTTTAGAGGAAGATCTGGACAGAGAAGACTTGATTCGTTTCTGATGGAAGTGCATGGACTTTGTTTCAATTCTCTTTCTTGAGTATAGTATCTTTCTCTCTCCTTCTTTATCCCTTTTTCTCTCACATATACATACTTGATCAGAAGAAGTGTTTTCTCCAAATGTTTTTTTTAAAAAAATAATGAAGTGTCTCAGTTTCTTTAGATCCACTGTAATCTATTTTTCTAAACTAGTTGACAAAAAGCTGGAGACATTTTGATTTTTCAGTCTTTTGCAAAAGATAAACAGAGACAGAGGAGAAATTCATTTGGGTTGCATTTTAATGTAACCTTAATTACTTTGAATTTTCTAAACCAAGGCAAGCAATACAACCCTATCATACATCAATATTTAGATTTTTCTGAATTTTGCAATGCTATTTCTCATTTAACAAAACATATAAAATACATATTAGAGGAAAATATGCACACACAAGGTTAATTGATGTGAATTGCTTGCCAAAAAAAAAAAGACTTGACAAAACTATTTAGAATAATGCTCATATTAGGAGAACTTTGCCTGAAAACCTTACACACAGCTTTATGAATACTTTTTTTCCACACACAAAAGACTCCTCCAACAAACTCCTGAAGAAATGAGCTTAAATCTGGAAAAATGTGAACCAATTAAAACTGAAATTATCTATCCCTTTGAAACTCAGCCAATGAATTTCCAGTTTGGAGATTTTATTATCTTTGAAAATTAGTTATACAATCACTGGATGTAGAGCCAGTGGTTGTATAACTATTATATTTTCTTAGATTCAAATGGGTAGGTCTCATCTGACAATCTTACATAACACTTTGATTTTACCAGCTCTAGTTAAAATCATTGGCCTAAATCCAATTGCTACTCCTCGCTAGAGTAAGTTTATTAAAACAGCATTTGCTTACTAGGTTCCCATTGATTTAGTGAGTGTACTCTGTTTGGAACCGGCAACTGGATTTAGGTATTGACTCTCTCATTATTCCTCCAAAAGGTAGCCAAACATTAAGTGCATGCATGTGGAGCAATTTAAAACATTGCTGATAAAATATGTTATAAACATGTCACAAATTAGCCCCCAAATATTTTTAAAAAACAAAGAAAGTAACACATTTAGAAAACTTTGAAGTTATACTTTTGAACTGATTTTGAAAAATCACTGGAACAATTTCTCTCAAGGAATGGTAATATAAAAATTGAAAGCCTAGACATATAAGAAGTAGAGATGTAAAATTTCCAGAAATTTTGAAGCCATAGGGGGAAAAAAGTTTTTTCCAGTTTTTTTTTTCAGAAAAAAATGTAAATTTTCAGAAAAATTGAAAAAATGCAACATCAGCACTTTTTACAGATTGAAAGTCACTCTGTTACTTTAGGAACATAAAATGTGACTATGTACAATATGATTTGGCATAAATTATCACAATTGGTATATTAAAAATACAGTGTATTTTTAACAATTATTACAAATGGAATTAACTTTAATTTTTTTTTAATTTTTATTTTTAACAAATGGAACAACAATCTCCTGAATTGTATGGAACCTCTTTGGTTTTGCTAGCTTACATGGAACAGGAGAAATTTAAAAAAAAACAACAGAAGAAACCATTAACATTAGTAACAAAGAAAATTATTTATATTTGCTCTCCACAGTATCAAATAGACATAAAGCACTCATTCCCATAAAAAAAATTGAGGAGGGAAAAGTGTATGGAAGGAAGGAGGGAGGGACTAAGATTCAATGAATAGCCATGAAACTTAATCAGACTCATATTCTGAGCTATAGTTATCAGTATCAGTCACAATTTTTAGAAATTATTTGGAGAAAATCTTAAAGATTTTATTCATCATGCTAAAATAAAACATTCCATAATTGCTTTTCTTCCTTTTTTCAATTTTTCCAAATTTTTGGGGAAAAAACAAAAAAGGCTCCAGGAAAAAAAGGGGAAAAAAGTTTTTTTCCTGAATTTTTCTAGTTTTTTTCCAGGCCTCCAGATCTCTAATAAGAAGAGAACTAACAGCACTGACATAAGGCAGCACCACCAACAACCAGATAGGAAGTAATACGGAAGCTTCAGATACTGGTCAGTGGTGGAACATATACTTTGTCTGTAAAAAGATTGTGGTCCATCTCAAGAAACGGCTATGAAAGACTCCTGTTTGAAATTCCAGCATCACTACCAGTCAATGGAGATCGTGTGTATAGAGCTAGATGGTATAATGGTATGTTTCATATGTTCTTACTGAAACAAAAGAAGATGTTTTCTTTCCTTATATACAGAGTTGACTGACAGCATCCAGTCCAAACAATCTAGCTAATGCTAACTTCCTATTATAGCTTTCGTCAGCTACTAGTGAAAAGTGGGGTCTGAAATGGAGAAGGAAGAAGAGGTGGTGGTAGTGGTAGTAGTAGTAGTGGCTGCTTGGCATCATTGATCCTGCTTCATAGAGAATGAGATCATCATGATGCCTTATCATAATAGCTATAGCCTATAATATAATATATCCTCATCATTATGGTTATTGCTGTTGTCGTTATGTGCCTTCAAGTCTCTTCAGACTGATGGTGACCCCAACACTGTTTTGGGGAGGCTGAGAGTGTGTGATGTGCCCAAGGTCACCCAGTGGCTTTCCATGATTTAGCAGGCATTTGAACCCTGTTCTCCAGGGCTGTAGCCCAGTGCTCAAACCGCAACACTCATGATGGCTATAGACTACACATATCATCACTATCAGAGGTACTAAGTGTCCGAAAATCAGTTGCTGCAGACCATGAGCAAGAGATGCTACTGCACTGATGTTCTGCTTGTGAGCTTCCTGTATACAACTTATTTGCCCATGTGAGAAACAAGAGGCTGTACTAGAGAGGCTCTGATCCATCAGGCCTCTTTGTAAGTTCTCCTCAGGCTGCTTTTCACAACTCATTCAGAATAGAGATGAAATGTGGAAAACACTGCTTTTAGGCTGCATGTGCTCCCAAACTCCATTTTGCAGCTCCCAACAGTCTGAGATCCCCTCCTGTACAAAAATCAGGTGAATAGTCATCTAAAAATTTCCAAAACCCAGTAGTTCAGCCTATTTTATCAAACTCCCTGACACAGCCCCCAATCTCCACCCCCAAAATAAAAACAAAACAAAACAAAATCCCCGAAGCAAAACTGGCAATGGCCTCACATAACTTCTGGGGTGCTCAGAATATTGGTACAATCCACCTGTGGGCTGAGGGACAAAAATTGAGCAGATGGTCCTGTTGAAGTCCTGGCTGGTTGCTGCAATGGAGAAATGGTCAAAAGACCATTGCTCCTGATACTTGCTCACATGATTGCTCCTGAGCATCTCCTCCTCTGGAGTGGAGCCAAGTGAGCCTCCTGGTTTATTAGGAAGCTGGAGGCAATAAAATAAGTGGGACAGAGACTGGGGTGTCAGTGGTAGAAAACTTGGGATGGGTCCAACCAAACACGCGTAAGAGCCCATAAGAAGATATATTTTGTGGTAGTAGTATCAGTGAACACATCACACGTCTGTGTCGCCATTGTGTCTACACAGTGTTGCCTAGTGGAGCTGTCTCAAGTAGTTAGGGGCCTTCTGCATTCTGCCCCACAAGAAGAGAACACAGACCAGTCAGACCACTGTGAAGAATTTGAATAACACTTTGCACACAAAATTGCTCAAACCTGCTCTAACTTGTATGCTATAGTTAATGCAGATCCACTGGATCTAATCTTAACTCATGCTTGTCCTATTATTGGATTTCAATTTGGGCAGCCCGAGGATATGGGTAGAATCCTTGGAAAGGTGAGGGCCACCACATGCATACTGGGCTCATACCTTTCTTGACTTTGAAAGTGGCCAGAAGGGGGTGGGCTGACTGGATAAGAGAGGTGAATGCAAGTCCATTACTGGGGAAAGAAAACTCCCTGAACTCCACCATAATGGAAAATTACCAGCCAGTTCTCAGTATCCTTTCCTTGGGCAAGATTCCAGAGTGTGTTGCCACATTCCAACTTAACTGCTTCCTGGATGAAACAGATTATCTAGATCCATTTCAGTCTGGCTTTAGGCCTGGCTATGGGACAAAGACAGTTTTGGTCACCTTAGTAGATGATTTATGCTGGGAAGGGGACATGGGCAGTGTGTCCCTGTTGATTCTGCTAGATCTCTCAGTGGTTTTTAGTGCCATCAACCATTATATTCTTCTGGGCTATCTCTCTGTGATGAGTCTTGAAAGCACTATTTTACTGTCTCCTCTGGTCTCCTCTGGAGGGGTGAACTCAGGAGGTGATGATAGAAGATTACTGTTTGTCACCCTGAGGGATCTTGTGGAGTCTCTCAGGGCTCAGTTTTGTCCCCCATGGTGTTTAACATCTTCATGAAACTACTAAGAGTGGTTATCTGGAGTTTTGGTATTCAGTGTCACCAACATGCTGATGATGTACAGTTCTATTTCTTCCTTCCATCTAATTCCAAGCAAGCTATTTAGATGCTGAACCAGTGGGCTGAGTGGTCAGTAATGGACTCAGGGAGGATGAACAAATTGAATCTTATCCAGACAACACAGATATCCTCCTGGTCAGTCAAAAGGAAGGGGGATTAAGCCTGTGCTGGATAGGGTTGTACTTCCCTGAAGAAACAGGTATGTAGTTTGGGTATACTTCTGTCTTGAGTCTGGATGACCATATTTTGGTAGTGGATAGGAATGTGCTTCCACAGTTAAACTAGGGCTGCCTGCCAGCTGCATTTGTTCTTGGAGATGTCAGATCTGGCCACAGTAACCCATCCTGTTTGGATTACCATAACACCCTACATGAGATTGCCTTTGGAAACCTTTTGAAATGTCAGTGAGTCCAAAATGCTGTCATGCTGTTAATATGATTTTGATGATGTTTGAACTTTTGTACCACATATTCTTTTTATTGTTTTGTTTTTTTAAATCTCATACTATAAATTGCCTTGGGTCCCTGTGAGGATGTTGCTTTGGGTGTTAGCTGTTTGGATTGCCAATGCAACTTGATGGTGAGTTACTCGGCAACAGGAATGGCACTTTAAGAATGAAACCTAGAGTGGTGTATGTGGGAGGGGCTTATGGGTGGGAGAAGTCCTATATAAAGCAAAGTTTCTGTGTGTCTTATGTCTTCAGTAAGAACTACACACAGAGAGGGTGAGTTGGGTGTGATTAAGCAGCCATGGAAAAGACACAGGGATTTGGTGTCTGAAGAGGAGTTGCTTGTCAAAGTCTGTCAGAAGTTTAAACTGTTAATGTATCAACACTGTGCTATAACCGAACTTGAATGAGATACTTTATTTCCACTATTACTATAATAAATGTTACAGTTTGTTTTATAACTATGGAGTTGGTCTGAGTTGTCTAAAGTCACTGTAATAAATAGAACATGCTACCTTAAATAAACAGTTTGGTTCTGAGGAACAATTAAAACTCTAGCCATGTTACACAAAGGTTTTGATAAATGGGTAGAGTCAGGACAAAGTAATATTCACAATGTGCCTTATTGGATTGAAACTGCCACACCAATCTGAGGGAGAATAAGGATCTATCACAGTCCTATGTTGGGAGAAAGGCAAGATAGAAATGAATTAATTAATGAAATAAATATTGGATCTTGCCCCCAGCATAACTGGGAGGAAGACAAGAGTAGGAAGATGACCACTAGTTAGTTAGAGAGGAATTTTTAATTCGATGTAAAGTTGAAGGCTTTCAGGGCCGGAATCCATAGGTTGTTGTGGGTTTTCCAGGTTTTGAGGTCATGTTCTATTAGTATTTTCTCCTGACGTTTTGTCTGCGTCTGTGGCTGGCATCTTCACATGTTATAAACCAACCTGGACACAGAATGCTTTTCGAAAGCACAGAAATTCTGGATCATTCTGACAACTAGTATATCAGACTACACAGAGAGGTGATCAAAATCCATAAACACATGGACAATTTCAACAAGAAAGAAGAAACGCAGAAAGTAAACAAAATTTGGCTACCAGTACTGAAGAACACTAAAATCAAGACTCAAAAACATGCCAATGAACACCACCCAGACCCTGGAGGTCCCTCTACAGAGAACAACACAATGGGCTGCTAATGTACTTAATGCACTGTTATGCATATCCCCTGACTAACAATACAACCCTGGGAGATATCCCATTTAACAACAGGCCAACTGTAACACATGCAAATTGCTTCTTCCCACCCAGAGGACTACACAAGTATATATACTCTGTTTCACTTCCATGCCACCAGATCCTCTGAAGATGCCAGCCATAGATGCAGGCAAAACGTCAGGAGAAAATACTAATAGAACATGGCCTCAAAACCCGGAAAACCCACAACAACCTATAATTTTTAATTCTTTTTAATCAACTAATCATATCAGCTGATCATCACCATCAGTTTGTGTGGTTAGTTGCTTTTCCTTGGCAAACTATGCTCAAAGTGTCCTACAACATCTGAAGAGATTATATAATATAAAATATGGCACTTCAAACACAATTCACTAATAATTACAAGACAACAAAATCTTAAGAAAGAAACAATCCAATATCAATATATACACACTAAATTGAACAATTCACTGAAACCAAAATCACAGCTCAGCTTTACCCCTTTATACTGAATGTAAGCCTCTTTCAGATGCTGAATCAGTGCTGGAGCGCAAGCCATACAAAACATTATATGCCAGACTGGGCAATATCTTTTTTTATTATGTCCTGCAACCAAAAAAGAGATGAATCAATAAAGCTTTTCTGGCTACTATATTCCAGAAACCACACAGGTCCTACAGAATTTATTGCAATTGCCCTGCACAACACGGCAAGGACTTATGGAACATGGAAAGCAGATGAAGTTTTTATTGAAACTGCCAATCATTCTACTTTCTTCCTTCTTTTAATGCATTATTATACAAACACTAGTCTCTCTAGACTAATTCAACTAGCAGCTGGGATAACTAACTACTCCAACAGAGTAGCCACATTATACTGGTGTAACAAAAACAGGAAAAGGTTTTGTTATCATTTTAAAGATCTGTAGCCCTCAGTCTGGAACAGTATGCAATGGGACCTTGTAGCACCTTTAAAACTGAGAGAAAGAAGCTGGTAGCATAAGCTTTTGCAGACTTAAGTCTATGAAAGCCTATGTTACCAACTTCTTTCTCTCAGTTAGGCCTTTTCTGCATGATGACAGTCTCCTGCATCGTCCCATCGCCATCCCAGCACCACCTCTACCAGGATGGAGTGTGTCCCCAAAGCTCCCTTCTGCACCCAACCAGCTGTCTGCAGAAGGGAGTGCGAGAGACATGCTCCTCCCTTCTGCACTATAGCTGGCCTTCTTCCCATGCTGCAGTGGAGAAGGAAGCACATGATCACACTTCCAGCTTTCCTGCGTGGCTGGCTGTGACAGAAGGCTTGTGCAATTGGGGACCATTGATGGAGTTTTTCTGTCAATGATATACCCAGTGATCATGCTGGCTAGAATGTGAGAATGGCAGGACCATGATGACGTCATGTGGAAGTGTCATTGCAGTCCCACTTCTCTCACATCGCCATGCCAGGAGGACACTGTCCTGCAGAAAGAGCTTTAGTCTCAAACGTGCCACAAGATCCCTTTGCAGATCTGCAGGCCATTCCTATGCATGCTTATCAGCACTACATTCATGTTTTGCTTACGCCAAAATAAGTGTGCAGAAAGCTGCACTGTTATTGCAGCTTACTTTGTATGACTGCCTTCAGCTGAATGCACAGAGGAGAGAAACAAGGACACTCATGTGCATTCCTCTCCATCCCCTTGACACAGTGCTATGTGCTTTTGTGAACTAGAACTAACTTTGTGAGATGCATGAATTATTACCCTCAGCGAGCATGCATTCCAACATGGATGCATACAAGGGGTCTCAGTAAACAGAGGGTCAATGTCCTGAAAAAGCTAACAGTCTGCACTGTTTCTGCAAATCTGAAATATTTACCAGATAAGAACCGTGACCCTTTGCAGCTGCCCTAGCTAAGTTATGCTAATTTGAAAACTGAAGAGAGAAAGAAATGTTATAGCCTTAATGAAGGCTTAAATGAATAGAATAGCTTTAGTGATAAATAAAGAGAGAAAAGATAAATATAGATATAAAAGAAAAAATAAAATGGACATAATTTTAATACAAAATACTGCAGCTTCTCAGAAAGAAGATCATTTTTGCTTCTCAGAGGATTTGGCAGTGGCAGCTACTATGAAAGCATACCCTCCACAATTTCACACATGAAAACCAGGATATGTGAAGCTGAGCAACCTTTTGTCAAGATAGCAGAAGTTATTAATGAAGAAGAACATGCAAGCTAGGAGGGAGTGCAGTAGTTTGCTTTTGCCTGAGCCTCCTGGAAAACTGCAAAACTGCAAATAAATATATACATTCATCAGAACTCAAAATTCATATATATTGATGATTATAAGCTAGTGTGTTGCAGTGGTTTGAATGTTGAACTGAAACTCTGGAGACCCAGGCTCACACCCCTGCTTGCCTACAGAAATCCATGGGGTGACCTTGGGTAAGTCATACTCTCTCAGCTTCAGAGAAAGGCAAGGAAAAAAAAACCCTGTGAACAAATGTCGTCAAGCAACACCCCTCAGAACACATCTTGCCAAGAACCCCCTGTGAAATATTTGCCTTAGGGCTGCTGTAAGTCAAAACAACTTGAAGGCATGCCACAGCAACCTTGATTATTAATAATCAGTCTCAGAACTCAGCTGAACCTGCGCCGTTGAACATCATTGGTAAGTGGTCCTTAAAGTATTATGTAAAAGAAAGAACTGAGAGAGAGAGAGCTGAGCGAATGCTGCTCTACAGAAAAAAAAATAAGATTTTCAGCAAAAATGTTTTCAATTCAAATAAATTCAATGCCTGTCTTATATTTTTTTCTTCCTAGCTCAAGTTTTATGTTGGCTCCTTCAGAATTAAGTCTTCCTTCCTATAACAATGTACTTTATACTAAGAAGTGTCAGTCAATGCAAATAGGAAATTTGCTACAGGCATCAAAGTCCTAATTTTTCTGAGGCTGTGGCCTGGTGCTGATGGTAGTGAACCAGAAAGAAAATAAGCTCAAAATCCTGTCAGCCATTGGAAAAAGAGCAGAAATGAGAGAACATCTGGATTTAGGTCACTGAAAATTATAAGAAAGGAAAGAAAACATGACTTTGAAATTTCCCAAGTGCCAGGGAACAAACTGGTCTGCAATTGGATTTGAAATCCCAAGCCATCACAGAACAGAGGAATATTGCCTGAGTTTGCCAAATAGAAAGAGCCAAAACTCTGTCATCTGCCAGGAAAGCCAGTAAGTTTGTCGGGTTTTTATTGGATTCTTCATGCGAGCTTGAAACTATGTGTTTTTAGCAGAGTGGTTTTAGCTTTTCTGAGGTCTAGAAAAGAAGGAAAATTCCCAAACACACCCACACAGCAGAGTTTAAATACATATAACAAGTTCTACATTTGAGGAAAGTGACAGCAAAATGTTTGAAGAATTAAGTTACCAGCCTAGCTAAGAGAAAACTTGATATAATCCCATCAATCAGGACACAATGTTGTTCTTTCCCCTAATAGGAGAACCAGTAGTGGATCATTTTTCTACCTACACAACCCCTTGGGTGCTCACTGGAATTCATAACTCTGTGCACAGGCATATTTTAACATATTTTAACTTTTTTTAAATTTAAAATCATTTATAATTTTGGACTCCTCAGAAGTGTCTTGAAGACCTCCTTAGTTTTGAGTGACCCCTGTTCACTTCCAAATGTATAAAAACTTTACAGTGCTACCATAATCTCCTATGAGGGAATCATGGCACAGTTCACTGTAAACAGGAGGGAGATTCTATGCAAGTGACGGAGTCTTTCATCCATGCGTCCTCTCAGTAATAATTTGGTAATAATGCACTTGTGTCAGAGGCCAAACTGGCACCCATCATTCCAGCATCAAGTAAAAAAAATGTGACTTCTTATTAAAGACTTTGAACACTGAGGCCATTTCCGCATTAAATTGTTATAATGCTATTATTCCACTTTCAACATCCTATGGAATCCTGGGGTTTGCAGTTTAGGGAGGAGCATTTAGAATTCTCAGCCAGAGAGCTTTTTGGCCTCAGTAAACTACAAACCCCAGAATACCATAGGATGGTGAAAGTGGAATACACTATAACAGCGTAGGGTGGAAATGACCTGATTTTGTCCAAATCTGTATGGGTGCAGTTTTTAAAAAATTTTAAACAGTTTTACCTGGTTTTAAACTGTCTTTAAGTTGTTAAAATGTTTCATATGCTTTTAGTGCATTAAATTTATTTTTGTTATTTTCAATTGCTTTAAACTGTTTAAACTGACTTTCTCATACCTGAAGACCTGTGGATATAAGGCATGATATAAATCCTTTAAGAAATAAATAAATCTTGTTACAGCTTGTCACTGATACTTGACATATTTATCTCCATTGTCACACCTTTTTAAAAACAAACAAACAAATAAATACACCTGTAAGACTGACACATCAGTGTATTATCCCTTCACCTACCATCTCTGTTCATATATACTCATGTTTCGCCCAATTTTGGGAAAGGCAATAGATATGATTCCCACTGTATTTATGCTGGCCGATGCACTGGGATGACAGGATGGGTCAACCTTTATTGCTGGATTATTACAAGGCTGGATTATTGCATCCATCCATTTAGCTGACAAAATAACAAGTCTGCAATACCAACTGTACACTAGTTGTTATTTCTCTTCAAGACAACTCTGACTTATGGAAAGCCTAAGGAGAACCTATCATGAGGTTTCTTAGCAAAAATTTATTCAGCGGATGTTTGCCACTGCCTTCCTCTAGGGCTGAAAGAGTGATACCTGCCCAAGGTCCATTGGGTATTCATGGCAGTGCAGAGATTCAGATCCTGGTCTTCTGAAACCCTAGTCCAGCATACAGGCCATTACACCACACTGACTCTTACATCTTTACTTTCGTGTAAATCATGCTCAATGTAGTACAACCCAATGCAACTGACTTCCAAAAAGGGAGAAAGTTTTCAGGACTGGCATGCTAATCCCACTGAATTAACTAGAATTGTCCACCTATAAATTCCACACAAAAGTGAAGGTTTCCAAATACTTTGAAAACATGCACCCACCCACACATACGCGTATTCATATACAGGACAACTGTGTTGTGTATGCCTTCTGAAATGACCTCTGCTGAACAGTCACTTCCAGCATATAAATTATCTCAAGCAAAACCCTGCAACAATGAATATGTATTTTTCATTACATTAATTGTCCCACTTTCAAGATGAAACAGGACAGTTTGGGCACCTTATGCAACATTTTAATTAAGTGTGAAATATTCCGCCGTTATATATCCCCTCCTAACCTTTTTTAATACTGCAGGGAGCTTCTACCAACAAACCGGTTCTTTTAGTTAATGTTCAACCTTCTTCTTCAATTCACTTCCCTGACCTTTTATTTTGACATTTTCATCTCATATATTAATTTCTCCCTGTTCAGAATACTGAGCCACTGCAATTACTCGCACTTAAGCCACTGATTGAAACTTTTTTTTGACTTTGTTACAACCAAAAAAAAAGAGGACCATATATCAAACGGGAATATATTTCACATAGGTCAGCCAGCCTTCAAACACTTTGCCAGAAGGTAAAGAACTAAAATTGTTCCTTGTTCCTAATCTTACATTTCAGTAACAGAATCAAAATCTAGAGCTCAAGAAAAAGTTACTTAACACTCATTCAGGCAAGGTGAATTTACTTGCTCCAAAGGCAGGGCTCTGAAGGGGCAGGATGCTATCTTTGTCATTTTTAAAAAACTGCCATGTTTTAAAACTTTCTTTAAAAACTTAATTGACTTTTAATGCTACAACTTGCGTAGTGCTATTTTAGCACTAGAACTTATTATGCTTTTATTTGTACTGTTTTTAATCACTGTGAGTTGCCTTGGGTTTCAGTTATTTGAGAAATGGGGGGATATAAATAAAATTAAATAAATAAACAAACACTTATTTGGATTATGATTCTAAAAACGCGTCAGCCCAAGAAGCCAGTGGCTATACTGGCTGGTGACTTCTGTGAGTCGTAGTCCAACTAGGAAACTCCTCCAAGCTCTCCAGAATACTATATCAAATATTCAGTCATGAGCCCAAACATCACATTGAAAGTCATCAGGTCAGGAACCAGATTGTGCCACTGAAGCTGAACTGCCACCCAATGCATGGGAAGCTCAGGGTGGGCTGGGGTGGAGACAGAATGGAACTGACAGGATTGGTGTGCTAGCTAGGAATTCACCATTCTCTGCTCCTCTTCAGTTTTACAAGACACGGCTGTTGCCTGTTAGCAGTCACCTATGTATCTCCACATAACTCACAGGACATTGTACAAGACAATGCAGAGGATGCCCTAAAGCAATGTCATGTTTGGATCAAGCCAGAATCGTGAATTCTACTAGAAATCCAAATAAGGAGTGTAAGAAGTAGAAAGAATGAGCAGCCAGCAAAATATGTTTAAAGGCAAAAAAGACAATACAGATGGTATGGAAAAATATACCCAATCCCACAGAGCAGAGGAATGTAAAATACCTCTGTCTCTAGCCAATCTGACTCAACAACCTTTCCTTAACCTAAGAATGGTAGGCAGCTAGAACCTAAACAGTTTGCAAAACTCTTCTAAAAGAATATTTGTCTGGCCCTCTAACAGATGTCTCTGATCAAATTACTAAGTAATTATCACTCTAATCTCTAATCTCTAATGTATTAATATTCTACACCATTACTGGAGTGCAGAACGTCACATAAACACTATAGGTTGATGGTTCCAATAACCCTGATTCTGAAGCAATTATCTGTGGAGCTTTTTAATTGCTTGAATATCTAGCAGACATTTTTATTCACTCCCCTAACAAACACACCAAATACAGGCTTGATCAGACCACTCCCAAAGTTACATCTATACATTAGTTCTATAATAAATTGCATCAATTTGGCTTACTAAAGATTTATGCAATGAGACTTGCATGCAATACCAGTACACATTTCCTCCACGGCAGAATAATGCTATCTGTTGCACTCCTTATCTTATATTGAAGATGTAGCATTCTGAATAGCTCAACAGGCAGTTTCATGATAAACCCTAGACCTGGCTCTGTGGTTGCTAAACTTTGGTTGACCTACAACTGAGACATGAGTCAAACTATTTAAGTGAAGTGATGTATTTGTTTCTATGGTTAGGAATTTTGTATGAAGTCATCCCAGAGCTTGGAAGTATTATATTTTTGGACTAGTTCTCATAGTCCCCTACCCACCATGGCCACAAAGAAGTTAGGAGTTTCAGTCCTAAAAAATAAATAAATAAACTATCTGCCTATTCTTATTTTGAGCCATTACAGTATGGAATAAATCTCTGAAGTACGCATTTGATCTGAATGATTTCAATGTCCCCAAGATTCTCTCAGTATAATCACTGATCAGTTTTTATTAGTACCATACTTATATTAAGATAACTAGAATCCTGGGAATTGTCACAGAGACATTCAATATATTGAGTCAAAAAAGATGTTCACATAATGTAGAAAGAAGCACAAATGTTCCAGCATTATGATTTTAGCTTCATTTTCTCTATTTTTAAGGCTCTTGACTCTGCCCTTTGTCATGAAGACCAGCAGAAAACTACTCAAACTACGTAAGTTACTGCTACCTTGTCAATAATATTGAGAAAGAAAAAATAATAATACTGAGAAAGAGACGTGATCAACAGAAACTCACGGTAGTTTACTGAGGCCAAAGAGCATTCTGGCTGAAAATTCTAAATGCCCTTCCCTCGACTGCAAACTCCAGGATTCCATGGGATGTTGAAGGTGGAATAATAGCACCAGAACAGTGTAGTGTGGAAATGGCCAGAAACTGAAGTCATTTTTGAAGTGATAAAAATGATGAGTCCATACCCTCAAACATGTCACAGAAGAAAACAGGAACACGTGTGTTCAAGCAACCTCAGAACATGGTTAAAATGTCAAATGTCTATTAATGAGGAAGAACACACAAGCTAAGACAGGCTGCAGCAGTTTGCTTTTGCCTGATTCTACCGGAAAGGATGAGGTTCCACCCCTCCTCTGTCCTCCCTCCTGCCAGGTTAACTGAATGCAAACGTCTTTTGCACTTCAAATTCATTTTGGAGCAACTGAAGAAAGAGGAGAAAGGTGGAAAGTGAGAGAGAGAAACTGGGACATTTTAGAGCAGCTGAAAAGGGGACAACAGAGGCTTAATTAGGTCTCTCCCTGTCAAATTGAGAGGGTTGGAGGGTATGTGAGTCACTTTGATATTTTGCGGAAGACCACATTCTGCATAATACCTTTTGGGCCTTTCCACACTCCACTGTTATAGTGCTATTATTCCACTTTCAACATCCTATGGAATCCTGGGGTTTGCAGTTTAGGGAGAGGCATTTAAAAGTCTCAACCAGAGAGTTCTTTGGCCTCAATAAACAACACAGCCCAGAATTCTATGGGATGTTGAAGATGGAATAATAGCATTATAACAATGAAGTGTGAAAATACCCTTTGTTTGACTTTCCTCTGACTCCCTGAATAGTATATAAATATAGTTACTGTGCACCTCATTTAGTACAGTAGTAGTAGTAACAGACAAAAATATTAAGGAATTACATTTTCAAATCTAAAAAGAGTGAGAGAACCAGTGTAGTGCGGTAGTCTTAGTAGTGGACTAGAACTTGGGAAATCCAGTTTCTAATCTCCCCAAGCCATGAAACTATGTGAAACACACTGGATAATCCTGAGCCTGTCTCTTGTGAGGAGGATAAACTGGGGACAAGGAGATCCATGTATGCTGCCTTGAGCCCCCTGGAGAAAAAATACCTTATGCCTCCCTCTGTGACTGTGGCCCAACACAGCAGCAGACTGAAGACAGCTGCAGCTCAGATGGACCTGTCCTAGCTGTCCTCACTCATCAAACAGCCTCTGCAGAACAGGCAAACACTAGAAGCTGGAAGCAATGTCTGCCAGGCTTCACAGAAGACTCCACTGCCAGCTCAGAGACTCGGCTTTGCTTCCTATGAAACTTGGAAAATGGATCCCAACTATTCTTCAGCATGCCCCTCTCTCTGGCTTGTTCTTCATCTTCTGGCTAATTCCTTGGCTAAACCTTGGACTGTTGATAGCCAATCCTAGCTGCAGCTTATCACTCCATAAAATAATTGGGGTTGTTTAGAACTTCCAGCTCTTGAAAAAATACATTTAGATTTTCTGACCAAGGTCTCTGGGCAGTTTCCGTGAAGGTGTTGAAGACAAAGAATAAGATAGGATCAAGGTGCAGCATTCAGTAAATAGAACAGTGAGTAGAATGTCCCAATTCCCATCTGGAATTGGGATTAACTACATGATTTCAATGTAGAAGTTCGCATGCTGAAATCAAGTCACTTCCATGATCCCACACACAGCCCTATAAATAATCTCTGCCTTACACCCCAGAGAGCCATATGCTGTTTCCAATTAGAATAAATTTTTGGTGCAAATCTTGTGTTTTAACTCCTAGCAAGAGGCAGGATTCTCCACTCTACACAAATGCTTAAAAACTACTTGACGTTCATATTCCCAAAATCATCACAGTGACTGATGACCTCTGATTACCGTATATACTCATATATAAGGCCCTTTTAGCACGCAACTTTGAACGTGAAATGGCCACGGGAGTGATGCCGAATCACGAGGATGGTTCCGCATGATGCCCTTGTGATCACATGGCACTCCCATAGTGATCTCGGGGCAATCACTCATTATATCATTTTTGGGTTTTTCCCAAAAATGATGCACGATTGTGCATTCCCCTTGCGTCCCTCCCGCACTTACCTGGCATGCAGAATCTCAGGGAGCGCAATGGCCACACTTCCTCCCCCAGCGGTGTACCCGGCTGTGCTGCAGAAGGAAGGGGCGGAGCTATCACGCTTCCTTCTATCCAGCACAAAGCTGGTGTGGAGGGAAGTGCAGGGGATGCAATTCCCTTTTGCAAGAGGCTTTTCGCGCGATCCCCGAGCAGTGGCACTGTGAACAAGGCAAAGTGTGAAAATGGCCTATGTCTGGAAATTTTAGTTAAAAAATGAACTCCTCCCAAAAGAAAACTGGGGTTGACCTATCCACAGGTCAATGTAAGTTCTGTACATTGACTCTTATCAAGGAAGGAACCATCCCCTTCTCTGACGAGCAAAAGGTGAGAGCTTAGTCCATCCCTGAAGAACCTAAAAGAAGCACTGACTCCATCTGCTCTCTCCTCAATGGTGCCACTTCTGGCCTGAGCATGAAACTGGTGGCAGCAGCTCTACAGTGCTGCCTCTTAAAGGAGTGCTGAGAGAGTAGAGGGGGTTGGTGCTTCTTTTAGGGTCTCCTGGGATGGTCTAAACCAGTGGTTCTCAACCTGTGGGTCCCCAGATGTTCGTGGACTTCAGCTCCCAGAAGCCCCAGCCACTATGGTCAATGCTCAGGGCTTCTGGGAGCTGAAGTCCACACACATCTGGGGACCCACAGGTTGAGAACCACTGGTCTAAACTCTCACCTTTCACCACTCTACCCAAAGAAGGGGATGGTTTCTTTTTTTATAAGAGTTAATACCATACCTCAACTGCTGCAACCTTAACCTTTTTCAATAGAGTGGTTAAAGGTCTTTTTGAATACCTAGGTTGAAAAATGACAGCAGCCAGGTGTGGCTGCCCCCCTGAGACAATGCTGGCATTTTCCCCTCTCCATTAAATGACCCTCTTATTATCTATGAGTCATATCAAAATCCATAATTTTAGTCCCCAAACCTGCCCTCAGTTTACACATGAGGCAAACTTGCACACAAGAATATATGGCAGGTATCTTCCAATTTCTATATCACCTGATGACCCACTCAAGTCATTTTCAAGACTTCTGAATGTAGCTTATGAAAGTATGTGATTTGGAAAACCCATGTCGTGAGAACAGGGCCATCTCAAATGCTGAAGAAATTGAACTGTTTTGTTTAATTTGACCTGGGTTGCTTCTTAATGACTCCTCCTAATGCAGAAGTATTCCCAGATCCTGAGAAAGGACTGGGGTGACAAGAAAGATCCCTCAAGCCTACATATCTGTGCACCCCTCCAGCTCCAGTCAGCACTGTAGCCTCCACTGTGCTTTTGCTGCACAGGACTGGGTGGGAAAGCAGAAGCTGTGTGTTGAAAGTTGATAGGAGAAAGCCATAAATGTGATCCTTTTTCAAGGGGCCTGAGAATTTCTATGGGCCAGATGACCTATTGTGAAATCTTTTATGCCCTAATTGGGTAGAACAAATCCTTCCAAATCTTACCTGAAAGAATACAAGTTCATGTCTGATATACTACAACAACATGATGACATTAAATTAAATCCATGGAAAAAATGGTCTCAGCAAGAAGCTGAAGTTCTTTTCAATGGCTCATATACATTCACCACTTGGTGGACACTTTTTTAAAAAATGACCCATTTCAAATTTCAGCAAATAGCTCAAAGTAGGAAGCAAAAAGGAGGAGAAGGAAAGAGATGACAAACATCTAGAAAAGATATTTGGTTTTGGATTCTGGGTAGCTGGGCTGAGATTACTTTGAGAGTAGTATTATCAACATGCGCTTCGTAAGAGCCATCCAAGTTCTGTATCAACAGCTTATATAAAAAGGCTACAAATCTCCAACCTCCAAAAGCTGGCAGCATAAAGGGAGAGGAAAAAGTGTTTCAACTTCTCATATACCATCAACACTATGGTTTTCCCAGTTGCTTCTGATAGCTGAATTTTGTATTCCAAGCAAGTCAAGTATTCAGCTATTCTTTTACACATGAAGACTGGTTCCACATAACGCCCTCTGGAGTATTGCTTTACTGTAAGTAAGATGAAAGTGGAATTGAAATAGAGAGTACACAACACTTTAATATAGATCTATATTAGACAACAATGCTACTCCCCATAGCCAAAGTACTTCAGTAAAATCAGGCCTGCGTAGTACTTGGAAGAGCTACTACCAAAGAATACCAAATGCTATAGTTTGCAATTTCAGACGAAGGAAATGGTAACCACCTCTGAGTATTCTTTGCCTAAGAAAACCCTATGATATTGATGGTGTTGCCATAAGTCCATAGGAGCCTTGAAGGCACACAAACACACATTTATTTAAAAGTAAGTCTAGTGAGTCAGTGTGGTGTAGTGGTCTCAATACTGTACCAGGACACTGGAAAACCAGGGTCTGAATCCCTGCTCAGGCACAGAAAGCTACTGGGTAACTTTTGGCAAATCACATGTGCTCAGCCTCAAAAGAAGTCAAAGACAAACTGCCTCTGAACAAATTCTCCCAAGAAAACGCCATGACAGTTTCATTTTAGGGTTACTATAAG
Source organism: Iguana delicatissima (assembly GCA_948472985.1). NCBI lineage: Eukaryota > Metazoa > Chordata > Lepidosauria > Squamata > Iguanidae > Iguana > Iguana delicatissima. The sequence goes on from CAOKZL010000312.1 coordinate 199,059, forward strand.
GCCGTTTCTACACTACACTGTTATATTGCTCTTATTCCACTTTCAACAGCCTATGGAATCCCGGGGTTTGCAGTTGAGGGAGGGGCATTTAGAATTCTCAGCCAGAGAGCTCTTTGGCCTCAGTCAACTACAAACCCCAGAATTCCACAGGACGTTGAAAGTGGAATAATAGCAGTATAACAGTGTAGTGCAGAAATTGCCTAAGTCAGAAATGAGTTGAAGACACACAACAGCACACAACAACAACAAAGTCTGGTTCAGCCAGTTCCTTTTCAGTGTTAGCTATCTCTCAGTTTTTAAAATGTAGAGGCAAAAATAATAGGAGGAAATCCAAAAGAGAAACCTAAACAGACACTGGGGCAATTCAGAAAGGCTATTTAAGACATTATAGCTGCTATCCTGTACCCTCTTCCCTGTGAGTAAGCCTTGTTAAAGGCAAAATAGCCCTGAAAAGCCTTTTTGTCTGTCTAAAGTGGATGCGAGTCAATGTGGTGTAGCAGTCTGAGTGAAACAAGACTCCAGGAGAACAGGGTTAGAATTTTTGCTCATGCATGGAAACCCAGTGGGTGACCTTAAGAGAGGCCACTTTCACACTACACTCTTATAGCGTGATTATTCCACTTTCAACATCCTATGGAATTCTGGGGTTTGTAGTTTACTGAGGCCAAAGAGCTCTCTGTATGAGAATTCTAAATGCCCCTCCCGAAACTGCAAACCCCAGGATTCCATAGGATGTTGAAAGTGGAATAATTGCGCTATAAGAGTGTAGTGCGGAAATGGCCAGAGTCTCTCAGTTTGAGAGAAAGGCAATGGCAAACCTCCTCTGAATAAATGTTTCCAAGACAACTTTATGACAGCATCACTGTAAGTTGGAGTCAACTTAAAAATGCATAACGACAAAGATGAATAAACTAGAAAAATGTTGCTACAGCCTGTGTCTGACAAAAAGTGGAAGGACAGTCCAAAAAAAACAGTGCAACATAATGATTTCTCAGCATCTATATTGATGTCTAGAAGAAACTTGAGCCTACAACACCAATATTGCATGTTCTTGTCAGTATTACTAGAAGTAGGGAATGAATTTTCTCCAAATCTAAAAGACAAAGCTGATTGTTTCATTCCGGGGTTAAATCTTTTTTCAATTAATCTAGTAAGAAAAGAAGTAATAGGTGCTGCATTTTTTGTTAATGGTAATACAGTAATGGAATAAAATAGTATTTCTGTCTCCAGATGTGGGGGGGGAGGGATCATAATTCAAACCAAAAAAATTATTATGATCTTTTCTTAAACCTTCCAGTAACTGTTTTTTTCTGCATCTTCTCTGCAATCATGAGAAGTAAATATTTACATTGCAGTCTTCTGAACACTGCTGCTGCATAATTCCCATTCATTTAAGGGGATCAAAAAGTGGAGCAATGCTCGGTGGATTGTGCCATTCACAGAGGAGAGAGGAGGAAGAGACAGAAACAAGGGAAGAGGGAGTTTCTTGTTAGCTATCTTCCACAACTGGAACATTTAAGAGTGTAAATTTACATTTTCTGGTGCAAGGGAAAATTCAAAGGAAACTAGTCCCACGAAATTCAGTCTTTAAAAAACAAATGAAAATATATTGTAATTTTTTGTCATTTGAACACCATTTGTAACATCTCCTACAAAAATATAACTTCTTGTGGGAGATGCCATTTTAATTTCTCAAAATGTTCCAGAGATGGGGCACTGTAGGGCTCACCTCCCCAGTGTGATAGGCTCAGGGTGAAGGTTCATCGGCACACACACCTCTCAGTCACTGTGGTAGAGAGCCAGTCAGCTCACAATGAGAGCACATGCATGTACACAACACACAGAAAACACACACTACACTGCTTTCCTTCTCCAGCTTCCCCAGTGTCTCCATGCTACTCTCCCTGATCCACCTCTTACTAACTTGATGCTCCTTTCTTCACCATGTCCCACAGCTTCCTGCTACCCCAATGGTTCCCAACCATTGGTCCTCCAGGTGTTTTGGACTGCAGTTCTCAGAATTCCTGACTGTTAGCCAAGCTGGCTGGGGCTTCTGGGAACTGAAGTCCCAAATACCTGGAGGACCAAAGGCTGGGAACTACTATGTTGTCCCCATAATCTGACCCCCTCACTACTTCCCTGATACTAATCTCCTTGACATTAATAGTGTTACCTAACTCTGTTGTTTTCCCTGGTTCTCTCCCCCACCCCTGCCCTGCCACTCCCACTGCTTCCTGGTGCTCTTTGAACTGTGGAGACACAAAGGAGAGGTGATGAGAAGATGAGGAGTGACATGATTTAAATACCTCAAGGGCTGCCACCAAGAGGAAGGTACACGTTTTTTCTCTGCTGCCTCAAAGGGTAGAAGTAGCTCTAACACTTTTAAGTTATAGGAGGGTAGAATTTGATTGAACATTAGAAGGAGCTTCTTGACAAGAAAAGTGGTGGGATCTCCTTCTCTGGATGTCTTGAAAAAGAAGCTCGACAGCTGCAAACTAGGGATGCTCTAGCTGGAGATCCTGCATTGAGCAGGAGGTTGGACCTGATGGTCCATAGGACCCCTCCAACTCTATGATTCTAGAAAATGAAGCAGGGAGATGGAAAATGAAAGGAGGACCATTTGGTCTCATTGACACTACATAATTATAGCTCTAGGGTTCCATTGTAACTGCCTTGGCTGCATCCTATGAAATCTTGGGATTTATAGTTTGGTCAGAGGCACCAGAGGAGCTCTCTGGCTGAGAATGCTAAATGCTCTTCCCAAAACTGCAAATCCTAGGAATCCACAGTTAAAGGGGAAGAACAGTTAAAGAACAGCACTATAATTGTATAGTCTGAAAGGCCTCTTTGTTCCAGAATAAGAAGATGATGACTACCGGGTGAGTCATTGTACCACCATGTTTTCAGCAATTTCAGTGTTTCCTAGATCCTGTTTTTCTGCATGTATGAAAGAGACAGAGAGAGCTCCTGCCCCTTGCCCTGTCCCACTGCTGTCACAATGGCTTGGTGAACATTCTGCATGGAAACAGCAAAGATGCGCACACAGAAGCCCACTGTGCCCCACTAAAGAACAATGGAGAACATTGCAGAGAAGCAGCAACTGATATTGCAGGTTGAAAGGAGGGTTAGTTTTGTGCAAACACTGTAGGGACACCTCTGCTCCCTCACACATCAGTCACCCTGTTACACACTCGCCCACAGCCATTAAGAAATCATACATGCAGTCCCTCCCTCATCTTCTTCCCTTTGGGCCTGTTGCCCTGCTGACCTTCCTGTCACTCTGACCAGCCATCCAGTGCCAAAAATTCTTGATACTAATACTGAAATGCATGTCCACAGAAGTGATTTCAAAAAACTTCAGGCTCCACTAGAAACATTCAGACCTGTAGACTTATATTCTGGTGCCTTTTGTGCTTTCAGTATTAGTAAGAATCATGTAGCCATCCACATGTTATTGAACTGCAATTCCCATCAGCCTTAACCCACATAGTCAAAGGTTAGCAGTGTGTAGAACTGCAGTCAAACAACATCTGGAAAGCTATATGGTTCCCACTCTGTCTTGGGGATGGATAAGATTCAACAATGCTGGACCACCCATGCGTCCAGAAATACATAATGAAGGCAGTGTGATCTTGGGGTGCCATTCACATATACAGACTACCTCTGAATAAAAATAGAAAGCACTCATTTAACAGATTGAAGAAACAAAAACTGGCATGTCACCCAAGGGATGCTCAAAGCATGATTTATACATTGAAATCATTAATAGCAGGAATGCTTTGCTTCTAGGATGTGTGGGACACAGATCAACCACTAGTAGGAAACTCAGAAAAGCTATCATTTATACAGACTAGGAAAGGAAAGACTATTGAAAATATTCAAAAAAAGTTTGAAAACATGTTTTTTGAGTGTCAAGAAGCATCGATGAGGAGAATCATGCACTAACAAGAGTTCAAGCTGCCCAACTTAACAGGCGGGGAATTTGCAGCTCACGTTAGCAGTGCAGGCTCTACATGACATCTTAGACTATTAGCAACACCTTCCACCTTCCCAGCAGCTTGCCTGTACTTGGGGTGGTGCCAGAAAGGCTTCAGCTGCTGGGAGCCAATCAATTTAAACTGTAGGGTTTGAACTCATTGTTTGCCTCTGCTCAGTCCAGAACTGATAGCAGTCTTCCCTCTGGTTGGGACAGGGGGTACATAAGCGCTCTCTTCAGCTGGAGCTCACATTGCTTTGGAGCATTGACCCACCCACCTCCCCTTGTCAGGCGAGGCCAGCCTAGGAGCCTGAGTGGGATTTATCTCATCACAAGTTAGGGCAGTTGGCATGGGCCCTGGATCCAGGATAGCTATTACCAAAGCCTTTCAGCAATGGTGACTATGGGTGTTGCAAGGGGTACAGGACAGGAAGTGGGTGTGCTCTGTGCAGAAGGGCACACATCCACTGCACTCTTTGGTGGTCAGGTGGACACTGTGTTGGACACCAATAGCTTTGGCTGATCGAGCTCATTAGTCAACAGGCGAGTTAGCCAATGTCTGGATCTGGACCCTTGCGCAACGCCAACCCTGTAACATCTGTAGCCAATAAGGTTGTGGCCTTTTTTCCCCAGTCTTGGTGTGTGTGTGTGTTCCTTCCTGCAGCATATTCAGTCTTAAGCATGCAATCTTAATAGCTCAGGGCTTATTCTGTGAAAAATTCACCAAAAATGCTGTTTCCTGTGTAGAAAATGGTACTTTTCTGCACAAAAAACACACATAAGAATTTTGCACATTATAAGTCTCCAAAGACAGGATTTCCTGTGCAGAAAACACAATTTGCACAAAAAAATAATATTTTTAGAAAATATTTTCTGGGCAAAAAGGTCATTTGCAAATTTTGCACAGAATCATTTCCAAAATATGAATAATCTTTGAAGACTATACAGTTTCTGAAGACATTCTCACATCCAGAAGAAAACTGCTAAAATTTTGAGAATGAAATTAATAAAGACAAATTTGGTATCATTTATAGCATCAGGGTACAAAAAAATTACATTAATTGCATTGTGTTTGGCAGCAACATGTGTTATTGTTTCCTTTCCTAATGAATCAGTATCTGTTCTGCAACATCTGTGCTACAATTCTTTGTTGGCAATGGACTCTCAAGCAGGAAACATTCCAAACTCTGGCTTGACTTTTAACACAGTTCCAGCACATGACTAGGCCTGCTTCCATGTTACCTTGGCTGACCTTTGTTATAGCAACAGATTTTTCACTTCCTCTCATAGACACCAAAATAAAGGTTTTTGTTTTCCTTTAGATTTATATTTCTTATCTAATTGCCTGCCAGCCCTAACCCTGCTCCAGCAGGAGGAGGCTGCCTGCCCTGGGGTCTGACAGTTTGTTTCTGACCTATTGCTCTGACCTTTCCATTTGTTGGAAATAAATTTAGTATTCCTATATAGTATTCCTATATCTACACAGAGGTACAGCAAGATAATTTTCACTGGAGAGGCAGAGACAAAAACTGGGGCAGAAAGTCTGGGGTAGCAGTCACTGTAACAGACGCTGCTTTGGCAAAAAAAAAAAAAAAATCATCAATACAGCGTGTGACTATGGGGGCACAAAATGAGGGCTTTGGGCATCTATAGGAATTCTGTTCCCGAAATGAAATTTTCTTCAATAACTTGAAATGTCAGCTGAGCATTTGGAAACACGTTTTACACATCTAAAGCAAAGGGACAGGCAAAATTCTCAAGGGAATGTAAACCCAGCAAAAAGAAAACTTCTAGGCGTGAATGATTTTCAATGTCTCACTCTCTGCAATGCTAGAAATTTGGGGACTGCAGGCCAATTTTATTTAGGGAGGAGATTCTTATTTTGCAGGAAAGTGACCTTATTCATAGACATCCTCAGCTACACTCTTGCACAGGGACTTTTTAATTAGAAAGTATATTGGGAAGTTTTCAAAAAACCAAATCAATTTAAAATACAATACTGAAAATGAATTTTCACACACAGCATACAACATGTACATGCATGGAAAGATTTCCTTCTATGTGTCTAAAGTTTTTTAAAGTTCATGAAGTGTCAGTAGCAGGGTTTTGCAGAATTCTACCATAAATTTTTCTTTCAATTAAAATGCAAGAGACTTAGAGATTGAGGGACAACTTCATTGGAGAGCAGCATTTTTATTAGGAGAGGATGCCCTCATTTGCCCCTCCTGTTGCCACATCCCTGTTTGTACCTCTTTTAAAGTGTTGTACGATTGAAGTGCATTATTTAGAAAATAATCATGAAGATTATCCATGCTTCTGATGACCAATCATAAGAATAGACACTTTATGGGCCAACATGTATTATTATCAATGGTGAATTTTGCCTTTGGAATTTCAATCATTTTTCAAGAGCATGTTTTAGGACAGATAGACAGGATCAAATCTCCAGCTTGCTATGCACAAAATTACTAAAATAAAGAACTATGCAGCTGGTACATTTAGCACTTATTTCAAAAAGGCAATTGATGAAAGAGATATGTTTGTTGTAACACATAATTTTCTTTATCTAGGAGTCTTCCATTTTGTGTGTTTTCTTTTATGAACACTGGGAAAAAGTGATCTTCATTTGCATGTATGATTGCTGATGCACATGTCTTTGAGGGAAATCTCATTGGGGGAAGGAAAACAGATTCCTCTTCATGTCCACTCTGAGCCTAAACAGAAGAAATTTAGGCAACTGGAGTGCTCTTTCAGAAGGGTTGTACTGTCGTTGGGTTCCAGGGAGCACTTCCATTAAATCTTTTACTTAGGCCATTTCCGCACTACACTGTTATAGTGCCATTATTCCACTTTCAACATCCTGTGGAATTCTGAGGTTTGTAGTTTACTGAGGCCAAAGAGCTCTCTGGCTGAGAATTCCAAATAGTCCTCCCTAAACTGCAAACCCCAAGATTCCATAGGATGTTGAAAGTGGAATAATAGCACTATAACAGTGTAGTACAGAAATGGCCTTAATCTCAACTATTGTATTAGATGGGTAGTCCACTGAATCTCTTAAATTCTGCATAAAATCTTCTATTAAATCTGTATTACCTGAATGTTTGATCCACATTGGACACGGGTCCATGAATACAGGCACGTGTGTACAGATTTGTGATCTGAGGTCTGAAATCCACTAAGTTCTAACTGAATAAAAAATGAAAATGTATCATGTAGATCAGATGCTTATTACACTGAAGACTCCAAGAGCCAACTCATCATTTTCTATGAATTTGAGTGCACCTGTATAATAAAATAGCTATTTTTAAATCAGTTGTTTAAATCACTTTGGGAGGCATTCTGGGGTCTGTAAAAAGAACAAAACAAATTCCTACATTGAACATTTATTCATTTATAAATGGTATTTTTTATTTTCTGTTACATAGCTTTTAAAAACGTGGGAAAGAACTCTAGACTTGCCCTTGAAGATGAACAAGTAGTTAAAAGAGGACAAAGGAAACCAAGGCTATTTCTCAGCACTTCAGTTCTCCCAGCCATTAGATGTAAGATTTTAAATTCTACTTAAGATCTCTTCATTTGGTCTCCCTCTCTCTCTCTCTCTCAGTCTTGGAAATAATCTTTTCACTCATCTGCAGCAAAGAATGCCATGGACCTACAAGACAGATCAGAGGCTTATGCTGTCTACCCACAAATTGTAATTGCTTTTCTTGGTCTCACTGATGAAGTAAATCTCGGTTAACCTATATAAGCAGCCTGTCAAAGCACAGAAACATGTTAATATTCATGAACACCAGCATACCTCTCCACCTCTATTGTACACACACAACATTCTTAATATTAATCACCCAGCCAATGGGTATAGTTCTAAACATATTTCTGTTTCTGATGGCAACATCCAATGTTCCACAAATGCACATTCACTTGCACAATGATGCTTCCCCTGCTTCTCCTCCCACCACTGCACTCCTGCTTACAAACCCCCAAATCCACTAAAGAAGACTCCTCAACTCTTCAGAGAAGATTTTAGGACTGTAGGAAAAATGACCAATACCACTGGAATTCACTCTTTATCATATAAGCATTTGGTTAAATCTGTACATTTTTGATTTCAGATTGTATATGAAACTTCAGCAACACTTGCAAGACAATAGTAACACAATTCTACAAAGATTCCAGTGGCTTATCTATTGATACTAAATGAGGCACATTTAAATCCACATTGGTTTACAAGAAAGAACACAGAATTTCTACTCTGAAATGAGAAGTCAGTTGATATCATTGAAGAGTTAATGGTGAAAGAAATCAGCCAATCACCATCTATTGATTCTTTTCACCTTCATGGTACGGTGTTACAGCTGCACTACTAATTACTTTTTGTCATGTTTCTATTCCTTGGAAAGGAAGATACCTTAGGTTTGATGAAAACAGAATTAGACTTGAAAGTTTTGACTCAAAATGCCTTAAAATGTCCTGAGGAGGGGGTGAGCTTTAAAAGTACATTTGACAATATTTTTCTTTATATCCCTAAATTATGCCTCTCCTACCTGTTATGTTACTCTGGACATGTAACTTTGCTGTAGCCTTGCCCTCACCCCAACTGGTCTAGCAGAGGTAATTATGCTGTTTGTAACCCATTCCTTCCATAGGACTGCTATACCTAGTTCCTGGGGAAGAGCCACCAAATTGTCTTGATTTCCACAATTTTGTTTACAAATTTTGAAAGCACCTGGAATCTATTAGAAAATCCAACTTCACCACCTGGTGTGTGTGTGTGTGAGAGAGAGAGAGAAAGAAAGAGAGGCCATTTTCTCACTACACTGTTATAGTGCTATTATTCCACTTCCAACATCCTGTGGAATTCTGGAGTTTGTAGTTTTCTGAGGCCAAGGAGCTCTCTGGCTGAGAATTCTAAAGGCCACTCCGTAAACTGCAAACCCCAGGATTCCACAGGATGTAAAAGTGGAATAAAAGCATTATAACAGTGTAGGGAAGGAATGGCCAGAGACAGAGAGAAGATATAAAAGGTGTCTTTTGTATGTTGAAATCAAATCTAGTAATTAATGCAATAATAAAGGCAATGAAGTTGTGCCTACTTGAGAAAATTAAGGCAAGTAGGTCCAAATTCATATACCCATTTTACTGTCTCTCAGTCACTGGCTGATATTCAGTATCTTCCATTTACCAGAGAAATCCAAAGTGTAGCAACATACTAAAAGTAAGCTTATGAAACACATTTGAATAACTCAACCAGTTTTACACTGGGATTGAGTGGGGGTAGACCGGAGAATCATGGAAATTTTACGTAGACACAGACACAGACACAGACAGAACAATGTTTGCAGTAGTGGCTCATTTTGACTGGGAGCTGCTTTAAAAAAAAATCAGTTTGGTGGAGCCCAGTTTCCTAGGCTTGCACAATGGTAACGATGACATGGCTCAGAATTAATGAGTGGATACAGAAAACAAGGAGGGAAAAACCAAAGTTTCATAACATCTTGCCAACCTATTGGAAAAATGCAGAGGCACCATATTCAGCTGGCAGCTGTTGAATTATTAACCATGACATAACCACAGGAAAGAAAAGTTTATTAAACGCAGACCAAACTCTCATTTGTCTACAAAGTGCTACTTGAAATTAATGGGTATTTTTGGTGAATTTAGTTATGGAAAGTCTATTCAAAACCATTAGCTTCAGGTAAAGGGCACTGAAGAGACTTTTCAATATTACAGGGAGTTGCTGCTCAGCCTTTCCTCAGAGTATTATTTCCAAATCTTGTCTTATAAATATTTTTATATAACCATGTCTCAACAGGTATTTCAGGAAATGATCAAAATGCTGAATAATGCTAAAAACTCCCTCCTGCCATCAGTAGAAAAGAACAGAGGTCGGTTTGTATCTTGTAGCTCACCAAAATCAGTTTTTTCTATCCTTGAACAACTTCAGATATTCTAACAAGGAAGGAAAGAAGAATCACAAGCTTCCTGCTGCTAAAGTTCTGTGTTTGCCAAGAAAGGTAGATCATCTCCCAGGCTGGCTGATGTATTGGATCTCTTTTTTTAAATGTCAAAGAAGAAACAAGTCACAGTATTTCCAGTATGCAGCAGGTGAGATCTATTGCACAATTTCTTTTCTGCTTTCTGGAGTGATAGGTACTCTCTCATAAATGCTGGGCCAACATTCTTTCATGACTGATAGGGTATAATCTGTAAAATAGAAGACTTCCAAATGAGATGGGCTAATCACCTGAATAACTGGATCTGTTCTTTTTATATATTAATTTATTAAAACATTAAGTGGCTCCAAACAAATGGGTAATTAATAAAGCCAAACATGTGTTTAGGCCTCCTTGAGGAACTTGATAATCTAAATTCCCCTAAGAAATTATCTGGTTTATATTTCTTGAGTTGTCAGGTCAAGGGCCAAATTTCAGGGCCAAAAGTTGAGACCTAGGGAAGCCCCTAGTCATGCCACGGGGGCAATTCCTGGTGATGTCATTAAACATGGCACGTTAAACATCAACACAGTTGCACAGAGTATGCCATTCAAATAAAAACACTAAGGCCATTTCCGCACTATGGCTCCATCCCAGCAAGGGGACATGTTGAAGCCAGTCCCCAACGCATGCTACAGCATGACATCATTGCAGTCCCACTGCTGTCGTGTCCCCAGCCATTGCAATCACATATTATACTACTACTGAAAAAAATCTGGTAACAGGCCCCTTTCATGCAACAGTCACATCAGCTGGGGACATGCAGGAAGCATGGAAGTGCTATCATAGTGCTTCCTTCTTCCGTGCAGCACCGGAAGAGGCCAGCTGTATTGCAGAAGGAAGGAGCATGTCCCAAATGCTCCATCCCCCGGCAGCCAGCCAGGTGCAAAGGGGAGCATTCTGGACACGCTTCCATCCCAGCAACAGCACTGCCAGGATGATGCTGGGATGTCGTGGGATCCAGGTATGGTGTGGAAAGGGACCAAGTCTAACAAATGAGGTTACATACGCACATGTGCGCGCGCGCGACACACACACACACACACACACACATTTTTGAGGCAGTACTCTTGCCCTGAGATATCCTCCCCCAACCCCCGGGGACTAAATAAGAGGGGCCATGTAATCTGGCAATCCTATCTTACACCAATATGAGGACTGGAACATAACTGACCACAAAATTGTTCATTTCTTCAAAAGTTTCACTGATTTTTGCCAGTTCAAACTTTTTCATTGATATTCATATATATATGCATGCATGTGTATGAATAGTATTTTGAGGGGGAAAGTATACATTTCCATACACTTTTTGGGAGAAAATAAAGCAGTTGTATAACAGATGAAATGTTACAACCTGGGAAATTCATGGCTACTGAGCCATGGAACTGGGCCACGCACATCCTGCCAGTTTGATTCACCTCATAGACTTGGGCAACCAAAGCAGGGAAGAGGCATGCATGCTGATTTGAACTTGCTTCAGCAAAAGGTGAGACAAAAATGTAACTACATTTTCTAGATAGATAGATAGATAGATAGATAGATAGATAGATAGATAGATAGATAGATAGTATTTTAAAAGTATAAATGCAGATTAAAACAGGAGCTAATTATGATTAAAATGAAGATATGAGTGTACCACAGGATGTAAATAAAGCAGATTTGCACATCATTTCTGTGACTTTAAAGACCCACGTTTCAGTGGTTCTCAACCTGTGGGTCCCCAGATGTTTTTGGACTTCAGCTCCCAGAAGCCCTGAGCATTGACCATAGTGGCTGGGGCTTCTGGGAGCTGAAGTCCACAAACATCTGGGGACCCACAGGTTGAGAACCACTGCATAAGCTTAAGACAGATTAAGTGGGGGAAATGCAGCACAGAATAGATAGAGAGGTAGTACAGGAATACCTGGCCACACTGGATGAATTCAAGTCTCCAGGGCCAGATGAATTGCATCCTAGGATTTTAAAAGAACTAGCAGAGGTCATTGCGGAACCTCTTGCTATAATCTTTGAAAACTCTTGGCGGACCGGAGAAGTTCCGGCAGACTGGAGGAGGGCAAATGTTGTCCCCATCTTCAAGAAGGGAAAAAAAGAGGACCCAAATAATTATCGCCCAGTCAGCCTGACATCAGTACCTGGAAAGATCCTGGAGCGGATCATCAAACAGTCAGTTTCTAATTACTTAGAAAACAATGCCGTAATTACGAAAAGTCAAGATGGATGTCTCAAAAATAGGTCATGCCAGACTAATCTTATCTCTTTTTATGATAGAGTTACTTGCTTGATAGATGAAGGGAAAGCCGTGGACATAGTATATCTTGATTTCAGTAAGGCCTTTGACAAAGTTCCCCATGACATTCTTGCAAAGAAGCTAGTAAGATGTGGACTGGACAGGGCTACTGTCAGGTGGATTTGTAACTGGTTGACTGACCGTACCCAAAGGGTGGTCACCAATGGCAGATTCTCATCCTGGAGAGAAGTGACTAGCGGGGTGCCACAGGGTTCTGTCCTGGGCCCGGTGCTGTTCAATATCTTCATTAATGACTTGGATGAAGGAATAGAGGGCACGCTGATCAAATTTGCAGATGACACCAAATTGGGAGGGGTTGCTAATACGCCTGATGACAGGATCAAAATTCAAAAGGACCTGGACAGATTGGAGAGCTGGGCCAAGGCTAACAAAATGAATTTCAACAGAGAGAAATGTAAGGTCCTACACCTAGGCAGAAAAAATGGTATGCACAAATATAGGATGGGGGACACGTGGCTGGCTAACAGTACGTGTGAAAGGGATTTAGGAGTCTTCATAGACCACAAGCTGAACATGAGTCAGCAGTGTGATGCGGCAGCCAAGAAGGCCAACGCAATTCTTGGTTGCATCAATAGGAGTATGGTGTCCAGATCGAGGGAGGTATTGGTACCACTTTATTCTGCATTGGTTAGACCTCATCTTGAATACTGTGTCCAGTTCTGGGCACCCCAATTCAAGAAGGATATGGATAAGCTGGAGCAGGTCCAGAGGAGGGCAACCAAAATGGTGAGGGGCCTGGAAGCCATGCCCTATGAGGACAGACTTGGGTATGTTTAGTCTGCAGAAGAGAAGGTTGAGAGGGGACATGATAGCCATGTTTAAATATTTGAAGGGGTGTCATGTCAAGGAGGGAGTGGGCTTGTTTTCTCCTGCTCTTGAGACCAGGACAAGGAGCAATGGACGCAAGCTGCAGGAGGGGAGATTCCGCCTGAACCTCAGGAGGAATTTCCTGACAGTCAGGGCTGTCCGACAGTGGAATGTGCTGCCACAGAGTGTGGTGGAGTCTCCTTCTTTGGAGGTTTTTAAGCGGAGGCTGGATGGCCACTTGTCGGAAGTGCTTTGAGGGTTTTCCTGCATGGCAGGGGGTTGGACTGGATGGCCCTTGTGGTCTCTTCCAACTCTACATTTCTATGATTCTATGATTCTAATTGACAGTGTCAATTACTGAACACAAATTTCTCTTCTTGGCTCCATTGCACCTAGACCCAGAAGCAGATGATAGGCCCACTTGTCCATCCAAAATGCCATTGTTGTGGAAGTGGAGGGAGAGATGAAGTGGCAATGTCTGCTGGACTTAATACTCTCCTACAGCCACTGCCTTTTCCCTTTTGTTTTCATGTCTCAATTACATTCTAAGCCTGAGGGGAGGAAACTGTTTTATTGTTCTTGTAGTTATAAGGCCCCATGTACAGGATGGCATTACATGAATTATATTATATAATTTTAATAACAATAACAATAAAGGTGTCATCACTGAATTTCATAAAGCCTTAAATTCATCAGATACGACAGGTCAGCGACAGAGTACAAGCTTTGCATACAGAAACTCCTAAATACAATCCCAGATATTTTCAATTAAAAAATGATAAGATAGCCAACGTAGTGCAGTGGTCTGAGTGTTGCACTATGACTCTGGAGACTGTGGTTTGAATTCCCTCAGCCATGGCAATCCCCTGGATGACCTTGGGCAAGTCACACTCTCTCAGCCTCAGAGGAAGGCAAAAGCAGTTCCCTTCTGAAGAAATGTTGCCAAAAAGACTTCATCATAGGTTTGCCTTAGGGTTGCCATAAGCTGGAAAAGATCTGAAGGCACACAACAACAAGATAACTAAACTGGGAGAGAACTCTGCCTAAGGCCTCAGAAAGCTAGTCAGAGCAGCTTCCTCAACCTCTCTTATGTTAGGGTCAAGTGCAACTATCTGATCAAGACTCTGGCCATTTCTGCACTAGCCTGTTACAGTGCAATAATTCCACTTTCAACATCCTCTGGAATCCTGGGGTTTGCAGTTTTGGGAGGGGCCAAGTGGCCCCTCCCGAAACGGCAAACCCCAGGATTCCAGAGGATGTGAAAGTGGAATCATCGTGCTGTAACAGGCTAGTGAGGAAATGGCCTCTGACATTTATTGCTTACGATTTGAGAAACATTAATTTGGTGGACTATAGCTCCCAGAATCTAGGGGCTATGCTGGCTGGGGAATTCTGGGAGAACTAGTTTTTAAAAGGAATGTTTGCATACTGTAATTAAGATGCAGTTTCATCATGGCAAAGAAACAAACAAAATAAAGAAGTTACTCGTGCCACTAGCATTTTTGGAAAGTGAACAGTGCAATTTTTCAGGTTAGGAATACAACTTCTCTCACTTCATTCACGATGGTCTTTGGCCATGGCTTCAAAAACCACAGCATTAGGCAATTGAAAGTTCCTTCTCATATTGGATGGTTTATAACTAAACACAACAACTAATGAAATTGTTGGAAATAATTATTGGCTTAGCTAATTCTGATTTAAGTCAAAAATATTTGTCTGCTCAGGAAGACAATTAAGGATTAGTTAAACTCTCACCCAAGCACTTAGAATCATAGAGTTGGAAGAGACCCCAGGGGCCATCCAGTCCAACACCCTGCCATGCAGGAACACCCTCAAAGCACTCCTGACAGATGACCATCCAGCCTCTGCTTAAAAACCTCCATAGAAGGAGACTCCACCACACTCTGAAGCAGCATTTTCCACTGCCAGACAGCCCTGACTGTCAGGAAGTTCTTCCCGAGGTTCAGATGGAATCTCCTTTCCTGCAGCTTGAATCCATTGCTCCTTGTCTTAAGCCATTTCCGCACAAGGCTGTTATAGCGCTATGATTCCACTTTCAACATCCTATGGAATCCTGGGGTTTGTAGTTTGGGGAGGGGCCACCCAGCCCCTCCCAGAACTCCAAACCCCAGAATTCCATAGGATGTTGAAAGTGGAATCACAGCGCTATAACAGCCTCGTGCAGAAATGGCTCTAGCCTCTGGAGCAGCAGAAAACAAGCCCACTCCCTCCTCGACATGACATCCCTTCAAATATTTAAACATGGTTATCTTGTCCCTTCTCAACCTTCTCTTCTGTAGACTAAACATCCCCAGCTCCCTACGCCACTCCTCGCAGGGCATGGCTTCCAGACCCTTCACCATTCTGGTTGCCCTCTTCTGGACATGTTCCAATTTGTCTATATCCTTCTTGAATTGAGGTGCCACGAACTGGACACAGTATTCCAAATGAGGCCTAACCAATGCAGAATAGAATGGTACCATTACCTCCCTCGATCTAGACACCATAGTCCTATTGATACAACCAAGAATCGCATTGGCCTTCTTCTTATACAATATCCTGTATTATTATAATTAAGTGAAATGGATACAATATCGTGGTTTATTATAATTAAGTGAAATCTCCATTTCAGCATTTTGTGAGGGAGGGAAGGAAGGAAGAGAGGGAGGAAGGGAGGGAGGGAGGAGGGAGGGAGGGAGATGACTTGCTAATCTCCACTGAGTCTGAAATTCTACAAATTTTGTGGGCAATAGAATAGAAATTATGTTTTTATTTAACTAAGCGTGTGGCTGTTAAAGATATCAAGGAGCACGCATGTTGTCATGATTCAGCCACATTATAACAGACAAAGTTAGCACTGAGAGAGGACTTTTAGACAGGAGAAGTGGCTGCTCCCAGGTTCTGCCACTCTGTTTCTAGGAAGCAGATTGGACTCACGCCTTGTTATCCTTCTGTTGGTTACCAAAGAGTTTTTTAGTCTGACAAGCTTTGGGGACTGGTGGTTGTGATAATGGAGTTTCCTATTATCCAGGTAACAGTGCTTGAGGGAGATAGTTCTCCCTTCAGGCATATAAAGGATTAATGGGCTAGGTAACATTTATTGGGATTCAGCATCATAAGTCACGAGAGATAGTTGCCCAGTTAGGGGGAGAAAGGTGAGAATCTTTGAGATGCTTCAATGGAGAGTTATAAAAATCCCTGAGAGACCACAAGGAAAATGAGAACAAAGGAAAGATCCAAGACATCAACAAAGGGGCAAAGGCCAACAAGCCTGTCTCTTGGCTACCTCAGCATACCATCTCAGAAATGACTACCTGCTGTGAGTAGCTTAGAATGTTATCTAGTTAGCTGCATTAGGTTTTTCTGTTATTTTGGAAGTCTGGCTGATCAGAGGAATCTATCTATATTTGTAACTACTAAGCGTACCTGGGAGTTGGAGCCTCTTATGAATAATATTTCTTTTGTTTACCTTGCATGTCTTACAATAAATACTTTTCTGTAAAAGCCTCTCTGTTTCTCCTCCATTCCCACGGGTTCCTTGGCAACACACGTAATTAGGCTTCTCACACCTAGAGAAGGGGGTGGAGGGAAGGAAAGGAAAGGGATCTTTAAGCATAGAGACTGGCAAGTCCCAGGCAATGCCCCACAGCGTTGCTGTAGATCAATTAATCCAGTGGGTGGTGGCATCTTGTACTTAAGAGAATTTGAGGGAAGTTCCTATCTCCTGTTCAAGGGCAGAAGTCAGCATTGAGGGGGAGAGGAGACCCCCCCATCTCCCCAGAGGTTCATAAGACAGGGCTTATAAATAGCATTCCATTCTCCTCTTTAACTGTTTTATCATTATTTTTATTGATGTTCCAAATAATTTCAATGTTATAGATAGATGAATTACATCATAGCAATAATATTTTGCATGTTGTTTTAATTTTCCAAGCTGCCTTGAGTCCTTGTTTTGGGGAAAAGAGGGGGATATTAAATAATTGAATAGATGGATGACTGGTGTAGTAGCAGTGTGAGTATTGGACCGAAACTTGAAAGATCCAAGATCAAGTCCCCACTCAGCCATGAACACCCCCCCCCAACCTTGGTGCAGTTACCCTTTTATTCAACCTGACCTTCCTCCTAGGGTCATTAGGAAAATAAAGCAGGGATATGGAGATCATATGTGCTGCCTTGAGCTTGCCAGAGGAAACTAACTAGGCAATTGCTTGAATCCTGGATCTTCAAACCAGTCCTGTATCTTGATACTAGCAGAGGATTTTCCTTTGATCAGAAGATGCCCAACTGGCCGAAAGGATTCTGCTCCCTGAATGCAGAATTTTTTTTTCCTATCTTTGTCCCCTGTATAGTGTATTCTATAAGACATTTTATTTGTCCAATGCGCCTTATAATATTGGATTGACTGAGTCATTCGTCTGCATGCTAACATCTCAATTCTCTCAGGTCAAACCCCTTGTTACTTTCCAGATGAGTTCATAAGGCGGAGTATTCCCTACTGATGGGAAACAGATGGGTGCAAACTTTTCAGCTGGTTCTCTTATCCCTCCCCATCCCCTCATAAAGTTGGTCTTCCAAAATAATGAAAGAAAGGAAAATGCACATAGATATTAGTAAGTGCCATTCACTCCTAGATTTTTCATTATGTGATACTGTTGAGTTCCATTTTCTGTTAATTTATGTTCCCATCAGATCTTGCAGACATTCATGATTTAACTGGCTAGGATTTTGCTGAATAGCTGAGTTATCTTTTTAAAGCATAAAACTGAACATATTAGCCCGGCATCATTTACTATATTGTAGTTAGCATATACCATAGCACAATTATTTATATTTTGCTTTTCATGGGGAGAACAATCTCTCCATTCCCTCTCCCCCCCCAAAAAGAGACCAACATAGGTAGATTTACGTCCCCAGTTTTTCACTCATACAAACTAGAGTCATTCCTTTAAAACAAATTGCTTTATTGCATTTCCAAAAACTGTTAATAGCAATATTCTTGTTTTACCCACAGGAATATATTTTTCTTCATAAAGCCATTAATTAGGACAAATCAGTGTGATGCTTAGAAGTTTTGGCTCTTAAAATATTGCTGAAATATCATTTCCTGCATAATGTATTATTTATGTATTTTACATCTAGAAAATGTGGCCACTGACCACATTAAGCATTATGAAAAGAAATTAAAAGCTCATAAAGGAAAACAAATCTAACAAGTGTCCAGATAACATCTAGAGCCTTGGCAGAATTACCTAAATTTAAATGTTGCTTGATCCTAGTTCTATAAGTTATCACACACATAGTGATTTAACCAGGATGTTTTAACCACAGCTACTTAGCTCAGGATATAACTGTTGTAATAAAAACCATTCTAGCAAAGCATATTTTCAAAACAGAAGAACGCCACCCCTGCATAGAGTCTGTTCAGAGACACATGCTTTACTTCACTGGAAAGTGAGCTGTCGAACAGTCTGCGTTTTAAAACACAAGATCTAAAATGTAATGACAAGGGCTTACTTTATTGTTCTAGGTTGCTGTCTTTTGGATTCCCAAAGCAGATAAAGAAGACAGATGAAAATGAAAAATGTTTTAACTTCATTTGACCTGGAGATAACTTTGATAGAATAAGAAAGTTACTGTGGTCAGTAACTTCCAATAATAGATGACTGGGATAACTAAAATGATAAAGAAAATATCACCCTCTTCTTTTATATATTTTGTTGGTGTTGTTGTTGTGTGCCTTCAAGTACTTTTTGACTTATGTCCATCCTAAGGCGAACCTATCATGAGATTTTCTTGGCAAGATTTGTTCAAGATGTGTTTGATACTCTCTGCCTTCGTCTAAGGCTGAGAGTATCCTCTAACATTCCACAGATGAAAACTGGGATATCTGTGTCCAAGCACCATCAGAGTGTGCTCAAAAAAGGCAAAAGTTATTAATGAAGAAAAACACACAGGCTAGGAAATGCTGCAGTGCTTTGTTTTTGGTTGAATCTACAAGGAAGGTCAAGATTCCAGCCCCTCTTTTCCTCTCCCCTGAGTGCAAAATATGGGCCTTCCTGCCCTACACTCTTATAGTGCTATAATTCTACTTTCAACCTCCTGTGGAATTCTGGGGTTGGTAGTTTACTGAGGCCAAAAAGCTCTCTGGCTGAGAATTCTAAATGTCCCTCCCCAGAATACCAGGTTTCCATAGGATGTTGAAAGTGGAGCGATAGCACTATTACAGTGTAGTGCAGAAATGGCGTATTTCTGCACTTTGAATTCAACTTGTAGCAATTGAAGTAAACAGAGGACAAAGAGAGAAAGTGGAAGGATGAGAGAAAAACTGTGACATTTTAAAAGCAGTTGAAAAGTGAGAAGATAATGGATTAATCAGGATTGTCCCTGCCAAATCAGTACAGCTGGGAAGGAGGGTATGTAAAACATGCTACATTAGCCAGACTCACAAGAAGTAGAAAGATGGAAAGAACCACCAGCTGCCCCTAGAATTCCATTCACTTCAGTGAAATGTGTGCAAAAATAAATGTACATAAAAAAAAACAATCAGGGTCCCCCCCACCCGTTTGCTAAGCCCCCAAACTAAGTCAGAGAATTTAAAATGGTTATTTATAACTTAAGAAACAATTTAAAAATAACTTTGTCCTCATTTCTGGTTTGTGATTTTCCTTGTAAGATCGTTGTCAATTTATCCATGTCTCTAAGTTCTATTAGTTTTAATAACCAATCTTCTGTTTCTGGTATCTGCTTGTTCTTCCATAATTTGGCATATATGATCCTGACGGCAGTGATCATATACAGAATTATTCTCCAATATTTAAGTTTTGCAGATTTATCTAATCTGTGAAGCATATTTAATAGGAATATTTCAGGTGATAATGGGATATTTGCTTGTAGCATGTTGGATATTATTTCCTGGATCTTTTTCCAATACGTTTTGGCTCGTTCACAAGTCCACCACAGATGGTGAGAGGTCCCATTTCCTATTCTGCATTTCCAACAATTGTTTCCCTTAGTTTTGTATATCTTACTCAATTTTACTGGATCTAGATACCATCTATGCAACATCTTTAGAACCAGAAATGAGGAGGAATGGAATCCTATTAAGAAGTATATTTTTAAGTGGGAAAATGATTCATAAGAAATTCGAATCTGAGATTGATAAGGTAGGTTCTCAAAGCATAGATTAAAGCTGATAAAGACAAACAGATAAGATCATATGATAAAGTATCAATATTTATTGTACTTTAAGTTTCAGAGGAAAGGAATAACTGAGATAAATCAGCTTACAAAGATAAATTAAAAGATACAGTATACAGCTGACATAGGTACAGCAGTAGATACTACAAAGCTAACGGTAATTTATCAGAACGAAAACAAAAAAATAAAAAGTAAAGTGAGGATCAACAAAGAGGATGATAATAAAATGAACTAAGGGGAAGTAGGGAAGTAAAATAATATTATACACAACTTGAGAAGATCACATATAACAAATCAAGTGCGTAAGTAACGAATGTTTGGCTACAAATTAGAGATGTATGATGCACTGCAACTACTAATTACATTGTTTATTTATCACAATGTCAATCTTTCTTTAAAATATTGTAACACTATTATTAATTTTGCCTTTAGATGTTCTGACTTATATCACAATTTTATGTTCAAGATATAAATTTCATGTTCAAGATATAAATGAATAAAGAATAAATTTTTAAAAAATAACTTTTGTGAAAAGCACTGTATTAAAATCCAATGGTGATCCTTAGGATTCCAAACACTGAAAGCATGTGGGGTGTGTGTGTGTGTGAAATAGAATATTATTTAGAACCCTCAAAGGAACACTAGAGAAAGGTCCATGCAATGAGAAACCACTGGGAGAAGAGGAACAGAGAACTGTTGCCTAGGACTCCCCATTCACTTAAACGGGACAGGCTTGTTTTCCGCACTAGCCTGTTCTAGCGTTGATTCCCCTGTAAACATCCTATGGAATCCTGGGGTTTGCAGCCTCGGGAGGGGCAGGCCGGCCGGCCCCTCCTGAGGCTGCAAACCCCAGGATTCCATAGGATGTTGAAAGGGGAATCATAGCGCTAGAACAGGCTAGTGCGGAAATGGGCAAGGTTTGCTGTTCTTCTTGTTACTTATGTTGCTTCTGGAATGCTCAACATTCTGGAATGCTCAACATCTTGGAAAAGTTATTTTTAGACTACAACTCCTAGAATTTCCCCCAAACAACTTGGTCAATGGCCATGCTCACTGGGGATTCTGAGACTGTTGTCTGAAAATGTAACCTTTCCAAGTCTTGTAGCTAGGATGTGATCTTCTTCAGACTAAATCCCATTTCTCACCTATCATGCCATAAACGCCATCCAATATTTTCTCTTATGCTGGTGGAGTTTGGCAAGTGCAAGAGCACTCCTACACCAAGCATTTTTTTTTCTTTTGGCCTAATGTTGTCTTCCACACCTAGGAGAGGGAGCTTTAATAGCAACATCATTTCATCCAGTGAGTATAATTGGTGCATACTGTCCTTCTGTTAGAAGACTCGGTCTCAATCCTATAGGCACTTACCTAGGGGTAAGCCTCCCTCTAATCCAGTGGTTCTCAACCTGTGGGTCCCCAGATGTTTGTGGACTTCAGCTCCCAGAAGCCCCAGCCACTATGGTCAATGCTCAGGGCTTCTGGGAGCTGAAGTCCAAAAACATCTGGGGACCCACAGGTTGAGAACCACTGCTGCTAGGCATTACATCTGAGTAGATATGGACAAGACTGCACTGTTAGGCTGCCATTCCTGTGCAAATGATTTAAGAGCAGGTCTTCTGGAAGTCAGCATTAATTCAGTGCAAGCAAGATGTGGTTTGCACCCTTAGATATCAGCATGTTCTTTCAGAGCTTGAAAGGACCTCTACCCCAGGGTGAAGAAAAAGCTTTCCTAAATAGATTAAAACTATACATAATCTAAAAGGAACATCAGAAAAGCCTCCTGTGCATAAGATGTTTATAGGAACAGATGTTTGAGATGATACAGAAAGTGAAAGCCTTTATGATGGCTTCCCTGAGAATGCAGAGGATTTATAGTCTGAACAACATTAGAGAATTCAGAGACAGCAAATATCACTTGCATGGGATTACAGCTCCAGATGGAATAAGTTTTTTAAAAAAAAGCAAAGAAAAGAAAGCAAGAAATCTCTCACACGCTCATCGGTAAAATAATGAAAGCAATGGCACAGTTGCTATTTGGACCCAGTGCTCAGAGTAATACAGCCCTAAGGACCAAAACACCACACTTATTGTTTTAAAAATATATTGGACTACAAGAATACGACTTAGTTGGTATCATTTTGGCTGTAATCCTATACCCACTTACTCAAGAATAAACCCCACTGCAGTTTGTGGAATTGACTTCAGGACAAGTATATATAGAATTGTACTGTTACACAAAAATAAGCCTCTCTATTCAGAAATCTCTGTTCTCAGTGGGACTTGCTCTCCCATTGGAGATTGGCACAGAATTGCAGCCTTAATCTGGCCACAATTAGGTGTTTTGTTTTGTTTTTAATTTGCCAGAATTTGAAATTTGCCAGGAACAGCCAAGGCAGAGGAAATGGATTCAAGGCATGTCTCGGAACAACGGCTGTGGACTGCAGCTTAAAGGTTAGATATCTGTTTGAAAGGCCTTCACCAATACTTCTTCTTCCTCCTTCTTCATCATGACCACCATCATTAACAAATGCATGTCTTTTAGGATAATAAAACAGGAGATATTTTGGATTCCAAAAAAGTCAGATTTTGCGAGCTACAAGTCCTGTTGCTACAATTTATGATTTGATTTCTCAAGCGTGAAGCCTTTCCCAAGCACTGAGTGTGCTTCAGTGGGTCATGCCAATGTCTGTTTTTATGGCATTGTTATTCCTTAGTATGACTCAATGGAAAAGGTTGACAACTGTTCGTCTGTATAAATAAAATCAGGTACCACCTTTCTGAGGAAATAGCTAGCAATGGCATTGCTGTTACAGTTAAGTTCTCCTCTTGGATTTTATTTCATTTTATATAGTACTCATTCCATCCCAGCTTTCCCTCTTGAAAGCCAGGCTCGCTTTATTTTCATGCAGCTATGCTGTCCC
This sequence comes from Iguana delicatissima, assembly GCA_948472985.1. Lineage (NCBI taxonomy): Eukaryota > Metazoa > Chordata > Lepidosauria > Squamata > Iguanidae > Iguana > Iguana delicatissima. Next base: position 222,261 of record CAOKZL010000312.1, read on the forward strand.
CTGTCATCATGTATCTTTCCTTGACACAAGTTCAAGTAGTGTGCTGCCCAGAATATAATAGACCAGAGCTCTTAAACACTGCAGTTCAAGTCAGGATTTCTTTTTTTTTTAAATGGAGTTGTTACAATATAGCTCTGAAGACAGAGACAATAGTAAACTGTTGCACAAGGGATATACATGCTGGTACAGTTTAAGTTCTTAACCTTTTCTTTACCAGGGGCCCCCTTTGAATATCTTTTGTTGGTGCACCCCAAGACTTAAATTAAGATTTAAAATACTAAAGTGTATCTTTTTTAAAAAAAAATAACCTATAAAGTATATCAAATATTTATTCTAAATTGCTCATCGTGGGTCTTCAAATTGGGAGAGAAGGGGGAAAATGAATAAATGCACACTTCCCTCAGAGGTGGTAGAGGGGGAAAGGTTTTTCTTCCTGCCAGTTTAAGGCTGGAGTGGGTGGAACAGCAACACCAGCCAGCCAATCAGCATTTGCCCTTCTCTCTCTCTCTCCCCCTCCCCTCTTTTCAAGTTATCTAGTCTACCAGAAATGCTCAAACGCCCCACTTTTATTTTTGCCTACTTTGCCAGGAGGAGACAAGACTGAGTCCAGTGAGGAAGGAAGAAGAGGGAAAGGCAAGGAAGTGGGGGTGTTGAAGCAACGGCTCTCTAAAAGACTCCAAGCATGCCTCCTCATTTCCATTCATAAGTGCACACACTCTTATCTGAATCAACTGGTGACTTATTTTGGCAACAGTGATCAATCGATCCAAGTGGAATCTTCAATGCTGTGTGGTGGCCAACTCTGAAAAAGATTAACAGGGAGGAGTGGAGCCAAATAGGAAAAGGGGGCGCTGCTATAGCAGATGCTACCCCCTGGAAAGACACTGTAAGTTGGAGTGAGGGATCACCGTTGGCAAAATAAGCCACCACTCAATTCAGATGAAAGTGTGTGCACTTTTATTAATGTAAATGAGGAAGTACATTTGGGGTCTTTTCTAGAGGGATTGCTTCAACCCCATTTTGCCTTCAACCCCCTTTTGGAGGTTTGTGTATTTTGTTTCGTTTTTGCCTTTTTCCCTCCCTCCTTTGCCCACTTCAGCCTCCTGGAGAAGAAGGCAAGAATTGGGATGTCCTGAATGTTTCTGATAGTACACTGGACTGCTCTAAGCTGGAAACAAAGGGAGGGAGAGAAAAGAGGAAGGACAAATGCTGGCTGACTGGCTGGCTGGCTAGCAGGCAGAGAAGCAGCTCTGTTGTCACTCAGCTGCTTTACCTTCCTCCACCCTGCAGCAGAGTAGCCACATGACAGACAACTCACAGGCCCAGTCAGCCAGCAAGTCTCCTTGTCTGCGTCTTTTTGCCTTTCCCTCCATTGTGCGGGTGGAGATGGGTTGAGCAGCCTTTGAGTCTTTCATGGACCTCCTGAGAGGGCATCACAGACTCCTGGGGAATGGTGGACCCCAGGTTAAGACTGTTGCCATCATTGCTATCATCATCATCATCATCATCATCTCCTCCTCACCATTAATATACATGGTGCTGTAGCAAAATAAAGTAACAGAAACAGCCCTGCCAGTCTAATAGAGTGCAATCTCAACTACCTAATAGGCTGCAATTCCATATCTGTTTACTTGGGAGTAAGCTCCTCTGGAGCACCATGAGATTTAATTCTAACTCAGATATGAGCAATAATGGGGAGCTGGAGGACTGCATTGGTCTCCCATGGGAACTTGGAGCTCGCCTGCCAGACAAAGAGGCTGAGGGAGGAGGCGGGGCGGACCTAATAATGCCGCCCCGCCCCCTCCCCCTGGGGGCCTCTTCTCGCGAGAGGGCGGCAAAGGCCGCATGGGCGTTGGGAGATGAATTCCCCAAGACTGAGACTCAAGGCAATTTACAGGATTAAAAAAATAATAATGATACAGTAAAACCACATGCATCTAAAAACATATGAAATATTAGGATGAAAATACTATTAAGCTGTCCATAAAATTAAAACCATGTAAAACATTAATTTAAAAACATAAAATAAAAATAGTCCAGTTAACTTTAAAAAAAAGCCCCTTTCTATATAAAACAATTAGTTCCTAAATGCCAGCTGGAATATAAGAATCTTCACTTGATGGTGAAAGGACAGGAAGGAGGGAGCCAACCTAGCTTCCTAGGAAGAAAGTTCCACGATTTTGGGCAGAAACAGAGAAGGCCCTCTCCTGTATTCCCTCCAGATGTGGTTGTGAAAGTGTGGTAGGAACCAATGACATCTTGATGGCACCAAGGGACCATTCACACCACACAATTATAGTCTACTTTAAGTGCCTTGTTTCCATCCTATGGAATCTTGAGATTTCCATTTTACAAAGAGATATTTGGAATTCTCAGCCAGAGTCCTCCTTTGATGCTTTGACCAAATTACAAACCTCAGGATGCCATAGTATGGGTCCATGGCAGTTAAAGTGGAATCACAGAGCTACATTTGTGTAGCGTGATCTCAACATCTTATCATTTTGTCAGAACAGCTTTGGCTCCTATACAGAATCAGAGACAGAGGAAATTTAAGACACTACACATATCCTCCTTTCGCCTTCTTGTGTCAAGACTGAAGTGGAAGCGTGCACATCTCCTCCAAGAGAAAACACACATATAGAACTCATGCTTTATAACTTTGGAAGACCAACATGAGTTCACACTTCAGACACTGCATACAAAATAAGTCACTCTCTGCATGAGCAACTATTTTTCCTGGCCCTACCATGGACTCAGTAACGTACTTCAATCCTGAGAGCAAGTGGATCATTTACAAGAAAATCATTTCGCTATGAAAGAGTCTCTTGAGTACTGTTAAAGCATATCAGTCTTCACAATTGTACAAGCTAGAGGTTCTGTAATGAAATTTCAGTAACCTACCAGTCAAGGATGGCATCTGACATTCAAAAGGTTCAGATAATTAAGATGTTGTTACCTATTTATAGCAATGTGCACAGACTTTTAGCATATGTTAGGGATGTACAAAGAACATCAATAATCATCAGGGCTGAATAACCAAGGTTGAGATGGTGTGAAAAACATGTTCCACTCATAAGTCATCACCTGTTCATTAAATAGTTTTAATTTTAACTGTCAATATTGTTCAAACCCAATTAAATTTTCTACTTCAAACTTTTAAAAACTAGATTTATCTATTTATTGCTTTCCATGACAAACCTACAGATTTCCACATTGTCTTGATCACCACATCCTGCTAATGTCAGACTCTGAAATGTCACAAAGTGTTGCCATGGAAATGTCAATACAATCTAACTCCCTGAACATATGAGACTGTTAAAAGAAAAATACCTGGAGATTACAAATAAAACTAATCCTAACGTAAGCGTTTCACAACAATTATTCACCAAACCATTTAGAAACCATTTCTGTGTCTCTGAATATTGTTAGCTTGTCCAAAAGTACCTGCAATTACATTTCATTTTTTTAAAAAAGCTTGCAAATACAAGACATCTCTTTGAGACTTTGGAAGAGTTGGTGGTTTTACTGCTTAAAACAACTGAATGCAATAAAGTCCTTCAACTGTTCTAAAGTATTTAAGTAGGTACATGAAAGAAAGATAGCCTCTGTTCTTTTAAAAGTCAGAGATATCTCTAAAGAGATATAGACAGGCAGAAGAGAGATACAGAGAAATAGAGAGAAAAGGTATCAATCCTATTTTCTTCCCTAGGATGTTAAGCATGGAGGGTGATTTCTGAAGAGAGCATGTAGCTTAGAAACCATTTCTTAGCATTTTATGTCATTCAAAATTAGGCAATAATTTCTGAAAATTTTCTTAATAGTAAAGTACTTGCACACAAAGAGTAATAAAAACACCCTTCAGAAGCAAACAAATGCAGCTGAAAAGGAAGCTATTCTTGACACAGTAATCATCTATTTGTCGTTGTGTGCCTTCAAGTCACTTGTCACTTATAGCGACCCTAAGGCACACCTATCACAGGGTCTTCTTGGCAAGATTTTTTCAGGGGAGGGATTGCCTTTGCCTTCCTCTGAGGCTGAGAGAGTGTAACTTGCCCAAAAGCACCAAGTGGGTGAGCAGGGATTCAGACCCTTGCCTCCAAAGTCATAGTCCAGTGTTTCAAGCCACTATACCACAGTTTAAAGCATCTGCCTGTTCTGCTATGCTATGCTATGTTGTCATACATATAAACATGTTTAAGATCTCACAGTCATCAAACTTGGCATGTTATCTAAAGGGATCAAAATAATGACTGCCTAAAGACTTGGACAAAGTCTGTTAGCTATTCCAACTACTTCTGCAACAAGCACTTAAGACTCCTGTAATTTTTGCTCTAGAAGGTGCATTTATGTACAAATTTTGACCAAGCTTGGTCTTTAGACTTAAGTCATTTCCACACTAGACTGTTATAGTGCTATTATTCCACTTTCAAGATCCTATGGAACCTGGGGTTTGCAGTTTAGGGAGGGGCCAGGTGGCCCCTCCCAAAACTGCAAACCCCAGGATTCCATAGGATGTTGAAAGTGGAATAATAGCACTGTAACAGTCTACTGCAGAAACGGTCTGAGACTTTAGAAACATCCATGCAAGTTTAGGATCAAAAAACAGACACTGGACCCTTTTCAGAAAATTGCTGCTTTGGCTCCACTGGACGGTGTCAAACAAATTTCAAAGACTGTAGGTGCTACCAGTCAAACTTTTACTTCATCAGAATCATAAGTGAAATCATCATCATCAACCTTGGCAACGTGAGGATATACTTGATAGTAAGAATATAAGACACGCCTTGTTGGATTAGACAAGGAAGAAGAAGAAGAAGAGGAGGAAGAGGAGGAGGAGGAAGAGAAAGAAGAAGAAGGAGGAGGCAGTAAATCTATGTTGTTGCCCTAGTTTCTACAGTGACTAGCCAGCAATGTCTGGGTAGAACTAGCCCAAACTCACAGAGGCCAAGGACAACATGGTGGTCTCTCCCCACTCCATGTGTAGCAGCCACTTTATCTAATGGTTGAGTTGCCCTTCACTAAAGGTGAGTGGATTGTATGTTCTGTTGTATATCACTTCTTTAAGAAGCAGGATCAGAAATGCTCAGCGCTAGCAGGCTTCATGGGGAGAATTCAAGTGAATGTTTACAGGTCTGCACTGAAGTTAGTAGAAACAGCTGAGGTCTGCGTCTATTTCTCAGAAGTAGGATAATTCTGGGACTGTCTCATGGTCCCCTGAAGTCAGATGTTGCTCTGTGTTTCTGGAGATGTAATAAATAATGACTGGCATCCTGGTCATCTGGATGTATAATCTTGTTACTGTTGGAGATTCATGTTTACAGTCATTAACGGCCAAGCATGACCTTGACATCTGCATGGGAATTTGTGCTGGAAAATGATGTCTTGTTGTATTAATCCAAGCAGTTGCAGCAGGACCGTGAGAGGTCTTCCCAACTGCCTATTCTCAATCGGTGTCCTGGCACGTTGGATCTGTGGCACATTGGAAACACCACAGCTGATGTGATGCCAGCTGAAAAGGTGGGTTTGTGGAGAGGAGGTGGCATCATCTGACACGAAACTACACTCATACTACACTCTTATAGTGCTATTATTCCACCTTCAACATCCTGTGGAATTCTGGGGTTTGCAGTTTACTAAGGTCAAAGAGCTCTCTGGCTGAGAATTCTAAATGCCTCTCCCTAAACTGCAAATCCCAGGATGCCATAGGATGTTGAAAGTAGAATAATAGCACTATAACAATGTGGTATGGAAAGGCTCATAATTACAATGACTGAATTCCATCACTGTAGCTAGGTCTGACAATGCAGAATCTCAGCCTCTTACTTAAAAGACATCTCTGTGTAGGACAGTGTTGTCATAATTCTCCAAAACATCTGAAACTATAAACCAATTTGGAAAGTCCAGGACAGGTTGTTGAGAGTTCAGATTAGGCACAAATCTCTTCTGACAGTAGAAATGTCTTTCTGCTGGCATAACACTCTTCTGTTGGATGATATCACAGAACTGTCAGCTGAGCAATCTGCCAACAGAACTATTCTGCTGCTTAGATTTGCTGGCAGAAGACTCAAAGGGGGAAATAAAACAGGTGGTGTAGGAGAATAGTTGCCTTCTCCTGAGGCTGAGAAAGTGTGTATTCCCTGATATTACTCAGTGGATTTCCACAGCTGAGCAGGATTTTGAATTCAGGTTTCTTGGAGTCCTAACCCGGCATCCAAAGTCCTATACCACACTAGTGGGATAGTCCTAAATTCTTCCCAACATCCCTAGGCTAGGTGTAGTTTTGGCATGATCTTAACAGGCAAGGAATGTAAAGTGCCATCAGAAACCACTTTGAAGAAGATGGTAGCAAAAAGTGATTTGCTGGTAGAAAAGCATTGGTCCTAATCCTAACCATACATCTGCTGCATCTTTGAGGTAGAATGGCAGTCCCAATTATATTAGGTACTCCAAAATACCAGACAGGTTTTACGTTACCCCTTGGAACTCTGGAACAAGGAAGCACTTATAATGGCTCATTCTCTATTTAAAAATAAACTAAATACAACTGTTACTCAAGTCTATCCCCTAGCTTAAGTAAAACACACGGGCTTCCTCTTAGATAAAGAACAGAAATCAAACAAAACATGTCAGTGTATAGTAGAGTAGTAAGTGGAAAGTGATTTTAAGTTATGTTTTGAATTTACAGCCAATCAGTTTCACAAGGTGAATTCAAGTTTGGGAGAGTTAGAAAGGGAGGGAGAAATCTCTAATCAGTTTCTCTGTTCTCTCACATCCAGTTTAATAAACTCTTCCTATACCCATACAGTGCCAATACTGTTGTTTTTTTTTTCACCTGAAACTAAAGAGCTTCAGACATGATAAACAAGGTTGAATACTATCTTTCCTAGATTTCTAAAATAAAATTTAAAAAAGAATATTTCAAGTATGCCAAGAGCATCATGGTGAGCACTGGGGAAAGAAATGAGGTGTGGGAGAAACAAGTTGATAAGGTGTCCTGGAGGATCTAAAAGGTCACTTTTTAATAGTTCAATTGTCCAACAAAGGTTTTGATCAACATTTTTTTGGATTTGCTCATGGACCCACATGGACATATTTCTTTTTCTTTTTCAGCTTTAAATGCTTTAGCCCTTCTTTGTTCAAAAAACAAAAGTGCTCCAAGCTTGACTGCCTTTTGGTCTTTTCAAGATGGGGCAACTAGAACTGCGAGCCAGTGTGGTATAGTTGTTTGAGCTCTAGACTAGGACTCTGGAAGGTCTCTGGAGACCAGAGTTCAACTCTCCGCTCAGCCATGGAAGCCTACTGTGTGACCATGGGCAAGTCACACTTTCTCAGCCCTGAGAAAGGCAACGGCAAACTGCCTGGGAACAATTCTTGCCAAGAAAACCATATGATAAGGTCATCTTAGGGTCATAATAAGTTATACTACCATTCATACTATTCCAGATATGACAATATTATCCATTCATTTCAGATAAAGGTAGAGAACATGTGACCATCTAGATGGGGCAGCCCATTAGCTTCAGTCAGCACAGCCAAGGTGAAGGATAATGGGAGATGAGGCCCAGATCATCTGTACAGCCACAAGTCGCCCTCTTCTAATATATGGGTATTATTATCACCGCCATTCAATATCAATCTCTTCCCTAAACTAATTCCCAAAATGGAATTTGCCTTCTTCACTGATGTACCATCCTAAAGATTTTATTTCTGAAATCTCTTTGTAGCACACAGACTGATGTTCAAAAGCTGCTTCGTGTATTATAAGAACGATAGGATATGAAATGAAAATTCCTAAAATCCTCTTATTTTAAAACCGTACACCAATTCTGGTATTATTTGATTACGATTTGATAGGCATCACTACGATTTGATAGGCATCACTTACGATTTGATAGGCATCACTGAGACCTGGTGGGATAAGTCTCATGATTGGAATGTAGGAATAGAGGGGTATAGCCTATTTTGTAAAAATAGACCAAACAAGAAAGGAGGAGGAGTAGCCTTGTATGTCAAGGATATTTTCACCTATGAAGAGATCCATGACTTAAACCCAGAAAGCCAGGTCGAGAGCATCTGGGTAAGAATTAAGGGAGCGAGAAACAATAGGGATATTCTGGTGGAAGTTTACTACAGATCTCCAAACCAGACTTTGATGATGCCTTCCTCAACCAAATGACTGCACATTCAAAAAGGAGAGATACAGTAATAATAGGAGATTTCAATTACCCGGATATATATTGGCAGTCAAACTCTGCCAAGACAGAAAGGTCCAGCAAGTTTCTTGCTAGTCTTGCAGACAATTTCATGGTCCAGAAGGTGGAAGAGGCCACAAGGGGATCAAATATTCTAGATCTGATCCTGACCAACAGGGATGACCTGGTTCATGAGGTAGAAGTGGTTGGATCTTTAGGGGGGAGTGACCATGCCCTATTGGAATTTGGCATTCAGTGGGAAGGAGAAGATAAGTGCAGCCAGACACTCATCTTAAATTTTAAAAAAGCGGACTTCTGTAAACTTAAGGAGATGCTGACTGGAATTCCGTGGTCAAGATTAGTGAAAGGGAAAGGAGTTCAGGAGGCATGGGAGTTCCTTAAAAGGGAGATACTGAAGGCACAGTCTAATACTGTACCAATAAGGAGGAAAAATGGAAGGCATCTGAAGAAACCAGAATGGTTGACTAAAGAACTCTCAGCTGAGCTAAGTGTTAAGAGAAACATGTACAGGAAATGGAAGAAGGGGGAAACCACCAAAGAAGAATTTAAGCAGGTAGCCAGGAGATGTAGGGAGAAGGTCAGAAAGGCTAAAGCACAGAACGAACTTAGGCTGGCCAGAGACATTAAAAACAATAAAAAGGGCTTTTTAAAATATGTCTGCTGCAAAAGGAAAAAGAAGGAGACGATAGGGTCGCTGCGCAGAGAAGATGGTGAATTACTCACAGGGGGAAGAGAAAAGGCAGAACTACTTAACACCTTCTTTGCCTTAGTTTTTTCCCAGAAGGATACAAGCACTCAACCTAGCGGTTGGGGAGCAGGTGAGGAAGCAGGGGAAATGAGGCAAATAATAGGTAGAGAGGTGGCACAGGAATACCTGACTACACTGGATGAATTCAAGTCTCCAGGGCCAGATGAATTGCATCCTAGGATATTAAAAGAGCTGGTAGAGGTCATTTCAGAACCGTTTGCTATAATCTTTGAGAAATCTTGGAGGACAGGAGAAGTTCCAGCAGACTGGAAGAGAGCAAATGTTGTCCCCATCTTCAAGAAGGGAAAAAAAGAGGACCCAAATAATTACTGCCCAGTCAGCCTGACATCAGTACCCGGAAAGATCCTGGAGCAGATCATTAAGCAGTCAGTTTCTAATCACTTAGAAAGCAATGCGGTAATCACGAGAAGTCAACATGGATTTCTCAAAAATAAGTCATGCCAGACTAATCTTATCTCTCTTTATGATAGAGTTACTAGTTTGATAGATGAAGGGAATGGTGTGGTTGTAGCATATCTCGATTTCAGTAAGGCCTTTGACAAAGTTCTCCATGACATCGTTGCAAAGAAGCTAGTAAAATGCAGGCTGGACAGGGCTACTGTTAGTTGGATTTATAATTGATTAATCGACCAAGGGTGATCACGAATGGCTGCTTTTCATCCTGGAGAGAAGGGACTAGTGGGGTGCCACAAGGTTCTGTTCTGGGCCCAGTGCTGTTCAATATCTTCATCAACGACTTGGATGAAGGAATAGAGGGCATGCTCATCAAATTTGCAGATGACACCACATTGGGAGGGGTTGCTAATACGCCAGAGGACAGGATCAAAATTCAAAATGACCTGGACAGATTGTTAGCCACGGCTAACAAAATGAAATTCAGCAGAGAGAAGTGTAAGGTCCTACACTTAGGTAGAAAAAATAGAATACAGAAATATAGGATGGGGGACACATGGCTGGATAGCAGTATGTGCAAAAGGGATCTAGGAGTCTTAATAGATCACAAGCTGAACATGAGTCAGCAGTGTGATATGGCAGCCAAGAAAGCCAATGCAATTCTCAGCTGCATCAATAGGAGTATGGTGTCTAGATCAAGGGAGGTACTGGTACCACTCTACTCTGCTTTGGTTAGACCTCATCTTGAATACTGTGTCCAGTTCTGGGCACCCCAATTCAAGAAGGACGTGGTCAAGCTGGAGCAAGTCCAGAGGAGGGCAACCAAAATGGTGAGGGGCCTGGAAGCAATGCCCTATGAGGATAGACTTAGAGAGTTGGGTATGTTTAGTGTGCAGAAGAGAAGGTTAAGAGGGGACATGATAGCCATGTTTAAATATCTGAAGGGATGCCATATAGAGGAGGGAGAGGGCTTGTTTACCGCTGCTTCAGAGACCAGGACAAGGAGCAATGGATTCAAGCTGCAGGAAAGGAGATTCCACCTGAACCTCAGGAAGAACTTCCTGATGGTCAGGGCTGTCTGGCAGTGGAATATGCTGCCTCGGAGTGGGGTGGAATCTCCTTCGTTGGAGGTTTTTAAGCAGAGGCTGGATGGCCATCTGTCAGGAGTGCTTTGAGGGTTTTCCTGCATGGCAGGGGGTTGGACTGGATGGCACGTGTGGTCTCTCCCAACTCTACGTTTCTATGATTCTATGATTCTATGATTATTTATTTCAGCTAAACAGGCATGTAAATGTGGGGTGTGCACTAACCAAATCTACTCCAGTTCCAGTTCCATTACTCTCTACAACATCTGGAGAACCTCCTCTATCAATGATACTCTCCATTCCTTTTGGAATCAACAAACAGGGCATACAGCTGGCAAATAAGAACATCTAGCTTTTTCTCATAGTAGAGGAAAATAGGACAAGTGCTGGTTTGGGAGCATGTTTGTATCGTATGTATGCAAGGGCACTCCTGTTTCCACCTATGAGGGAGGGTATGCAGTTCTCTCTCTTCAAAGGCTGTCACCCAGGGTCAGAGACAGGATCCCATGAAAGAAACGGAGTGGTGCCACCTAGGGACAGACAAATGCTTCACTCTAATGCCAGCCCATGTCAGTTTCACATGTGGTTATTCAAAATTAATTCTGTCCTATTTCCATGTCAGTTGGTAGATTTTTTTTCCAAAAGTGCAAGATAGTACTTAATTGAGCACACAAATCTGTACGGCTTTCACTAGGCTAAAGAACTTATTTTTATACACATCTAATCACACACTTTTTTGTTGTATTTTTGTACACTGTTTTGAGAGCCAGCACAGTGTTGTGATTTGAGCATTGGACTGTGACCCTGGAGACCAGGGTTTTGTTCCCCGCACAGCCATGGAAACCCACCAGGTGACTTTGGGTGCATCACACACTCCTGGCCCCAGAAAACCCATGATAGGTTCACCCTAGGTCGCCATAAGTCGTAACACCTTGAAGGCACACAACAACAATACCCTTTTGAACCAGAAACTGTATCACAAAATTCAGTAAAAAGGGCAAGTGGAAAATAATTTTGTTGGAATCCATGTAGTTGTTTAGAAAGTACAAACCTGGTATGTGATTTATTTGTTTAATTTATATCCAAATAAATTGGATATAATGTGAGACCTGAATTAGCTGACAGTACAAGTTAAAATAAAATATAGTACAGAAGTTTAAAAATGGTAATTTAAAAGCATTTAAAATGTAATAGTGAAAATAAAAGTACATGACATGACATGAGAAGACCCTTCTGCTAGAGATAGTTGACAGCCTGTGTAAACAAAAAGGTCTTTGCCTGCTGGCAGAAAGAAGACAGAGATGGGGCTAACTGAGCCTGAGAGATTGGGGAGGAGTTCCAGAGCCTAGGAGCAGCCACTGGGAGGGCCCTCTCCTGTCTCCTCACCAAATGTGCCTGTGACACTGCTGGGACTGAGGCCATTTCTGCATGTTACCTCATCCTGTCATTCTCCTGTCACAATCCTGGCAGCAACTTTGCTGGGAAGGAAATGCAACTGGAATGCTTCCCTCCGCACCTGACCTGTTCCCCGTGGAAGGAAACATGAGGGACATGTGCCTGCCTTCTGCAGCACAGCTGGGCTCTCTTTCCTGCAACGCTGGGTAAGGAAGTGGCTCCATCACACTTCCTACCCTTCCGCATGGCACAATGGGAGTGTTGCATGATCACAGGCACTTAATGGATTTAATCTGTTAAGTGAATATCCCACAATTGTGATGGGTGGGCTCAGGATAGCAAGGGGACCATGACAAGGTCATGCAGGAGCACGGCCCACAGACCACTGCCATGCTGTCCCCATAGTGGGACTGCAGCACCATCCAGACATGGCCTGAGAGAAGGCAGAACAATAAATGCAGGGGAAAAGAAATTCCTGAACATCTATAGTCCCTATGAAATGCCACATATCAAGCCAGGTCCTCACATCTCCAGATCCAACCTGGACTCCGAAGTGCTAAAATCAGAAAAACATACAGAACATTAAAGCCAATTTATTAGCAGTGTGCCTATTAGCACCAAAACCATAGGCTGGGGTAATTTTCTCTTCCAAAGGCTATGGAACTAGTTGAATTTACAGCATGGTTTTGGTCCACATCCTGCATGTGGTTCTGACCACAGCACTGGCCCTGCTATCATCACCAACAACTGGCCATTTCCAGCCAGCTCAAAACACACTATCAGCACATAAAAAAAGATCTTTCTTTAAGCTGGATTCTATGCACCACATCTTCTCCAAACAAACACACAGCTGAGAACACTCAAAACCAGCTGGAATATCTTATTAATTTTTATATCACTTAAGACCCCGCACGTGGCTCTTCCACTGAAGGGAATGAAAGAAAGCATGATAAGAGAATTTACGGATTCGCTCAAGGATTTATAGAGGCATGCATATTATTGGTTTTGTCTAACATCTCACTGTTTATCAGGATATAATGCTAATGACACTTTAAGGAAAGAAACCAAACGCCATGTGCCAAGTAAACCTTCCAAGAACATAAAATCTAAATAACAAATTATACACGTGGGCAGAGATGCAAACTTACAGGGTACCAATAAAACTGCAACATTCGAACAAAAACAATTGTGGAATTATCGCTTCACAGATAAACTTAAAACCATTGAACAGTATTTCAGCTTGAAAATGCCCTTAATTTGATTTGAGAAGGTTCTTTAAAAAAATTGGCTGGAAAATTGTCTAGACTCCTCACCTCAAATCCAAATCCAATGTATTGGAATCTATTTGCTCCTTTCCAAAAATGATGAGGAGTTGCCAACACAGTAAAAGTGTTTGCAATATTGTAAGTACTGCCTAGCATTACAAAGTTCATTGACTGTATGAGATCCAAGTGATATGATGTGATCACATACTTAGTTTTTTTCCCAGTGAAGAAAGTGCACACACTCATACGTTTTCTATCTCAAAGGCTGAAATCCTGAGCACATATACCAGAGCATAAGCACTGCTGAGATCAACGGGTCTTACGTCTGAACAGACATGCATAGGCTGGTTATTATTGCAAGTTAAGTGTTAATTGGATAGTCTTCTCAAGTTAATTCCTGTATATATTCATGTATAAGTCTCAAAATTTTAGTCAAAAAAATCAACTAAAGAAATCTGGGTTGACTTGGGCCATTCTTGCACTACACTGTTATAGTGCTATTATTCCACTTTCAACATCCTATGGAATCCTGGAGTTTGCAGTTTAGAGAGGGGCATTTAGAATTCTCAGCCAGAGATCTCTTGTGCCTCAGTAAACTACAAACTCCAGAATTCCACAGGATAATGAAAGTGCAATAATAATACTATAACAGTGTAGTGTGGAAATGGCCTTATCCACAGGTCAGCACAGGTACTGACCCTTAATTGTTATTAAAAAAGGAACCACCCCTTCTCTGAGTAGAGTGGTGTAAGGTGAGAGCTTAGTCCGTTTTGGGAGAATCTAAAAGGAGCACTGTCTCCCTCTGCCATGGCACAGCTTCTAGCCTTTTTGGACACCTGAGTAGGAAAATCATGGCAGCAACAGCTCTTTGGTGCTTCCCTTGAAAGGAGCACTGAGACAGTAGAGGCAGTCAGTGCTTCTTCTAGGTTCTCCCAGGACAGAGTAAGCCCTGACCTTTCACCACTCTACACAGAGAAGGGGATAGTTCTTAAAAAAAAAAGAGTTAATACTGAACCTTAACTTTAATTTTTTAAAAAATCAAAAGGTCTTTTGCCACTTGAGTGCTCTGATTAGAGTGGCAAAAGGCCTCTTTGAATGGCCAGGTGAGAAAATGGTGATGGCAATGGCTACAGGTGGCTGGCCCCCTTGAGGCTGCACTGATGCTCTCCCCTCTACATGGAATGACCCTCAAATTATCTATGGGTCATATCAAAATCTATAGTTTTGGCTGCAAACCTGCCCTTGTCTTATACATGAGGTCAACTTTACATGAGTATATAGGGCATTCCTTGAAATCACAGTGAAAAATGGATACAACAATGACAACTACCTCGTCAGAACAATTTGAGAGAAAATGCTTTCCTTACTAGGCCTGCACTCCATGCCACAATAAAATGGAAAGGACATGAACTGCCTTATATTGGGTCAGGCTGTTGATTCATCTAGCCTGGGGACTTATCTATGCAAACCATGCTTGTTTCCACAGAGACATGACCCTGTACACTTACTCATGTGTGCGTATTCCATTAACAAGAAAACATCTCTGATATAAGGCATATTAAGGGCTTTCCGTGTTCATCATGCTCTTTTCCTGAAAGTGTAGAAGCTTCAAACAATTAGAACATATCTAAAAAGCACAAAAAATTGGATCAAAATACTGTCATCAAAATCAAGGTCAGAAAGCAAATACCATTATATTCTAATGGGAGATTAAGAGTTTGCTCAAGTAATGCTTTAGCTTGACTCTGAGCAGCAAGCAATGACATGTAATGAAGAGCTTTTCTATGAAGGGACTTTGAAATATGCAGAGCTGTCACTTCTTAGGCACAGCATTTTGAATTTCATGGGGATTGGCACTAAGAAGAGGATTTCTCTGGAAGGTCTTAATGGGCAGCAGGAGGCTTCTCCTAATCAGAGGAATATCTCTAAGGTGTGCCAGATCCAGGGAGGTGAGGAAATGAAAGATTTAAATTTGAAATTGTACCCAGGACTTCACTGACACTGTGAACGTAAGTTTGGAAAGAATCAAAGAAGAAAGCCTCCGTCCATTGTTTCATCTCCTCTTGGGAAGGCTTGTATTTTCTAAGAAGGGGAAACTATATTGTCATCCTCAAATACTAGGCCATCTGTTCTGTCCTTTTGCACTACCTGTAAGATACCACAAGAATTCTTGTTTTTAAAGGAACTCTCTTTAGAAAAAAGAGTCCCATCCTTAACCAAGAACTGAATCCCCTTCCCTTTTACCTTTACATAAGTAAAGAGCAGAAGGGAGTTTCTCTTCTGCCACAAGGAAAAAAACAGTCTTTGGGCCCCATGCCTACATCACTCATAGACAAATAATAAAGACTTCCCCTATCCAAGAAGATGTTATGAGAAACACTTACGAGCTGATCCAGCATTACCAAAATGAGCCAAAAGAAACATTTCACTTTGGCCTGAAATGTAGAAACACGAACGCAGACCTGCAATTAAAATCCTCTTTATCCAAAGTAAACCTAACTTAGATTTTCTGTTTAGGTCTAATACTTAGAAACTAGACAAATCAACAAAAATGGGTAAAGATGCAACTCTGCGGCGCAAACCGGGTGTATAAACATGAATCTATAAATGACTCTCACTTTCTATTCATGTCTAATGACATCATTTGACTTGCTTCTGTCCCTTCATTCACAAACAACCTTTGGGGCTATAGCGGTACCCTGGAAGTATTTAATGCCATTCCAGTCCAGCACAGGCCACTGCAGGCAGAAATGTGATGTCATATACATCCATTGACTTCATGGATGCTAAACATTGAATTGTGACAAATGCTTGTCATATTCTGCTAGATTTTCTAGCAGATTTTCTAGAGGGCTAGCAAAGATTTTATGTATCCTGTTGCAGAGCTTTTCTCAGATTGCTTTCTTCAATCTCTTGTTACTGCAGTTTAGGCCTATTTGGAGATAGCACCCGATATCACTTTGATATCATAATTTGGCCTTATTTTCCCACCCCTCTCCACGTGTTTGTGAGGCCCCCGGACAAGCACAAAACTAGGCTCGGTACTTAACTGCTGAAATATTCTCAAACAAAACAGGCAAGCCAGAAATAGCCAGATCGCAGCTTCAGAGGCCTCCCGGCAAACACCCTATTATGTATGCGTGCTACCTACAAAAGGCTCCCTGCCCCGAGCAGGCAACTTGACAAAGGCTGAACCATCCACTGTCAAGCGTTGTGCATTTACATACTGGCTACACCATTGTTAATTCGGCTCTGATTCCATCATGCTAAATTGTGACCTTTCAGAGACATTGTCTCACACCCAAAACCCCGAGTTGCCCCCGAGTAAGGCATAGCCTGCAGTCACACTTCTCCCTATAAAAACCCCTGATTCTCAGACCTTCTTCGGATCACTCCCCGAGTTCCAGACCGCCTTGCTGCCACATCACTTGGCGAGTTTCCCCTCAGCTCCACGTGCTGAGCCACGCCGAACCCCAGCATCGCTCTCTATCTTCTTCCGGGCTTCAGGAACAGCTTTTGTATCACCCGAATCAATTATCCCTCTTAAAATCGCGCTATCTTACTCACACCTTTATTTTCCTTAGTTATCTGTGTGCATGTGTTGCTTACATTGTGTGCCTGTATTTAATAAAGATCATTCATTACTTTCAAACCGGTCTGCTTCTTGACTTAGCCTGACCCCATAAACACTGGGTTACAAGATTCCACTGCGTTACCCTGCCTCTCGTTTTGCCAACCAGTGCTCTTGAATAATTTCCCCAAATTTGTGTAATTGCACGGTTATTTAGGTGTCCCTCACAGGACCCCCAGGAAACAGGGTAACACTCTCACAATCCTTTTGTTCTAGGTCTCCAAAAGTCAGTCAATGGCAAAGTCACTAAAGCCCTTTCCACACAACAACTGCGTCCCAGCATGAGGATGCAAGAGGAGCGGGACTGCAACAAGGCTTTTGGATGACATTGTTGTGGTCCTAACTTTATCCCATTGCCAGCTGGTGCAATCATGGGGTAAAGCATTAACGGAGTTTCTCCTTCAATGACTAGCGATCACATGACACACCCATCCTTCACAGCCATGCAGAAGGCCAGGAAGTGTGATGGAGGTGCTTCCTGCCCCAGCACAGCACAAGAAACAGTCCAGCTGGACTGCGGAAGGCAGGCACATGTCTCTCATGCTCCCTTCCAAGGGAGCTGGTCAGGTGGAGAGGGGAGTGTTCCCACCAAACGTGTTGCTGGAATTGAGACCGGAGGATAGCAGGAGCAGGTAAGGTGAGGAAATGGCCTAAATTTTTCAGTTTGGTTATTCACTTTGGATCACTTCTGACTGACTAATTATAATTCCATTTAATGTTCTGTTTTTACAAATATTTACTCTGCCTTGTTGTCTCACTATGTGTTGATATGGATTTTTATTAAAATGACTGTTTTAATATGATGTCTTAGTGATGTGTTGACCGCAAATAAAGATGATTACAATGATAATGATGATGAGCCCTGGAGCTGCTAGATGGCATTTTAATCACATTGTTAGGTCAGAAATTTAAGTTTATTTAGATGTTAAATTAGTGTTTAAAAAATACAGAGAAGAAATATGAATTCTTAAAAGTAAAGTTGTTGTTTCTTAAAAGAAAGCATACACAGAAGAAAATAAACAAATCAAAGAGCCAAAAGATCCATCCATCATGCCACATTATTTGAACTATGAAAACAGATCCCCCCATGATGTATCCAAAGTCTGGTGATAAAACTGCTTCAAAGCTTCTATTTATTTTTTTTATAGAAAAAGAAGCTCCATCAACCACCTCAGCAGTTAGCAATAGTGACAGCCATTGGCCTAACAATCCCTTGAGACTCATTTCCTCAGAAGTGCATAACCTTGCTTCTTATTCAGGGAAACTGGATCACAGTAAAATTCACAATCCATCACATCCCTGAAAAGCTCTGTGAATCTATTTCCCCCTTTTTTTTTCTTTTCAAAGGCAGGAGAAAGACAGATGTATTCATCATGCACACATAATGCAGAAAGAGGACAAAAATATTGTAATTGTTGCCATAGATTACTCAATAAGAGAGCTCTCATTAATCACTAGGGTATATACTGAAAGGGAAATATTGACTGGATCTGTTGGCAATGTCTATTTACTAATGGAGCAATTCCTTTATATAGGTAACTGGTAGAGTTACTTTAAATTAGTATGGCAAGCAGCCAGCCTTTAGCCAAATTATCATTCATTTTGGGACTTTCAGGGAAACAAACATATAAACATATGCACTGATTTCTAAAAAGTAATGTAAATACTTTAGACAAATCAATTGCACTTGTCAGGTTGATAAACTATGATGAAAGAGTTCTTCCCCTTAAACATCTCCAGAATCTACAAAACTCTGTCTTAATTCTTAGAATTTAGGGGCAACTTGTTTTCCACATCTAGAAAGCATGGTGTCATATATTTAATCCCATATACACAAACAATTTCTTTGTTTTGTTATTTACCATCCTGCAGTATAAAAGCTGTAAATTCACAAACAGACATATATCCAGGACTTCTTTGGATTAGCCAATAAGGGATTCAAGGAGGTGAATTCAAAAAAGTAACGCTTTCACAGTCTTCATGCCATTAGTCAGTCAAAGTTGTAAGACAACTAACCCAAATTTAACAGCAACCAATTCAGGCCAGAAATAGTAAATTTAGAGGAAATGTTTATTAGTTCATTCACTTTATATTGTGCCTTTTTCTCAGAAACCCAAAACAGCTTAAATATAGATTAAAACAAAATATGATTTTTAAAAATCTGATAATAAAAATGTTTAAAAACCATTAAACATTCACTAATACATTAATTTAAAACACTTTAAAACACAATTAAAGCATAGTGAGAAGACAGCACACTCCATAAAAGATCCTTCTGTCTCATTAACTGCTGAAGAGAGAAAAAGAAAGGGAGCCAACTAAGCCTCATTCAAGGGGAATTTTCACAGTCTGGGAGCAACCACTGAGAAAACCCTCTCCTGTATCCTCACCAAATACACCTGTGACAGTGGTGAGATCAAGAGAAACCCATCTGTATGGATCTTAACACTTGGCCAGATTCATATCACAAAACACAGCCTTTCAGATAGTCTGGACTTAAAATTATATAAACTTGACCAGCACTTTGACTTGCGCCTGGAAACAGTTAAGCTGTTGCAGCAAAGAAGTTATCAGTTCCCTAAAACCAGCCCTCATTTGTAGTCATGCCACAGCCTTTTGGACCCACTGAAGTTTCCAAAGGCAGCCCTACATAGACTGAATCACAATAGTCTAAATGGGATGTAACTAAGACATGTTTCACCATAGCAGATCTGAAATCTTCATGAATGGGCAGATGTACTCAAGCCATCACTGAAACCTGATTATCCAGGAGTCAAGGAGTGCATCCAAGCTGTGAACCAGAGATTTCAAGGGATGCATAACCCCATGTAGCACAGGTTGAATCTCTAATCCCTGATCTGCCTTTCGATATCTCTGTCCTGCCTGAATTAAACTTCGGTTTGTTCATCCTCATCTAGTCCATTACTGGCCTAGCACTGAAATAGCTTCCTTGGAAAGGGGAGTAGAGTGTTATTGGCATACTGGTGATACAGAACCACAAACCTCAACAACCCCTCCCAGAGGTTTCATGTCCCTTGAATTAATAGCTTCCTCCTTGTCTTGTTTCTTGTTTATTTATTCCTGGCTGCAACATTCTTGAATTTCTCTTTGTTAGTTAGTTCCTATTCCCTGCTGTCAAGGTGCATGCATAACCACAATTACTGGTTTCTTCTTTGCAGGCACAGTGATAATTCGTAAATTGTCTTTAATTTTACCTTCCACTTACAATGATAATAAGTAAAATGAAATAAGTTGCTATTGATTTTTTTTCTGCAAAGAAAATAAAACAGTAATTGAAGCGTATGGAGACAAGCTGACTAGAACAGGAGCCAAAATAATTCTTCATTAACAATGGTAGTACATTTCACCTCAGAAGTACTTCAGTGGCATTAACTGTGGTTGGTGTGTATGTAACAGGCTGTAGCCCCGCCTCCTGCTCTTGACTAGAAAGAGAATCCCCCCCCTCGTTCTATTCAGTTGCCACCATCCATTCATTTACCCCACATGATTCAGTAACTTAGGGGAAAGTGACGGAAGCATTTACCTCACACTTTTCACTACCTCTGATCCTGCAGATGCTTTGGCCATTTCTGCACTAGACTGTTATAGTGCTATTATTCCACTTTCATCATCCCAAGGAATCCTGGGATTTGCAGTTTAGGGAGGAGCTTTTGAGGGAATGGCCTTTGTCTCCCACTCCTGTGGGTGATAAGAATCCTAAACACACACATGCACACACACACACCAAGCAAAGAGATAGCAGAAAAGAAGAGATCTTTCAAGGAAAATTTTTATTCTAAGCAAGCAATCATACATTAGCAAAAGGATATCTTACACATGAAATTCCTCCAGGCATTAATCTGGAGTAGTTATAGAACAGTCTAAGTTATATTCAGCTGAGGTCAGAAAGAAACAAGAGCCTGAACGTGCCTAGTTGAACATTCCTACTCAACTCACCATACAGATGATGTTCTGGGTCTTTGGATGTTCTTGGGAAGCTGGAAGTCTGGACCTTTTTGTCCAGCCAATGACCAAGTTTCCTTAAGGATGGTGAGGTAGGCAGCATCTCCTCTACCTCTTCATCAGCCCCAAAGTCTCCCAAGTCTCTCCTGTGAATTGCGGCACCGTATTGTTATACCTCTCATCTTGGAAGCCTCTGAACCTTCTACACTTCTGCCAAAACTGGTCATCCTCTTTAGGAAATTGTCTCTTTCACTCCTATGTGAAGCTGACCCCCCCAATAAATGTCACCTCAAACCATCACATCATTAACCCATTGTTTACCTGGAAGAGAGACTATACTCCTCCACAGGGTTGCCCAGATAACAGGAGAGCCCATTATAATAGTGTGTAAGATTGTAAGCAAATAACCTCTGCTGTTGTGATTGCAGTTGTGCAATTGCAATTATAAAATAGAAAATAAAATAATGATTTTTTTTTCTGGCTGAAAGAGTAAAATATAAATAATTAAAACTCTTCTCACCATCTTGCAGCTAAATATCAATACAAATGAGAATTTTCCACTTCATCCTTTCACATATTATTGCTTTTGTGCTTGAACCATTAATAATGATGGTTGTTGAAGACACTCTAATTTCCCCAGTCCATGTAGTATTTCTGTGTGAGAAATGCTAGAATTTTTTATCTCCTTTAGCCTCTTGCTGTCATTAGATCCCATCCGGAATCCAGATTGCTCTGCCAAGACGCATTTCCTTTTCTCTTAAAACTCATAAAACATTTTGATTAAAGCTGAAATTATCTCCAGCTTGACACAATCTTGTGCCATTCTATTAGCATATGTTCTCTTTTCGTACATTCCACTTCTCTAAAAGGCAAAATGTCTGCAAGGCATTGATGTGAAAGGTTCTCTGGAAAGGCCTAATGTGGTGAAGGAGTCCAAGTTCTGTGGAAAAGATGTAACATGGTTTTGTACATTGTGGAAGACAGGAAACTGATGAGAAAGCATGGGTCAAGGGAGGACAACTGTGGAAATCTCTTCCAACCCCACATTCATTTTTTACTATGATTTTCCCTGGCAGTGTCTGATGCCCCTCATCAGCTTAATGCTATTAGTCAGCTGGCCTTCCTTCAAAACGACAGTCCAAATCAGAGCATGGGTACATTGTTTTGAACTACAGTTCCCAGAATCCCCATGCCAACTTAAGTACTGGCACACTAGATGGGAGATTCTGAGGTAGTACAAAAATAATGCTTATAAGCACTGGTAAATGAATAGCACAAACTACAGGAATAAAAACATTAATGACAAACAACTAGAAAAGATCAAAGATAAAGGGAAGTTTTCATTTCTTTAACCACACTTGGGATGGGGACAGTGAACTGATAGAAAACTAGAGCTCTGAAGAGGTCAGCAAGAAGTTTTAAAGCCCATTATATTATGATTGAACCATCTAAGATTCTTCCTTTCTAGCTGCTAAGTCAAACTAACCAATTTGGCTTCCATTGCCATTTGTTTACCTACTAAATCTAGTTTTATTCATTTAAAACTGTCTTGTTCTCTTTTTTCAACTGATTAGGAATCCTGCACATTTCTCCAAGGAGAAACACAATGAGTAACAGCTGGATTTTATATTTTCAACAACAGAGGCCTCACTCTTTCTTCTCTTACTCTCAGCAGTCCTATCAGCAGCTCAGAATTACATCTGAAACTACTACATTGCTTGCTACAGCCTAACTTGAGCATCTCTAGATTCATCATCCAATGTTTCTTTTCAAGACACCGAACGTTTAAATGCACAACATCAAGTCAGCCCTAATCCGCTCCCCAATTGCCCCCCACAACTTGGGTTCAGTGATTTATTGGCTCATGCAGAGATCTGGAGATCTTGAAGTCTTCCACATTTTTGCCCTGTGAGTCCTATTATTGGCATAATAAAGATATTAGCCCTAATATGGATCTTCGACAAGTTTATTTTAATATCTTTAAGCTAATATTAACCATTCACCCCTTCTCGTTGAATTTCACCAGGAAGAAATTTAACACACTATACTTGGGCAGAAAAAATGGCCTGCACAGATGTAGGATGTGTGACACCTGCCTGACCACAGTACAGGTGAAACAGATCTAGGAGTCTTAGTAGACCACAACCTAAACATGAGTCAGCAGGGTAATGCATTAGCTCAAAAAGCAAAGTGATTCTAGGCTGCATCAACAGGTGTATAGTGTCTAGGTTGAGGGAAGTAATAGAACCATTCTATTCTGCTACGGTCAGCCTCACCTGCAATACTGTGTCCAGTTCTGGGCACCACAGTTCAAAAAGGATACCGACAAGTTGGAACAAGTTCAGAGGAGGGCTATCAAAATGGTAAAAGGCCTGGAAACCATGAGGAGTGGCTTAGGGAGCTGGGTGTGCTTAACTTGGAGATGAGAAGACTAAGAGCAGACATGATAGCTATATTTAAATAATTGAAGGGATGTCATATTGGAGCAAGCTTGTTTTCTGTTGCTCAAAGGAAAGGCTTCAAGCTATAAGAAAAGAGATTCCATCTAAAAATTAGGAAGAATTTCTTGATGGTGAGAGCTGTTTGACATGTGCTGCCTAGGAGTGTGGAGGGGTTTCCTTCTTTGGAAGTTTTTAAGCTGAGAGTTCTTAAGCAGAAGTTGGATGGTTATCTTTTAGGAATGCTTTGATTGTGTATTCCTGCACAGCAGAATGGGGTTGGACTGGATGGCCCTTGTGGTCTCTATGATTCATTGTGGAAGAATGGCCAACATGTGTGTATATGAGAGAAATTTATGTCCCAGTGCACGGAAAGAGCCTTGCCCTCCACTGCAATGAAAAGCAAGATTTCTTTTTTTAACATGCCTTTGGGACTCCTTTCAATCCATAAGGTTGGAGTTCTCAGATATATTTAATATTCATTTCTTGGTCAGTCTTCAAGGGGCACAGTTCAGCAAAGACAACCATGTATGAAATAAGTAACAGGCCTGAGAATCTTAGTTCCCCCAGATGTTTTAGATCATCTCCCAGAATGCCTGACCAGTGGCAAAGCTGGCTGACATAACTGCAAGGTGAGGTCTCAAATACCTGCAGGTCTAAAGTTTGAGAAACATTGACCTAGATAACTTTAATTTAACATATAAAGAGATGCAGAGTTTGGAATTAACAAGTGGGAGATACAAGTGACAAAGACCTGACATGTGTTGACTTTTAGAGCAATGAGGGCCTAATGATGTCATTATCGCAGAATACTGAAAGGCAACTGCCCAACACTACATTTTACAGAATCCTGTCCAATGATCTCACAGATGAATACCAGAAGGAATTCCACAGACTACTCAGGGAATGCCACATGGAGGTGCAGAACCAAATGAACTGACACACTCCAGGAGCCTGGACCAAGCATATTCTATCTATTACTCCACATAACAAACAGGGCAACTCTTTTTCTGACTTATGAAGACCCTGTGGCAAACCTATCATTGGATTTTCTGGGGCTGAGAGTGTGTGACATGCCCAAGGTCACCCAGTGGGTTTGCATGGCCAAGTGGGGAACTGAACTCTTATCTCCAGGGTTGTAGTCCAATATACCACAATTGCCTTCCAGCATCACACTACATTCCAATAACTCCCTCAACCATTTATATGATTATCTACTCACCTTGGCTTTAGACAATATCTTTTCTCCTGCCTTTGTTTCCCAGTGACCATCGTTAAAACTGAATTTGTCACCTCATCACCAAACCCCCAAGTTTTGGATTCCCACTGTTATCATACCTGCCACCTGCTCGTTCTTAACTATATAGGTCTGTTCCTAGGCACTTCACTCCATGCATCTGACGAAGTAGACGCAGGTCTGCAAAAGCTGATGCTACCAAATTCTTTCCCTCAGTTAATCTCAAAGGTGCTGCAAGATCCCTTTGCACACTGATCCAGACTAACACAGTTACGTCTTAGAATTGTGACAACTTGTTACTTTTCAAATGTCTTGACTGACATTTACTCATTATTTGTGAAACACTGCTTTGGGAGATCTTTTTTTGCTTTTTTCTGGTTTTAGGCATATTTTGGTAAATATTAACAACAACAACAACAACAACAATGTAACAGAAAAGTAATACTTTATTAATTTGTTTACCTTAATGAAGAGAGAAGGCTTGATTGAACTTCTTATATTTGGTCAAAGTAGGTTTGTAAATGAAAATTAATTTCAAAATAATACCAAAAAAAGAGTAACCTGCACCTTGTGCCCAGCATCCCACAGCTGTTTTAAGGTGAGGGGTTCAAAATTGCTAAGCAGGATGCTATGCAGTTGGATCTCTGTATATGCAAACTCTACAATGAATGGTCCAAGAACCCCTGTGAATCGTGGAATTCAAAACAAACAAACAAACACACACACACACACTTGCATTCCATCACATTCAATGGCAGTGATGTGTGCACAGATGCTTCAGTGCAGATGTACACACATCACCACCTTTTTAGGTATAGGGATGTGACACTTCACATGAACTGGAAATCACATATGCAAAGGTTGTGGATAAGGAGGGCCCACTGTACCTGTTTTATAACAGATTGTTATACCTGTACACTTGCTGGAACTTACAAGGGAAGGGAAAAATTGCTTCTTCCCATCCATTATTATTAAAGCATTCTTAAATATGAAGACTCTTAGAAGCACAATGCGTACTTAGAAATGTCCTCCATATGTTCAGTGTAGCTCACTCCCAAGCATCTGTGCACAGGGATAGATTGCAGGCAGCGTTTATTATTCCTGGGAGGGCTCAAAGACAAGAGCCTTCTCAATACTTCTCAGCACTTGATCATTTTGGATACAAAATTTCTTGAGGAGGCTCAATTATATAGAAGTCTTGGTGGTCTAGTTTTGCAAGATTATTTTGGTGGGGTTCAGCCCTCTGAGCCTAGTCTTGGGGTGGGCTTCAGACCTCCTCTGCCCTCCAATTTAAAATCCACACCCTGTGCCATGTGTATCTTTCAGTTGTTTCTGAGACATTGCTGCCACAAAGTGTCATTCTCTTGAGTGAGCACACAGATTAATGCTCGATTAATGCACACAGATTAAAGTTCTATTTTCTCAGGAATATTTATTTTAACATCTAAGATGTTTAAAAGTAGTAGCATAAGGTGTGGATCATGTTCAAGCTCTTTTGTCTGGGAGAAAAAATATGTGATAGTTAAATATTTTTCCAACACTGACATACTCTGCATAAACATGTTATTAACTCAGCAATCTGTACCAGAAAGAATGACAACCACGTAGATGTGTATTTCCTACACAGGCAATCAGACCACTGCTCTTTGCACAAATGAAAGCCACTCAGTGTCCTATACTGACTAGTAGCATAACTGTAACAAAGACCAGACGGGTTCATACATTCCTCAAGGGCTGGTACTGAAACAGCATTGACAGACAAAGAGACAAAACACCCTTCTTGCTACCATGCAGATGTATTCCCACCAGAGCTTCTTTATCCCCTCAACAAGTAGGTGATTGGAGGAAGGACCCTTTCATGCGTTTTCTCTCCTCATTCCATTCTAGAGGAAAATAAATCACACAGAGAGAGGCTTTGTTATTTTTTTGAACCATGATTCCCAGCATCTCCCAGCCAGCATGGCTACTTTTTGGTTTGCTTTGATAGGTGTTCCTGCATAGCAGGGGGTTGGACAAGATGGCCCCTGTGGTCTCTTCCAACTCTGTGATTCTATGATTCTATGATTTGGTTATTCTTCCCCAGCCCCAATTATGAAGGTATAACAGAAGAAAAAGAGGAAGACGAAGAGGAAGTAACTTTCTCACGCAATGTTTGTTTCCTCTTTTCAGTTCCAATAACTTCTGTAGTTTGTATCTTCTGTACAATGCACAACTCTACAATGAATGGTCCATCAACAACATTATAACCACAGCTTTGTAACATGTTGCATGGGTGCTGCCCTTAGTTCTTTTTTTTTATTAATATTTCAGCAAAATAAAAATAAACACAAAAAAGAAATTTTACATACAATCTAGAATCTTATCCAATGTATACATTTTCCTTCCATGTAACCTACTTCAGAGCAAATAGTTATTCTTGCACTATTATACCCTGTCCCCTATTCCTTAAGTGTTTTTACCCACGTTATTCACAGAGTAAATTTTATCAGATCAACTCTACAATGAATGGTCCATCAACAACATTATAACCACAGCTTTGTAACATGTTGCATGGGTGCAGCCCTTAGTTCTTAGTGCCCTATCATAACATTGTTCCCTAGTATAACTTTGTCTGTCTTCCTTCTAATGGATGTTTTCTTACTCGGCTAATTAGAGAACATTAATTGCTCCATATTACTGAGAACTAAGTGCAGTGATGTTCTTTTATTTATTGTTCACGTTTTCTTTGCAAGAGGTGGTTCTGGTTCTAGAAAGAACATTGACTCAACTGGACCCACAGCTAGAATATAGGAAGCCAGTTCATACTAGGGGCCTTTCCCTCTATACACTTAAAGAACTTCCACTTAAACCTCCATTATTCCATCCTATGGAATCTTGGGATTTGCAGTTTAGAGAGGGACATTCAGAATTCTCAGCCAGAGAGCTCCTTTGGTGCCTCTGACCAAACTGCAAACCCCATGATTCCATAGGATGTGGGCATTGCAGTTAAAGTGGAATCATACTGCCATAACTGGGTAGTATGAAAGGACCCCAACTCAGGCATTCACCACTAAAATATTCCCTACTAGAATGTTAGAAGTGATTTTATACCAGGTCAGGCAATTAATCAACTTAGCCTGAGACTGGTCCAGCATGACATCTTCCTACAGCCAGAAGACCCCTGAAACCCCCAATGGGAAAACTCATCAAATTTTGGCCAAGAAACACCGCCCAAAGTGCTACAAAAATGTGATGAGTCCTCTTGTCCTCCACAACCTCCTGCATGCACATGCACACACACACACACACACACACACACACACACACACCGGAAAAGATGTAAAAATCTGCCACATTTTGGCTGAATCCTGGAACCAGATGTCATTTCTGCAAATGCCATGAGAAAAAGTGCAACCTGTGGAGGGGATGTGTATCAGAGGGAAATGGCTGTTGCCTCCTTCACAGTTTCCCACTCCTGCTCCAGAAGGTGTAACTGGTCAGTTTTCCTTATTTTCAGGGGTCTTCTGGGCCTGTATTAAGCCTGAAGAAGTCTAAAGCAAGCGACAAGATCCCAACAGTGGGGAAAAGTGTCCAACTGTTTTCTTCAGAGTCTTTGATGGACACTACCAACCATATTTTCCTTTAAAAAAAAGATGGGAAGAAACTAGAGTGTGTGAAGCACACAGAGGGGAATTGGGAGCAATACAACCTCCCCACAATCCTGGAAGTTACTCATGCTTGGCAGCAGCTCTCCAAAATTTAAGGCAAGAGATCACTGCCATCCCTTGCCAGTTGATCCTTACAACTGGAAGTGCTGTGAATCAAGGATCAAAAGCAAAGTGAGCTGCTGGGGAGAAACTCTTTAATCAGAAATTTCTAATTTGACACGCAAAGAAATAAAGCAAGTTTTTTTTCAAAAAAAAAAAAGCACAATCAGGTCAGAAACATCTACAAGAAAGGAGATTTTGACTAAATTTAGGAAGAACTCACTAATGGCCAGAGCTCTTTGTCAGTGGACCAGGCTACCTCAAGGCGATTCTTGTTGACTCTCTTCATAACAGACCTTTGACACAGATCAGAATGAAAGACAGAGAATGGCTGGCTCAATGTCACCTTTTATGTTTTCTGACTTAGAGCAGGGGTGAGCAATTGTAGTGAGATCAGGGGTCCCATGGACAGCCAAAAATACCTCCCAAAATGGGTGAAAAAAGAAACAAAACTGGAAGTGGTCAAAAGTCCATTTCTGCTTTTGAAAACAGGTTGTTACTGATATTAAACAGTCCAATGTAGCTCTGTACCGCACTGAAATGTAAAATTCCATTGTTGCAGATTTCCAGAAAAAACAGCTCACCATTTTGAGAGCCAAAAAAAGAATAGTCCAGGGAATCTGGAAGGGTCAAGGGCAATAAAAACAGTCTTAGGAAGGGGAACATGCACAACTCTAGGGCAATCCTTTGCCCACTCTGGTTACCATGGTTGTTATGACACTGAATCAGTGGTGTCGGAACGGGGGGGCGGGGCAGGGGGCGGTTCACTCTCAATGGCAATGTTTTGGGGGCATCCCAGGTCGTAGCCATGCCCCCACACACCATGGCCATGCCTCTGCATGCCCCAGCCACACCCCACGCACTGAAGCCACGCCCCTATGCACCGTAGCCCTGCCCTCTCCCGCCCCCCCCACACACGCCAAGCTCCACCACTGCATTGAATTCACTACAGCAGGATTCTTATGCTTTCCAATGTGGGGGACCAGCATTTTTTCTCCAGTGCGCCAAAGTTGTTATATGCCTTCAGTTTAAGACTCCAACTTATGATTACCCTATCATTGTTTTTCTTGGCAAGAATACCTTTGCCTTCCTCTGAGGCCAAGAGAGTGTGACTCGCCCCAGGTTTCCCACAGGGGTTCCCAGAGTCATAGTCAGGGACCATTACCATCTTTGTGCCCATTGACTACAATTGTTTCTTTCTTTCCTGGAAACTCTTGCAGGGATCAAAAGGTCTCCACTGTCCAACATTTTCATTTCAACACTGGCAGAATCAAAAATCTCTTCAAGAAGATACCAGTTGCCTCAAGATTTATTTAACTGAGATCCATTTGAAACAATTATTTCTTCCACTTCAGCAGTAAAAGCCAGAACAAAGTAAGGAAACAAGAGGAATTTCCCTCCACAAAGTCACAAAGGTGGTGGTAAGTTAACAATTATATCAGCTATTGGGCACATGCTTTTAGCCAAGGTTTAAGCATCACTTGTCATTAACATCGCAGCCTTACCTCTGTGTTGGATATCTGGGAGCTCACTGGGAAGTGTTTTCTTGGCAGCTGCCCTGCGGTATACCACGTGCGTCCTACCTTCCTCCTCCTCCTGCTTCCCTTTCTGCAGAGGTTCAATGAAAAACTCGTCCTTGTCAGTGCGAATCATGCCAGCCTAAAGTGACAGAGCAAAGATGGAACATTTCAAATTGCTGCCCGTGCCACAGACATTTTGAATAAACCTTTGCAATATGCTTAAGCACACTTTAGTACTCTCCAGAGAGCAGTTAGGATGCAGAGAGTAAGCAAGGTGAATTCTTTATCATAGCAGGAAAATACAACGTCAGTGTCTCAGCTTGACAAGGAAGGGCAAAGTAAAACATTGAACTAACGGGATTTCTTCTGGAATCTAATTAACGAGGGCTCAGACTTGGAGATGAAGGAGAGGGAATCAGAGTTTCTTCTAGAATCTTATTAATGAAGGCTTGGCCCGGGCTATATGGTGAGAGGGAATCATGGATAGAAGACCACAACACTGTTAGAGTTAGTGATAACAACATACAAAGTTATAGCAGTAAAGATGATTAGATTTTTTAAAAATTTTATTTATTAAATTTATTGCATTTATATTTTACATATAAATAATTTACATGTTCTCCCAACATGTGACCCAAGGTGGCTTCTTGTTGTTGGTGGTGTGTGCCTTCAAGTTGTTTCCAACTTACGGTAACCCTAAGGTGAAGCTATCATGGCGTTTTCTGGGGCTGAGAATGTACAACACACTCAGGGCCACCCAGTAGGTTTCCATGGCTGATCTGGCCTTTGACCCCTGGTCTCCAGAGTCATGGTCCAACAGTCAAAACAGTACACCACGCTGGCTCTACAAAAACATTAAAACAAAATACAGCTAAACCCCTGATGATCCAAAAGTTAGGAAACAAATTAGCTGTCATGTTGTCACACCTATAATTTAAAACAGTATGGCATCTGAAGATAGACACATTGGCTCTTTTCTCTTTCTCTGATATTATTATTTTTTTAAATCTCATATGCTTTGTGAAGAAATCTGACCATGTTGGGATGATGTTTTCAAAAATTAATCAAATATAATTTACTGCACTGCTTCACAGGCAATCTGATGAGGGGGACTTGTAATTATTTTTCCCAACGCACAAGGGACCAGCAACATTATTTGCAAACCCATTGCCTGCAATTGGCCCTTTCTTTCCTGGAAACTCTCCGAAGACCAGCAATCATAGGCTGAGAGATTGGCACCAGTCCAGGGGACACTACTTTAAATAGCACTGATTTTCTGGCCAAATTCAGTAGGCAATGGTATGTCAATTATGGACAGGATTATGGACAGGATTATGAGGGATCTATCAACAAAGAGGCAGTAACCCTAAATCAGCATCACAAACATGGCTAAATACAGGATCACCATCTCCCATATTTGAATTATTTTAACCTCAATTTCTTTCTACTGAATTTATGAGGAATTTTCAACTTTTAGAAATTTTTATCAAATAGTGAACCCCCCTCCTTGCAAAAAACCAATTCTCATCACTCCCTTGGAGAAAAAAGGCACTCCAGGCTAAAATATAATACACAAATGCAAGTCATTTAGCTTGAAATCAGTGGGGCTTAATTTCAAATATTCTCCTCAGGATCAGAGTGAAGGTGATTTTGTTTAACTTTCCTATTGCAAAGCAGGGCACAAAAAATGCACCAACAAACTAATCCTAATATCAATCAAGTAATAAATACCTACCAAAGCCAAAAATCCCTTTATTTGTTTGCGTTTGGGAAATCATAAATGAACAGACGGCTGCTAACACATCTGGTGAAATACACCTATTTGAAGAGAGTACACAAAAAGTATGTACAAAAACACAGAACAAGCCCACAGGAGTGGGAGTCAGAATGTATGCACGCATTGTTTACAATCTGAAAAAATGCACACAAAAATGTGCCTGTTTTTAAAAAAGATACACAGCAAATGGGCAGATTCTTCCCATTCTTCCCACCTAGTCATGTTGTTGTTGACAATGATGATATTGTTGTTGTTATTGCGGTGGCTGCTCCTGTTGTTATGTGCCTTCCAGCTGACCCTGATTTATGGTGACTCTCATGGAGAGCTTTTCTCCGCAAGCTTTCTTCAGAGCGGTTTATCTTTGCCTTCCTCTGAGCCAGAGAGAATGTAACTTGCCCAAGGTCACATAGTAGGTGTCCATGTCTAAGTGGAGACTTGAACCCTGCCCTCCCAGAGACCGAGATCAGGCTTTGCATTATTAACTGCCACCAAGTCAACTTCTACGTATGGTGACTATATGAATGAGAAACTTCAAAATCACAGTACTATCAACAGCCCTGCTCGAGTCTTGCAGACTCAGAGCCATGGTTTCCGTGACTAATTCTATCCATCTGTAATGGAGTCTTCCTCTTTTCCTACTGCCTTATCTGATAGTCTTATCAACTTTACCAAGTCTTTTCTAGTAAATCATTGCTTCCTATGATATGTTTAAAGTATGACAGTCTCAGCTTAATCATCTTGGCTTCTAGGGAGAGTTCAGGCTTGAATTGCTGTAGGACCCATTTATTTGTCTTTTTAGCAATCCACAGTATCCACAGAACATTTCTCCAGCACCACATTTCAAAGGAGTTGATTTTCTTCCTGTCATTTGTCTTCACTGTTCAGCTTTCACAACCATACCTAGAAATGGGATATACAATGGCACGGACAATACTAACTTTAGTATTCAATTATATATCTTAATACTTAAGGATCTTGTTTAGTTCCTTCACAGCTGCCCTTCGAAATCCTAGGCCATTTCCACACTACACTGTTATAGTGCTATTATTCCACTTTCAACATCCTGTGGAATTCTGGGGTTTGCAGTTTAGGGAGGGGCACTTAGAATTCTCAGCCAGAGAGCTCTTTGGCCTTAGTTAAACTGCAAACCCCAGAATTCCACAGGATGTTGAAAGTAGAATAATAGCACTACAACAGTGCAGTGCGGAAATGGCCCTAATCTTCTTCTGATTTTTTGATTGTAGTCTCCATTCTGATTAATGTCTGAGTCAAGATAAGGAAAATCTTGAACTATTTCAATGTATTCATAATCAACTTTTATATTATGTAAATAACCTGTGGTCATTATTTTTGTTTTCTTAACGTTCAACTGTAAACCTGCCTTTGCACTTTCTTCCTTGACTTTCTTCACTAGTCATTCCAAGTCTTTGCTAGTTTCTGCTAGTATTATGGTGTCATCTGCATGTCTTAAATTGTTGACATTCCTTCTGAGTCTAATTCTGCTTTTTTCAGTTTCTCCATATTCTGTCCTGATGGTAGTCTCTTGTTTTGAGTATAAGCTTCAGACTTTCCTTTGACCTCTGAATATGTCAACAGCTGAACATCCTTTTGACATGAGTCTAGCTGCATCATTAGCCATAGTGTTTGTAGTTGTTCTCGCTGTGCCTCAGTAGCTCACTGAGTCCCATTTGACTTGGGAGTTTCATCTTCTGGTGCTATCTTTGTTTCATTTCGGATTGTCTCATCATAGTGTTTCCATGACAAAAGATATTCAAAAGTAGGTTTACCATGTCTCCTTCTGTTCAGAGCTAAGAAGTGTTAGCTACAGTGTTGTCTCTGAGAGATCCTCTGCCAGTGTCACCCTCCATCACAGGTGCAGCCCAGTAGCTGTTTGACATATTTAGTCCGGCTCCTCAGCAAAAACCTGTCTGACATGGGAGATCTACCAATAACACTGCTGCCATCAGCATAGCCTGTTGCCTCATATGAGCATGCAATCCCACCACTGCAGAAAAGTAGTGCTATTGGAGGGAAATCAGGTACAGAGGTGGGAAAAGAAACACTTGAGAAAAAATAGAGAATTTACAAGCATGGTTCCTCCCACCAAGATTTATCATGGCATAGTTGGCTCTAAGGCTAAATGACATTGCCCATTTTAACTCTTCCATCTTCACAGAGTTTCTTCAAGTTTGAATGTCCCTATTGCCCTCTATTCAAGCTATAAGTATCTGAAGCCATGTCCAATCTCACCAGCAGTTATTCTATCCTGCCAAGTTATACTGATTGTGACATCAGCAGGAGCTGAATCAATTACCCTTCTTCCTTTCCATTTGTGGGATAGGAAGTTATAAATTCTCTCTTTCAGTATCAGTATTAGGCTGAAAAGTAGAACAAAATGCTGCCATGGGTTTAAAATCAGAAAAGGAAGTTGTAAGAACAATAAAATGACTTTGGGCCTTGAAAATACACAAGCATAAAACAGAAAGGTCTGTCAAACTTCAGTGGAAGAGAGATCCAGAAAAGATGTTTGGTTGGCCATCCTTTGCTCCCAGAGGGTATGTGACACAATGAAAAACAAAATGCAATTTGCTCTGAATTAATGAAGCCAACGGTGACTGCAGAATGGGAGTGGGGAAACATGTGAGCTTCTGTACATCAGATGAAATAATTATAGGATAATCCACATGTATGCCATTTAAAAAATCTCTGTTGTTCAATGCATAATGAACAATACCCCTTTTTCTTTTGCAGCTAGCACAATTATGAATTGATATAGGCGCTTGACTTGTGGTATAGAACAAGGAAGGAGAATGTGTGAACCCCAAAATGTTGTAGAACTACAACTCCCATCACTATTGGTTATGCTAGTTGAGGGTCAATGGGAGCTGCAGACCCAACAACATCTGGAGAGCCCAATATTCCCCATCTTTGGCAGAGAAGCACAGAGATCTGCAAGACAGGACTGGGTCTTTCATCTCCTGTAATTACTTTGGTCTATTGTCTTGCATCTTGCCTCGATGCTCCTCAGTGAGCACCCAAACCACATAAATTTCAAAAATATTGCCATCACATATACAAAAAACCCCTTAAATTAGCAATTGGAAGCAGCAGTAGAGATAGCTGGGGAGACTGGACATTGAGGGAGAAGAGTGGGAGCAGCAGTGAACAGAGCAAGCTCACAAACCTGGTTACTGCTGCCCTCTGCTCTACAATTCAGTAAATATTTTGTTTCCACAAATCTGGCTTCATCCTTCCCCAGATCTTTTATCTTATCGGAGTGGAAGCACAAAGATCAACCTTCAAGCTTGGCTGGCTGTGGGGGTGGTTGTTCTTAATTTTAATCTTGCATGGCAAGAACTCAAGTCTGAAGCCCAGCATTTACTCACACGGATGAGAGGAAGGTTACCAATGATCATCACGTCAGCAATTTACAAAAAGACTTAGGATAGCACTTGAACAACACAAATAAGAAATCCTGGTTTCCTTTTTTATATATATGTCAAACTGCTGAATGTCATGTTTTATTCTCATTTACTTTCCTATTGTCGTGTGCCTTCAAGTCATTGCTATCTTATGACTGGAATCTCAAGCTTTCTCAGGCAAAGTTTATTCAAAGGGGGGTTGCCATCACCTTCATCTGAGGCTGAGAGAGTATGATTTGCCCAAAGTCACCCAGTGGGTTTCCCTGGCTGAGCAGGGATTTGAATCCTGATCTCCAAAGTTGCAGTCCATTGCTCAAACCACTACATCACACTGGCTTTCCATTTTCCTATTAGCATGCTAATATAATTTAAATATACTCAGTACTGAACTATGAGGCATTGAGTATTGGAGGCACTCTACCTGCCTGAGGAGTAAGGTCTGCTGGAGGATCCCTCTTCTGTGTCCCATCAATGCACCATGTGAGGACATGAAAGATGGCTTTCTCACCTGCAGCACACCATCTATAGAATGCCCTCCCCTTGGAGGGCCAGTTGGCACTGAATTTGGCTTCTGGTTCAGCTGTGATTCTCAACTTTTGGTTCTGCAGATAATTTGGATTTCAACTCCCAGAAGCCCCAAGTCATATGGCCAGTGGTCAGGGATTTTGGGGAGCTCAAGTCCAAAACTTCAAATAAAGGTTGAAAATCACTGCCGTCTGACTAAATCTCAGAATCCTCCAGCCAGCACAACTTGAAGACTGAGAGAATTACTTTCCATGTTCTGAGTCTGAAGTTGGCTTCTGTAGATATTCATTCAAACATGAATTCAAGAGGATGGGCAACCCTGACAAAGCAGAGATCCTAATCACACAGAGTCTTCTGATCATAAACAAATCCCTTGTAAAACTGCATGTTCAGTGTAGGAAGTTTAGGAACAAAGCGCACTAGGAGAGTAGAGGTAGAGCAATACGCAAGTCATGAAGCTTTTTACACAGGTTGATCTTGGAAAAATTATTTTGTTGGATTAAAATGCTCAAAATTACTTGAGTTGTAGTGAAGCAGCGGGAACCTCTCCTAAACTCTGGATTTCCCCATTCAGGTATAATGGTTGAAACGGAATTATTGTATGTGATGATCTGGCTAATATGCTTCCGTAAATACAGTCTAAAGTTAGATTAGCTTTTTTACTGACTACATCATGCTTGCTTGTGGCTGAGTTTGCCAGAAGCTTCTATTGCTTTATTTCCCAATGGTTGGCCTGCAATAATAAATCCTGGTCTTTTTAAAGAAGGAGTTCCCCCACTCATTCCACACATTGCTCACATCTTGCCCACTATCGTTGGCTCAGGGATTCTGGGAGTGGGAGTTTTAAAACATTTGAGCTCTTTCACATGAATATTTTTGCTACAAAATGACAGAAACAAAAACCCTCTAATGGTATATCCAGGTTTTTTAATGTGATAAAAATGCTTAACACATGTGGTGGTGGTGGTGTTGTTTTCAACTTATGGCAAACCTTAGGCAACCCATTACAGAGTTTTCTGGGGCTGAGAGTTTGTGATGCACTCAAGATTATCCTTTGGGATTCCATGGCCAAGTGGAGAATCGAGCCCTGGTCTCCAGGGTCATAGTCCAACACTCAAACCACTACGCTACGTTGGCTCCTAGCAGATTTAGGCCAAGTGCTATTTCTAGCAGGGGTGGAAAGAATACTAGAAAATATTCCAAAAATGGTTGAAAAGCATGTTTCTTGAGTTTCAGGAAACCCTGATAAGAAGAATCTTGACTGGTGAGAATCTTTACAATTCAGGACTTGCTCTGTGTAAAAGTTTTGCCCAGAAAACAGCATTTTCTGTGTAGGAAACAGCATTTTTCACATAGGAAACACACTTCGTTACAGAAATAGAAAATGATGGCCGTGTCCACACTACACTGTTATACTGCTATTATTCCACTTTCAACATCCTGCGGAATCCTGGGGTTTATAGTTTAGAGAGGGGCATTTAGAATTCCCAGCCAGAGAGCTCTTTGGCCTCAGGAAACTACAAACCCCAGAATTCCATAGGATGTTGAAAATAGAAGAATAGCGCTATAACAATGTAGTGCAGAAATGGCCAATGTTTCCTCTACAGAAAATGAAGCTTACTTTGCAAAAGCACCACATGCAAATTTTGTGTAGCGTAATCCACAAACTACAGCAACTTCTGTGCAATAAAAACATTCCCTGCATGGAAAATAAATACTATGAAGAAATAATATTGTTTTCTGCACAAACATATTATGTGTGAATTTTGTGCAGAACAAGTCCTGAACTGCAAACTGTGCAGTTCTCAACAATTTTCTCACACTGGGGAGAAAAATCAGTCAATTTACTTGTTGCTTCCTTTGAAAAAAAATTAGTGAAGGATTACATCTCTAGTTTGCAGCAGAGAAGGTGTCAGCAGTTGCAGGCATGCTTTGTCCATGATAAATTCTTTCCTCTGCTGCTTCCATACTTGTCACAGCACTGTTTGGACCAAGAATAATGTCTAAAAAGTGCCTAGATTAAATATCACCACTGCCCATTATAACGTTATAGCAATTTCCTTTAGATGACTAAAACAGAGAGGCCACATTCCATTTTCATTTCTAGTAAGGTAAAACTCATCGAACAGATTCACCAAATCTTTTAGATTTGTTTCTGGAATAACTCTATGGGACACAGGCCCTGGATTATTAAAATTCCAGCTGCTGAAATAAAGGAGGGGGACCAGCTCCAGAAGATCTGCAAATACCTGGTTTTGTGTGTATCCTTTCTTTTAGTTATTGCATCAGCAATCCAGGTCTGATAGACAGCTTCCAGATTTTACTCACAGTACAGTTTGTCTCTCTGTGTGCTGTAAAAATCTGAGCCAGCTCATACAAACTACTCCTTCCTTAAAATATTATGAGGGATGCTCCCACTAAAATATTTGGTAATCATCAAAAATTATACACATAAGAGTGAACAAAATGTGCTGGAGGTATTCCATTTTTCTGTTCAGGTTTCCAGTCCTAAACACCAGATTTCCCAGGCAAATCTGGCTTGCAGTTTCATTCTCAACCTAACTGCTCATAAATATTCAATTAAACTTTATGAAATCTTCATTTTAATGAATCAACCTGGATATTTTCAGTCAGGAATGTGTCTCCACACAATATTAGGGACTTTATAGTTTTGACCCCTTCCAGTTGTTTGTGTTGTGCGCCTTCAAGTCAGTGTGACCTTGGGCAAGTCATATGGATTCCTTAAGGTATCCATAAATCAGAAATATAAATCAGAAATATGTCAGTGTGACCTTGGGCAAGTCATATGGATTCCTTAAGGTATCCATAAATCAGAAATATAAATCAGAAATATGAATATCTTAAGGCAAATCTATCACAGAGTTTTCTTGACAGAATTTCTTCAGAGGGGGTTTGTCTGAGAGAGTATGACTTGCCCAAGGTCACCCAGTAGGTTTCCATGACCCACCCAGTGGGGATTCAAACCCTGGCCTTCCAGTGCCCTAGGCCAACACTCAAATCACTATACCATTATTTTTGCTAATTTACTATCTAGAATGAAGGCAGATTCATGAAGTTACTTGACTGGACTACAATTCTCCACAATACTCAAGCCAGCATGGCCACTGACCATCTCCTTGGAG
This sequence comes from Iguana delicatissima, assembly GCA_948472985.1. Taxonomy (NCBI): domain Eukaryota; kingdom Metazoa; phylum Chordata; class Lepidosauria; order Squamata; family Iguanidae; genus Iguana; species Iguana delicatissima. Next base: position 260,783 of record CAOKZL010000312.1, read on the forward strand.
ATTCTCAGAGCTATAATCTGAAATATGAGTTCTGAAAGTAAGCTCAATAAATATTTAGTGCAAACTGACTTTTAGAATTCACTTTTGTTTTTTGTTTTCTTCTTACATGCACACATTTCATTTATTTTCTCCCTTCAGCCAGTGATGTCATAGTTTTCATAGGTCTGAGAGTCAAATGTGATACACTCCCACTGGTGTACTCATATACTGAGGAGCAACATCAATCACAAAACTTGACAGCAAAGCAATAAAGAACCCCAAATATATGTTACTTTATTCACTTCAGACATCTTTGCTTATCCCTTCAATTTAACTATTGAGAAGTATTGATGGAACCTAGCATCCTCTTAGTGACACAGGCATGTACAAAGTGGAGCAGTGGGGAGAGGCTATTCTCTAGTCTCCCGTGCCCCAACCAAAACCTGTTCCCTCTCTTCAGCTGCAAAGCCCTGTGAGACCTCTGCTACATGAAAGAGGGAGTCACTACACAGCAGGGATCCCCTTCTTCATCCCTCTGTAGTTTGCACTATAGAGAGGCAGAGGAACAATCATGTTGTCTTTCCTCTGTCTATATTTATAGCAAACGTCAGGGGGATAGAGGCCCTTTCCGGACGAGGGAATTAGAATGTGCCAGTGTGTCCTATCATGGAGGTCGTCTGTACCTCGGAGCGGACTAGGTCCACACCTCAGCCCGCTCCAAAACGCCCCCAAGTGGTCCTCCAGCACACTTTTTGAAGAACGGAAGAAAACCGGTCTTTTATTTTTTTGAGCGCGCCATCGCGTTCCTGCTTACTTGTGCAGATGCGCAGGTTCACACCAATGCGAGCCTGTGATCTGTGGAGGGCGGGCTGTAGGCGTGGTGAGCTTCAGCGATGGTCCAGACCCGGAAACAACCGGAAGCCACCATTTAGTCAGCCGGAGCAGTGCGGATCTAAGACTTCGCACTGCTCCGATTCACCATGGACCAAACAGAGGACCCCTGCGGAACGGTTTAAGGGAGAGTCAGCATTACTGCGGACCCAGAAGAAGTGGTAACTAATGGCACAGAGCGATTCCCTCACCTGGTGCGGAAATGGGCAGAGAGGCCGTCTCCCCTGCCCAGGCACCTTACTCCCTCTCTCACCTCCACTGTAGCAGTGGCCCCATGAGGCTTGGAAGTTGCAGTGGACAAGGAGAGCCAAAGAACTAGGCATGTGGAGCTATTATGTCCTGTGAATCATATGCAGGTCTCAACCATAATTTCCTATTATTATGGTTCTCCAAGTTGAACTTTTTATAACTGCAGATTCAAGTGAATGGCATAAGTAACATACCTGAGAACAATATATGCAAGCAGTTTTCATAATCTCCAACCGAATCCACAAATACCTAGTCTGCCATCAAGTTGCAGGACACACACTGCACTTATAAAGTATAAACACGCCCCAAAGATTGAGGGTTGGCCAATGACATCACAAACCAAACACTCCAAATCTGCAAATACACTTCCTCAGTGTGCTGCCAGTCACAAAGGGCAAATGTTTCTTCCCATTTTCTGACAGGGCAAGTTCCTTTCCTTGACGTTTAACATGCCCCTCTCCCTTTTCCATGACCGCTTTCCCCTCACCCACCGCTGTGATCCACTACATTAAAGAGCACAGTGAAACAACAGCCATTCTCCCAGTTCCTTCAAATGCTACCAGTCTTGCTCAAATTCACTTGGCTTTCTTTAAAAGTTTAATTTGCCACCATACTCAGAATTGACAGCAATCTACAGGTTTTGCAGCTTGAGGTCCTACTGCTAATTAAATGTCTCCTCTGGCGGAACACTCAGCAAGTGCCTTAATTGTCTCCTCATTCACATTCACAGCACAGCTTCATGTTCTAGACCCGTAATGAAGCAAGGCTGCGCAGCTTCTACAACTGCTTCTCAAAGGCTCTGGAGTTCAGACCCATCCTCTAGCCCCAGCTTTAATTAACAGTCGTTTTTCTCCTCATTAGTATAAGTGTATGTATGTTTCTTCCTTGCCACACAAGCAGAGATTTACTTCTCCTTTCTAAAGCTTGCGGTACAGCTAGGAACTGCATGTGTTTTCCCCTACATTTAATTTTAAGTAGGTGGGGGAATCTCCTCCCACAACAACAACAAAGAAAGGACCCAGTCAAGTATAAGAAGAATGTGAAATAATACATGGTAACATTATTGATACAACACTTTCAGACCTTCACCAACATATCTGATCTGCATTGACATGACTTCATCCCAGCCTTCCACACCCAGAGTCCCCCACATGTGTCTGACTATAATCCCCATCATTCCCAGTCAAGCCCAGTGGCAAGTTTATGGCTACAGCTCATTGCCTCCAGTATAGCCATATTAAGTAAGAAAATGGCCTACATTTTTGGAAACAACTGATTTAAAGATTTTAATTGGTTTTAATTCTACTGTTCTTTAATACTGTTTTAATCTTGATTTTGTTTATTTTCAACTATATGTGTACTATTGTATTCTGTCATTTTGTAAGCTGCCTTGGGTCCCAGTGTAGAAGGAAAGTGTTATATAAATAAAGGGATGGAACATTAACTTGCTTCATGGGGGAGGAAATGTAACAAAATTGCAGGTTGTTAAATTATTTTGCAAAAAATAATACCGTTCTTGCATATGATACCCACAAAAGTAATTTGTCAATGGTAAAATGTCATTATTTATAACGTATTGGCAGTAACTCTGATACTAGAAAACCTGCTGTTTTTCCCTGATCTGGTCCACAGAATGGGGCTTTTTGTCTGCAGTTACCTCAGATTGAAGCTTCTTGCTTCTCCAGAAGATTTCTTGCTGCTTACCTCAAAGACTTAGGCAATACAACCACCCAGGTTAAGTTTAAACAGAGCTACCTATGGCCCCAGCTGGCTGGCCCTGACCTGACTTTACGACAAGGAAGAGGTAAGATTTCTTGCAAGCTCCAGAAAAAGATGCTACATATCAACTGTTTCTGAATACAGATAGAGAGTGCACTGATATCCCAGTATGATAGTCCCAGACCAAACCACATATCCAGGAATAATAAACTCTCAAAACAGGTTTAAAAAAATAGAAGGAGGTATTGCTGCGTGGAAGAAGCACATCACTGCCCTGTGCGGCTAGTGAATACAGCTTGGACAAACCCCACACTACTCTGTAACTGTCTGTTCAATGTGAGATTGTAAGGTAACTTCTCCTCTCCCTTGGGCCAGGGTACTGAAGACAGCTCTTAAAGTGAGGGGATTAATTCACTTACATTTCAGCCTGTAAGTAAAAAAGAAGGTGCTCTGCTGCACTGGAAGGGTTCTCCATAGATGAGGGCCATTCTGCCTACACTGTTATACTGCTATTATTCCACTTTCAACATCCGGGGGAATTCTGGGGTTTGTAGTTTCTAAAGAGCTCTCTGGCTGAGAATTCTAAAGGCCCCTCCCTAAACTGCAAACCCCAGGATTCCACAGGATGGTGAAAGAGGAATAATATCACTATAACAGTGTAGTGCAGAAATAGCTGAGGTCTACAGCCCCCAGCAAGCATCCACCAACAGGAACTGGCAGAGCCTTGGAACAGTACATGCTATCCTGTTCTAATCTAGAGGCTGCTTGAAAGGTCCTTCCCTCAAAATTGAAGGGACTTCTGCAGCACAAGCAGGGTTTGTCCCAAGCTCCTGAGAAACCTTGAGAGATAGGAAAGAAATGAACTGCCTCAAAAAGATGCTCCACTGCATTAGAAGATATTTCAGGAACTGAGAACTCCTAACAGGGAGCATTCCTTCTAGAAACCCTTGATATGCTGCAGATGGACTTTGGGTGGGTGAGACTCTGGAAGCTCCTCTATCCTTCTGAGGCTGCAGGAGCGGCTATTGTGGTATGTTCCTTTAACCAGACATTATCCACTGTTTTGCATTTCTGGAATACCTGGGCTCCTATCCTGTCTTGCCTTGCCACTGTCTGACCCTGAAGTGGAATCAAACTTTGAATCCCCACAGTTGGCTTGCCTGATTCTTTGCTTGCTTTGACATTGGCACTGTTTTGCAAATGCTGGCTTTGGATTTTCCTTGCCTGATCATTTGCTGGCTGTATGAGGCTTTACCCTGCTGACTGTGAATTGCCATACCTTCCAGTTGTCACAATTTGGCAGGGACAGTCCTGGTTAATCTCTCATCCCGCTTTTTCAGCTTCTAAAAAATGTCCCAGTTTCTCTTCTTCCTGCTTTGTCTTTTACTTTAATCACTTCAGACTGAGTTCAAAGTGGAAAAGTAGGTTGCTGCGGCGCAGAGGTATGCAATCTTGTCCTTGCCATTAGGCTCAGCCAAAAATAAAGAGCAACACCTCCTCCTAGCTTGTTTGTTTCTCCTCATCCATCACTTTTGCCATCTTGACCATACTCTGATGCTGCTTGACCAAATGTGTCCCAGTTTTTATCTGTAAAATATTGAAGGATATGGACTGCTTGACTCTACTATTGAGACTTACCCAGCTGAAATCAGGACAGTAAGTCCCACTGAGTTCAAAGGGACTTTTCCCCAGAAAATGGAGTATAGTGTTGTAGCCTTTAAGCTACTTGGTAAATGTGGAAACCTGATCCTGTGCTTGTTTAACTTGAAGTAAGCCTTATATTAATTAATGAAACTTATTCCAAAGTAAGTGTACATAAAATTACAACTTCATATTTTCCAAGAGTACATTTATATCCACTCTTAATATATTGTTTAAAAATAGTGAGCAGGAGAGCATACTGATTCTTCTAGAAGCAGAAAAACACAGAATAAAATTGGGTCAAAAAGTAAATCATTTTTTTAAAAAAAAGAATGTAACTGGAGTACCAAAAGAGAACCATAAAGCATTACAACCTTACACCACATTCCTACTGTAAGTTACGACTACCCTAAAGCTATAGGAATTTATACCATTTCCAGTTGGGAACGGAGCAGAAAGGAAGTTTTAAACTCCAGATACGCATTTTATTTCTTTTATTTAAAATTTTAAAAGCTGGCTATTTGCAAGCTTTTTTAAAAGGCATGTTTACACTTGTACAGTTCCATTAGGGCTGGGAAAGAAAATCTTAAAATATTATAAACATATTTCCCTGGGTAATAGTCCATTGATCTACATTAAGCACAGGGCAACCCCGAACAAATGAAGTGGAATGATTTATGTTGGGCTTCATCTTTGCTGCTTATGAAAATGTACTTCTCCCCCCCCCGCAACCCAAACAATGTACTTTCAAGCGAACAGCCCAGTAGCTTGTAACCTGAGCCTCGAAGTGCTCTGCCAGCACAAGCCTCATGGTTCAGGCTGTTAGCCACTGGATAACAACTCACGCTCAGTAAATACAAATGAGAGCAAGGCTTGATGTTCCAAGAATACATGAGTTGTAGCTCTTTGTAGCTGATGGACTTGAGGATTTGCTTATCCAGTACCCAAGGTCTCTGAACTCTGTCTTGGAAAAACCTGAACCCTAATGTATACCTTCCAACATTTCACAGATGAAAACTGGAACATTTGTGACCAGGCAACATTGAAGTGTGGTCAAGATTGCAAAAGTGACTAATGAGGGAGAAAGGAAAACCCTGTAGCAGGGCTTTGCTTTGGCCTGAGTCTACTGGGAAGAACAAGATCCTTTCCAGTCTTCTCTCCCCACCACCCACTGAATTAACTGAGTGCAAACTTCTTCTTTTTTTTTGGCACTTTGAACTCAGCTTGCAGCAACTGAAGTAAACTTAAACAAAGGGAGAAAGTACGAGAAGGAGAGAGAAACTGGAATACTGTAAAAGCAGATGAAAAAGTGGGATGACAGAAGATTAGCTGGGATTATTCCTGCCAAATCAGGACAGCTGGAAGACATGTTGAAGTCATACTAAACAATGGCAAGTATCTAGCATCTATGGATTAAAGACTAACTGATCATTGCTATACAATCCCCACAGAGATGCAACTTCACTCAGTGCACAGTGGAGCCTTTTTGTTTTACATGCAAATCCTCAGAAACTAATAACTAAATCGCACAGAGATCAAGTGATGTTCCCCAGTATCACCGCAGAGTTCTAACCATTCTTTTCCTCACCAGGACCTTGGCTTACTAGTTAAATATTCACAATGGATGGACCCCCAGCTAGATGGGAGATGCACACAGTCTTCTTTACATGTGTGTGGTATCAGATTGATCCCCCCCCCCCCCATATTTATATTACAGTAAATTCTTCCCAGCAGCTGAAAAGAGAAACTTAATAGGCTGGAGCCTGCTGTGAAAACACCAGTATTACATCCATAATGACGCTTATTGAAAATATTATTTTAAAACATAAACCGTATGGTGTTATCACAGGTAACACATTAGTTTTTACTTTTATTGTTGGCAAAGCTGTTGGCTTCTAGATTAGGTGGCAAAAGGCCCAGCTCCAGGCTGATCATTCAGACCAACCCTTCCCATCACACTATGCACTATTCTCAGGCAGGTAGGTAACTTTCTGAGCTCCTATAAGTACTTCAACCAGACATAAAAGTTGCAATTCTGTTGGCTGATGTAAATATGGTGACATATAAGTGACAGCCAGTCAGCAGAGATCAAATGGACATGGACCCTACAGCAACAGAGGGATGAGAGTGAAAACCATCTCTCTCAGGAGATATAAGTCACCCTGCTGGTTCTTGAGCTAGCAGGGTGGCTTTCTCTGCAGAGATATGGGTTTGTTTGCTGACCTTCTCCAACCTACTGCTACACACTGCACGGTTACACCAATGTAAGGCCCCCCAAAGCCTGACTGAGGATTTGAATTATGACTTCCTGGAACAGATGAGAAATCATTCAGAAAGGAGAGATGTAGTTGTAATGGGAGATTTCAACTATCCTAATATTTGTTGGTAGTCAAATTCTGCCAAACATGCCAGGTCCAACAAATTCCTCACTATGCTCACTCACAGCTGATTTCATTGTTCAGAAGGTGGAAGAGGCAACAACGGGAACAGCTATTTTAGATCTAATCCTAATCAACAAAGATGACCTGATTAATGTGGTGGAAGTGGTGGGATCCTTAGGTGGGAGTGACCATGTTCTTCTGGAGATTATTAAACTATGGAAAGGGGAAGTCAAGTGTAGTTAAATACACATTCTAGACTTTAAGAAAGCTGAGGTAAACTTAGGGAAGTACTAAGTGTGAGGCCATGGTCAGGAATACTAAAGGAAAGGGGAGTTCATAATGGATGGGAGTTTCTTGAAAGGAGATATTGAAGGCACAATTTCTAACAATTCCAGTGAGGAAGAAAAATGGGAAATGTCTAAAGAGTCCAAGATGATTGTCTAAAGAACTTTCAAGATAGCTAAAATTTAAAAGGGACATGTACAAGAACCAGAAAAAAGGAGAAATCACCAAAAAGGAATACAAAAAAAATAGCCAACAACTGTAGACAGAAAGTCAGAAACCCTGAAGTGCAGAACAAGCTCAGGTTTGCTAGGGAAGTTAAAAACAATAAGAGGGGGGTTTTTGGTTATGTCCATAGCAAAAAGAAGAAGAAGAAAGAAATGGTAGGGCCTCTGTGTGAAGAGGATCATGAAATGCAGCTGGGGGCAGAGGAAGGGCAGAACTACTCAATGCCTTTGCCTCAGTCTAATGGTTGTTCGATAGCCCAGTGTTTGTGGGTATGTCGGCGGATAATGGGACAGATTGCAGGGTGAAGGGAAGAGGGCCTGAGGCAGTTAGCAGTCCAGTGGAAATCTCCCAGGCATTATTGTTTAAGAAAGCAGAGTCATTAAGGCCAGAGGCAGCCTATCATCTCTGGAGTTCCCTGGTGATTTCCTGGCTATGACCTCACCACACTTAGGAGGTGTTTTTCTGGCTTAATTTCATAACACGGGTGTTTAGTCAGTTTTCCTCTTGACCAGCTTGGCTATGCAGCCATAGCAGGATATATTTTATATCAATTTCAATGTATACCAGTTAAACAATATCAAACATGGGAGCATACAGCTGCAGAAGAGAAGGTTAAGAGGGGACATGATAGCTATGTTTAAATATCTGAAGGGATGCCATATAGAGTAGGGAGAGGGCTTGTTTACCGCTGCTCCAGAAACCAGGACAAGGAGCAATGGATTCAAGCTGCAGGAAAGGAGATTCCACCTGAATCTCAGGAAGAACTTCCTGACGGTCAGGGCTGTCTGGCAGTGGAATGTGCTGCCTCAGAGAGTAGTGGAGTCTCCTTCTTTGGAGGTTTTTAAGCAGAGGCTGGATGGCCATCTGTCGGGAGTGCTTTGAGGGTGTTCCTACATGGCAGGTGGTTGGACTGGATGGCCCATGTGGTCTCTTCCAACTCTACATTTCTATGATTCTATGATTCTATGACATGATCACTAAAAGTCAACATGGGTTTCTCAAAAACAAGTCATACCAGACTAATCTTATCTCTTTTTTGATAGAGTTACAAGGTTAGTAGAGGGAAGGAATGCTGTAGATATACATATATTGAATTTGTAAGGCTTTTGACAAGGTCTTCTATGACATCCCAGAAAACAAGTTAGTAAAACATGGGTTAGCCAACACTACTGTTAGGTGAATTTGTAATTGGTTCACCAACCGAACCCAAAGGGTGCTCACCAATGACTCCTTTACATCCTGGACAGAAGTGACTAGTGGGGTGCCACAGGGTTCTGTCCTGGGCCCAGTGCTATTTAGCATCTTGATCAGTGACTTGGACAAGGGAATAGAGGGCATTCTTATAAAATTTGCAGATGACTCCAAATTAGGGGGGTAGGCTAACACCCCAGAGGACAGGATCAGAATTCAAAATGACCTTAACAGATTAGAGAACTGGGCCAAAACTAACAAAATGAATTTTGTAATGTAAAGTACACTTGGGCAGAAAAAAATGAAATGCATAGACATAAGATGGGTGACACCTGGCTTGGCCACAGTACAAGTGAAAGAGATCTAGGAGTCTTAGTAGACCATAAGCTGAACATGAGTCAGCAATGTGACGCAGCAGCTAAAAAAGCCAATGTAATTCTAGGCTGCATTAATAGGAGTATTGTGTCTAGGTCAAGGGAAGTAATAATATCTCTCTGTTTGCTTTGGTCAGACCCCACCTGGAATATTGTGTTCAGCTCTGAGCAACACAGTTCAAAAAGGATGTTGACAAGCTGGAACAAGTGCAGAGGAGGGCAACCAAAATGGTAGAAGGCTTTGAAACTATGAGGAGCAGCTTGAGGAGCTCAGTGTGCTTAGTTTGGAGAATAGAAAGTTAAGAGCTGACATGATAGCTAAATTTAAATATTTCAAGGGATGTCATACGGAAGATGGAGCAACTTTGTTTTCTGCTGTTCCAACTGGGAAAAGATATTTCTTCTAAATATTAGGAAGAACTTCCTGATGGTAAGAGCAGGTCGACAGTAGAATACACTGTTTCCATGTGTGGTAGAGTCTCTTTCTTTGGAGGTTTTTAAACAGAAGCTGGATGGCCATCTGTCAGGAATGCTTTGGTGGTGTATTCCTAAATCGGAGGGGGTTGGACTCGATAGCCCTTGTGGTCTCTTCCAGTTCTGACCAATGAATTGGTTTGAAGCCATTTCTTCAAATACAAAAAGATGTTCCATTTCAGGTCTTGTCTTACCACAGATATGGATTCACCCTGGCAATTTCCAATGACAACAAACGGAAAGACAAATCAGCAGTTGTCCTTCATTCCCATTTTTTTTTATTGGTACTGTGCACTGACTTCATTCATGCACAACCTCAGCCACCTTGCTCTACTGGTTACACTGTCAGGTCTATCAATAGTTAACAAAGTAGTTCTAAGTTTCATTAAAAAAAAAAAGATGTGAAATGAAGGAGCTTTGGCAAGAGCATGGTTTGGCAGCCTAGAAACATATTCAGGCACTGAATGTAAAAAGGAAAAAGAATTATTAAAGAACTGTTGGGAATCAAAAAGATAAATGTGATTGAGCCTGTGTACTCAAAGGACCACAGCTTGATTACTATTGCTGCAAGCTGGGCATAATAATTGTTGTATTCTCCATCTTAATTTTCCCCTGGATCCTGTCTCTTTTGGAAAAGCAATACATTTTTTTCCATGAAGTTCAAAAATGTATTCTTATTAAGAACCAAGGGTGCTGAATTTATCCAATTTCAATGTAAGTAGTGGTTGCAAAAAGGACGAACAAGGCTGGCTCAAGCACAGATGATGCTGGGCTAGAGCAGACAGAAAATGCAGGAATATAGTGTATTATTATTAATAATAATTATTATTATTATCATCATCTTTATTTATAACCCACTTTTCTCCTCAAATGGACTCAAAGCGGCTTACAATAGTTTAAAAAGAAAACATAATTAAAACTATAAAATATAAAAGTTAAAACACACATTAAACAATCAGTAGCACTTAAAACAACATTAAAATACATATTAAAAACAACAAACAATTAAAATGACCACCACCTTGTTCCAGCTTGTCACTAGTTTTGTGAAGTAGGTAGACTTCACAAAGAGATGCTGATGTAATTCTCGGTGCAGAATTTCTATAATGTTTGGTTTTAGAGAATATCAAACAGGTGGTGATTGTTACTAAATTAAATATTGAACATTGGATACTGGAGAAGACTGGCACAAAGGAATCTACAAGGGAAGAAAAACAGAAATTCTGAATCATCCTATCAAGGCCACATCCCATACAGTGAAATCAATGAAAATATCGTGTAGAAATACATTCACAGAGTCTGATGATATGTATATTCTTTTTTTGAAATTTGTATGTATTCAGCAGAATACTGAAGTGTGAGACACCCATCTTTCCAGGATGGGAACAAGGAAGAAAAAGAGAAGTATATTCGACCCTGAAAGCAATCTGGAGTTGGTGATTCAGAAGAAGGCATGATCAGTTAATATCTATTTGTAAAGTCCTGAATCCCAAGGAACAGATTTTTAATTACACCCTTATCAACTCCAAAAGTTAACAATCATAAGAGTTTTCCTGGCTGTGTTCTTGCTGTCTTATAAAGGATTTGAATTTTTCCCCCAGGTGAAGCCAATCAGCAACTGAGAGATTGCCCTGGAGAGGCAGTAAAAGAAGCAAAGTCCCAACCTGTTTTTATAAAGCAGGAAGATAAAGTCCTGAGAAACAGCTCAAGAAAAGATTGCCTTAAAGGGACAGTACTTAAATTTGGTTTTAGACTAATTTCAATATTAATGCATTTGACACAAAGTGCAATTACCTCTCACTTAGAGAGTTGTCTGAGATGGTATTTGTATGTGACTGGAAACAATGCATCTGTGGTTAAATAAGATGTTGTACTATGATTGTCAGTTTTATTAGCTAATATGAGTTAAATATTTAGATTAAGAGTAACTTATAGATAGGATAGAGGTAGATTTTAAGAGTTAAAAGGTACCTGCAGAAAAGAAAAGAAGTCATCTTTTCACTTTTGTGCTATTTTGTTAGTGGTAGTTTTTGTGTAAATATATATATAAATACAACCTATAAGTTACAAACTACAAAAATAAAAAAAACCCTAGATACAAAACTTAGCACCATCCTAAACACAAATCCCAGATTTATTTATTTGTATCTATCTACCTATCTGTCTACCTACAAAAAAGTGTAGTTTTTGTACTTTGTAGCTTATAGGGTTTTTTTGTTGTTGCATGTGTTATTCAATTTTTATTTTATGTAGATTCTATTTAATAAAAATGGCTTTTTTAAAAAAATAAAATGTACTATAGAAGAACCTGGTAGAAACTATTAGCCTTTCCATATATCCCTTTGCTGCAAGTACTTCTAAGGAGGAGGGGACAACTACTCAAATCGGAGGACCAAACATCCCTCACCAGACCTTGGAGGAGAGGCCATTTTTCAAAACAAGAAGAGGCCAGAGGCTACTCTGTTTTGAAAAAGTTGTCCCCAGGCCTAAAACAGATGAGAATGGGGAGGTGGCAACGGTAATCCCCCTAGCCTCAGTACCCAGGCATCATCCATTTATAAGTATGAAGTATCAGATGTAGGGAATTTAACTTTAAAAAAAAAAACTTTAGGAAAAAAATACATTAAAAAGTTGGTTAAAGACCAGGGCCATTTCTGCAATAGACTGTTATAGGCCCCTCCCTAAACTACAAAGGATGTTTAGGATGTTGAAAGTGGAATAATAGCACTATAACGTTCTAGTGTAGAAATGGCCTAGGCAAGCTTAGTGGTCATACAATACTGATTGTTGGGGAGGGGGTTGGAATTGAAAACTGGAAGTGGGTGAGTAGAATGACGTGACACATCCTGTAAACACCATACTGCAACAGTTTGTTGCAAATCCCACTAGTTTTCTATGATTTCTCATTGCCTGCTCTCTTCTGCATCAGTGTCTTCTCAGATGCTTTAATACTGCTGCTACTGATCTGAACCTTTTTTTAAAAAAAAAGCAGTCCTTTCATTTAGGAACAAGGGCTTAACATTTTTACATTGTTCTTTCTGCATGCCATCTGTGCTATTGTAACAGTAATGAGAAGTTTTTGACATTTCAGGCAGAACTAATGAAACAGAATCATACCAAGGAAGACTCTGGATACCAGGAGCAGGAAAATGAAATATGGGTTGGAGAACAAACAAGAGCAACCCGAGGCACACTTAGACTGCAATCTCATACCCACTTAAGCTGGGAATAAGTCCCACTGAGCTCAATGGAACTTACTTCTCAGTAGACATTTATAGGATTGCACCCTGAAATACTATAGAGAAGAGAATGGAGTTTAAAGTGTATGTTGTCTAGGAGAGAACAACTAGCAATAACAGCAATACAGCACAGAGAGGAGTAACCATGTTTGTTGTAGCAAGAGTTAAATTGCTGTAATGACTAGGCTGCATATAACAGGGACAGACAACTGCAGAGAGGGCAGGGTCCATTTTTCCTCCCTGTATCCCTCTGGGAGGCCACACTAGCAAGTTTCAGCACGCTCAAAGTGAGATGATGTTACTTCTGGCTGACATTTGGCCAGTTATTGGCTGTTTCCCCCCCCCCTTTTTAGGCATTTTGGTAAGGTTTGTGGGGGCTTGACAGGGTTAGGGGAAGAAAAATGTCACATTATTAGGCAGTTCTACCCATTTGAGGAGAAAAAAATTGGTTGAAAATTGTGGACCCCATTTTTTTTAAAAAAAATCTTCTGCTGGGGCTGGAGGCTGGGGAGATCTTCTGGTGGCTCCCTAGGACCACACTATGGGGTCTTAAGGGCTACATGTGGCCAACGGGTCATACTTTGCCCACGCCTGGTATACAGAATGATGTTCTTGCTCTCATTTGTTTTTATTTTGTTTTTCACTGCAGTTGTTTATCTTCAACTATTTCATAAGGGCTAATTTCTCCTATAATTACAATTACAATTAGGAATTTTCTCCCAAACACTGACACTGCACCAATGTTTACATGTACAAAACTAAAAGCAAGGCTTTATACACAAAACCCCCAGAAAGCCCCTGTCTGTGACTTCTATCAGTGAGTTGTCTCATGATCTAGGATAACACAGAGGGAAGAAACTAAGGCCCTTTCCGCATGTGGAGGGGGAAACGGGGGAAAACGCATTAAAATGGAGCTTACTGGCAGCCGGGTAAGTCCGTCGCCATGCGGAGCAGCACGATCTCGCTGTTCGTCAGTCCTCCGCCATCCAAAACAGCGGCCTCGGTATCCAAAATGGTGGCTTCCAGCTGGCGGAGGCTCTCCACCAACCGGAGAAGCTTGCCAGCCTAAAGCCCGCCCCCGGCAGATCTGCAGGCACGCACTAGTGTGCGCCTGCAAATCTGCACTGGAGCGTGGCGGCGGAGCTGCATGGGGCTGCACGCTCCATGCTTTTTAAAAACCTCTTTTCAGAGGTTTTTAAAAAACATGCTGCACCACCAGTTCTGGTCGCTTCGGAGCAGATTGAGGTGCGGAACTACGAAAAATAGTCTGCCCCAATCCACTCCATGGTGCAGAAGACCTCCGTTGGAGGTCGCTCTGCACAGTTTCAGTACCCCAGTGCGGAAAGGGCCTAAGCAGGGTTCACCCAAACAGGAGTTAGCACATGAGAGGGAAGGAATCATGAGGCCCTTCAGATGTTATTGAACTACAATTACCACCAGTGCTAGTGTAGGGGCATAATAATTAGGAAATAATTAATCAATAGTTTAATAGCAAGCACACTGAATTAGGAAAAAGAGCAACGGGGCCAGAGAAAATAAGAAGAATGCTTATGCTTGTAGCTGGGTGCAGATAACAGGAAATATCAGCTTGCAGAACTTAGAATAACAGGGAGCCAAGTAGAGCAACAGTAAACAGAGCCCTCTCCTCTGGCCATTACCTAGTGCTGCAGTACAGAAACTCTATTGCTAGAAGAATCCAAGCAAGCTCCTTGCTTACATTAGCCAGTTTCTAGCTAACATGTATAAGTCTGTCTTTTACATCCTATGTCACTATAGTGGATGTCCTCTCACTAATTCTGAATCTTTCATAAAGACGCCGGGCCCCAATGAGTTTTTAAACAGAGCTGTAAATATTTGAACCATATTGACTGCATGCACGTTTGTTCCAGATTATGTTTATCCCAAAGTTGCCTCATATACTTTAGCATTTTCAATAATGTGGTCTGCGGCACTCGGAGAAAGTATGCATATCCAGAGGCTATGCAGACATCTGTCCAACAGCTTGCTGAAACAAGGCCCATTAACCCTGACGTCATTGCAAGGGTTGCGGCGAGAGAAGTACAAGAAAGAAAAATGGCCTCAAGGAAATACTATGACACAAATGCTAAATAGCTGGCCTTCTTGAAAGCATATTGGCAGGAGACAGCTGACTACCATGTGTTTTTCCTACTCGTTAAGGTAGACTGTGTGGATCTGGCCTCATATGGCAACTCTTCTAAGAAGAACAGAGGTGCCACCACCTATAAAAGCAGAAAGGAGTAACAAAGCTATTTCTGGAAGGCAGCCCAAAATGAATTGTTATAGGGGCTCCCCGGGTCTCTGAGCCAAAAGTTCTGGGGGCAGTCTTTTAGCGGGATTTGGCTTTCTGCCAGCACAGCCAGTACTGTAACCCTGTGGCACTGAGCTCTTTGATTTATTATCAAATATATGTACAAGTGAAAGACAGGTAGATTCAAGTTAGCAAGCATTCCTGGCATGCAGTAGGGCCCACAGCCCCAGATCAGACCCCCTGAGAATATGGGATTCTACTTGGTTGGCTATCTCCCTCACAGTCTTAAATGTGCCAGACCCAGATTTCAAGGGGTACAGGACGTACAGAGGATATTTGCAGTTAACTAGTTCTTGATCGGGGGGGGGGGAGATCACATTTGAAGACAATTTATGCTCTCTTTCATAGAATGATCATCCCTGCTTAATGATGAAGCAAAATGGGGCTGACTGTAAGGCAGGCAGACTTGTTATCAAAGCACTCTGTGTGTGTAGGTTAGAGACTAGGGGAGACTGAGAGAGAGAAAGAATGCACGCGAAAGAGAGCATAATTGTATCCAAAAGAACCTGTTGCATATGAATTGGAAACTCTGTACAATCAGGTGGAGACAGAGGCTGGGATCCTACCTCTGTGCACAGCCCCACACATGCCGTTCTTTTGTGTCCTCCCTCAACCCAGTAGCTGTCCAGTTCCAGCAGGGCCCTTCCTGTTGCTTGTGGGTGAAAGGAGGGAGGGGAGACCATGGAGAAGAAGCTGGAGTCAGCTTACTTGTGTGGGAAAGAAAATAATGGTGTACTCTCAAATGGAAAGCATCTGCCTTTTCCTTCCCTGAGGGAGCTCAGAGGAGCCTGATTTTCATAGTCTGAATAACCTCCCCGTTCCCTTTCTTCTCCACTGGAAAATGACAGTAGGAGGATTCCCTCCTCCCAAGAAACAGCTACTGGGCAATGGAAAGTATTTGGACAGAGACCAGGGGCACTCTGTATAAAAGGAGACATATGGCCATGTAAGCTGCACATATGCATGCACAGGTCACTAGCAGGATGCTGGACATAGTTTGATCCAGTCAATCAGCTGCACACTTTTCATGGAAGTTCCCAGATTCCCTGCTCAGCCATGGAAACCCACTGGGCCATCTTGGGCACATCACATACTCTCAGCCCCAGAAAATCTCGTGATAGATTCTCCTTAGGGTTGGAAGTTGGAAATGACTTGAAGGCACACAACCATAACAACAACCCAGCTTTATACTATTTGTGAAGCAATACATAGTAGTCATTCTCTGATACCAGAGCGTATGACACAACACCTGTGTGCACATTGCATAACCAACTGAAACTGTGCTTATGTTGGAGCATGGTGGAATACATTGTGGTTCATATATGAAACAAGCTGATATGACTGTAATTTATAAAATCATTTTAAAAAATACACCTAGTGATTTTAAATTTTACATTATTTAAACAGATTTTAATGTATGCCATCTTGATACCTTTTGATATAGGGTGAGATATAAATAAGAAATGAACACCAGGACAGCTCAAACAAACAATCATCGTTTGTAGTAATTTTTAACATAAAACAGCTATATTAATGCACATACATTTGAAAAAGTATGAATCCCAACTATTGACCTATTGAATTAATTGCTGACTAGCAAGTCAAGACGTAGGTAAATGCTACTGATTCACTGGGTCTTCCCTAGTTTGGACTAACCAACAGGACTTAGGCCAAAATATCTGTTAACTACACACAGCACTTCTCACAGGAATTAAGTAGAAATTTGGACATACATATATTGTTATTGCTATCAACAGTCATATTAATATATATATATTTAAAAATAGGAATATTAGTTCAAAAACAACAAGAAGTCTGGAGATACCTTCAACACTAACATTTATTATGGTTTAACTGTTGTTCTGTGTCTTCAAGTTAATGCCACTATATTCTAGATTTTCTTGGTAAGGGTTATTCTTAGGAAGTTTGCTACTGTCTACCTCTAAAATTGAAAGAGTATGACTTGCCGAAGGCCACCTGTTAAGTTTCCACAGCTAAGAAGAATTCAGATCCTGGTCTCCCAGAGTTCTAGTCCAACATTCAAACTACTATGACATGGTGGCTGTGTCAGTGTCAAGGCAGCAGCTAAGCAGACGCAGGGTTTTATAGCTTTAGTAGCAATAAATCAAAGAGGTTACTTCACCACTTGTCAGCATAAACAGACAGCAAAGTCCCTGGAACGGCAAACTCAAGCAGCTAGGTCAGACTAGAACAAGAGCCCACGACATGGGACACAGATTCACAATCGGCAGACAGATGTTGCCCCGTGCCCAACCCCAACAGCGTCAGTTCTAGTCCAGCTGAGGCCAATCAAATGTCCATTGGCCCAGCTCACAGCTGGAGCCTCTCAAGACTGCAGGGCTGATTTTCATCAACTGCTTCTCCCACAGTTGCTGAGACCTCCAGACCATCCCCTTCTCCAGTCGCCTCTGGAGAAACAGGGGGAGGGTCCGCTGCAAACTCTGGACTGGAGTCAGAAACACAGGCCTCTGCCTCTGGAGCGCACACATCCACTGCAGGTACTGGCCTGGGCTCCGTGCCAGGGACAGCTGTGGGGTCGCAGTCAGACTCCTCCCTAGGCTCTGAAGGAGACCCCTCTCCAGAAGGCCCCTCCAAAGGATCCTCTCCAGGCTTGGAGTCCAAGTCCGAACCGGGAGCAAGATCAGCCTGGCTCATGACAGGCTGTCTTGAAAGCATATGCCAAAATAATGTATTAGTTTTAAAGGTACACCAACAGTACTGGAAGCTCTGATGTCACTGGGCTAGTCAATCTACTCTAGGTTTTCATCTGAACTTTAAAGGAGCTATCCAAGATGCTGAAGCCTAACTCTGAAATAGGTCCAGCACCTTGCACTTCTCCCAGTGAGGATTGACTGGTTCTCTAATACTGGAGCCACTGGCCTCAGTTGTGAAACAGAGTAACACAGCTACCATTTCTGGATATTACGTCAAATATTCTTGGGGAGCTGATCCTCAGACGCATGAGTTTTATGATACTAAACAAATATTAGCCAACGACAACTGGTCAAAGAGAAAAAGAAACTCCTGGTGCTCTTCAGTTTGATGAGGAGCTTAGATCAGATTTTGGTTAGGCATTGCCCTGGGGAGGTGTGGTTTATAAATTTAATAAATAATAAAGGAGATTCTGAATGAAAGGAAGATAGGAGAAGTAGGAATGGGCAAAAGCTAGAAGGATGAACAAATGGTTGAAAACCCTGAAATTAGCATACCTTCCAAAAGAAGCAACAAAAGCAGATGACATCAGTTAACTTTGACATTTTCTTAATTAGTCAAGCACTCTACATGTTTCTCTTTCTCCACTGGATCAAAGGCATCCAGTTCCATGCTGGATTATACTACAGCCTTTCAGCATAACAACAAAGAGGACATAGGTTCAGCCTCAGGTACTCTGCCTGTTTTCAGCCTCTTGGGAACTTTCAGATTGGACCAGAACAGAACATATTCTGTACTCACAGACTGTTTCTGAGTCACTGTATGCCAAGCCAACTCTCCCCTCCACTCCCTATTTCTGGGATCAAGTTCAAACTAGCTTTCTCATTATTTTATTTTTAATGAAGCAAATAAATATAGCCTGGGGAAAGGAACAGAAGGAAATCCCAGTAGCATGGTAGGCCTCTGCATGGCTTTGCCTTTTATATTTCAGCTGTCTGGGTTATTATTCTTGTTATTTCCGATCTGTTTGATTTTAATCAGGTTTTCTTTCTTTCACCTATTTTTATTTTTTCCTATTTCCCTTTGGTCGTGGGCTTATTTTCTGACATTTCCCCTGACTCGTACAAAGCAGTTTTCATTTTCTGCTTATGCAGCCTGTACGATGGGACTCACCTGCAGAACAGGTAGGTAGGTGTGCCTTGGGTATACCCTTGCAAAATAAATCCCATTTTCTCAGGAAAAGTGCTTCGGAAGCTGTTTCTCTTTAGCAGAGAGAAAGACACCATAACATACCCTCAAGGCATGTGTGTTCCAGGGTTCAACACCATTGCTGAACACTTCTACAAGCTGACTGGGGCAGGTTTTAGGGATCATACAACCCTCTTGGTGGTTGTGTGATACTGCTAAAACAACTCTTCTGGCTGCCAATCCATTTCCACGGCAGAATTCAAAGTGCCGGCTATGACATTTAAAGCCACAGAAGGCTTGGCTCCAAACTATTTGAAAAAAACCATATATCTGTATATGAGGCTGTTTGTGCTCTAAGACCTGCAGTGGAAGGCTTTCTGCAGGTCCTACCACCATCCCGAGCACATCTGGTGAAAAAACAAGAGAGAACCTTCTCAGCAGTGGCTCCCAAGTAATCCAACTTCTTTCACTAGGAGGTCCGGTTGGCCCCCTCTCTGCTGTCCTTCCACTGTCAGGTAAAGACCTTTTTATTTATGGAAGCTTTCAGTTTTTAGTGTGCTGCAACAGATAAAGCTTTCAATGAGAGTGTATAGTCTTTTTATTTTTATTATGTTTTAAGTATATTTTAATGCTGTTTTGAACTTGTTCTGAACTTGTGTTTTTAAATGAAAATTTAGTTTAATTTTGTTTTAACCTTTGTATTAAGAGATTTTTAATTGTATTATGCTCTTAAAATAATGTACTCCACCTTGGATCCCATGCTGAGAGAAAGGTAGAATAATTAATTGATAGATAGATAGATAGATAGATAGATAGATAGATAGATAGATAGATAGATAGATAGATAGATAGATAATAAAGTCCAAGATCTGAGTTCTCAAAAACTCAAGTGTGGAAATAAGTTCTCAGACACAGATCTTTTCCCCACATCCTACAGCCTGCAGAAAGTTGCCTTTGCCTGTAGTTATTTCAGTGTTTGCAACTGGGAACTGAAACATAAGCAGTGCTTCTGTGTGATGGTCCCTACCATTATCAGCAGGTTTCCAATTCCGTATTGTCACCACCAGCATATCAAGTCAGTTAGCAATCCATAGCTGATAGGCATGATCAGTTTAGTAGGGTTTTTTCCCCTGGTCTTGGCTATTTTCAAGGGAAACACACCTGGGATGGAAATAGTAGTTCCCAATCCCAGATACCTTGACATCTTTCACTTAATTAATTAAACTCCATTAATATCTACAGACAATTTGTCCTTCCTTCCCTTGGGACTTCTCCTGTATCCTGAGTGTGCTTAGGGGTCATTCTCCAGCCCTGGAGCAATTGTTCTCTCTTTCTGTTCCTGACCTGGTTCCCCCTCTCTTTACAAGAAGAGGCAATGTGCCTTTGGAGTGTTGGCAGTCCCACATCAGCACCATGGCTATGGGACTGGGCAGGAGTCTCCCAATGTCACTGTCTGGAACCGACCTTCCAGGTAGGAGTGGAACCACTGTAAAACAGTGCCTCCTACTCCCATCCACCAGAGCTGGTCCGACAAGATACCATAATCAATGGTATCAAAAGACATTGAGAGATCCAAGAGGATCAACCAGGTAACACTCTCCTTGTCTTCCCCCTGGAGTAGGTCATCAGTCAGAGCACCAGAGATTGTCTCAGTACCATACCCTGGCCTGAAACCTAACTGAAATGATTATTCTGTTTCCAGTGCACACACAGATGCACACTCACTGAACTCTAAATCCATTTCCGCACTAGGCTGTTATAGCGCTGTGATTCCACTTTCAACTTCCTATGGAGCCCTTGGGTTTGCAGTTTCGGGAGGGGAAACTGCAAACCCCAGGATTCTATAGGAGGTTGAAAGTGGAATCACAGCACTATAACAGCCTAGTGCGGAAATGGCCTAAGATACTGATGTGGGACTGCCAACACTCCCAAGGCATTTGACCTCTAAAGGTATTGCAGAGGAATTATTCTGTAGAGAAAAACACATACTTCTGCAGGGAAAAGCCTCTGTTCTCTGCATAGAAAAATAGGTTTCCCATATAGAAAATACAGTTTCCCATGCAGGGAACCATTCTTCTGAACAGAAAATGGAGGTTTTGCGCGCGCGCACACACACACACACACAAAGAGATTTTCTCTTCAGAATAATTCTAGCACAACACTTTGGGGCATTCAAATACAGTGAAAATACTGTGGAGGAATATTCATTTTCTCCCACAGGAAGGAGAAAAGTATCTTCATTTCTTATCCTTGCATGTGAGGTCAAAGTATTGGAGGATTTAAATCAGTGGTTCTCAACCTGTGGGTCCCCAGATGTTTTTGGACTTCAGCTCCCAGAAGCCCTGAGCATTGACCATAGTGGCTGGGGATTCTGGGAGCTGAAGTCCACGAACATCTGGGGACCCACAGGTTGAGAACCACTGATTAAAATGATGGTGCTATATCACCTTCAGTACCAGAGGCAGTATGCTTCTGTAGACCATTTGCTAGGTAATATGTGCAGGGTGGTGCTACTGTACTCACGTCCTGCTTACAGGCTTCCCAAAGGCATCAAGTTGGCCAGAGTGCAAACAAAATGCTGGACTAGATAAGATCTGATCCAGCACAGCTCTTCTTATATTCTTGTGCTGACGATTGATGAATTCATCTTATTTATTTATTCAACATGTTATTTCCATTTTTTCATAGCTCAGGGTAAATAACAGCATTTATGAAGGGCTTTAAAAGATGAAATGTTCAAAGAAAAGACAGACCAAGCAGAATCATGGAATAACGGTAAAAGGCCAATCCAAAACATTTCAACAGTGCTTTTTTAGACTATCAGAATCTCCCAGATAATATGACTGGTGATTGGGATAGCTGCGGGTTCTGAGAGTTGTAGTCTAAAAAAAAACTATGCTCTCAAGCTCTGGCGACCATATTCTTCTGATCTGTGGATTGACTTGAACCTCTTGAAGAATCAGAGTGTTGCAAAGCTTGTATGGAAGGAATAAACAAAATGTTCACAAAAATGCAATCTGATTGGCTTGAATTCTTAGCAGCCCACTGTGTGTCTATTTGTGTATCTTTTAAAAGTACCTTTGACTCTCATAGTGCGTTTCACTTGGGGCAGATGTATGCCATCTCAGCTTCCTGCATGAACTAAAATTATCCTGAGCAAAGTATGTTTAAATGTTCTTTTTCAGAAAAAAAAAAGCCAACACATACAATATGTCATGACCCTTCACTGTAAATTTGTCCAACTTCCACACTGAAATGAAGCATAATACACAGCAGGAGGCACATTTTGTAAGCTGAGGAAGTTAGACCACCCAATGACACGTCTTCTACTGCACAGGGCTGAGATGTGTTTCCAAAGCAGTCCAAGCACCTGGTGCAACTGACAGATGTGCACAAATGAATGTTTCCAATTTTAGTAGTGACTCATGGAGGCAAACCATAGAAAAATACATTTACAGTAAAATTCTATATTGCATTGAAGCCAGCGTAAACTAGACTTTCTGTGGCAAATTATTTGGCCCATGTGGGTCATACAGTGTTTAAAATAACCATGTGAAAATTATTAAACTTCCATTGGAGTACTCTAATCAGTATATACCCCTGAATAATATCCAAAGGCTTCCAGATCACCATATACCCCTTCTGTAGATTGGCAGTCCACCCTCAGACTCTACCAAGTGTCCTCTCAGAGAGAAAAAAAAACTTACGTGCAGTAAAATGGAGAAATACATCTCTGGAAACCTTGAGGAGTATGTGATTCTCTGCTAAAACAACGTGCAGCCCCAGAACCTTACTCTACCCTCCAAAGCATGTTAAGCACCCTGTGGTCACTTCTGGCTTCACTTGAAACTGAAAGTGCAGCCCTCAGGGACCCAGTGGGTGTGGCCCCCAGGGCCTCCTCCTCCTCAGCGGTCCACCCTTGTCACAGATGGAAAACAATATAGATATGGCAGCTAGACACACCCTGCAGAAACAGCCGCCATGACTTTTAACCTTGCTTT
Organism: Iguana delicatissima; assembly: GCA_948472985.1. Taxonomy (NCBI): domain Eukaryota; kingdom Metazoa; phylum Chordata; class Lepidosauria; order Squamata; family Iguanidae; genus Iguana; species Iguana delicatissima. The sequence goes on from CAOKZL010000312.1 coordinate 283,622, forward strand.
CCCATTGAAAAAGAAGTAGAGGGATTCCAGGCAGGGAACCTCTTGTGTATTCTATTCGTCAGAACACTGTAGTCAAATGGAAATGTGCAGTTTGCATAATGGCATCTATCTCACTTTTTACAAAATGGATGATTTACTGCTTTCATACTTCTCACAACATGTCACCTGGATGTTTTCTTGCATAGTACCACCCTTCCTCTCCTCTCATCCCTTTACTTCCCTCTTCTTCTTGTCCCATCACCAAAGCCACAGTCCTAAAGCCCCACCAAAAGTACTTCTGCATGGGTTGAATGTAGGAGTTTTAAAGGGATAAACAGGCTTTTCTACATTCAGGGAAATGAAGGAGCACAAAACATAAATACAGTATGTATACAAGCTAGTAATTGGATTACCGTAATGTGTGATATATGGGGCTGCCTTTGAAGAATATTTTGAAACTGGTCCAGATTGTTAACCAGGGTTGACTACCAGGGCTGTTCTTGTCGTAGTATATCCACTGCCTGCCTGTCTGTTTCTGGGCACAATTCAAAGTGCTGGTTATGATCTATACCTGAATACCTGGATACCAAAATATTGCACTGAATACCTGATATTCAATACCTGAAGAATCACATCCTCACATATGAACCCGTCCAAATTCTAAGATCTTCTCGGAGACCCTTCTCTCAATCCCACCACCTCCAAGGGTATTTTGGTGGGAATGTGAGAGAGGGCCTCCTTTGCAGCTACCCCTAAGTTCTGGAACTCCCTTCTTAGGGAGCCTAGGCTGGCTCCCTCCTTGCTGTCCTTTTGCCACTGAATGAAGACTTTTCTGTTCCAGCAGGCATTTTGGAACTAATTGTTTTATATCATGGGCTTTCCATTTTAGTGCTGCACTGCTTTTAACCTACAAGTTTTAAATTGTTTTATATCAGTGGTTCTTAACCTGGGGTCCTGTTACTGCAGTTTAGGCCTGCCTGGCGATAGCACCAGATATCCTTTGATATCATAATTTGGTCTTATTCTACCACCCCTCTCCTTGTGTTTGTGAGGCCCCCGGACAAGCACGAAATGAGGCTTGGCACTTAACTGCTGAAATATTCTCAAACAATACAGGCAAGCCAGAAATAGCCAGATCACAGCTTCAGGGACCTCCCCGGCAAACACCACATTATGTATGCGTGCTACCTACAAAAGACTCCCTGCCCTGAGCAGGCAACTTGACAAAGGCTAAACCATCCACTGTCAAGCGTTGTGCATTTACATACTGGCTACACCATTGTTAATTCGGCTCTGATTCCATCATGCTAAATTGTGACCTTTCAGAGACATTGTCTTGCACCCAAAACTCATTCTTGTCCCCGAGTAAGGCATAGCCTGCAGTCACACTTCTCCCTATAAAAACCCCTGATTCTCAGACCTTCCTTGGATCATTCCCGAGTTCCAGACCGCCTTGCTGCCGCATCGCTTGGCGAGTTTCCCCTCAGCTCCATGTGCTGAGCCACACCAAACCCCAGCATCACTCTCTATCTTCTTCTGGGCTTCAGGAACAGGTTTCGTATTACCCAAATCAATTATCCCTCCGAAAATCCTGCTATCTTACTCACACCTTTATTTTCATTAGTTATCTGCGTGCTTGTGTTGCTTACATTGTGTGCCTGCACTTAATAAAGATCATTCATTACTTTCAAACCAGTCTGCTCCTTGACTTGGCCTGACCCCATAAACACTGGGTTACAAGATCCTGCTAAGTTACCCTGCCTCTCGTAACGCTAAAGCAATCCTCTGAGCTAATATTCCCCACCTATAGTTGAGCACATTTAGGTGTCCCTCCCGGGACCCCCAGTAAACAGGGTAACAATCCGAGGACCCCTGAAGGTTTCTGCAGCCTTCACAGGAGTCTGCAAGGCCCTGACACTGAACATCAACATCAGCAGGAGCAACAGGAATGTGGCAGTGGGTGTATGTGTGATGGTGCCAAAACTGTCCCCTTGTTTGCAAACAAGAGAGCAGTTTGAGCATGCGCAGGTGCCTGCCACCATGTCCCTTGGCGCACACACACCCTGCTGCCACATCCCTGACAAAAGAGACACAGAAGCAGGTGTTTATGCATGCCCAAATTGCTCTCTCATTTGCAAACAAGGAAGTAGTTTCGGCATGTGCACCTGCTGCTGTGTCCCTCTGAGCCTACACCCCCCACTGCTGCGTCCCTGACAAAACAGACCTGGCAGCAGGTGCATGTGTGTGCCCAAACTGCTCTCTCATTTGCAAACAAAGGAATGGTTTGGGTGTGCACACATATCTCTGCTACTGCATTCCTGACAAAAGGGGTATGGCAACAGGTGTGCGCACACACCCAAACTGTGACTCTGGAGGCCAGGGTTTGAATCCCCACTTGGCCGTGGAAATCCACTGGGTGACCTCAGACAAGTCACATTCTCTCAACCACAGAAAAAAGCAAAAGCAACAAATCTTGCCAGGAAAACCCATATGATGGGCTTGCCTTAGGGTCAGAATAAGTCAGTTTTCAAAGGGAAGAGACATGATGGCCCGAAGGAAGCTCCCCCTGTCAGTAGCACTTTGTTGTTTTTTGTCAATTCTGACTTAATAGCAACCCTAAAGTGAACCTATCATAGGGTTTTTCTGGCATGATTCAGAGGAGGGTTGTTTTTGACTTCCTTTGAGGCTGAAACAATGCGCCTTGTCCAAGGTCACTCAGTGTCTGAACAGGGATTTGAATCCTAATCTCCAGAGGTCTTAAATAAATAAATAAAAATAAATATTTGAATATATAATTTTAAATTTAAATATTTAACTCTTAAGTCTTGGCGATCCCCAGCAATAAATTATATTTACAGAGGGTCCCTGGTAAAGAAAAGGTTAAGAGCCTCTGTTTTATATGATTGCAGTTCTATAGGCTGCTTGACCTCATTTCTAACTTCTCGTATTGTTTAGTTAGGTGTGGTTTTACTTTTATCTCTTATTCTGTAAGCTGCCTTGAGTCACACTTTTGGGGAAAAGATGGGATAGAAAGCAAGGGATTGCTTGATTGATTGACTGATGTCAGTATTGTGTGTATGAGAAAAGGAGACAGCAGAGGAAGCTAACCTCACCGTAATTGCCTCATCTGGAATTGCCTTACATTGTAAAAGCTGGTCTGACTTATTTATTATGAATGGGCATTCATGAGCAGCTGGGCATTTCAACAACAACAACGATGTAACGTTTCTTGACAGATGGGAATTTCTCTCTGCAGCATTTGAAATATAATAGCGATCTGTTTTAGAAGATGATATCTTCCAATTCACGGTAGCAGTCAGACACAGCTCGGAGCCAGTTTCACAGTTTGAAAGAGAATGAGAGACAGAGAGGAAAAAGTTGGGCTGGCCTAAGGTAAAACCAGGACACAGCTTTGAACTAGGGGCTCCCTGAGATTCTGATGCAGGTTCTGTTGTTGCGTTGCTCATTGCTTTCAAAAGGCCATGCTTGTATATTTGTAAATAAAACAAATATTTAAAACAAAATACCCTATGCCTCCAGTGATCTCTTATCGAAATGAAGCTACAAACCCTTCAGCAATCTCCCTGGGCTTTTTCAACATTTGGGGAAATGGAAAGTGCATAACTCTATGATCCCTGAGAATGATTTGGCAACCAATATGGCTCACTCAGCCACCCTAACCAGGAATCTCATTCTCACAGCAACTCCTGCACTCTAAACAAAACTCTGCCTACAAGATCCTCTGTAGCAACAGTGATATGGTAGAAGAAGCCAAGTGCTATGACAGAAGGAGTTCTGGGAAACATATCAACAAGAGAAAGAACCCACAGCATTGGATTCTTTTTCTTATTTTTTAAAAAAGAGTTTCATAATGGTTAAGTATGTTTGTTTTCTTTACTTATAGTCTCTGGTGTAATATTTTCACTAGTTCACAGCAGGAAATGTATATCTAGGGAGGAAAGAGAAGAGTACAGAACTGCTTTTTGGATGGAAGTTGTGCAAGGAGAATTATATTTTTGTTACAGTATTATTAATGAGCACCAGATCCCATCTGATGTAGGAAGCTAAGCAGGATCAATCCTGGTTAGTACTTGGATGGGAGACCACCAACAAATAGCAGGTGCTGTAGGCACTTTTCAGAGAAAAGACCTAGCAAAGCCACCTCTCAGTATTCTTTGCCTACGAAAACCCTGTGGCCTCACCCTCAATCAACAGACAATTTGAAGTCATATGCACACATATTATTAATGAATTCAAGACCTTTAACATGAAGGGAATCTGTTTTGCTTTGGCTGCAACAGAGTTAATAATTCAACGCTTATTTTAGTGGTTCTCAACCCGTGGGTCCCCAGATGTTCGTGGACTTCAGCTCCCAGAAGCCCTGAGCATTGACCATAGTGGCTGGGGCTTCTGGGAGCTGAAGTCCATGAACATCTGGAGACCTACAGGTTGAGAACCACTGGCTTATTTGTTGACAGGAAATCGCATAAAACCACTTTACTGACTTTGTCATTCACAAAAAAGATTATACAAAAGTATGTGTTTTAAAAGATAGATCCCCTAAAGCTACAGACACCTACTGGCATGTCAGATCTCATACAAAAAAGAAAAGTTTGTTTAGTTAATTAGGCTGAAGAGCTTACGTTTACTCTCCACTGACTTCACAGGCAAATTTCTCCTGAGCCTGAGAACTTTTCATAGGTAAGACTATAGGCCTTGAGTGAAAGCTGCTGTTTGATAATCATGCAGTCATTTTTCTTAAGACTTCCTTTCCTGTTTTCTAAGATGTGAACTGATGGAAGAAGGTGATCATAACAGATTCCAAAAAAGGATATTTTATTTGTACAGTGCATTAGAATTCCCATTTCCTGGACTCTCCAGTTAACCAGTTAATCTGTTAACTTCCTTCCACAGTGCAGCTGGCCTTCTTCCCATGCTGCAGTGGGAAAGGAAGCGCGTGATTGTGCTTCCAACCCTTCTCCGGGGCCAGCTGCAACAGAAGGCTCATGTGATTGCTGGTCATTGATGGAGTTTCTCCATCAATGATATACTGCATGATCGGTGACGGTTGGTGACGCGAGAAGAGCGGGACCATGATGATATCATGCTGCTCTTCTTTAACTACATAATAAACCAAAAGTCACCTTTCAGTTTGCTTTCAGGTTGGGGGAAAACACACACACACACATACCAGGGCAGGCCAAAAACGTGACAGGCCAAAAAAAAGAAATCATCAACCCCCAAATAAGTGTGGGGTAAAATAGAATACAGGAAAAAGTTTTGCCAAAAAAGAAAAGAAAAAAAGGCACTATCAAGTTTTGAAGTATAGGCAAATACAGTAAAAAGTTTTGCAAAATATGGAAGAAAAGGGTTTTGGTATGCAGGGGATTACAGTAAAGAGTTTTGGGGTAAAATATTACACAAAGTTTTGACCTTCAGGCAATATATGTCACCCAAAACTCTCTCATCCCCATTCTAACTAATGTTTCCATGTTCTACCCTGCTTCTAGATTTCAAAAAAGGCTACTTAAAACACAATATAGTGGATTGGTTTTGCAATGTCAAATCTCCGTATCTTTCTCCATAGAAATAAACATGAAGGAAAATTATAACATATATCAGATATATTTAATCTTTTTTCTGAAAAAAATTTGAAGCCTTTCTACTTAACACACAGTTTCATCAAAACCACATTTATCATGTGGAAAGCGTAAACCCCCTCAAAAATGTACATATTGCCTGCTAATAATTCTTCAAAAAACCAAAAAACAAAACAAAAATTAAAACAAACCATTTATCTCATGGAGATTTCCTCAAAACTTTTAGAAACACACCAAAAATTGGAATATTGATTGAAAATACTGGCATTTTTCATGTTGACACTTCCAAATGAAGACATTTCAGAAGTACTTGGATTATGAAATATTTTGACATTTCAGTTTTTCATTTCCATTCACAGTGAGGGAAAATGATTTCCAAATGTCAGATTCTTGCAGAAGAAAATCACACAGTGCGCTCTCTCGCTCTCTCTCTCTCATTCTGTCTTCCTCCCTCCCTCCCCACAATCTCTACATCAAGTTCAAAACTAATTAAGAAATGTTTGCTTTGAGAATACCATCTTTATTGCATCAGAGTTAATTCCTCCACTAATACAGGTCTTCGTCTTAGTAGTACCTCATGGTAAGACACATTTTTGGATAAAATCCACTGTCAAAAAATGCAAATTGTTTGCCCATTCAAACGTTCCCTTTTCTAAGGGTATCATATAATGTGCACTGCAATTGTCAGCATGCTTACTCAGAAGTAAGTCTCACTCACTTCAATAAGGCTTGATCTCGAGTAAGAGCACCTAGGACAGCAATTTTTGTAAGTGTACCTTGATATGCTGCTCTGTCTTTTTGATGGCGTACAAAGAGAAGTTTGGGTGTGACTAACAAAAACAGCATAGTTAACATAAACATTGGTCTCTTGCCAGGCATGTGTTTATTTACAGCACATGTGATTATTTACAGCACAAATTCCCTGTAGAGAATGGAAATGCAGAATGTCTGTCAAGAGAACAAAGGTTTAAGTTAGGAAAAAATGTCCTTATTTTCAGGTTGTTCCCTGTTGGTTGCACGCAACACCTGTTTGCCCCAGCACAGGCCTATCCTCCCAATGTCCCAGTTTGGCAGGGACAATCCAGATTAAACCTCTGTAATTCCAGTTTTTCAGCTGTTCGTAGAATGTCTCAGCTTGTCTCTCCTCCTCCCACTTCTCCCCTTTCTCTACAGTTTACTTCAGTTTGTGCAAACTGAGTTCAAAGTGCACAAGTAGTTTACTCAGTAAACTCAGGAGGAGAAGAGAAAAGGGGTAGAATCTTGCCCTTACCTACAGCCAGGCAAAAGCAGTCTGTTGCAGCCTCTCCTAGGCCCTTTCTGCATGACATTTGCCATGCTAAAGGGCGCCTGGAGCGTTGCGCGATTGTGAGGAGCGATCTGCACGACGCACTCACAATTGCGTGACACTCCAGGGGCCAGCAGGCACCAATCACACACTTTTTCATTTTCAGCTGGCAGCTGAAAATGGTGCATGATCACGCATTGCTCCTGGGCCCCGCGTGCACTTACCTGGCATGCGGAGCCTCCGGATCCGCGTCGGTCGCACTTCCTGCCCCAGCAGAGCCTGAAAAACTCTCAGGCTGCACTGCGGAAGGAAGAGGCAGGGCTCTCGCGCAAGCAGGGAGCTGAAGCAGCAGGGACGCAGGAGCCTCTCACCAGAGGCTGCTCGTGCCATCCCCGCACCCCAGCACCAGAAAAAAGTAAGGTACAGAAAGGGCCCCAGTTTGTGTGCGTTAAAGCATGGAGATCTGGGCCAAGTCAGGGCAATGATAATCAGGTCTGCTTTGAATTCTCCCTTCCTAGAATAGCAGTATCCTTCTATACTTTTGCAACCTACTGGCTTCCTCTCCACATTTATATCTCTCTATTGCTTTCCCTAAATCCACACCCCAGTGGTATAGGGCAAAGCATGTTTTGGTTAATCCCAATGAATGTGTCATTGGTGGTAGCATGTATAACCACTCCAGATCAAAAAGACACTTTATGGAGACTGCTCTTTACAAAAATATAACAAAATCTTTATTGAACAAACTTACAAAGGAAAAGGTAATTTGCAAATTAAAGATTAGCAAACAGCAAAACACTTGTATCTCTAACCAAGCAAACACTTCCCCAACTTTTTCATCTCTTTCACACTCTCTCTCCTCTCTCATCAAACTCTCAGATGGATCTCTCAAAATGCTCCCCAAAACTCTGTTCCAGTTATTTTTCAGTTAGACTCACCCCCCCACCTAGTCCCTCCCTCTGGGGTTCTACAGTCAACAACCAATCAATTTAAATCATCTTGATTGCTACAGCGGCTCTGTTACTATGCCCTCCCACAGGGTTTGTCACAGTGTGCTCTCCCTCATATATAAATTTTGCCATCTTGACCACACCTTGATGTTGCTTGTCCACATGTGTCTTGGTTTTCATACGTAAAATGTTGGAGGATAAGCGAAGCAAAGAAATGTAGGAAACATATTCAGAGTAGCCATATTTGCCATGCAGCAAAATACAACAAAATACAAAATCCACAAAATGGTGGGGAAATGTAAGTCCCTTCCCGCACCCTATCTTGTCCCGGTCATGATCCCAACAACACCTCTGCTGGGAAGGGAGCATAATGGGAAGGCTCCCCTCCGCATATGACCAGCTGCCTCCAGAAGAGAAGGCAACCAACATGCACCTCCCTTCCGCAGCACAGCCAGGCACTTTCCCAGGCTGCGCTGGGGGAGCAAGCTCCTCCATCACACTTCCTGTCCTTCCGCATGGCAAGTAAGTATGAGAGAGTCATGCGGGTCATTGGGGAAATTCTGCCAATGATTTACTGCATGATTGTGCTGGCTGGTGACAGGAGAAGGACGGGACCATGACGACATCTTGCAGAAGTGGTGTCACAGTCCCACTCCTCTCACATCCCCATGCCGGGATGCAGGCCTCCTGCAGAAAGGGCCTAAGTTTCTTGCTAAAGGTTTCAAACAATGTTTTTATTCTCTAATTGTACATATCTGAAATTTAACAAACTTTGTCGGAATGGTAATAAAGATATAAAAGCCTACCAAATGTATCAAGACTGCAGCTCTCACTAACCTAGTCCCACAATGGCCATAGTGGGAGAAGTGATGGAGACTGAAGTCCAGCATGTCTAAAGGGTGCCAGGTTGAAGAAGCCTGCTGTAACATCATTTCTCATCAGGGAAAAAAATAAATAAATAAAAGATGCTTGAAGGAGAGAAAAAAATAAACACTCCAAGATAGGATGTTCTGCAAGATTATTTTCATGTATCAGCTTGCATGGCAGAGGCAGTAACCCCAAAACATCACTAGGAAAAGCCCACAAGCAAAGCATGTCACAACACAGGAGAGTGAGATTTTATATTCCAAAAGGTATATTATCAGAACATGTGCAGTCGACAGCATTTCTTCTGGCACGTTACAAAAGAAAAAGGGGAAAATGTTGGAAGGAAAGTAGAAACAGCCATTCTTACAGAAGGTAGGGATCCTTTTGTCTGAAGGAGTAAAAGGTGGATTTCTTTGAGACAGAAGCATAAAATGTAAGGCAGAAATGGTTCTGTGATGTTTTAAAAGGTATTTTGAAGCAAAAATGCCTAAAACCTATCACAAGCCTGACTAAACACAGACATTTACTTAAAAAGATTCTCTCTTTTTTATGACCCCTAAAGTCTTCTCATTTCTATGTTTGGTTGTATAATCTGGACAGTGAAAAAACATGGGCAGAAAGAAAAACCACTCATTTGACATGTGGTGTTGGAGGAAATTTTTTACAGATACCATGGACTGGTTAAAAAGATGAATGAAGCTTGAACTCTCCCTAGAAGCCAAGATGACTAAACTGAGGCTGTTGTACTTTGGAAATATCATGAGACAACTTGACTCATTGGAAAAGTTGATAATGCTTTGTAAAGTGGAAGGCAGTAGGAAAAGAAATGGTTTGACTTAATCATAGAATCATAGAGTTGGAAGAGACCCCAGGGGCCATCGAGTCCAACCCCCTGCCACGCAGGAACACCCATCAAAGCATTCCCAACAGATGGCCACCCAGCTTCTGCTTAAAAACCTCCAAAGAAGGAGACTCCACCACACTCTGAGGCAGCATATTCCACTGTCGCACAGTTCTGACCGTCAGGAATTTCTTCCTGAGATTCAAGTGGAATCTCCTTTCCTGCAGCTTGAATCTGTTGCTCCTTGTCCTAGTCTCTGGAGCAGCAGAAAACAAGCCCACTCCCTCCTCGACATGACATCCCTTCAAATATTTAAACATAGCTATCACGTCCCCTCTTAGCCTTCTCTTCTGCAGACTAAACATACCGAGCTCCCTCAGCCATTCCTCACAGGGCATGGCTTCCAGACCCTTCAACATTTTGGTCACCCTCCTCTGGACACGTTCCAGCTTGTCGATATCCTTCTTGAATTGAGGTGCCCAGAACTGGACACAGTATTCCAAGTGAGGCCTAATCGATGCAGAATAGAGTGGTACCATTACCTCCCTTGATCTAGATACCATACTCCTATTGATGCAACCAAGAATCGTGTTGGCTTTCTTGGCTGCCTCATCACACTGCTGACTCATGTTCAGCTTGTGATCTACCAAGACTCTTAGATCCCTTTCACACATACTGCTATCCAGCCATACGTCCCCATCCTATATTTGTGCATTCCATTTTTTCTGCCTAAGTGCAGGACCTTACTTTTGTCTCTGTTGAAATTCATTTTGTTAGCTTTGGCCCAGCTCTCCAATCTGTCAAGGTCATTTTGAAATTTGATCCTGTCCTCTGGCTTATTAGCAACCCCTCCCAATTTGGTGTCATCAGCAAATTTGAGCATGCCCTCTACTCCTTCATCCAAGTCATTGATGAAGATGTTGAATAGCACTGGGCGCAGGACAGAACCTTGTGGCATCCCACTAGTCACTTCTCTCCAGGATGAAAAGCAGCCATTGGTGAACACGCTTTGGGTTTGGTTGGTCAACCAATTACCAATCCACCTAACAGTATCCCTGCCCAGCCGGCATTTGACTAGCTTCTTTGCAAGAATGTCATGGGGAACTTTGTCAAAGGCCTTACTGAAGTCAAGATATGCCACGTCTACAGCATTCACTTCATCTGTCAAGCTTGTAACCCTATCATAAAAAGAGATAAGATTAGTCTGGCATGACTTATTTCTGAGAAATCCATGTTGACTTTTAGTGATTACGGCAATGATCTGCTCTAGGATCATTCCCGGTATTGATGTCAGGCTGACCGCGATAATTATTTGGGTCCTCTTTTTTCCCCTTCTTGAAGATGGGGGCAACATTTGCCCTCCTCCAGTCTGCTGGGACTTCTCCTGTTCTTCAAGAGTTCTCAAAGATTATTGCAAGTGGTTCAGAAATGACTTCTGCCAGTTCTTTTAATATCCTTGGATGTAATTCATCTGGCCCTGGAGACTTGAATTCATCTAGTTTAGCCAGATATTCCTGTACTACTTCTCTACTTATTCTGTGCTGCATTTCCCCCTCTTCCTCACCTGCTCCCCACCCCCCAGGTTGAGTACTTCTATCCTTTTGGGAGAAAACTGAGGCAAAGAAGGTGTTGAGTAGTTCTGCCTTTTCTCTTCCCCCTGTTAGTAATTGGCCATCTTCTCCACGCAGTGATCTTATCACTTCCTTGTTTTTCCTTTTGCTGCGGACATATCTAAAAAAGCCCTTTTTATTGCTTTTGATGTCTCTGGCAAGCCTGAGTTCATTCTGCGCTTTAGCTTTTCTGACCTTCTCCCTATATATCCTGGCTATTTGCTTGAATTTGTAATTGGTGGTTTCACCATTCTTCCATTTCCTGTACATGTTTCTTTTAACACTTAGCTCAGCTGAGAGTTCTTTAGTCAACCATTCTGGTTTCTTTAGACACCTGCCATTTTTCCTCCTTACTGGCACGGTTTTCAATTGTGCCTTCAGTATCTTGCTTTTAAGAAATTCCCATCTGTCATGAACTCCTTTCTCTTTTAGTATTCTTGACCATGGGATTTCAGCAAGTAACTCCCTAAGTTTACAGAAATCAGTTTTCTTAAAGTTTAGGATGCGTGTCTGGTTAATCAAGAAAGAAGAGAAGCTGCCCTGTTGTAAAAGAGGGGGAAGACCACAAGTTAACATGAGTCAACAGTGTGATGTGGCTGCCAAAAACCCACTGGATTCAATCAAGGCTCTTCTGGAAAAAAATAATGCATTTGGGATATGATCTGTGTTAGAGTGAATTATGACAAAACAAAATTGCTCACTAAAAATATTACTTCAGAAAAGGACAATGAATTCACTGGTCTTTAAATTTTTAAAGCAGAAAAGAGTTGTTAAATATTTGAGAGTTACAATAAAAAATAGTTTATTATTTCAAAACAACTAAGAAAAAGTTTGGAAACAAGTTAAAAGAGACTTAGAAAAAATGGGGAAAATTAAATTTAAATTGGAACTTGAAGGCCAAAATTTAAAATTTGTTTGGTATGGTTATTTTGATATTTGGTATTAAAGCACATACTGAACTCAAAAATCATTTTTTAGAAAGGCTCAGCTATGAGTTTGGTCTAAGTATAAATACAAGATTTTTTCTTAAGACAATCAGATAATAGCTCACTTCAGGAAGTCTCTTTTAAAGGAAAGAATGGGTTACAAACTGGAGATAATTGCTTTATGATAATCTTTTGTACTTTGAACAAGACAGCAGGAAATTTAAATCAAGAGAAATGATTCTTAAGGAAAGGAAAGACTTAATTAGTTTCCTTTTATACATTTAAGGACAGATCTAATCAAGGTAAGAGAAATGCAGCCATGGAGGTTAGAGAAAATAAGCTTTATTCAGAATTGTGCAAAGATGACGGAGAACCAGCATGGTGTAGTAGTGGTTTGATCGTTGGACTATGACCCCAGAGACCAGGGTTCAATTCCCTGCTTGGACATGGAAATCCATGGGGTGATGTTGGGTGTGTCACACACTTTCAGCCATAGAAAACCATGTGATACGTTCACCTAAGGGTCACTATAAGTCAGAAACTACTTGAAGGTACACAACAAAGACAATCACCATGTAATTTAAAAAGTCAATAAATGGTCTTCGAAACTAGAGACAGAAGATGAGCCTGTAAAAGAGCACATGATAAGGTGGACTCAAAATTTTAGCCATAACATTCATACAGATGTATGGAAAAAATGTGGTTCATGTTTTTAAAAGAAAAGTCTCCTCCACTTGGTCATAGAAAGAGTGTCCATCAGGATTATTCAGAGTGAGTGGATGTTGGCTTGTTGGCTGTTGTTGGCTGTTAAGTTGGTTCATTTATTATTTATTCAAAGCATTTGTCTGTCACCTTTCAATCCGTCACGTACCACAAGGAAATGTGCAACAAATAAAACATTTAATACAAAAAAATGTGTTATACAAATACACAAATAAAACCATTTAAAAACAGAACAACCCTTTAAAAATATTTTTGAAAATTTCAGAATTGCTTGGGCTTTCCCTTGGATTGTGTGTGTGTGTGTGGGGGGGGTGGAGTGTGCCTGTGTGTTTGTATGAAAAAAAAGTGTATGTATGTACTTGAATGACTGATGCTTCAGGGAGAGGAAAAAATGCATTGCAGAGGAAAAAGAGAATTGAGAACTAATTAAGCAGGAATTGATCAGGGTAATAAATTTGAGGGAAACTGATAAATGTGTGATCTTCCTTTTAGTTTGGAAAGAAGGGTAAAATTCATTTTAGAGGATTTTTAAAGGAAATAAATAAAGTTCCTAATGTACTTTATTTTTCCTTCTTGTGTTGGAAATAAAAGAATGAGCATGTGTTCCCCTATACTCAAAGTGTAACTGCACTACACTGTTAAAATCACACTATCTTATGGAATCATGAGATCTGTAGTTTGATGAAGACTTTGGGTTTTTTTCCTAGTGAGTTCTAGTGCAGTCTCCTCAACTAGAGTACTAGAGCACTCTAGCAGAGTATTCTCAGCACCTGAACATGACTGAGACGTCATTAGTTTGTGTTTCAGTTTTCTTCTGTGAAATGAGTATTTGGCTGTGCTTTGTGAGCTATCACTGGATATTTGGGGATACTTGTCCTGATCAGTAGGGGCAAAACTCTTTGCAATGTCTTCTGTGCTCTCATGCTGCTTCCTGTTGACTGTCAGCCTCTTTGGGGACCTTGCAAGCTGGGGGATTCTGAGAGTTGTAGTTCAAATTTTCAAAACCCTAGGAAAAGTAGCAGTCAAACTCAATCACCACTCCCTGATATTCTTGGCAAATGAATTCCTTTTTGCTGGAAACACCAGTGCAGTGACAATAGGTACTATTGCTGAGGCACCTACATAGCTAAATTTCACAGTAGAGGCATATCAGTGGAGGCATATCCCCATCACCTGAATATCCTGCCCTGCTGAAAAACAGCCAAAGTAGAAAGAAGCTGAATACCAGGAAAGGATGCTTGGCCAAGGAGGGCCGTTAGCAAGCAAATTAAGGGCCTTTCTGCACTACACTGTTATAGTGCTATTATTCCACTTTCAACATCCTGTGGAATTCTGGGATTTGTCATTTTCTGAGGCCAAAGAGCCCTCTGGCAGAGAATTCTAAGTGCCCCTCCCTAAACTGCAAACCCCAGGATTCCATAGGGTTTTGAAAATGGAATAATAGCACTATAATAGTGTAGTGTGGAAAGGCCCTAAGCTATCCTCTGTAGACTCAATGGTTGCAGGCCTGCACTGCTGCAGTAATTCAGGGTGGATGGAAGAGAAGCCCGCCCTATGCCAAAGAATCTTATGGGAAGAGTCTTCGTGGGGAGAGTTTCTGCCCAGCCTCCAGCTGATTTTCAGCAGAACATCTTTCCTAAGTAAAGCATAAGGGAAGAAAAGGATAAAGGAATTGACTCACTAAACCAATGGGGAAAAAAGTCAGGTAATAAATAGGCATAGTGGTGGTGGATAGTGAAGGAAAACGGGCATGTTTACTTTTATTCTGTGAGGATTTCATACCAATGGGTTGAGACTGGAGGAAAGAATTGAAATAATACAAGAACTTCTATTGGTTCCCGAGAAGGACCATTGGTCAAAATTTGTCTGGCCTCTGCTTTGCTGAAAACCTGGCAAGACCTTTGGCCATGACCATCTTCCTTCCTTCAGCCACAGATTTATGCTTTCACTGTTACTGCTAACTGTCAGCAATTCATAAACTGCTCTGGAAGCCTTTTTGACTGAAGGGCAGGATATAAATACTCTAAATAAGTAAATAAATAAACATACATCTCAGTTTGGACTGTGCACATTTTATACAAGAAGAATTGATTATTTGATTGATTATATTTTTAATATTACTTGCCCGTGGGCAAGTCACATCCTCTTAGCCTCAGAGGAAGGCAAGGACAAACTCCCTCTGAATAGATCTTGCCAAGAAAACCCCATGATAAGGGAGACTTAGGACCAGCACAAGTCAGAAATGACTTGAAGGCACATGACAAACAGGCAGGAATATGCACACATGCAGGTAGACCCACATACACTCTCTTTGCACACGCGCACACACACACACACACACACACACACACATCCCTTATTAATCTCCTGGCTCTGTTTGTTTATGTTACAACACATTTTTCCTTTCTTAATCCACTGAACTGAACAATATTTAAAAGGGTGATGGTGATTACATCTTTTCAAGTGGTCTCTAACTTGTGTTGTGTGTTGCGGTTTTTTGTGTTTTTTGTGTTTTTTGTTGTTATCATTGTTGGGGGGAGGCAAGATTTATTTAAAGGAGGTTTGCCATTGCCTTCCTCTGAGGCTAAGAGAATATGACTTGCCCAAGTTCACCAAGTCAGTTTCCATGGCTGAGTGGAGATTTGAACTCTTGTCTCTTGTAGTCCTGATCCAGTCCAACACTCAGATCACTACACTACAGTGGCTCTAAAGGAGGGTGTGACCTACTAGAAAAAGAGGCCTGTCCTTAGCAAATGTGGGCTTCTCCCCTCCCCCTCTTTTACAACAGGGCAGCTTCTCTTCCCACCACTGAAATGAATGGGTAAAGTAATCAACTGAACTGCAACAAGAGAAGAGAAGAGAAGCCAGAGACAGCGCAAGAAGAAAGAAGAGGGAAAAGGAGGAGAGCAGAACCAGAGTGACAGAGATCACATACATGGGGTGTGAATGCATAAACACACATCTATAGAGCCCAGAGAAAGGGACATTTCCAACCTGTTTATGATTGGTCACGTACCACAGTTGCCTCTTGGGGTGGTATCCTAAATGGGGCCACAGACCCACAAAGATGGTCAGTCTCTGCCTTTGAGTTCCAGTACAATATAGTTGTTAATACAGATTACATATGCAAGAGAGGGCTCATGCTTCAGGACTCATGAAAACATCTGGGAACAAATAGCTGACAGCGATGTGTTTACCCCTTCTGGGCTTTTTATTGGGAAAATGTGTTTGCAGCCTGAAATATAATGGCACCAAAATAAATTGCCTTGACAAGAAAACATTGCCGTTTGGCAGTGTCTGTTACGGAATGGAGAAATATCACCTTTTCTCCTCCATAAACAAACACTTGCGTAGATTTACTCTGATCTTTTTGATACATCATCTGGCCACTTGAAAAGTTTCTGTAAAATTCTTTGTTATAGACAAGGCCTCTAAAATAGTTTTGGAAAGGAGTAGACATC
Source organism: Iguana delicatissima (assembly GCA_948472985.1). Taxonomy (NCBI): domain Eukaryota; kingdom Metazoa; phylum Chordata; class Lepidosauria; order Squamata; family Iguanidae; genus Iguana; species Iguana delicatissima. Next base: position 299,864 of record CAOKZL010000312.1, read on the forward strand.
TAACATTATATTCTCCAAGTGTGTACTGTAGACTTTCCATTTATGAAAGCCAATGCCACATTGTCACTAGCATATAAGAAAGAACTACAAATTCACAGTCTGCACAAAAGCTGCCTATTTGCCATCCTCTGGGAATCTGAATGCATATTATGTCACCATTAAAAAAAAATGCCCCACAGGTCATATTTTGAGAATAAACTGGCACAGGTAGCCTTCCTCTGTGCATACTAACTATATTTTATACTGCTTCCAGGTCATCCCAAAGACACTGTAAAAAGTTTGCCAACATGTGAGAGCTGATCTTAATTAAGAAGATTTTAGAGTGCAGCTGAAGAATACTACAAGGAATTGATTGCGATGGTGCTCATAACAAGTGAGTAAGACTGCTTGCTTGTTTTCAATTTATATCCCACTTTTTTTCTAAGAGTGGGATTCAAAGCAGCTTACAATCACATTTTTAAAATTTCCCAAAGAATTACATGAAACAAACATAACATGAATAAAGGCATAAATAAATTGAAATATGATTTTAAAATGCACCTGTTCAAGAAAATACAGCACACAATCTGGGGACTCCGGCGGTAATGGCAGAATGGTAGATCGTCCTTTGCACAGTTGTGAAAGGAACAATCGCCTAGCAGGGTCGGGAGTCTGCCAAAAATAAATTAGGCAGGACAAAATAGTCCTCTTTGGAAAGGGGGCTCCGAGGGGCTCATAGAGAGCCAGATACAGCAACTGGTGCCCAGGGATAGAGAGTGGAAACATCGGAGGAGAACTCTGAACACAGACATTGCTGTGAGGTCAGAGAGCTTCCATTACGCTGTGACGGTCCCATCAACGGAAGAGCTTCACCATTGCTTTTTAAAAGATGTGCTTGGAAGATCATCTTTAGGATTTTCTACTCATAAGCTATATTATTTGTTGCCATCTTCAGAAGGACTAGGTAAGATTGCTTCTTTCTCTCATTCTCTACAAATCACTTCGAAAAGAACTAAGAACTAAGACTTTCCAATTAAGTTGGAAAAGGGATAGATCAGGGTTCCTGGATCATGGATCAAATCCTATCCAATATAGGGAAAGAAGAAAAGTGAGACTGAAAGGCCCTTTCTGCAAGCATAAAGACAACAGAGAGGGAACCAGTCCAGTCCCATCTGGGAAGGAGTTCTAGAGCCTGAGAGCAGCCACCAAGATCGTTCACTCTTGTGTCCCCACCAAACATGCCTCTCTGAGGGGCAGGACCAAAAGAAGGGGCTTCTTCAAGGATCTTGTTCAATTATTCATGAATGGAGGAGGGAAGTCAAGCAGGACCCACTTGATTTGCAGCTTGAGTGTCTATCCTAATATATTGTATTTCCTTTATATGACCCCCAATTTACCGCTGGCCCTCCACATTCACAGGGGTTAAGGGCACAGGAACCCTGCAAAAAGTGGAAAAACTGCAAATGTCAAAATATGTGTATGTGTCTGTGGGAAGTGGAGCAACGCGTGGTGGGGAGACTGGGCGTTCAGGTCCAAACTAGGTCAAGAGAAGGGAGGAGGGAAAGGGATGGGTTGGAATGGTAGCCCTATACTTCCTCTCTCTCATACACTGATCTCCTTCCTTAGGTGTGGGAGGCATTCGGAGAGGGTTTGTATTGCTGAGAAATCAGGGTGTAAGTCATCCTTCGTTGGCCAGGAAGTGGCTGGTAGAGGAGGAGAAGGACCAGGGCTGGATTTTTAAGGGGCTGCACAGCCTGATTGGAGCTGCCAAGAGAGAAGATTCCCCCGAGAATGAGGTGGGGTCAGATATCGGAGACACCTGCAAATAATCAAATCCATAAAAGTTAAACGTGCAATTATGGAGGGTCAACTGTACTCAGGACCAGAAAAGGGACAGATGGTAACTGGGAATCCTTCTCCTTTCAAAGAGAGCATGGGAACAGAAGTCCATTGAGCACATGCAAAGGATCAAGCCCTTCTGGGGCAAGCACAGGAATGCTCATGCTTCCCTGCTTCTATCGTATACGTTTCAATTGCATAGGATGGGTAGATTGTGCCGTCTGGGTTAAATAAGAATCCACATTTAGTCAGCAGGTTCATTGTTAGTATATAGAACAGCAGACACAAATCCTACACATAGAAAAGTCTTTGGAAGAAAAAAACATACTTGTGATAGCCTTGGCCTTGTCAAGTCAGAGATGGATTACAAGAAGGTAACCAAAGGAAGTTTGTGCCAGATCACTAGACCAAGCCTTCTGTGTCCTGTCATAGCGTAATCTACACTGACTACTAGAATGGAAATGTATGTTTTAGAATAGATTTGCTAATCCTATGGTTTATATCTAAATAAATGAAATCAGACGTCTGTCCCCTTGCACATGAAATGGATCTTCATCCATGCCAATAAAAACTCATAGACATCAGTATCATCTATAACTTCCTTTTCACTTGTGGAAGATACAATTTATGTCTTTCTATCCTCGGGATGTAATTATTCAACAGTAACAGGAAGCAGGCATCAAAATATTTAATGAGGCTCAGATCAACTTCTGCTGAAGTCAATTAGGAAGACTTCTTTAACACTTGCCACCTTAAATCATTTTACCAGCTTTTCCTTGCAGAGGTTATTCTCAAAAATAAATGGGGGATCATTGTATAATGTAATATAACACCAAGGGTGCATTTCTAATACCAGAAATCCACAGAACATCCTCAACACTGTTATCATACACTGTAACCAGCAGTGGAGATCGCTACTACTGAGGTTTCTCTTGATGGAGTCATAAGGAACTGCCAAAATGAATAGCACTTAAAATCTTAAAAATAAATATTTAGCCTGGACACATAACTGATTAGACAATTTTAAACAATTTGTCATGCATCTAAAAGTGAACTGGATTCCAGAGACAACTTTAGTCAAGGTTTAACTGCAGGTCTAACCTGACATCTAGGGCATACCTACTGGATCCATTGGATGCCAACTGATAAGCTATTTATAATTAATATCTACCAGTTTGGCTGAGAATTTGTTTTCCACTAGATGTGTTCCTCTCCTCGATATGCCTTATCAAGCACAGCCTTGGAATCCCTTGGCTGAGAACTCCTAATTCCAAAATCAAATACTTAACACTGTTCAAAATCATTTGGGTATATTACAAATCCCAGTTTTTAGGAATGTCTCAATAGCCAAAACGAAAGAAAGGACACACCCTTTGGGGGGAATGAGACGGTTATCGTATAAATCCCTCTTTGTGGGAATGCTTCAGTATCTAATTCCACTCATTTTCTAGGGGGGAACGTATAACAAAAGATGAATACTGTGTTTTAAGAGCTCCCACCTGCCCGCCTATTGATCTATTGGAGGATCATCCCATTTCCAAGAGTGATCCAATGAAATCCCCTTTTTACCATTTCACTGGTCAATATTCTTGGTCTTGCTTTTATGCCCAGCTTCTCATATTCAATCACATACTTATTATTCACCTGACATTCTTTTATTCGTTTTGATCAAATACTTTGCCCCTTATTAGCAGGGCTGTCCAAACCTGTTTTACTGCCTGAGGTGAAGAACAAGATGGTACACCCCTTGGGGACCAACATGCTTAGCAGACTGTTCAGGTGATACAGTTACCTTCTCCAACACCTCACCATCACTCTCCACCCTCCAGGATTTGCCACCTGAGGCCATTGCCTCATTCCACCTAATGCTGGTGAATGCCTAATGGTAGCTCAGGCCCTTCTTATTATGATCTCTTCATCTCGTATTTCCTTAACATAAGTTCCACATGAAAATGTCCACACACACATACACATAGAGGAGTTTGGACAGCATCAAGGCTCTCGTCTTTGCTTTTCTACAGTACAGACACTCTCCTTTTTGGTATATATCCATAATACACAAGTAGCACAATACAATGCCTGCTGTATCATTATCATGTAGGAAAATATCATGTGGCCATGCATAAAATGGTCTCTGCAAATGTAAGCATTAGATGCTCCCTTCTTCCTGAAAGCAGAGATTCTAATACCTACAGCCAGTGAGACAGAACATTTTTAATACCAATTTTCTGAAGCAACCAGAACACTGGAAATGTACAGGTCTGTTTGAAAAAGAAATCCAGCTATAGATTTTAATGCTGCACAAGGCCTACAACCATTCTTTCAAGTGAAGTGCATTATGCTATTCAGAGTTGGTGTGCTATTCCCCTAAGAACAGAATGTTTATACCTTGAGATCTTTTGTACATCTTCCCAAAGGCACCAGTAAACAATATATAGCCCATGGGCTTATGCATAACTCCCAAGACACATTTGTACATCCTGAAAATTGAAAGCTCTTTTGCGATTGGGATATTGAAACCTGTCAGTTTCAGTTTACCTGCATTTCTCAGTATCCCACCCAGCATTTTTGTTCCTTCCAAGTTCTGTAACATGTTTGAGACCTCTTCTCTTTTAATGAGAAATTTGAACATATTTTAGTACACAATGTTTCTAATGTACACAATCTAATGTACTCTTTGCAATGACTAAAGAAGATTTGTGTACACATTTTAGACACATGCTGTAACATGTACTTGAAAAGTAAAAAAAAAAAAAGAACTGGCTGCTCACAGTTTCTTCCCAATGGTGGGAAACTAAAAAAGTGCATTGTGTGTGTTTTCATTAATAGGCTCACAGGTGGCATATTGGATATGTTCATTAAAAAAACTTAATGGGAATTTCTTTTTCAACTCAATCTGGGGAATATTCTTCATCTGAAAACAAACAAATGGTAGAATCTAGGTATCTACGTCTTCTTGTTTTTAAAAAGATTCTAGTCCTCAGGACTGCACAGTTAAATTCAAAAAGTCAAAGACAACAAAGAATTCTACACTTGATATTTTCATTTATAATTATAATAACATCCTACTTCACATTTTCTGAGGTAACATCAGGACTTTGGGTTAATCAGCTTGACTCAGAAAATTCCACTTGCAAGATATCCTTGAAATACTTCTTTAAAATTAAAGCTTTATTAAAGTATAAAGTATAAAGATATCAGGCTATTGAACAGGTATTCAAAGCATAGGTACCCTTAGACTACTATATTACTGTTCTGAATTCTGTCATTTCATCCAGTTCCCACTGAAGTAGTGGACAGCCATTCACTTACTTCCAAAGGAACTGATTTAAATCCCAATAAAGTACTTCATTCTGACACTGTTGGAGGGACAGTTCAAACATCACATTTCCAGTGAAAGCATCTCTGTGCCTATCATAAGCTAAATAACCCTCTCCCATCATGTCTGAATTGCCTTCATCACAGTTACAGAACTGTCTCCAGCTGAAATAAACTACACTGTTAAAAAAAAAGCTGACCTTTTGTCAAAAACACATTTCATTTTTAACATTTCCATAGTGTTATACTTTTGATATGCATAAAATGTATCACGGACGTACATTAATAAAAATTCATTCCAGAGAACAGGAGTGCATGCCAGTGCCACACATTACATTCTGTTTCTACAGATGGAGTTGATTTTCAAATTCAAAAATAAATAACAGGAAAGTTAACAGGAGAATAAGTTCACAGGCAAAGAGAATCTGGGCAAGTATGAAAAAGAAACCCTGGATGGGTGGAGGGCCTGGAAGCCTAGCTTATTGTATTTTGGTATTTCTTCAGAGTGTAGATTTCACATATTCCCTTCAGAGTTTGCAATCAGTTCCCACTCCTTCTGTCTTTAGGAGAGACAGGAAGGCATCTCTTCAAACTAGCCCTTCTCACTGTTTTGCTATCTGAAGTTTAACTGATTTCCATTGGTTTAGTTTGTTCTTCATGGCAATTTTCACTGCTTTCTCATTAAATTTTTTTGGGGGAAAAGTCTTCAAGTTACAGACACAGTAGCCCCCTCCACATTTGCAAGAGTTTGAGGCACAGAACTCTTGTGAAAGTGGAAAAACTTCAAATAATTCCCCCCACAATTTCCCTCCCATTCCTCTCAGAGCTTCCCCACTCCCATTCCTTTGTTTCTGGCCCAGGCATGGTGGGGGAGAAAAAAGACAACCTAAGAGGGGAGTTTTGGAGTTCTAATTACTTCTGGTGGCCATCTTGAGAAAGGAAGAGTAGGGGCAAAGAGAGCATCTGACCAATCAGCAGCCATTACACAATAGAAAGTGCAACCACATGGGTAGAGGCCATGCCTTCAGCTTTGCTCACCCAAAAGGAAAAAAACATCCATTTTAAATACAAGCCTGGCAAGCCTGGGGTGAGGAATGCAAAGAATGAGAGGAAGAAGGGGGAGACAAGCACATATCTCACAAATAATCAAATTTGCAAAGTTCAAATCTTCAGATGTGGAGGGAGGACTGTATTAATTAAAGCCATACTTCTAAATCTTCAGTCAGATAGGCTTTTCAGTGTAGCAAAGAACAGTTGGCAGGACTATATGTTATGTTCAGCACAGAGATCCTGTCAAAATAGCGATTCTCACGTTGAAGTTCCTCTAGCTTTGCTGCACCATGTTGGATCACTTATTATATGTTGTGCTAGCACTGAGACATTAGTGAAGCCCTTTCAGGAATTCTGACTCTTCTCTGTTTCTTAGATTATGAAGATGAGTAAAACTTGTGCAGAATGGAGACTATCAAAAAACAAGAATTCAGACCTGCTTGTCCCCCTTAACTAACATTAGCTATTGCTTCAGAAGGCCACAGAGGAACAAAGATTGAGTTAGAACTGGGGACGCTGAGTATAAGGGTTGTGTTTCTTGTTGAATCTTCCCTCAGCCTTTCTTTTATAATTTAAGCCCAGTCCCGCTCTTAACCAAAGGATCAGCTTGGTAAACACAATTAAATCAGTGTCAAATGCTCCAGCTGAATCCAGCTTAAAATACCCCAAAATACCAAGGGCAATTATAATCCGGTCATTAAATTCTAGTAATTTAAAATACAATAGGACACAATTACTATGCCACAAATATGCCAGGGCACTGAGTCAAATTCTGCCAGTTCTCAAACTCTGTCGAAACTCTTAATACCAAATTCATCTAGCCCCACCGTATTCAGGTAGACACTTTAGAAGTAACGTGGCTGAGATGAAAAAGAAATAAACATGAAGTGAGAGAAATTAAAAGTCCCTGTGGATCAGAACACAGTTTTACTTAACCTTGAAAGCAAAAGGATTAACAATCCCACAGAAACTTGGGTAGCCCAGGAGCCTTTCTATTGAGGGAAGGCATGACATCAACAGAAGGAGGAGCAGGCAATTCCCTCCAACCACAGGCCATCAAGATCTGCTTCAGAAGGCTAGCTAACTCTCCAGAGCAGATCTTCAGGTGGCATCCAGCGGCAGGGTGGGGTAGGCAGTCCAGCCATAGGTTCATGGAGGGTACAAATCTATAGAAATCCCCCATTCCAGTTTCGGTTGATAGAACTGCTTCCATAAATAAGAGATTGCAACGAGATCCTGGCCATAACTGAAGAAAATCAGAACAAAATGGCTCTAGCTTTATATTTTTGCTGTAGCTCAGAAGCAGTTAGGTTGTTATCTTTATAGTCACAGAATTTCCACATCAAAGGCAGCAGTTGTTGCCGATGATGTTGATATAACCATAGTCATGATTTCCTTTTGCCAAGTAAGCATCAGTTTCTCACTCTTTTTTTTTTTTGGTTATTCTTTTTATTAAAAAAATGTTTAAAAGAAAATATTTAAAAGTTATTAAAAGTTGGTATCATTACATTATATCAAATGAACAATAACTTATTTTGTATAACATGACTTATTGCATACTGCATGTACTATATATATATAGTTTATATATATTATAAACAAAAATGGAACAAAGCTAAAAATCTTCCTTAAACTTTCATCTAACGAAGGAATGGGTGCTTAATTATATATCAGTTTCCAACAAATAAAAATAATACAATTGTAATTTTAATAGAACTCTACATCTATATAATAACGTAAAGTTATTAATTGTAGCACAGCTTAGTAAATTCAATTAGTTATAATTATACTGACCTCAGTGCAATTTACTGTAGTTTTTCATCCCTTATAAGTTTTCAACTCTTGGAAATCCAAATTCAACCCTCAATTCCAGCTATTGCTAATTTCCCCCATTTGGTTCCCAAAGGTGGGATATTATGAGACAATACCAACAACCGATGATTGGTGATTAAAATTGTCATCAGTTTCTCTTGAGGCAGTGAATGCCATAATTACTAGGAATGTGCTTTTTTAAAAAACAAAGAAACAAACATTAATTTCCTCCACTGTTTTCAACATTAAAAGTGCTATTCTTTTATTTATGTATTCGCACTGTTTATTTTGATAACTGATTCAGAACTTGTTCATTTGTTTTTGCTGTAAGCCTTCATTTTAATTTCCCAGTTGTTCCAGCCAGCTTCTGCTGTTTGTTACTTGCAAATGGTAAGAAATTTTCAGGCGTCTTCCTCGTCCTCCATGGTGTCAAGCCAAGGAAAAAGTGCTCCTAAGAAACCATACTTCTCATAAACTCCCTATTGTTTTCAGGGGGAAATTCAGATACTTCTCTTTTCTGAAACTGTTGCGCTTTACATCTTTTGGACCAAAAAAAAAAAATCTCCAAAACATCAAACCTATCAAATTTCAGACCTTTAGCACTATGCATCTATTCTACCAATTCTACAAGCAATTTCGGTTTTTAATCCTAATTTTAAAAAGGGGTGGGATTAATGAGAAATTAATGTACGTTTCATTCAGAACTCATCCGTTTAAACCATTTTTTTCTTTTCTTTCTTTCTTTCTTTCTCTTTCTTTCTTTCTTTCTTTCTTTTTCTTTTTTTTTGGTAACTAAAATGAGAGTTTAGAGAAGATACACTTTGGATTACAATATTGAAAATCCGCCAGGTAGGATGGTCACTTTTTTGGATCACAACTCCCAGTGACTATGCTGTCTATGGGATTCTGGGACTTGTAGTCCAAAGGGTACCTTCTTTAAGGTCCTGTTTTAGTTAGAAAAAAATTAATTTTCCAAGCTCTGGTTACAAAGAATGGAGCTAAGGGGGCTTTATCATTTAATTTTCCATTCATGTTTTAAAACAACACCCTGATTAATTATAGGTGTCTCTGACCTACAAGATTAGGTTGAAGGTAAAAATACAGAGAAATCAAGGAAATGTCAATGTGAAGCTGTATTTCAAAAAATCAGATAAACCCTATTGACATTAGTAATGAGAGACCTCATAAAACTTGTCTGACATAATGAGATATGAAGAAGCAATTATATAGGGACAGTCCCATTGACCTGATCGAGGCTAGATCGGTTCAAAAGCAATTTGCAACTAATCTATCTGGTCTTTTCTAAGAAGCAGCATTATTTAGTTCCTGCAGAGCAAACAGTAGTAGGCAATTTCAAAAACCCAGTCCTTGGTTGCCAGTCTAGTCCCAGGAGCAGATACTGCACTGGTGAATTTGACATAAGCCCACTAAAATTAAAATAAATGATGTGTGTGCCTTTGGGCAAAAGAGAGAAGGAAATTCTCAAATTTGTACCTACCAAATTACTGACATGGATTGTTAAGGCATTCACACTGCTATCAAAATTCTGAAAAGGCCTAACAGTTCATAGCTATCACAGTTATCATAAGCCACTTAAACTTTAATTATCGCAGTTCAAGAACTTTCTCTAGAGATAAGTAATAATGAAGTTTCATAGCCAATTATAAAGTTGCATCATCACTGCTTTATTATAGCCTTATTAATATGAGCATGACTTCAATGCCAAAAGCAGGATTCCAGCAAATCAGTCTTTTAAAGGGGAAAAGGAAATCATTGTGGGCAAGTCTAGAGCAGGGATGGGCAACTTCCCAAGATATGGGGACAGAAGCACTAGAGCCACACCTGCCCTCAGGCATCCTGCAGTTTGTCCACTACTGCTCTGGAGGATACATTTGAATTTTGGCAGTGAACCAACACTGTTTATCACTCTGTCAAGGCAAAAGAAAGAAAATACTGTACTCTGGCAAGTTTAGAACAAATTTTCTTTGCAGGGGTTATACAGAAAGTGAGCTGCTGATAATCATTCACACCTATACATTTGCTATATTCATGTTTCTTTGCTAACTTTTCCTGACCCTCTTCTTTGGACGCCTAAACTGTATTTCTAAACAGTCACCTGAGGTTTTAAGTTACTGCAATGCTAGAAACTTGGAGACTGAAGGAAAATTTCACTTGGGACAGAATTCTAATTTTTTTTGTCCTCCTCCATAGCTAAACCCTTGTTCCAAGAACTGGGGTAGACACATGGGTGTCTACCACTACCATCCACCAGAAGCCTCACCCTTCTACTGTCACTGCAAAGAAAACAGGTGCTGCCATTGCCATTTTTGCCACTGCTGCCAAAAAAAAAAAAAAAATCAACAACACGACAGCAGGAGCAGCAGGAGCAACCACAATGCTGCAGTTCCAGTAGAAAACAAGACTCACACTCTTGGCAGCCCATTAGGAATATGATTCTGCCAGGAAAAATGGTGCATTCTTTTGACAAAACACACACTTCACACTGACCATCCTGGGGTGGCTGCACTTAGCATTAAAGTGCTGGGCCATTGGTCAACATCTCATTGACTTTTAAAGAGCTGCCCTTTTCAAGTCATCCCTCACAGAGTATTGGGCCATTTCCTCTCTAAACTGTTAATAGCGCTATGATTCCACTTTCAACATCCTCTGGAATCCTGGGGTTTGCAGTTTACTGCAAACCCCAGGATTCCATAGGATGTTGAAAGTGGAATCATAGCACTATTAACAGTCTAGTGTGGAAATGGCCTTGGAGTGGCCCACAAGAAGGAAGGCTAAAGGGCTGCCTTTTAGGTAACTTACTTTGCTGTTGTTGTCCTTGTTGCATACCTTCAAGTCATTTCTGATTTAGAGCAACCCTAAAGCAAATCTATTATAGGGTTTTCCTGGGGGCTGAGTATGTGTGACACACTCAAGGTCACCACGCGTTTCCATGGCTGAGCAAGAAATCAAACCCTGGTCTCCAGGGTCATAGTCCAACTTCCAAACCACTACACCATGCTGGCTCTCTACTTATTTTGTTACTGTTATTGTAATTTTACTGTTACAAAGACAGAGGGAGGAAGATAGAGATGTGGGATTTTAGAGATGTGCCAAAATATATTGTGTGAGAACAGGTATTCACTTAGCTTTTGCCTTTTGCTCAAACATTTGCCGGCGGAGGACCAGCATCTGCTGTTCTGATTCAGGCAACAAAACATCTTGGGCCATCCCTAGAGTGGGGAAGGGACTAAGCAGACTAAAGGAAGACACCACCACAGCTAAACAGCAGTGAGTTGCCAGGCTTCAATGGCACAATGCTAGGCGTGTCTACTTGTAACTGCCCTTGAATCCCATGAGACTAGACACCTAGAGAAAGTAGTACAGAATTACCTTCTAACCATGTCAACCTCTTTAAAACAATTAAAAGGACTGCATGAAAGACCAGAGCAAATAGTGACTGGAAATCCAGCATGGCAAAGCATTATTTCACACTTGGGAAAGTCTGACAACAGATAAGATGAAAGAGTCTTATAAATATGAGGATTCAGACTTTAATGCTATTTAGTGAAAAAGCATTTAGAGATCCTAACGGGGCAAACTACATGTTGAATGAAGGTTTAGTATGTGAGTCCTGAGGGCCATTTTTAAAAACTGCTTCAGTGAGACATGTAGTGGAGAAAAGGAACAAAGAAAGGGTTAATATCTGCCCCACCACCACTTCTCCTCTGCTCCACATTCTAGGCAGGGTGCTCACACATTTTAACCCTCCCTCATTCTCTTCTCAAGCCCTTAGTTCAGCCAAGAAAGCCACTCATTTTTCTGACAGGATTTCACCAGAGTAATTGGCATGTGCCAGATGTCTTTTAGCAAATGAAGAGAGGCCAATCTGGCCATTTTTGATCAAGATCATCAAGAAACTATGAGGAATTCCCTGCCATCTATTTTTTTTTCCCCTTTGGTGAAAAATCTATACTTGGTCCATCTGTCACAAAATAATATCATTGAGTTGAAAACAGGAATTCAAGGTAATGAAAATACTGTACTCACTGTAAAGGAACAAACTGAATGTGGATGAAATGCAGTATTTTGTCACAAAAAAAAGTTACATGTTTGACCTTACATAGCATTAAGATGTTTCCTTGCTCGCTCATGAAACCAGAAGATTATTCACCAGTTGGATGCCATTTATACCAAATCAGATTGTATTTTTCTACAGTCATTCCTCAAACTACCAGCTACTACTGAGTGAGAAATTACTTAGATTAAACTAGTAGAAATCTTTTCTGTGAATTGTATACAAGATGTACCTGAGATGGTACTTGACTCCAGAGAAATCATCAAAAATACACTAGAACTACTCAAATAAGTGCTGGAAATGTGATTGTGAACTTGGTACCTTTTATCATCAATGGTGGACATGCAAAAAAAGTAAAGAAATTCTGGAATATTATACACACTCAGATTGAAAGAATCCTAGATTTTCAGTTTGAAATGACTCCTAAATGTACCTGCTGCCCATAATGAACAATGATTTAGAAAAAAAAGATGGTTAATTTTTGTTTTATATGACAGCGGCAGCTAGAATAGCAACAGTGCAAATGTGGAAACAAAAAACTCTTCCTGCGTAAGAGGATTGGGAGATGAAATTATTTGATGCGATGCAAATGGACAGAACTACTTATATTATAAGAGGAATTAAACTTGAAAGTTTCATCAAAAATTGGGATAATGTTATTATATATTTCAGGAATCTCTGGGGAGATATTAAAATGGCAAACATTGACTTTTGAGATTAAGCTATACACAGGTTCTTAGGCTATATTGTCTGCTTGTCAGACAATGCTTTTTGATTTTTAGTATTTTTTTTTGCCTCTCATTGGGGGGGAAGTTGGGCATGAATGTATATTCTATTAATGTATGCTTTTTTGTGAATGAATGCATATGATTATTTTAATATTCATAGATTTTTTTAAAAAAAGAAATCTCTTGTATGAATGAGAAACCTCTGGGTATGTGATGGATTCTGCCTACAGGAATTTATGCTTGTACTGCTGCATCCCCAATCAGTGAGCAGGGATGAGGTAACTCAGGGCTTACATGCCCTGCATTGAGGTGAGGTGAGCTGAGCTTTGCAGTCAGGCAAGCTTTTGCATGGAATTGAGTTTTGCTCTACAAGCAGCTGAATTGTTTCATGAAACTGAGCATTACTCCGCAGGCCAGGGACCTGTGGCATGGAACTGGGCTGTGCTTTTCACATAGGCCAGGTATTGTGTGGAACTGAATTGTGCTTTGCAGGCAAAAAACGCTGTTGAGTGGAACTGAGCCCGGTCTCAGAAACTGGAGAGTTTTTGCACTGGGGCTTACTAATGAGTAGGCTTGAGAACTGAGCTGTGCATTTTTTGCATGGTAAAGAAAAATGCCCAAATGGTCAAGAACCATTCCTGACATTCCAACTATTCTTTGGACCTAATAACTCTTTCCTTGGCCCCATCCTGTGCCCTTAGCCCCACTCACTGCCAGATTGCTGATGCTTAGATCTTCCCAGAATTAGAAATCATCCCCTAGGTGAAAAAGGGTCTTCACCCCAGGCATAGGCTGATCTTTCTGGATATCAAAATATCCTGACAACATATTTCCAAATTTAGGGGCTTTGCTTCTACACAGAGATCATGCTACATCCTCTCTTATTGTTTATTTTTATAATGCTCCTAAAAATCTATTTGATCTGATGATGTAAACACCAACTTGGCAATACAAAAAGCTCTGGTGAGTAGTGAGTATGTGCTGCTCAGCTTCCTTTCTAAAACTTATAATAATCTTCCCCTTCTTTACCTCTGTTCTCATGATGTTTTTTTCTGTTCTGCTGCAGTCCAAAATCCAGCAACACAGTTCCCTGAATCCCTGTTGATTTTATTAAATCATTTTGCTAAATGTTCTGGTTTTAAAACACATTTTTTAAAAACCTAGTAAGGCCCAGGGAAGGCCAGCAACATGGCAAAAATACTTCCAATGTCCCCCAGAGTGCACTGGCAGGCATTAGTAGAAAAATGAATTTGGGAGGGAGGGTGTGTTGGGAGATGTCAACTTTGGGTGGCCAGTGTGAACCTTAGGTCTCTACAGTTGCCCATATAATATAGTGAAATGCTCTGGCCAGTTCTCAGAGCATTGAAGCTTCATATGGACATCAATGAAAATGTCCTTTCTGAAGCAGACAGCAGCATCAAGAGACAATTTCCCCCACAATGGTGGCCCAAAGGATGGTTTCCTTTCCATGTGGCCTGGTCCCAGTCCTGACTGGGGGCCTCCACTGCTGTTATTAAGAAGGAATACATTAGGAACTGTAAATGCCATTTTACTGGGGCTGTCCACTCCACGGAGTGGAGAAGTCCAAGGCAATGTGTAAGGACTGATGGGATGGATGGATGGATAGGGAGGCATTCTGTTCCCTCAATTCTGAGTTGACATGGAACCAATCTATTGATATAAGAAGTTCTCTGGAGCCTGGAAATGCCCACACAAATTTTGGGCAGAAAAAAAAATGAAACACAAAACTATTCAAAAAAACTCTATGAACCTGAGCCCAAGATGGAAGTTACTGATCCTAACATGACAGGCTAGAATTGATCTGTCTTTCCCGCTTCCTTCCACATACAAGTGGGATGTTTGTCTAGAAATAAGATGTGGGTTTTGCAATAGGAGCTTAAATTAAATCTAAGCTTTCAGCTGCAAGGGGTCAATTGTCAGTAAGGGGATTTAGGAATAAATCTCAGCACAGTGCAGATTTATTCTTAAGCATTAAGAAAAGTCAAAAGAAAAGGAGCATTACGATGGAACATTATTTGGGTCTGCAAGATAATTCAGAGCATGTGCTCCAATGTATAGAATATTAATATTCCATATGCTAAACATTACTTGCTGTATGCTATATACTAATAATAAACTTACTCCCTGACTGCAGGCCCTTAGGTTGACACAACAATTCCATCCAGGCAAGCTGGGGTGGGGACCCTAAGGAGGGACAGCCCCCCCACCACATAAATACAGTGCACATGCATCAGTGAGGGGCTGGGAGTGCTCAGCGGCCATTGAATGCCTGTTGGGCAGGAAGTGGAAATACAGAATGGAAGGGAAATGGAATGGAGTATTTGAGAAAATGGGCAAGCCTGCCTGGCTGGAACTTTTAACAGAAGCATCCCAAACCACAACATTTTCTCTCAGTCCCGGTGGTAATGCCCAGTGATGTATAAACAGACACTCCCCATGGCGAGTTATGTCTTACTGTGAAATATATAAGGACGGATTTAGATTTCAACTCCTGCAACTGATCTGGTAGGAGAGGATTTTCTCACCCTTCCTCCCCACAGCAGTCCCTCCAGGCCCCAGAGGAAAACACAGATAGTGTTGCTGGACCCAGCAGAATGAGAGATGTTGTGGTGATCATATATGATCAGGGTTCCAGAATGCATAGAGCAGAGGTGTACACATATGGGCTTCCCCTCTGCAAATATCCTGTTGTTGGATGGATGTTCAGGGATGGGACAAAGAAGCCATACAGACTTGGGCCAGGGCCATCAGCATGGTCTACTGCAGTTTGCTAAAAAGACTGATTATATGAAATGCTATTCATGGAATTAATGCACAAAAGCAGTGAGAATTGTGATCATGTTAATTGAAAGCTAGGTATCTCATATGTATTGGACTCTACAAAATAATGCTGTTGATCTCAGAGCTTGGGAAAGTTACTCATTTGGACTACAACTCCCAGAATTCCTCCTACCAGCAAAGCCATAGCACTGTTGGCTGGGGATTTCTGGGATATATAATCCAGAAAAGTAACATGATTGATGACTTCTCACAGGGAAAACCAACACCGGATCAGTAGCTTGCATTGAACCAACTGTTAGGGAGAACATACAAATATTAGAATATTTACAGACTGACTTCTCATCTACTCCATCCCTCTCATTTTTGATGTACATTTTTCCTACTGTGTCAATTCTCTGAAGGGGAGAAAAACAAATAAGGGAGCACCTTTGATTTAAACAGTGAGGCTGTGACTGTCAGCTGTAAATCATAGCATCTGTAGTTTTCCTCCAGCCAGCCCTATTTCTGTCAGGCTCTCCCTGTTACATAATTGGCAATTCAATTTTACAACCTTGTTGAATATAAAAAGACAAATGGATTGAATGGAGAACATCAGTGCAACATTTTGCTGTTCCTAGCTGGTCAGAAGTGCCTTGTGTGTTTAGTAAGCCCAAAGGTCTATCATTCTGAGCACACTCCAGAGAGCGTTAAGTGCTCTTAACACTCATTGAAGTCAATGACTCGGGAATTAGAATCACAGAAGAGCTTTCAAGAGCTCCCAAAAGGTACAGATATATGCCAAGGAAATAATCGCATCTGGAAATTTTGAGATTTTGATTTTGTTATTGTCCCATATTTGGTAATTGTAAAATTGCATTTACAGAATGGGGGTGGGTGAGAGGTTCCAGACCTGCATGTATAACTCTTCCAGATTTTCCACTTTCTTTCTTTTTTTTATTACCACAGAAAATTCATTGAGGAGGAAAAGTTGGAATTACTGTAGAATGTTTTTGGGAGTTTTTCTTTTGGGGGGGGAGTGATCAGTTCTGTGAACAGTCCATCAGGCAGTAGCACTAACTGAAACCAGTTTCAGTTAAAATGCAGGTCACGTGTTCCTACATAAATCAAATATAAGGCAAGCCTCATCCTCAGTCAGAAGCCGAATTAACATTATTTGTTAGGATGGACTGACAGAAGGGTACAACATGATAAAAAAAATCACGGCAAAATTAGAATCCAGCCCTTGCAATCTAGGCAGTATTTAATTCTCTGGTATATTTCATCTTTCAGAGTTTGTTCAGTAAAGTCTGTCACTTCTTTAAATTTTCTAATCAGAGTGATAAGCCTTCAGCAAATTCCCCAACAGCAATCAGATTTCACTTTCCTTGTAGCTAATTGAGAATATATGGTGAAGAAGGTAAATGGTGAGGGGGATTATCTGAGTAATAATTTCCATGATACGTGAATATATGAAAGTATGCAATATTCAGCAGTTTTCTGCAGTGTCTGGTAATGAGCAAACAATCTTATAAAAATATGATCCCCTACTCCCATCTCCCCTCTTTCTAGCTTTCTCACTTAAACTAGTTAATGATTCCTTAACCCGAGAGGCTGCATCCTAATTAAGAAATACATCAGTTGGCTTGAAAGGACACTGGCAGGCAATTGTTGCTGCCTCTTCTTCTTCTTCTTCTTCTTCTCTGCTGTGTCTGTTTCACTAAAAATTTGCATATTTATACCCATTCCAACAGACAGGCATTTATTTCAATGGCTCATGGACTCCATATAGTCTACAAAGCTATATAAGCTAGCTAAGTATGATATCCTTTTCATTTCACCAGGATCGTAAGCCCATTTTGCATAGTTTTTCCACCCAGTACAAAGAATGCATAGAGGAGAAGAGGGGCTGAAAAATCCAAGGCCCCTGACCAAGCGACAATAACCTGTATATTTACAACTTGTATGGCTGTGTGCCCTGAAGCCACAGAAGTTGATGCCCGGGCAGGGGAGAGAAGTGGGAATAGCAAGTACAGGCCTTCTTCCCATCTACATGTTCATTATACATTGAAGGCTATTGGTCAGTACAGTGAAACCACAAGCTGCATGTGCTTCCTTTTGTGGACCTTGAAGCCCCAGTCCCTCAAAGTTTTGTTAAAAAAAAAATCATGATTTTCAGATACTTTCTGAAATCTTCTCCACACACGAAAACACATAAAAATTTCTCCAACTGCCCCAAAGCACCTCAGAACCCTCTAATGCTATTTTCTACAGCAGTGCCTCTCAACAAGGTGACAGGAAGCAATATAGCATGCAAGTGTAGGCAGACAAACTGAAAAAGGGTGGACAAATTAATGCCACTGGAAAAGGCTGTTTCCTATGTAGAAAATGCTGTAGTTCAGGACTTATTCTGCACAAAATTAACTTTTTAATGCAGAAAAATACATTATCTGTATATTTTCTGCACCAAAAATACTGTTTCCTGCACAAAAATACCATATGTGAATTTTGTATAAAGTAAGTCCTGAACTGAGAGTAGTCTCCCAAAATCCCAAAGATTTTCTTGCAGCAGGAAGAAAATGGTTTAAATTACTCATTGCCTCCTTCAAGAAGAAAATTAATGAAGAATTATGGCCCTACAGTGGAGTTGGCAAGCCTCACTATAGAAACCTTACAGTCACAATACCAATTCCAATTTTTCCTAAATTCCAAAATGCCCATATCTATTTTTCCCCAAAACTGGGGAACAGGTATTTTATATGAGGTCAATATCAATTTTTTTAAAGTGCATGTGCGCACAGGAATAAGGAGGAAGGGAGGGAGGGAAGGAAAAGGCAAAGGAATGAATGCCAACTCTGGCCTTCCCTACTAACAGCGTAGATGCTGCACACTGCTGGCACCAGGTATGGCTGCCAGCACACAACCCCCACACCCCCTACCAATCACCCAATGCAGTCCTTTTGCGGCAAAAATTTGCCATGCCTGGTCTAAGCACTTTGGAGGGAACATGGCTAAGCTGGGCCAATCTAATAGCTTTCATAAAGGATGCTGGGTATGATAACTGCCAATATTCCTTTGCACCAAGACAGAGAGTCCAGACACTGCGGCCAATGCTGCACAATGTCACTGTCCTGGGACAGGAACACACTGCTGCCAGTCTGTGAGTCATACTTTCACACAATATCATTGTGGTCCCGCTGCCCATTCATGCCCAGCCATCGCAACTGTGGGATATTCCACTACCAGAAAAAAAACGGTAATGGCCCCTGCTCGTGTGGCGCTCCCATCACTGCCAGCCGTGCAACAAAGGAGGAAGTGCAGTCTAGGCACTTCCTTCCCCAGTGCAGCATGGGAAGTGGCTGGCTGCACTGTGGAAGGAAGGCGGGTGTCTCTCACACTACTTTTCCACAGGCAGCCAGCTGGGTGCAGAGGGGAGCATTCAGATTGCATTTCCATCCCTGCAGTGCCAGAATCACAATGGGACGACAGTGGAAAATGGTAAGGTATGGAAAGGCCTGTGTTATGGATTAAGTCGGATGGCCGCAACTTGGTGGCAACATAGAATCACAGAGTCGGAAGAGACCACAGGGACCATCCAGTCCAGCCCCCAACATGGTGATTGCTAAGCCCATGTGGTTTCCACTGCAGCCTATTTTTAGAAGTTTTCCATTTTTTTGCATTAGATACCTATCATGCTGAATGCTTGCCAAGCCTGGTGTATGAAACAGGAAAGAAAGCAATAAATAAACAACATTTAAAATGAAGAATATTTCGAAAATAGTAGAAGTGTTTTTTTTAAAAAAAAAATAATTGCAATTTTTCCCAGATCAGTTTGGCATGCAGTATTCACATGTCAGATTTCATACAGGTTTTCTCTAATCCATAAACAGATGGAGAGAGATTATGTGTGTATACTGATGATGCAGAAGCAAATGTCGAAGCCAAAGCAATAGCAAATGACCTTTCTCTTGCTTCTGAGGCTAACGGTGTCCACGACAGAAGTCAGAAGATTTCCAGTCATCTTTAGCATCTTCTATGTTCCAAAGGAGACTGAGAGATAAAGTGACTATCAGCCCCACCCCTAACTCATACCTAAAGTCCCAGAACAGGACTTTGAATCACAAATATGATCATGACAGTAAGGCTCATGGCAATGCACAAGGGCCAATGAAGCAGCCAACAAAACAAAAGCAGAGCTGTGTAGGTGGTCCACAGGCAACAAAGAAGTGAGCAAAGAAGTGAGCAAAAACAGGTTAGTCCAAGCAGTTTGGATGCAGAAAAAATTTTTTAGCAGAATTGTCCTGTATCAACTCCTCACAAGATGATCAGACGGGAAAGATCATCAGATCAAAAATCTTCTTGATTCAGCTAGTCTTCCTCCCAGTTCTCTCTATGCAGTTGGTGGCCAGAATGAAATTTATCCAGACTAGCCTCCCCAACAACAACAACTATGTGCTTTTCTGATGTTTTGCACTATATCTCCTATCACTCCGCCCACTGGTCATGCTGGCTAGAGTTGATGGGAGTTGTAGTCAAAAATATTTGGAAACCACCATGTTGGGGAAGGCTGTTCTGCACAGTATTATGTACAGCCTGTTGTCCAAGCACTAGAAACTGGCACCAAGAACATTTGATAGTTCTGCTCTTCTCTCTTGTCTCTAAAAAAAAAGTCCTTCTTGTCTATTTGTAAGATACATAAATTGATTGAAGAACCATGCAGTTTTGTAAGACAATGAATAGATTGTTTCAAATTGTGATCGCAAGCTACAAAAAGTTTTTTTAAGATGTTGGTAGAAAGTTCTTCAACAGATAGCATCATATTGGTTTGGTGTTTTTTTGTTTTCGCTTTTGTTTTTGTTTTTTTGTTTTGTTTAAGATGTATTGCCTAGCTTGACATAGATGTTCAGACCTAAATTTTCATACATGGTCAGTTCTAATCTCAAGGCCAAGGGAAATGGCCATTTTGCTGCATCAGAATCTGGCCTGTAGTCTGCTTGAGTCCTTCATGAACTACCCAACCTGGGGATTGACCACAACATAGCTGAGCACCAATGAGTTTACACTGGCCTCAGCAGACTGGATGCAGATTTTGGTATATACAGGTGAGCTGGTGGTGTTACACAATTTCCCAGCAGGGGATGAGGAGAGCTGTTGAATAGGACTGATTGTGGTGTGAAAAGGAAAAGGAAGCTCTCTAAAAAAAATCAGATGTAGGCACCTTTTGGAGCAGAGACCCTCCACCAACAAATGGCAAATTCTGGAAGCAACCCAGTGAACTCAACAAAACAAGGTCAGCTTAAGACATTCTCTTATCTGAAAGGAAGTAGCAGATGAATCCTTCTTTAACAAAGATAACGGGAGAGCATCTTCCACTACACCAGTGGTTCTCAACCTGTGGGTCCCCAGATGTTCGTGGACTTCAGCTCCCAGAAGCCCCAGCCACTATGGTCAATGCTCAGGGCTTCTGGGAGCTGAAGTCCACGAACATCTGGGGACCCACAGGTTGAGAACCACTGCACTACACCTAAAGGAAACAGGTTAGCTTAGAGTGTGGGCCAAACAGCCTGGAATGCATGCACAATTCCATCTTGTACCACCTTGCTGCCACCGGAGATGTACAGGAAACTGATTCACCGTGAACAGAGACAGAACACGAGTGGCAACTCAGATTCTGACACAGCAGAATGACCATCTGTGACAGCCCTTGGGAATGATCTTTCACAAGTACCAGGCTGACAGTTGTGCAGGGTCATATAGTTCATAACACAACTTTGATCTTTCTGCTGTTGCTGTGCTAAACAACAAAGGTATGTGCAGCTTCTTCTGTATGATACACTGGTCACATCACTATATGGTATCATTATGTTGTTGTGTGCCTTCAAGTTGATTCCGATTTATGACAACCCCAAGGCAAACCTATCACAGGGTTTTCTGGGGCTGAGAGTATGTGACCATGCTGAAGGTTAGCCAGTGGGTTTCCATAGCCTCCAGGGTTACAGTCCAATGCTCAAATCACTACACTATACTGAGTTTCAATATTACCATACATGCCAGGACATGAATATAGAACTTGGCCCTCAGAAAACAAGGAAAAACAGTGAATTGCTGAAAGGAATGACTGTTTTCAATAACTTTGATTGAGAATACCAGATGGAGCCTGTTCTACCATCAGCAGAGTAATCTAGCTGCCTCAAGCAGCAGATTCTGTGTCTGTCATAACCAGCCAGCAATTTGTTACTTATTTAGTCCATTTTGACTCCATTTTTACTGCTAGGAAAGGAGACGCACAACTAAGCCTCAGCTGCCAAAATCATTTGAGTTGCCTACCATGGTGTGTACTTTCACTTTGGAAGCTGGGGTGATGCTCACTGCTCTGCCTCAGGCAGCAAAATGTCTTCGGCAGGTCCTGATACAGGGACATTTTTATTAATAAAATGTTAGCAGTACTGCAGCACTGAGCTTTAGTCAATCACAGAAGTCCCAATCAGATCCAAGGGCTAGAACTTGGGGGAGGGAGCTTTTTTGGAACTACAACTTCCAGAATCCCTTAATCAGCATGGCCATTGGCCTAGGGCTCTGGTCCCAAACACACTTACTAAGAAGAAAGCTTCATGGAGCTCAGTGGGACTTACATCTAAATAAACATGCTTAGGCATACACTGTAAGTGTTCTCTCTTGCTTCACTAGCCAAAACTCCTCTTTATCCCTAATTTCATGACTGAGCCAGGATAACTAATAAATAAAGGATACTTTGTCTGTTTCCTCAGGATCAAAGGGGATGAAAACACTCTCCTTCTCCTCCTCTTCATGGTCGTTCCCGGTTTTCCCATTACGCCCTCCGTCTTTTCATAGGCACATGGCTGCATGTCACGAAAGAAATCTTGGTATTTTATTCCGGCTCTTTTGCCAACAGACAATTCCAAAACACACAAGCTCATTTTCCTGAGGTGGGGAGAGGACCCCCAGGGGGAAAGTAGGCAAAACAGAGACCAGAAAATATCTTGGCAATGAAGAGCAGTTCTCTCTCATCCAGGTAAAGAGGAGAAGAAGCTGCAGGTGGCATTAAAGAAAACCTTTGTCTGGCAGTGGAGAGTTCAGCCATGGCTGATGTGCCCTGTAATAAATCCAATTGGCTTGAAGCTGTTGGTAGTTCAAGATGTTTAGGGGATAATGGAGAAGTTAATTCCACTGAACAAGGCCAGTATAAATAAGGATGTCTTGCCAATTTTTACCCCTTTTTGCTCTTGACGATAGAAGCACACTATCAAAGAAACTAAGGACAAAGGCACAAAGGTTTATATTAAGAGAGGGGATATGATCGCTATTTCTCACTGAGAATACAAAGAAATCAGAAAACCACCAGAAATACTAAAAACCTAGAACAGGAAAGTGTCAAGCTTCCCACTAGGAAAAAGCTAAGCGTTCCCCTTCTTTATCCTTTCAGATTAGTTTTCTGTTTCCTTGTTCTGCCTTTGCTTCCGAAGAGCCCTGCCACTCAGTCAGAGTTAAATTGGCCCACCCAAGGTTTTAAAATTCAGGCCTCATTATTATGAAATAAGGGAATTATATTTTAATGGCAGAAGAAAAATGGTGGTGTTCCTGCCTGCAGGAGAAGTGGATGTTTCCACAAAATGAGAAGACATGTTGAAACGATGTTGGAAACTGCATAAGACACTGGAAGATGACATGGGAAATATGAACAGTTATGCATGGAAGGAGTTTGAACAAGCTGCTTTTTTAGACTACAGTTCCTGGAATAGTAACTGGCCTAGCTGGCTGGGAGATTCCAGTGCTGTGCTTATCAGTTCCATTTGGAAGAAATCTGGAAAGAGGTGGAGCTATATTTACCAGAGATATGAAGTGGGCCCATGTCCTTTTGAATTGGGTTATAGGATTTTCACATTTGGTTTCAGGAGTTAATGGTAGCAAAACTCTGAAAGCAAATCCTTCACTGGTGTTTTTTGGAGTGCATGGAACATTGGGATACTCTATACATTCTGGTTAAATATAGATTATGTTGTATTTTCCTGTTAAGTTTAAAAATTAATTTACATTTGTAAACTGTTCAAACCATTGTGATTGCATTTGCCACATTCATTTATCAGTGGCCCCACAGAACCCAAAGAAGTTGTACAAGTACACATGCATGATCCCAGAAGCCAGGTTTTAAAGAACAATCATGCCCTCAGAAGCAAAACTGTACTTTAAAACAAGCTGCACACTCTCTAGATGTCTTCCCTTCAAAGAAAAAGCAGGTTATGCCACTGGTGCACCACTGAATTTTCACAGCAGCAGGGTGCAACCCATGTTTAGTTGTGGGGGGAGGGCAGGGAGAAGGTCCCATAATGTAGAACATAGGAGAGCATTATGAGAGTCAAAAGGCAGAATGGCTCATGACCAAACTTAAATACGGCATATTCACACTGTTTGGACATATGCACGGCTTTTATTTTATTCACACTGTTTGGACATATGCACGGCTTTTTTGTTTTTTTATTTATTTAAAAAAAACAAAAAAACGCTGGCACAGGAGGAAACAGATAGGGAAGGTGGGGAATCTCTAACTGCTTAATCTTTCCCCTCCATATATATATATGTATATATATGTATACAGAGAGAGAGAGAGAGAGAGAGAGGGAGAAATGGTGCAAATAGTTCCTTCAAAAATGTGTCCTAAACCTTCTATTTAAACATACTGGCTAAAATCCTGCATCATGAGATGTAACTATGACAGCAGAGTTCCATCATGTAGTTACATCTGAAGACACCATCCTCTCTAAGCCTAACCTTCAGCCAAGGAGTGCCCCAGCCAAAGGGTTTCTGAGGCACTGAAGATTGGGGTGCTAGGAAATGACATCTACAGTCCTCTCCCAGTCCCCAGGTGCATTGCCACCAGGCAGCTGGAGAGACCTCACAGAATCTTGCTGTCTATCTCAAGACAGCACTGCAGACATCATTTCCCAACAGCCCAATCTGCATCGTCTTGGAAACTCCTTGTTTGGGGTGCTGCCTGGCTGAAACAATAGGGTTCAGGGGTCACATGTTATCATTACCAATCACGAACATGAATCTCCAAGGTTACTGTGTGTAATCCAGCCCTAAGTCCGCCTAGACTGGACATATGGGAAAGAGCCATTCCATGCACAGAAACAAAGAACTGTAGAAATAGGAAGTACCTTTAAGGTTATCTAGTTAAACCCTATACGAATGCAAATAAATACAGCTAAAGCACTGTACATATGCATTTGATTTTTTTTTTCTGTATATGTGGTCTTTTGACTGAATAAGGTGGATCCTATTCAGCAAAACCAGAGCAGGGAAATAAAAAGGAGCTCCCCATCTGAACAAAATGTGAAAAGAAGTACTTAAGGAGAAAAATAGCTTGTCAGATCCATGTTTTTGATCAAGTGCCCTAATGGTACCATTGGCTATAGAACAGGCAATTCATTTTGGTGGTAATTTTTTTAATTTATCATATTATTTATCTATTGGGGCTCTGCAGGCCTTAAAATGGGCCTGAGGGCCACCTGCAGCCATGAGCTGCATTTTGCCCAGCACTGCTATGGGTGATAAACAAACTGTCTAGAATCATACTCAGAAATTTGGGAGTAGGACAGCTGGGTGAAAGAAAAGGCGGGGCTCCTGTCTTTTTAATTGTGGTGTAGAAGAGGTAATTTCAGCAGTGAAATTGCTTCTTCAGACCATTATTGCTTTTTTAACCTAGAAACTCTACCTGGGAAATATGAGTTTGTGCTTTACTTTGGTTGAAACATCACCTGTTACATTTTTGACATAATCCACCTGCCCTTGAGACCCATTGTCTCTTCCTTATGACCTTTGCTGCTTGTGTCTTTGGATTAAAGAGAAAATTTTAAGAAGAGAATCACAGCTGGAAGCAGCACACAAAAAGTGAAGAGAAAACCAACAGCATTTGCAAGGAAGGAGAATGACAACCTAGCTCCTAACACAGGCAGAGTATTGAGAACTTTTCAAAGCCAAAACACACAAATCAAATGGACTACCAGCTTGCCAAACAGACCCACTGTTGAAACCGATCTGCCCTGTGTATGTGTGTGCATGTGCCTTCAGGTCACCTGTCAACTTGTGCCGACTCCATGATTTCATGGGGTTTTCTTAGGCAAGGAATACTCGGTAGTTGTTTTGTCAGTGCCTTCTTCTGAAGCATAGCCTAGAGTGCCTGGTGTCTGTTGGCTGTCTGTCATCCAAGTATTAACCAGGGCTGACACTGCTCCGCTTCCGAGATCAGAGGGGATCTGGTGACTTTAGGGTATTTCCCTGCCGCCCCCTCCCAAAGAAAGGAATGGTTAAAATTTCAGACAATCACTTTGATCAGCCCCACATAAGAAGGGCTGGCAGAAATGTGGAGCAGATATGAAGCAAGCCCCACTAGAGGCTTTAGTGGGAAACCATTTAATTTTTTTTTAAAGGTGCGAAATAAATAGCTCAGAAGAACAAGAGTTTGGATGGTGGCATTAAAAACCAGCAGCGTCTCTTAGACCTGCAATAAGGGTGGTGATGTTACACCAGTTAAATCTAGTTCTGGAAATGAAAACTGGACTTAATTCCCTCACTGTATCCCCGTCTTATAAAAATTAATGATATCCTTCTTTAATGTACTATTTTATTCTCCCATCAAGTTGTGCATTCTACATTCATTATTTCAGAAGTAAAAAATGTATTTAAAGCAGAGAGATATAAATCTTTGTGGGTGTTTTTGTGTTGTGTTTTGTTTTTTTTAAAAAAATCCATATGTCCATATGCTACTTGGGAAAATCAGAACAGACTGCCGAGTTCTCCGCAGAAGGCTCTGAAAAAACTCTGCTGCCTAAGTTTGTGTGGAAAAGGATTAAAAACAAGTCCGTTTGTTCAAAATCAAATTAGGTTGTCTACAGATATAGATGCCTTCCTAGAGGACAGGGCCTATTTGCTCTATTATTTTCATGAGTTCAATCTATATTTTATGGATTTTCTGTATATTTGGTTTGCGTTTCTTCTGTAAATTAAAAATAAAACTTTAAAAACCAGAGGAAAATTTCAAAATAATTCCTTTGTGAAAATGTGAAAAAAAATTCACATTGAAGAAAAATGTTGCCATCAAACCCATCCCTCAATTTATCTTTATTATTGTAAAAGAAAGAATAGAAATTGGAAGACACGAGAAGAGGTTCAGCAAATGATTGACTGACATCCATTGTAAGGCTTAGTGTTGACAAGATTGTGCATTTCACATTCCAGCTGAAAAGGTCAAAAACACCAGCTGGAAGGAAAAACAGTGAGATTTCACTGTGCCAAGAGAAGGAAGGCTGACATCCAAAGCTGTTCAGCATCTGGGCAATCGGAAGGGTTCCAGTCAGAATGGATCCAGAAGTGGGCAAAGTGCAGGCTGTAAGCCACATATAGTCCTTGGAGTCCTTAAAGTACAGCCCCTGAAGTCCCTAAAAGACTTCTCAAAATTATTATTTTTTCCAGGTTGGTTTTCAAGCAATTTTTCACCCAATAACCAGCCCAAAGTCCTCAAAATGCCCTTGGAATTCAGTGGTTTGCTTCCCTTACCCCCACCCTCCACAAGCTCCCTAAAAGAAAAAAAATGCCTGAAAATGAGCCAATACAACAGCAAGAAATTACATTACAGTCAGCCTTTCATATTTGCTAGGGTTAGGACCAGGACCCCTGAAAAAAATGTAAAAACTACAAATACTAAATTGTGTGTGTCTGTGGAAAAGGGATGAGGCATGCTGAGGAAAGGAGGCCCCTTGATCCAAACCAGGCCAAGGAAAGGAGAGGGAAAGGGGGTGGGTCTGCATGGTTGCTCTATACTTCTTCTCTTGCCCATCTCCTTCCTTGGCCGGGTAGGGACGTCAGGAGAAGATTTGTGGGGCTGAGAAGTTGGGCTGCGAGCTGTCCTTTGCTTCTAGGTAGCTGCTGGTGGAAGAGGAGAAGAACCAGAGGTGGATTTTTAAAGGGCTACATGGTCTGATCGGAGCCGTGGAGAGGAAGGTTCCCCCAGAAAAGCAGCACATGAAGTGCGGGGGGCAAGGCATGGATAAACTCACACATAATCCAATCCATGAAAGTGACACCCTTGAATGTGAAGGGCTGACTGTAGTGCTTCCAGCTTGCCAAAATACACCAGTGTAGTCTGCCTAGCAGGCACGGTAGGGAAGCCAATGGCCCCTATCCCTTTCACAGTTGCTCACCTCTGAAGTATGCCATAAACTTAGACAGAGCAGTTCAGTTTGTCATGCAAAAATTATAAAATGAACAGATTATTTATTAATGTATTATGGACAAAAGGTAACATTAGGCTAAATATTTAATTTATTTCCTTAGTTCAAGGATGTAACTTTTTCCAACCCCAGGCTTGAGCTCCATCAGAGTGTGGAGCCTGGTGTCTTCCAGGTCTTTTGGCTGATAGCTTCCATAATCCTTCACCATCTGCCATATTGACAGTGACCATCTCAAAGGCATCAGGCTCCTTACTTCTCATCAGAAGTCCAGCATAATTCACATCAAAGCTGAGTTGATGGCACACAAAAACAAAAACAACAAAGGTGGGAAGAAAACAATCAGCACAGAAATGTTATGCATTTTCTGCAAACAGTATTGTATTCCACCACAATAATCAGATGTATGAAGTTGGAATGATAGCTTATATTCCAATTCACATAAGAACTTGGAAAATGTACGTTTTTTATTGCAACCTCCAGTATTCCTCAACCAGGATGGCCACTGACCATACAACACCAGTTTAAAAAGTTGCCTCTCCAAGATATGATATGCATCCTATTTCAAGGGGAGAAAATTATGTTGGTTTATTTCACAGTGTGGACCAAACAAAACTATTAAGCATCTACAGGAGTGCAAGACAAACACTGCTGAGATGGAGGGTGCTTCCACTCAAAATGATGGAACGGAGCCTAGTCAACTGCCATAGAATGTTCCATGGGAAAAATCTGCTAGTGTCCACAATCTTGGTGTCATTTTAGCATCATGCAAAGCCTTTGTATTTTGCTTGATGTAGCTTCATGTTTAATTCCACTCATTCCTTTTATACATGCTTATCCCGTGGTGTTCTAAAGTTATTTTTTTTAAAATGTTTTGGGGTTGGGGTTTTTTAAAAAAATCTTTGAATGTTAACTTTCTGAAAATCTCCCTGGAACCCTCTTAAAGGATAGGGGAGATACAAATATATACACATATACATACACACACACACACACACACACACACACACAGGGAGGGAGGCAGGGAGCAAATAGATAAAATATTTTAAAAATTTTTTACAGGAGGCAGTATTTGAAGTCCACACTGAGGGAGGCAGT
The DNA here is from genome assembly GCA_948472985.1 of Iguana delicatissima. Lineage (NCBI taxonomy): Eukaryota > Metazoa > Chordata > Lepidosauria > Squamata > Iguanidae > Iguana > Iguana delicatissima. Next base: position 328,786 of record CAOKZL010000312.1, read on the forward strand.
AGTAAGTCCACACTTTTGAAAGCTGACCCATAGGAGGCAGAATTTGCACATTCATAAGAAATCAAAGACACACATGTAGAGGCAGGCCCTTCTATCTGGGGGAGCAAATTCTCACATTCATATTTTATGTAGTAATAATAAGGGGGCTTTTGATATCCTTTTGATATGAATGTCACTTTTGAATGTGGCCCTGTATGGTAAAATCTTCAATTATTCTGAGGCAAAACAGGACATAGTAAATCTCAGTTCAGAACACCCTGCATGTGCTCTGAATAAATGTTCCTCAGGTGAAAATCAGCTTGTGGAAAGCAAAAGATCAAAAATGAATGGGAGAACATGGTTCTTCCTTCACAAGAAAAATGACATAACACTCCTTATGGCTTCATAATTCAAAGAGATCTGCTCATTTCCTCCTAATGACCTACACACATCTTTAGATAAAGCAGTTTGTACAGCCCTCCTAAAACAGGTCCATTTCAGAATGCAGATGGGGGAAATCACTCAAATGAATGGCCTCCCAGGTCAAAAAGTACCAGACCTTTAAAAAAAAATTAGCAGGACAGAGAATAGTTCCAACTGCATCATCTATGTGTTTGTCTCTGTTTTAACTATTGGGAGGTATTTTGTTTGCTATTTGTTGGAGGTGTGAAAGATGTTATATTTTGTAGGGATGGGACTGGGGTTGGCATTCTGTAAAATTCCAATTTTGTATAAAGGTTGAGAAAGCCAGTGTGATATAGTGGTTTAAGCACTGGGCTATGACCCTGGAGACCAGGGCTTGATTCCTTGCTTGGCCATGGAGACCCACTGGGTGACCTTTGATGTGTCACACACTCTCAGCCCCAGAAAACCCCGTAATAGCATCACCTTCGGGTCACCATAAGTCAGAAACAACTTGAAGACATACAACAACAACAATGCAGGTTGAGTATCCTTTATCTGAAATGCTAGGAACCAGAGATACTCTGAGATTTTTTCAGACTTTGGAATATTTGCATATACATAATGAGATTATATACCATTCTGTGGAGTCTGCTCTTCATCAGTTCTTCTCTTCTTGCCTTCTTCCTGTAGGGAACAGGAGGGAATTATGAAGGGTCACTGGGGACTGCACGTGCATACTATTCGCAAAGCAAGCTGAGAGGGGGCGGAAAAGGTGCCAAGCCAACTGCGAGATTTTGCAAGTAGCACATGGACACAGTCCCAAGTGAGCTTCTATAACTCCCTCATGTTTCCTACAGAAAAAAGACTGTGGCCCACTATTCAAAAGTTTCAGATTGTGGAGCATTTCAGATTTTTGGATGAGGGATACTCAACCAGTATATATAGATGGTGCCTTACATTTGTGTTTGTATATTAAAGATATAGGAAAGCATTGTCTGGGCACCAAATTGTCACCTGGTACATCCACATTAGAGTATTATAATGCTCTCTACAAAGAACTATGTTCAAAGACAGTGGTTAAAACTCAGCTGATGTGAAATAAGAGCCACCAAAATGTTATTGGGCACTTTATATCATGCCAATTTTTCATAAGTTGTATTGGTTAGCATTTTGGTTCCAGTTGTTGTGTGTTTTCAAGTCATTTCTGGCTTATAACAACCCTAAGACAAACCTATCAGAGGGTTATTTTGGGAAGATTTTTTTCAGAGGGAATTTGCATGGCCTTCCTTGAGGCTGAGAGAAGGTGATTTCCACAAGGTCACTCAGTGAGTTTTCATGGCAAAACAGAGATGTCCCTCTAACTACTGGACCACACTGGCTCTCTTTAGTTCCAGACTGAATGTAAAACACTAATTTTAAAGTCCTGGATGATTTAGGATTGCATTATTTGAAAAACCAATAATGCACATGTGCGTTTGTGCATGTGTGTGTGTGTAGGCCTCTGACTCAAACATTGTCACTTTTCTTCTAATGTAAAATGTTTAACATCTTTGCCTGAGGAAGAAACCAGTGAAGCTTTGAAAGTTTGGATGATGTATTTTGTGCTTTTTAGTTGGTCCAATAACAGTATCACTATTTTGTGGATTTTGTTGCAATAACATACATGAGAGCCCTATCCAAACCCCAAGATCTGTCTCAAATTGACTGTATCCTGGACCACCAGTAACATACCAGGGACAGGGTCCTCTCCAGTGGTGGCTTCATATTTGATGGAATCCTCCTCTACTCCCCTCTTTTGGCCTTTTCAGAATGCAGATGGGGGAAATCACTCAAATGAATGGCCTCCAGTGTCAAATAAATCCCTTTTTAAAAATTCTACCAAGCTTTTAATTGATATGGTTCTATGTTTGTATTTTACAGAAGAGATACATCTTGTATGTTTTTCTGTAAATGTTTTACATTTTTAATGTTTTAACCTTCTCATAATTACTTACCTATAAGAGAAACACAAAAGGACATGAATGAAGTAATTTCCTCTCATTCACATTATATTACCTCTACTTTAGAGGCAAATGATAGTACCTCTCAAGTAGAAGTAATATAACCTTCATGACTAGTAACCTTTGCTAGCCTTAGCCACCATGGATTTATCTAATCCTCTCCTAATGTTATCCAACTTGGTAGCCATCATTTCATCACAGGCTATCAAATTCCATAGCTCATCAATGTACAGTGTGAAGAGTACCTTCAGAACAGCCCTTCTTTGGGTGTGTCCATCATGAGGTTTTTAGTGGCTATAGGAAATAGATTGAGTTTGCAAATTTATACAAGCTTACCTAGTCTTCAGTCTTCAGAGTTACCCACTGACCTGAACTCACTTTGCTGCTGGTAATCTGTACATTTGCAATATTCCAGGGCAATTCAAACAACAAAAAGACATTCATTGATGTCTACAACTGGAAAATGTACATTAGGATGCACATTTTTAAAATGTGCATAAACATGTGAAATAGGTGAGCCTTTCTAGGAAGTGCATTCTATTTCACATATTTGATAACAGGGATTAAACCTAGGATCCAACCTTCTGCATACAAACCATCTGCTCTGCCTCTTAAGCTGTGACACAGCATGTGTACACACACATACACGGAGAATGTTAGCATCCCACTGCTGCTAATGAATTGGAGTCAGGTGACATTAACATTTGTTTGAACAGGAAATTTAGATTGCAGCTCCATCTCAGTTTAGTTACTACTTACAAAAAATAAATACTGCACATCAAATACTCAATTAAACATTTTAGCCGAATGTACAATATGAAAATATAACAAGACCAGTTCTTCTCCCTTTCTTCTTCTCTTTTCACCCATGTCCTTCTCATCTAAAGTTCAGAATAATTCCCTGAAGGGACAAACATACTTCCACTGGACATCTAAAAGGAATGTTGAGTACCTTGGATGGTACTTGAAAATCTTTTCCCAAGGTCTGAAATTCCCTCTCATGGAAGGCTCACCTAGCCTCCTCTCTGTTGCCCTTCCACTGGTAGGCAAAAAAAATTTCTGTTCAGCAGGGTGGGGGCAATAGGCCAGTTGCTGAGCTGGGGGCTTATTAGCAGGAAAGCACTGTAAATTCCTGATTTTTTTTTTAAAAAAAAATCAATTGTTTAAAATTGTTTTTAATTGACTGGTTTTTAACTATGATAATTTGTCTGGTTGAATTTTTATTATTGCTTACTCTGCTCTCGTTGTATCTAGATTTTTAATTATATTGTGAGTCACTTTAGGTTTCAAACATGGAAGAAATAGAGGAAATATATGAATAAATAATATTAGCATTAGAACTTCCCATTAGAGTTTGAAACAGCTACATATTTGGACTACAACTCCCAGAAATCCCAAGTCAGCATAAAAGTTGCTGAGAGGTGTAATCCAAAAAACCAAGTTTCCAAACTCTGATTCTTAAATGCTTAGCACTGATATTCAATTGCACAGTATTTTTTTTGTAGAATATTTTTTATTGAAAATTTTAATTAAAAATTAAAAAAAATCCCCCTCCCCACTTCCAGGCTTATTTTCCAGTTGAATCTGTATGTTTTGATTTCATTCATACATAATTACTACTTGCTCAAAGGATTTGTTACATCTTACATCATTACACCGTTGCTTTGTTACATTGCCTTGCTGCCTTGTTACATTACTTGGTTACATTGTCTTGCTACATTGTTATATTAGATTACTTACAATCTTACAATCTTACTTTATTCTTTTTTCTTTTCTTACATTATGTCTTTATCCAATCCAAAACTTCTCTCCATTCTCTTTCAAAGTTCTGGATAGGTTTATTTCTCAGAAAAAATGTTAACTTTTCTGTCTCTACCATATCCAGGACTTTTAACTTCCATTCTTTTATATCAACATATTTCCTTTCTTTCCAATATTGCACATATATCAGCCCTGCAGCAGTTATCAAATATAACAATGCCTTCTGATGAGATCTTACTTTGCTTTGTTGCCCAAGCATATTTAACAGATAAAATTCTGGCTTCATTCCAAAATTTACATTATAGATTCTTTGAATTTCATCATGTATTTCCTTTCAGAATTTCCTTGCTATCTTACAAGACCACCACATATGATAAAATGATCCCACCTTTTCATCACATTTCCAACATCTTACATTTCCATTTTTAGTTATTTTTTGCAATCTTTCTGGTGTCATATACCATCTATGTAACATTTTGTAAACATTTTCTCTTAAGTTTAGGCTTGGTGTAAATATTATATCTCTCTTCCATACCCTCACCCATGTTTCTAGTTCAATTGGATGTCCAACATTTTGTGCCCACCTAACCATTGTATCTTTAACTACCTCTGATTCAATTTCTCTTTGCAGCAAAAGTTTGTAAAATTTAGAAATACTTTTCTTCTGGTCCCCCCTCATCAATAGATCTAATTCATTTTCTTTTCTCAAATTGCACAATATAATGGTGACTGATTACTGGCTGCAGTCTGCTATAATGGACATTCTTCTCTCTGGAAACATACACAGGCCCAAAATAACTTCTGTCTTAATTGGTGAAGAACCCAAGCCATTTCTAGTGAAAAACAAGCTAATTAATTTCAAACCCCTATTACTTGGTGTAAGAAAAAAAAATCTTGATTCGAACATTATGCACCTCCACAGTTATGGCATGAATGCAAGTCTTATTAACATACTTGGGCTGGTTTAAATAGAAGCTGAGTCACAAGCCCTGTTAGCCCTTTTACTGTGTGGCTGCTCCTTTTGCCACCCAAGAACAGTATTCTAACTCTCTCATTAAGAAGATTAGCAACTATAAAGGGAACTGCAAAAGAGAAAAGGCAGTTAATTAAGAGTATGGTAAGTCAGGCTCCTGCTTTTCCTTTTGGCTCTATTGAACTAGTTAGCAACCAAAAAAACAAATTTTGCTCTTTCTTTTAATAACAGATCTCACTTTATGGGCATGTGGTTAATAACTGTCTCTTTCTTTGGTTTTCCAGGTTAAAATTAACCTTTATGTTAATATTTGTTTTTTATGTTAAAAAAAACTCTTCAAAAATGCATTTAGTAAGGCTGAAATAGTATATACTAATTCTCTAACTTCAGCACATGGCCTGTTCATATCAATTTCTCTTGCCCTTAAATTGTGATTCACATGCCGTTTGTCCCCTCTTGTTCTCAATATTTCAGAGGTACCTGTAGATTTTTTTTTCTCTCCAGAATGAGTGGAAAAAGGAGAAGAAAATTCTGATTGTGAAGAACAGCAACCATTAGAGATATTCCAAGACAGTGGTTCTTTACCTTTTCTGTACCATGGATCTCTCTTCAAATATCTTTTGTTATCATGGTCCACCAAGACTTAACTCAAGGAAGCTCCTGGCTATATGTGTGGTGGCAAGAAATTCCACTCAGCTCTTTCACTTGCATGTTCTCACTGTGGCCATTTCCGCACTAGACTGTTATAGCGCTATCATTTCACTTTCAACATCCTATGGAATCCCGGGGTTTGCAGTTCAGGGAGGGGTCGGCCATCCATCCACATTTCCAGGGGTAGTTGTGTTGGCTATACAGCAAAATATAGCAATATCCAAAAAACACATTATATTGATACCCTTATTTTATCTAAATGATATGTGTATTTTTAAATGTTCTGAAGTTTTAAATTGCTGGAATGCCACAAATCTGAAGACTGAAGGAAAATTTCTTGAGGGGGGATCAGAATTCTTATTGGTGGACAATGCTCTTATTTTGTCCTACACTGTAGCTACCCCATTTTCTAGGGACAACCCCCTTCTAATGAGACAGAAGTTGGGCTCTGGTGTTATCATTAAGCATATTACCTTAAGCATCAGTCATAGTTGTGCAAAGTATGCCCTTGAAATAAAAAAAGACAAATAAAAAAGATCCTCTGAAGATGCCAGCCACAGATGTAGGCGAAATGTCAGGAGAAAATACTAACAGAACACGGCCTCAAAGTCTGGAAAACCCACAACAACCTATAAAAAAAGATAAAGTCTAACAAATGAGGAAAACATACACAGAGAGACCCACCCACCCACACATCTTCAGGGCAGCACCCTTGCCCTGAAACGTTTCCTGCACCTTGAATACCAGCTCCTGGCCATGAGACTCCAGCTCAGAGTCATATATGAATAAGGTATCAACCTTTAAATAAAGAAGCCATGAAACGATACACAATTATGTGAGAGTTCTTGGGATGAGCTGCAAACAGTACAAGCTATTTATCATAAGCTCATGAACACGCCATTTTAAAAATATCTGGTACCACTATTCTACACACAGAACTACTATGATCATATGAGAATGGGTGTCAAGTCATAATGCACCCCTGTCATGGTGTTGAGGAATGAAAGGGAGAGGGATAATCATTTCAGGGCATGTTTATTGTGTATTCAAAATTGTACACTTTGCAAGCTTAGCAAGAGGCTTGGAATGTATGTAACTATTGCTGAGGCTGGAATATATCACATACGTTAAACAGTGCTAATTGCTGCTTCATTTTATCCTATAGATCACTTGCTCTTATTTGGTCATTGATGGTTGGGGGCTAGTGGAGAAAAGTGAAAGTGAACACTGCCTTTTGCCTGGTTACTATGAGAAGGGAAGGGTCTAGAGATAACTGGGGAAAGCATGTAGACAGGTTAACAATGTTCAGTGACAAGGCAGTTAGAACCAGGCACCAGCATGGACCGCTCATGGTCACCAGTTTCAGCAACTTCTGTGGAACTGTTCTGTGGCTGTTCCTTTCAATCCTTAAATTAAATTAAATTAAATTCTACTGCAAATTTCAGAGTGTGTGGATTTTGAGTCATCCAATACATGACAATGGGGCAAATTTTCAATAAAATTGAAATCCACTGGGACATTCTAATGACAGAATTGTTTCTATCAATGGAAACAGGAGGAGACAAGTCACCTTCTTCCCCTCTCCCAGTACCTGATGCTCAACACCAAAACCAAACCTAGAAGGCTCAGACATCCTCCAGAGCCAGTTTCTAGGCAGCATGGGGAATTACAGTGAGGAAGGGAAGAGAAGAAAGGTCTGCTGTGCCAAGAGTACAGCTATTCAGTAGGCCACCAGCTGTAGGCTACTGTCCCACTTTCTCATGGGCTTTTTTAAACCAGCGCTCTAATTTTACTGTGGATTTCCTTAAGCATTAAGAAAGATCTGCTATGAATATCTGTATGTATTGCAGCTTAAACAAACTACTAGAAAAGTGGCTTTATCAAAGTCCTGTGTGAGTAAGGAAAAACTCATATCCCTAGAAAAGCTAGGTCAGGACTTAAATACAGATGAGATACCATAAGAGCATCAGGGAAATGACATTATCTTGTTTGTGTCATTGCACTAGAGTTATCACCAACATTGTAATCTCTTGGTTTGGAATATGAATCCTGGGCTGCATCTACACAAGGGCTGTATCCCAGCTCCACTGCGTGGTATTCCTGCCTCGGTTTGACTCCTTTACTATCATACACACTTGCTTTAATTCAAACTGAAATCAGTTTGGAAGGCACATGGGAACGCCCATTATGTAGCCACATTAGTGCAAAGGGGTGTTTCTAATGTGTGCATGTGTTCACCATATCTGTTTATGTCTGGCCTCATGACTGTAGCAGCTGCAAGGGTTTTTTTTTAATTCCCATAATGCACAGGCATATTTGCATATTCAGCCTCTGACTATCCACCTGCACTTCTATAAAGTGAAGCCAGTGGAGAAGGAAGAATTTCTGATCTGAAAATGTATGCAACCATATCTATGTGAAGGTCTGCATGTTGTTGTGTACCTTCAACTCATTTCTGACTTATGGAGACCCTAAAGCTAACCTATCACTGGGTTTTCTGGGGCCACATGTGTCACTTGCCCAAGGTCACTCAATGGGTTTCCCTGGCCAAGTGGGGAATCAAACTCTGGTCTCCGAGGTCATAGTCAAACACTAAAACCACTGCACTACACCAGGTCTGAAGGTTTGCATACAAATACCAAACACACACCAAATTTTTAAAAAATGCCTTTTCTGGATGTTAATACAAACAAGGGTGCCATCTTTCCATAGCAGGAACAATCCAGTGACTTAGGCACCACCACAAACCTGGCCCTACCCCACCCCAATTCCACTGTGATCCCAACTTGAGGATCAAACCACATGTTTTAAAAACCCATTTCTTTCCAAAAAGAGTGGAGTAAATGGGAGATTTTTTAAAATCACCTTGAAGTCCTCAGGTATTGAAAAGAAGTGTTTTCACACTGGAAGGACAGAAGCATTGTGTGTTTCAACAGGACTCAGATTGAGGATGTATCATTTAATCTGTGTAGATCCAGCCTTAGTGATCCACAATCTCACCTTTAGTAGGAGATGAGCATTGTGAGCCAGTAAATACCTCCTTCCTCTGACTCCTACCCATTATGACTGACTGTTGTTGTGGTAGCTGAGAGGGTGTTCTCACTCACACCACCACCACCATGTGTCTTTTTTTTTTCTTCTTATCACCTCCTTCCTTTCTCATCCCATGATGCTGCTACCATGATATACCAGGTTCTGGGAGGCCTGGAAAATCAAGTTTTCCTTGAATGCCTGATTTTAGTACACATGTCAGTAAGGAAACTGCATTTCCTGGGTGTCTTGGTACCTGAGATATCACTGTAAACACCCCAGGTACCAAAAGAGATGGAAGATGACAGAAAGAAAGGACGGATTGGTAGAAGATGAGGCAGGAAAGGGAAAGAGAGCCAGAGACATCTGGATTCTTCACCACTAGGAACACAGAAACCTGTATATGAGAAGTGGGGAGAGACTCTCTTTCCTGACAGTGAAGACAGCCAACACAGAACCAGCCAAGCCATGCCTGAAAGTCAAGAGGGAGTGGTTTTGAAGGCTCATGAGGGGTAACTGTGACCAGCACATTTAAAACCCGTGAGTGAGAGGAGAATTTTTCAGTTTTTCAGTGGCAACACTAATTTAGCCCTAAAACGATCACACAGAGATTCAAGCACAGATTTGTAAGAGTTACAGTGTCAAAGCCCAGGAACTTGTTGAATCTATCGGTTTTAGTGTCATCAGCAAACTTTGCCACCTCACCACTCAGTCCTAACTTCAGTTTGTTTATGAATAAGGAAGATTGGCTCTATTCTATAAATGTCAAAAAAAATGAATTTAAATGTTCAGTTGTTCCAGGTTTCTTCCCCTTCTCTGCACTCCACATGGTTCTTTAATCATATAAATGTAATGAAACCCACATGGTTGCAGCAGGGGATTATAACACTTTGAAGTATCTTTTCATACATACCCCAGTCCTCTGTCTCATTTGGAACCTATCCCATCCTTCCAATATAGTGAATTATTTGTATAAACATATATGCAAACTCCTCCTTTTGAAACTGGAATGATTTTTTTCCTATCTGCTAAAGTACAGGCTTATTTCAAAGGACCTCTCCTTATTCCTTTTATGAGCTAAGGGTTTATTTTGTCACTGCAAGCTATGCACTGTTGCACAGTTTGCTGCACAAATAACTTTACAGCAAGAGATTACTATATTTATAGCAAGTGTTACAAAAACAATACTTAAAAAACACAAAGTAGAATTGTCAGGTGAGGAAAACAAAATACTCCAGAGAGATTGCCCAGTCAACCAAAAAATGTAATCCTAACCCAAGTGTGTTCAAACACAGAAAGTCCATGGGTTAAATCCAATTTTTAGTCCCATGTAGACCAGAGCCACTAAATGACTAGGACTCATTAATTCAACACTCATGTAACACCAGTTGAATCTATAGGTCTACTCTAACTGGACTGAGCTCTATCAGTTTTTTACCTTTATATGATGGAAAGCAATTTTCACAATGAAAACACTGCTGAGAGGGTGAACCCTCCACATAACTTTGTTGTTGTTGTTGGGTACCTACAAGTCATTTCTGACTTATGGCAACCCTAAGGTGAACTTGTCATGAGGTCTGCCTGGCAAAATTTGTTCAGAGGGGGATTGCCATTACCTTCCTCCGAGGCTAAGAGAGGGTGACTTACCCAAGGTCAACCAGTGGCTTTCCATGGCCAAGCAGGGATTGAAACCCTAGTGTCCACAATCATAGTCTGACATTCAAAGTACTACATTACACTTATTTTAGCCCAATACAAATCCAATCCTATTCACTGCAAATGACAGTGGAGATCCTATCAAGAAGATACCAAACATCTGTTGGACCATATTTAAAGTTAGTGTCCAAGAAAGTAATCAGAGATGAGCATTTTACCCTTCACAGAGAAATAAAGGATGAGTGACATAGTATACTTCACATCTGTTTATGAACAAAAACATATGATTTATATACTATGGCCATCATCTTGTTAGTGACTTACGTGTGCCTAAGTATACCATACAGACATCTAAGTCCCATTTTGGGGCACAGAGGTCCATTCTCTTGCTCTCAGATTCTCCCCATAAACTTCCCACTGCCTGCCAGCTGTTTAAGCTCTGGAGGATGCCTGACACTTTCAATTACCAGAGGAATGGTGGAGACAGAGGCCATGACGATCTGTCTCCTCTGAGCTCCCAAGGAAAAGGAAAAGAGGATGCACTGTCAATTGGAGTGTACCCTCATTCCCTGCCACTCTCCACACACATATTTGCTGAACTGAAACCAGCTGTCTCATAGCAGCAGGGCCCCTCCCCAGGACTGACAGCTACCAAAGGGCAAGAGGACATGGAACTGTGCATACAAAGCTAAGCATTGCTTTAGGATCTTGGCCAACATGTTTCCTTTCTTAGTCTCTGTACTTTCTCTGCTACCAGCAGATTAGTTGTCCCATCCTGCAGTTTGAATTCATATTTCACAAACATGCAAAGCCTGCAGTTACTTCTATATTTACCGTGCAAAGCAGATACAAGACAATTAAAAAAGAAAAGAAAAGAAAAGAAAAAGAAAAAGAAAAAGAAACAGACAATGCAGTCCTGTGGTAGAACAGAGAGGGACCCAGCTCACTAGAAAATATCCCATTGATGTTAACAAAGAGTTAAAATTAAGGCTGCCAAGCCACTAAAATGCTTACCTAACTGCCTTCCTTTTAACTGAATAATTAACCAAGGTGGATAAATGTAACAATCTCAATAAACAGCATAATGTGTGAGTCTTAAATGAAGTCAACAATTAATTTTGCTAAATACAAATCTCAGAACTTGCAAGTTTTAGTAAACAAAAGCTGTGTATGCATTCCCCTACATGAATACTATGAAGTTAAATACCATCTCATAGGAAACTGCTTTGATTTGACTCTAATTTAAAATTCCACCTCTTTAATCTGAGATTAATTCACTAATTATGACAGTCAAATAATGCTTTTAGCCCTAAAGCTGATGTATGACTATGCATAATGCTGACTTCATTTGATCTGAGTGGGTTCTTTGCTCACAAAATGATGAATTTAATTGAATATTTCCATCTCCTGAACTAAAAAAATTGCATCTCTCATGAGTTTACCCTCACTAGACAAGATCCCAGTATGACGCTGCAGCTCACTGAATGATAGTAGATTTGTATTATGGAGACAACCCTGATTTTCCTTGGCTATTCATTCACCACCCTTTATGGGTCCTGCAACCAACTTGCTTGTGCTACCTATCCTCCTCAAACTTCCAGCACAAATGTGTTACCCTAATTCTTTAGCAGCTTATAGCATTCAGCTTAACATGCAAGAAACATTTTTTCCTACAACAATCTCTCTTTGGCACAGCCTCAGAATACTTTACTGCCACGTCTTAGTTGAAAATGGGATGATGCCAAGAATGAGATAAGCACAGGCAGCTTGGATTGGGAAACACAAAGTAAAGTGCCTGCTATAGAAGAAGTTACAGCCTCTAAGAGGCCCAACTTGTATTTATTTTTTAAAAGGAAAATTTGTCAGGTTTTAGTTTAAAAAAAATTGCAGTTTAAGTACAAAAAAAATTGCTTCCTCTCTACAGTTAAGATACTTCGGCAGTTTTCACTACAGTCACTTAGGTACTGAGAATAACGTGTAACTACTGATAGTTTGTAATATTAGAAATTCTTCAGAAGTCACTTACCTGGGAGTAAGCTCAATAGAACTCAGTGAGGCTTATTTCTCAGTGGATGTGTATGCATCATCCCTCTCAAATCTGAATAATCAAGGTATTTTTATTTCATCACTAACTGTTGTTTCCTTTGGCTGCTAAACCAAGAAACAGAGGACAAGCATAAGTTGGGAGGTAGATCTGCAACCCACTTACCCCAAAATTCCTCTCTTTTTTCAAAACTTTTTATCTGAAAAGAAACAGCCCCACCAACAATTGATTCTACCATGGTACAATAGTTTACCGATAGTGATTGATAGTGACTGAAATGGGTTCAAGAACTGCACTTTGTGGATGCATTATTAACTTGGATTTAAGTCTGTTTTGATCAGACCGTTTTGATCAGAACTGCACTTATCCTCAAAGTTTTATTCAATCTGAACTTGCTTTCAGCACCAGTCTTAGAAGGAATGAAAGAAAAAAAAATAGAAGAAATGAAAACATAGGTTCCTGAAAGACGATTCCAAAAAAATTGAACTTGAATTGTGAAACCTTCTGGTTGTAATTATATCTGGAATGATTTTTTAATAATCCAGTTGACAAATTAAAACATTCAACCTCATTTGCAATCTTGGTAGGTTTTAAATCTAACAGAAAGGGAAGAGTGTAATGTTAGAGGAGGAGCTAAACAAGCATTTAGCTCACAGAACGTAAACTAAGATTAGCCAACAATCCTGGCTTATTATTATGTGTGAAAGTGCTGTCCTCATCAGTTAAGGCAGTTCTTCACAGAATTAAGAATGATGCAAAAAAGCACATAGAAGTCAAAATTTTTACAGTATGTATAGATTTGAGAAACATTTTATCGAAAGAAGCAGGCAGTGCTTTGAGACAAAAGAAATGAGAGACAGTGATATCAGAGATAAAAGGAAGATAGCTGCTTGAGTCAGCGAGCATGTAGGCAGGACCCCAAAATGAGGAAGTCTTAGGGAAGGGGGACAGCCCATAAGATAAAGGGAAACACTTGTTCAGTTTAATGAAAAGCCATCTCCGTATGGTGTATCTGTATCACAGAAACAGACTGCACAGACTTTAGACATGCTACTACTAAAACAAGATTTCTCCCCAATGCTCATTTTTCATGAAATGCAGTGGAAGACTGCAAGGAACTAAAATTGCACTTTCTTTGGAATCAAACATCTGAAGCCATTCTCTTCATGTTGTTTCAGTGTAAGCCCAGTCCTGTGAGCTGACATCTTTTATATTTCAGCGGACGATGAAAGCCATTTCACTCTAGCACCATTTCAAGTGGATCCATTTGTTACAGCTACAGTGTGAAGCAATGGAACAGGACTAACTTCATATGTGCCATTTGAAAGACTATATGACCCATCTGTAACTGCAATCTTTTCAAGGCGCAATAACGGCAGAATATAAATTCAGCAAACTACAAGGCAGTTTCCAATGGAGCTGTTGCATTGATAGAACTTTTCAGACACTGTAAAAGTTACTTCCTTGGATTACAACCCAACAAAATCTGCAGGCAGTATGACCAATGGTAATTCTGGGAGCTGTGACACAAAAAGGTAAATACTTTCAAGTTCTGGAATTTCTTCTATTGTCAGAAGTGGGATGAGAATGCCTCCGTCCCTCAGCATATCCCTTCAGGTCCCATAAAACCTGCTAAGGACACTGGAAATCCTCTGGGGAAAGAGAGAAAGTCTTGTTGGGCTAGGAGACATTTGCCATCTGCCATAATGCCGAATGTGTTGCTGTTCCTGTTATGTGCCTTCATGTTAACTGAAACTTATGGTGACCCCCTCATTGGAGTTTTCTTGGTCAGACTGATTAAGGGAGGTTTGCCACTAACTTTCTGTCAGGCTAAGAGAGTGTGACTTGTCCAAGTCTTCCCAGTGGGTGCCTAGAGCTGTGGGAATTCAGATCCTAGTCTCAAGAATCCTAGTGCAGGGCTTAATCAGTGCACCACACTGGTTCTACTATAATGGCGGATTTAAGCCTAAATAAATAGTTAGTTTCCAATCCTTCTTTTTGCTAGTATTTAGAACATCATTTCTCTTGAAATGACACTGCTATAGATGCTGCCTGTTTGTGAAGCTTTCATTAATATGTGAAAATTTCAGTTACTCTTGAACTTTGCACACTTTGCAAAACAAACCCACATTTGGTAAAACTAATTCAGCTCTTCAGCTATGAGTTCATCATGCCATAGTAACAATTTTGTGACAGAGATGCACTCTATGACCAAAAACAAAAAACAAGAGGATTCTGCTGCCCTTGCTGAAAGTTGTCCCAAACAAAAACATGCTATTTGTTCCTTAGTTCACATTCAAAAGTGAAAAATCATTCAGCCCACAGACAACCTACAGCTAAAATCTACACTGACTTTTTAGTTCAGAATCTGAGTAGCTACTACTACAGCTGTCCTCTCTCAAGGATCTGTAAATAAGCCAAATTTAAATTAACTTGTTTTTACACTGAAGACAAGAAACTTGGGGAGGTACCCATTGCCCTATATATTAAGAATATGTCCATAATCAATATTAACATCTGCCTGAAATGTATTTAGATATTTTACTTTAATTTACGTACACTACTTACAAGATACAGTCGGCCCTTTATCATTTTTTCAGTTCCCCGTTCAATTACAAAATGCAGCCAAGGAGATTATTCTCAAGACAACATTGCTTTAAAACAGGAAGGGTTTATTTATGTGTAGGCCAAACTACCAGCAGTTATAAATAATTATCATCAGTGCTGTTTTTTGTTTACTTGTCATGTATGCGTTTCCAGATGAGTAAATCAAAGCAGTTCTTATAACTCCAGTGGGCGCCTAGTAATTGCAGACATATTATCTTACTTCAAGGGTGGGAAACATTTTGCCTTCCAGAGGTTTTGTACTATAACTCCCACAGTTCCTTACTGCTGGACACACTGGGTAAGCCTGTAAGGCCAAAAGTATCCCACCCCTGTGTTATGTAGGACAGGATGCCGGCTCTGCAGCATACCATTTGGCAATGGGTTATGCTTGCATTGCTATTCCCATGCTACTGGTGTTTTGTGAGCATTTTTGGTTAGGGAACTTCCATGAGCCTCTGTATTTAATATTGTTGTGCTCTGCCACATAGACAGAAGAGCTAAAACTCTGGTGGTGCACAAGAGATGCACTTAACAGCCTTTTCATTCAAGTGATCAGAAACACAAAGTTAATATATTTAGCAGTCCCTAAAATTAGCCTCTTACCTTTTCCTCACTAGGTATAATAGTCTGAGTGCTGGACTGGGACTCCAAAAGATCAGGGTTCAAATCCCCACTCAGCCATGGAAACCCACTGAGTGACTTTGGCCAAGCCATACCTCTTAGCTGTAAAGGAGGGCAATGGCAAACTTCCTCTGGACAAATCTCGCCAAGAAAACCCCAGAACAGGGTTTCCTTAGGATCATTGTAAGTCAAAACAACTTGAAGGCACACAGCAGCAGCAGCAACTCTTCCTCATAGTGAGAGCCAGAACTTACTGACAACTAGGATAATCTAGTGGAGAGGTCTTCGGCATTTCCAACTTGTGAAAAAGAAGGAATTTTAGCCAATGTAGCTGGCATGACCAGTATGACTTGCTGAAATTCTTTCTTCTAAAAAACTATTACAACTTCTCCAGAAAGAGAAGCCTTGTCTTTTTTTCATTGGACCAGCCAATCAATAGCACAAAGATGAACATTTCAGTAGTTTTCTCTTGACTAATACCCCAAAATGCACAATTATTCAGCAAATAAAAGGAAAAAGGAAAAACATCTGAGTGATGTTCACATTAAAGTCACAGACTTTAATCCAAAATACACATATTGAGGAGTTAAGATCACTGAACACAGTGGGACTTGATTCTAGTAAACCTGTAGAGCATGAATGGGTAGCACACAGCCTACAGTTCACAAAGACTCCTATTCCATACTCCCCAAATATGCTACTGAAATTTAGCAGCAAACTGGGAAAGGTCCTCTCTCATCCCTTCTCCACCGGTATGTGGCAGCAGCAGGGGTCTTCCTGGGACGTGACAGGTGCCAAGTAATAGGAGGACATGGGAGGAGGATCTCAGCTAAAGAGCCCACACCACCAGGTGGCACATTGAAAGGGATATTTTACACATGCTGACGCAGAAGAAAATCAGCTGAGTTCCACAGGACCTCAGTACAGTATGTGCCTTGAAGGCATCTATTCACTTATGGCAACCAGAAGAACTCCATAGACTTTCCTTAGGCAAGGAATAATCAGAGGTGGCTTGCCATTGCCCTGCTCTCAAATAAAGTCTACAGCATTTGGTATTCCTTGGTTTCTCAGTACTAACCAGGCATGATCCTGGTTAGCTTCTGAGATTAGATGGGAACTGTTGCCTTCAGAGACTCACAGATAAACAAATAATTACAGCACCCATGTGAATAGTTTTCCTACATTACAGAGAACAACTCTTTATTTGTTAGGAATTCTGTGTATGTGGGGTTCAGTTGCGTAGGGACGAGGAGGTGGTTCACCCTGGGTGGCAATGTTTTTGGGGCATCCTGGCCTGTAGCCATGCTCCCGCGCACCCTGGTCATGCCCCCGCATGCCACAGCCATGCCCCTCATGCCGTAGCCCTTCCTCTTCCCGCCCCTCCTCCACATGCTCCAAGCTCTGACACTGGGTGTAAAACATAAGGACTCAGAAGAAGGAAAACAGAGGCCTTGAAGTTGCCCATCTGTGGTCAGGACCTGGACACTGGACTAAACAGGAAGGCCTGCACGGGTCCTTGGCCACAGTCTTCCAGCTGTATGGCATTTCAATTTAAACTATAATAATCCTTTCAGAATTTGCATCTATGCAAAAAGGCCACTCTAGAAACAGAGTGAACACAGTGGGATCTGTGAGTCACACGTGACTACCCCAAGGTCTCCTCCCATCCCTGAAACCCTGAAAATTATAGTCCTCAAAACCCAATCTTTGGTGGATGTATGGTTTCCCTTTTAAATGTAATTCCCCCACCCACCCTCACCTTTTGTTTTCAACAAAAAAATGCCTATTTTACTAGAAGTTTCTTTAAAAATCTTTTTTTGGGATTAAAAAAAAGAGAGAGAGGAGAGAAGGGGAGAGACAGCGGCCATTTCCGCACGAGGGACTTAAAACGGCGCAGTGCGTCCTCTCACGGAGGTCTGCACCTTGGAGCGGACTAGGTCCAGACTACACCTCAGTCCACTCCAAAATTCCCCCAAATGGTCTACCAGCGCACTTTTTAAAGACCGGAAAAAAGAGGTTTTTCATTTTTCTGGAGCGCGCCATTTCATACCTGCTCCCTTGTGCAGATTCACACTCAAAGGGCAGGCTTTAGGCATGGCGAGCTTTGCAGTTGGTTGGGACCCACGAACAACCAGAAGCCGCCCTTCTGGAAGCTGGAGTAGTGCGGATCTAAGACCTCACACTGCTCTGATTCATCATGGACGAGACGAGGAACCCTGTGGAAGGGCTTCAGGGACAGTCCATGTTAGTACACGCCCAGAAAGATCTGCTCAGTACCGGCACGGAGCAATTCCTTCGCCTCGTGCGGAAATGGCCAGAGATTACATTTGGAGGGCAAATTGTTCCCTCGAGGGGCTCAGGAGGGTGGAAATGATTTGACATATTATGCAGTAGGGGTAGGGGCAGGAAAGCTAAAGGACGTCTCGCATAAAGGTTGGGGCAGGGGGCAAAAATAGCCCTGTAGTTGTTGCCCAGCCCTGGACTGGAGCAGAGGACAAAGCACAAGTTCTACAAATAGTGTACTGATGGAGAGACACCAAACATTTCCAGGAAGAGATGGTTGAAGTTGCTCTGAGGCTGTGGGTGGTATGGACAATCCCTGTTTCCAGTTTTTGTTTTTGTTTTGTTTTTCTCTCTCAGCAAACTAGTCTCACAGTATATGTTTGCTTAAAAAAAAATTAGTTCAGCGGGACAAGCTGGAGTGAAAATGTAAATTATATGGCAGCATTACAAATTGTTACCATCTGCAATTTTACTTTTATTCTTGGAGTGGGGACAACAACTCACAGACAGATGCCATCTGTCCATAATGGCACTTGAAGTGGTTTCCAGTGTTACGCTCCTCAGTCAAGCAACTCATGGTATGACAAGGATTTTACATGCAATAGCTTCCCATTGTAATTGCTGTTTATGGATCACAATGGATTTCTGCCCATCTAAGCGCAGCTTTCTCCTAAGTTGCCCTTCTCAAGGATGAATTTGAATGCTTGCTGACAGCCTCAAAGCTTGAAGTTCTGTAAACTCTACAATGCTGTACAAGTCAATGTGTCAATATGCTTCCCTGCTTGATATAAACAGCCTTCTCTCACTCTGGAAAATGGCTGGCTGAAAACTCAGACAAATAACAAGAGATTAACACAAGCAGGGCATAAAGGCACATAGTTTCTCTCTTATCAAGTGGCATTCAGAAGCATACTGCTTCTGATGGTGGATTTTTTTCATTCCTTTGTTATTGCTAATAGCTGTTGACAGATCTATATTCCAGGAAACATTCTTTAAGGTTCAGGTTTTATTTCTTCTAGACTTCCAACAATCACCTCTCACACTCCAGCTGAGCAGCAGACAATCCCACTCCCTAGGGTTGCCAGGCTGAAAACTGGAGATGGCTTCTGTACCTTTAATAACTGTACAGAAGAGACAATTTCACCAAGTGCCGTGCAACCAGGTAACAAAGCAACAACTACTGAAACTCCCTCTTCTACACAATTGTTAAAAGTACAAGAGCTCTCTCCAATTTTCATTCTGGCAACCCTATCTGCCCTCATTCTAAAGTTACACGTAAAAACATGATTTGCACCTGTTGCTTTGGGGAAAAATGAGGGAATAACAACATCCTTTCTCCCAGTAATAACTCTAACACCAATATTATTTTCCATGGAATTACTAATATTTGATAATTATATATATTTTTAAAATGTTTCATTTAAGTGTTAAAACCTTTTCTTGGGGTAATTTTTTTTTCAAAATTTTGATCATTTTCTTAGTTTTTGTAGCTGCAACTCCAGAAAAAAGAATTAATATAATATTATTGTTTAAAAATTGGGTTCCCTAATGAGTTATGTAGCACAATACTTTTGAGTAAGTCACTTCCTAAATTCAGGAGTGACCTGGGGCCCTTGGCCTAATTTAAAAGCCTTCTCTAAATAATCTGTTCAGAAGTCTGTAACAGCAATGCCCCATGTCCCATACAATTCAATATAGAGGGGAGAAGAATGAGAAAGGAGTGACTAAGGCTGCCTCCAGAAGAATTTTTTAAAACAAATTGGAAGTCTTGGATTTTGTACTTGTGCTTTCTTATTTTATTTTGGAGATCCACATGATGTTTACTTCATTCCAATGTACTTCTTGGGAGATTACAGCACGCCCAAGAACTTTTCACTCCCTTCAGGTCAGTTTAAATTAACCCAGTACAGGTATACCTATCTTACAAGAAAGCTCCTTTTTTCAAAGTCTTTTTACATCTGCTTAACACCCCCTCTTTCCCTTCTCATCCTTATTGTGGCTATAAATATTTTTAGCAGTATCAATATTCTCGGAATGATGAAGGAGGGCTGAAGAAACAGAGGCTTTTGGTGCTGTGTTCCAGTAGCATGCCTGCAGTAAACAATGCAATAAAATTTGAACTGGGAAAGAATGGAATTCTGCTGTACTGGTTCTGTTGTAACTGTCTGTGCATATCTACAACAGGCAAGGTAAAAAGCAGCTGCCTTCAGAATCCCTTACGGAGCATATGTGAACAGCAAAACAGAGAAAAAGGCAAGGCAGATAAGCCTACCTTCCAGCTACCTTCATCAAGTTAAAAAAGCATAGATTTCTAAGTATAGTCACCAAACATGGAAATCAGAAATAAAGTGGAGACTGGTAAAAGAAAAAGTTTGGAGGAAGTTTTCGATAGATCTCTAGAAGTTTCAGAATATGTCTGTTTACCTATGCAAGGCTGACTGACCTGATTGTATCATTTCACATGTGTGTATTGTTCGTTTCAAATAAAAAGTTTGCTGAAACGTGTTGAACTGTTCTTCTTTTTTGCGTAGCAACATTTCACTTTTGTTTGCATGTTATTTCTGCCTCTGGTACCAAACTTTTTTTTAAATTAGTAATGCCCAGGAATACATCTACTTCATTAACTGAAGTATAGCTGTATTTTTCCAAATGAAATGTGTCTGTACTTGCCTTACATGTTTCTACACTCTCAGACACCTTCAAGTAAAGACAGCTATTGTTTCCAGGACCATGGATTCAACAGAGATCAAGTAAGAGAAAGATGGATATAAGCATGGAAACACAATGATCCTAATGCTTAAGTAATATAATACTGATAATGCCCTTTAGCACTTTGACTATAACTCCTGAATAACAATTTAAAAGGCTCAGCAGAAATTGATTTCAGAACTGTTGTGTGAGACTAGATGTGACACCTGATCATGGGAGGGTGAAGGGGAAGGACACAAAGCAGGGAAGATGGAAATCCCCCATATTTCAAGGAAGAGATTGGATACAATTTGGGAATAAGTAGGTACAATCAAAATAACAAGAACTGGAAACTCTCAATACTTCCAAGCCATTTCAGTACATTACTTGATTCTGTCTTCCTCCTGTCACAATCCTGGCAGCACCTCTGCCAGGAAGGAAGTGCAATGGGAACACTTCCCTCTGCACCCGGCCGGCTCCCTGCAGAAGAAAGTGCAAGCAACACATGCCTATCTTCCACAGTGCGGCCAGGCTCTTTCCCATGCTCTGCTGGGGAAAGAAGTGTCTCCATCACACTTCCTGCCTTCCCGCATGGCAGATGAGGACTGGAGCATTGCATGATCGCGGGCACTTAACGGATTTATTCCATTAAGCAAATATCCCGCGATCACAATGGGTATGGGCAGGATGGCAGCAGGACCATGACGACATCATGCAGAAGCATGATCCGTGAACCACTGGCATCTCATCCCCATAGTGGGACTGTGACGCTATGCAGAAATGGCCCCAGAGACTGTGCATGTGTGTGTTGTGGGCACATGCGTGCACACGTGCGCGCGCGCACACACACACACACGGACCTTTTCTTAACCAAAATACTTGAGCCCAGAAGGTTCCATAGTTCAGATTTTTGGGGATTTTGGAATACAGTATCTTTTTGGAAAAGCCTTGCTGGCAGCAAAAAGAGAGACATGTGAGCAGGAGAGCTGCAGCTGCCACCCTGAAGGTGGGAGCAGGTCACTAGTGGCAGAAAGGCCCAGGTTTTAGAGGTTTTTAGATTGCAAATTGCCAGGTAAAGGACACTAAACCTGTATACATATGTGTGCATGCATGTATGTATGTGTGTGTGTATGTAGATGGACGTAGATACATACACACACACCAGCCTTAACTGGACTTATATAACACAATATTGTCTTATCTTGTACTGTTAAAATGATAACAGCAAAATCCCAAATCAGAAGCAATAAGTAATAAACAAGAAAAGCTGCTTGTAATTAGTTATTTTTCCTGCTAACAATGGTACAATGAAATTACATTTTAGAAGAAACATACTGAGTAGAAACAACACCACTTTATTCTTCTAATGAGGAAGATTTCCTAGGAGTTTTTGTCAGCTATAGTTAAAGATCATTTTTACAACATTTCAATAGGAATTCTTTTATGCTATTCTCTTATTCACCCAAAGCTGTTTCTTTTTTAAAAAAGAAAGTAATGAAAACTAGCAAAAAAACAACAACAACCCATAATGATTCATTCATTGAGGAGATTCAGCATACTGTAGTAGCTTGAGTGTTGGATAAGGACACTGGGAGACCAAGTTCAAATCCCTGCTTGCCCATGGAAGTCCAGAGGGTGACCATGGGCAAACTGCACTCTTTCAACCTCAGAGGAAGGCATGGACAAACCCTCACTGAACAAAGTTGACCAAGAAAACCCCATGATAGAGTTTCAATAATAGCCTTAGAGTTGCCATAAGTCAGAAACTACTTGAGGGCACACAACAACATGTTCAATGAACTACTTATAACACACAGTAACAAGTTAACAACAACAAATTACTTCTTAAACAAGGTAGGAAGTAAAGGGACTGAATTATTTTTTAAAAAGCAACTTTCCATTGTCCATGTCTAGAGTCTTAAGCCATTTCCACACAGGCCCCTCCCTAAACTGCAAACCTCAGGATTCCATAGGATGTTGAAAGTGGAATAATAGCACTGTAACAGGCAAGTGCGGAAATGGCCTTAGCCAGTACATCATTTAAGTCTCCCTTCCCCTCAGTCTTCACATTCTCTGGTCCAAAGACAGCGTTCTGCATCCACCGTGCAGCCTCAGGTCCCTGCTGAGCAGTAGGGTTTTTGGCAGGGCTGAGTGGCAGAAAAAATGTATTTCAGCTGTTCTCTGGAAGGCAAACATAATTTCTATTTCTCCCATTTCTGTATTTTGATAATTAAGCATAAGTCTCAAAGCTTTATACTGTAGTAGCAGAAGTGCTTAATATTGACACATTTGGAACATGGGGATGGGCGGTTTCTATGGAAATATGCACATGGCTGCCTAGATTGCACAAACTGGCTCTGCATGTTTTCCCATGGAACATGCAACAAAAAAATTTCTCTTTAAGGAGTCAACTTGCCTAAGATTGTCATGATTTAATATTTAAATTATTTAATATTCTTAGCCTACAGAATTGCTGCATTTTTGAAATCAATCATATTAGTAACTTTGTTGCAGCTCTTCAGAATAGTCTTTATGCAATGGGTATAAAATGGTAATGGGCTTTAATTAGAATTTATAATCATTTCTCATAAATGTTTGACAATATATGATCCGAGTAATTCATAGCAGTCGCGTAGGGACAGGGGGTGATAGAGGCAGTTCGCCCCAGGCAGCAATGCTTTTGGGGCATCTTGGCCCATAGCCACACACATACACACAGTGGCCATGCCCCTTGCATCATAGCCCCGCCCCCTCCCGCCCCCCTCCCCACACTCAAAGCTCCACCACTGGTTCATAACATTTTTGTAAAGTGGGCTGTGATACACTTTTCAGGTACAACATTCCACAATGAAAATTCTCAGAACGATCTGTGGAATATCCGTGAAGCAGAGATTTTCTTCCTGTTCCCCAACTTCTAGTGTTATATACTAGGGCTGAAAAGAATGTGAAACAAATACAGCTGTTTTGAATCTCTGACCCAATATCCAGATGACAGTGTCTACACCACACCAAAACTGTGACTGTGGATGAATCAGACACTTACTTAGGACCTGCAAATCCTACCAGAAGTTGCAGCAGCACTTGCTCCCACTGTCCTAAGGTACATTGCTTCTCCCTCCCAATGAAGAGTCCCTCCTGCCAGCCTGGGCACAAGGAACTTTTGGACTTAGGATATGATAAACCATGTAAAATAGATGGAATCAAATATATCTCAAACTCACACAGTCCTAGTTTACCTGCTCAAGCACTGTCTCTCAGTTTTGGAGAAGGGCTTTAGGCTGGGACTCAGCCAGGAAACTCAGCAGGTAAGAACATCTTCTGAGATTTTCTCTAACGCTGCTTTCGATCGGTTCCAGAAAATCTCAAGATTTGAGCAAGAGATGTAAATCCAAGAAGAAGGTTCTCTATCGATATCCTCAACCACGATCTACAGTATATCTTCATTTGTTTTCATCTCACAATATTGGAGATTTTCAGTCTACAATGTAAAAAATCCTAGTGTGATGTACAGGCCTAGGACTCTGGTAATTCAGGATTTGAGCCCTCATTCAGCCATAAAAGCCCACTGGGCAATCTTGGGCAAGTCACACTCTCTCAGCCTCGGGGAAAGACCATTCCAAGCACCCTCTGAGTATATATTGCCAAGAAAACTCTGTGACAGATCAGCTTGTCTTAGAGTTGCCTAAGTCAAAAACAAATTGAAGGTACACAACAACAGCAATGGCCCCTTCTAGACTTTGGGTCTCTCTGGACCTCTAGGCCCTCTGAACCTCTAGGTACATTATCTTGATCAGATTAGCCTTTAAACTTCTATCTATAATAATGTATACATGGATTGTGCACAAAGCTGTGGGGCGCTTTCCCCACCACCACACCACCATTTTGGGGAGAAGCAGGCTCCCTGCTCAGTCCCTGCCACTGCAATAAGAACTCCTGTAATTGTAGATTATGAAACGATAGCTAGGGCTTTCCATTTTCTGCAACAGCAGCCCATGCATACCAGCAGCTGAGGATGTTTAATGTCTGGTCAAGAGCTGGGTGAATAAATCAAAGAGTCTGGGAACCACTTTAAGCATTTCCATCTAATAAATAACAGTGAACCAGAAGATATCTCAGAAGATCTCAGATTCAGTTCTGTATTTAAAGTGAACATGTAGAGGGGAAGCAGAATCATATAGACTGGCTCTGCCCCATGACTAGATTATTAGTGGGGCAACTGAAGGAAACACTCCAGGTCACAACTGCCTTGGGTCCACACATCTCTGCTAGTGCTATGCAAGCACACACACATTTTGTACTGATGCTACTAAAAAAGAAAATGTTCCCAGGAGAGGGAACTATAAATCTCCCCTCTCCCTCTATCCTCCCCAAAAGTAGGTAGCATTTAGTGGCCACTCTAATGCCTCTGACCACATGCAGAGTGAGTGAAGAGATATCAACTCAGATATACCAGCTGAGAAAAATGCAGGGAGATGCCCAGAACTAGCTGTTTCTTCAGACATGAAAACCACTGGCTCTGGCCCTGGGGAAAGCTCCTCTTCCCCAGACAGTCCTACTAAGCCTAATTCACTACATCTTAGTGTTGTCCCTCCAATGGGGGCAGACCTTGCCCATGTGCATAAAGGGATCATTTCCCCAAGACCTCAGCCACCTTAATTCAGCTTGTATTTGCTGTGATCTCCACACATTTGCTAGCTATGAACCATATTTCTATACAGACGACCAAAGATGAAGATTGGGTCATTATGGGCACTTGGTAGCACACAAATAGACCTTTCCATACATTATGGGAATTCTGTGCAAAAATCATAGAAAGTACCACCACACAGACACAGAAAGGCTATTCTCAATTCCATTGTGGTCGTCCTCCCCACCACATGTTAATTCTACACATGCAGCCAAACATAAAAGCAGAGAAACTGAATACACATACTGGAAGGTTGTGATCACCGGTGCTTTGCAACATGTGATCTGCGTTTTGTTGTGATGTGCCATCAAGTCAGCTCTGATATTTAGTGACTCTATAAATGAGAGATCTCCAAAATATCCTTTATCAACAGCCCTTCATAGATCTTGCAACTCAGGAATGTGGCTTCTCTGGTTGAGTCAATCCACCTGTAGTGTCATCAAGGGCTGCTTTATCCATTAGGCACTTTAGACACATTGCCAAGGGCCTATGAAAACAGGATTTTAGGGCCCACAATAACATTGCTAATAGTATGGTGAGGTGAGGTGGAGAGTCTAATACAAGAGTGCCTAGGACCTACCAAAACTTTAATGCAGTCCTTGTCAGAGTTCAGCTCCCTGTCTGTGCCTTCCTGCCAGCAAGGGAAGGAAGGCGACAGTACTTGCCCAAGAGGAAGAGGCAGTGGAGGGGTGTCCAATGCAAACAATCAAGGAGAAACACTGAGCCAAGCCAAAGTTAAGGTCAAATCCAAAAGATCCAGAATGCCAAAGGTCAGTCCAAAAGGGTCAAGAAAGCTGAAACACAAGGGTCGTGGGCTTGAGTAGCGATTTACTATAAGCAAACAGCAAACCACGCGGACTGACTTATATGCAGACAAAAATAAGTGTTACTCATCATCATTCTGTTTACCCAACCTTGCCCAAACTGCTTCCCTCTGAGCTGCTCGGTTTAGTCTCCTCCGTGATTGAAGACTAGGGGGGCAAAGGTGAATCTAATTCCTCTAAACCATTGCTGGTCCCCTCTCCCACTGGCACTGGTTGTGGCAACTCAGTCTCAGCTTGTCTTTCAGCTGATGGAGGTGTTTCCAAGATAGTTTGGTCTATCACTGGCTCTGTTTCTGGCACAATCAATTGTTCATTGACCTCAGAGCCATCATCTATCACAGTCCTGATGTCATCTTCCTTTTTCTCTGCTGCCTTCAACTCTATGGAGAATTACCATCTTTTCCAAATAATTATATCATCTCATGATGGATCCAAAGTACAATAGTTTCAGTTTACTCATTCTAGCTTCTAGTTAGAATTCAGGCTTCATTTGCTCACACAAGCATTTATTTGTCTTTCTTATTATCTGTAGGATCTGTAGAACTACCCTCCACCCCCACATATCAGATGCTTGTTCACATCTGATAAAGTAGAGTGAGCCTATGAGAGCTTATGCTACAAACTTCATTCTCTCGGTCTCAAAGGTAGTACAGGAATCCTTTGCATCATTTTGTACATTTCAGATGAGTTGCTTTTCTCCCGTCAATTTTCTTTGCTGTCTCAGGTTTTACATCCATACACAGAAATCAAAAATACTGTGGCAGAGATGATCCTGATTTTGGTATTCAATGATACAGTTTTACACTTGGTAATGCACCTTTACACTTCTATCCTAAGTACACAATGATATATAAACTTATGTAGGATTTAGATATGCTGTTCCCAGAGTCATATAAAGCAGCTAACAAGAGCCACTCAGTATCATAGGCTTCAATCCTGTTATAAGCTCTCACTCAAGTAGAACTATTGAATCTACAGGATTTATCTATACATTGACTCGCTGTTCAACAAGTGATTGTATGGGTCTATTCTAGCTGAGACTAACCAACAAGATGCCCCTCATAGTTAATAAAATGAAAATAAACTAGAATTCCCTATTTCAGAAGAAACAGGAAATTGTGGTTTAAACTAGATAGGGGAAAACTTTTTCTCAATCATCACATGTAATGTTCATTCAGCAACTGGCTGAGACAGAGCTCAAAATGGCCAAAGTTCTTCTCCCTCTCTCTCTCTCAATCTCTCTCTCAATCTCTCTCACCATTTTGGCACTATGCTGTCATAGTACTATTATTCCACTTTCAACATCCTATGGAATACTGGGGCTAAAGTGCTCTCTGACTGAGAATTCCAAATGCCCCTCCCTAAACCTCAAACCCCAGGATTCCATAGGATGTTGAAAGTGGAACAATGGCACTATAACAGTGTAGTGCGGAAATGGCCACAGTCTCTCTCCATCTCTCTCTTTGCCACTCAATTAATTTCTCCTCTTTTCTCACTCTCTATATCCCATTTTGACTCTTCTTCTCATAGCCAGTGCCAAATCTTCATTTTTCAAGGACTCTGCTAGTACCCCACCCTGTCTTGCCTGGGCAAGGATACCTTTCAAAAGCACATATTGAGTGGATCCAGTCTTTCAAAGTATTTCACTCAAATGCTCAAGCAAGGAGGAGGTCCATACCTGGACACTGGTAACTTGTGACAACACAGAAGCAGTCAATACATATCTTATGAAAAGTTTTCATGTACATGTTCAGGTAAAGAGAGGCACAGAAGCTGCATGAAATTCAGCTGTGGGTCATATATGGCCTACAGACTGTAGATTCTCCATTACTTGTTTAAACAAAAACTGGATTCCAGTCTCAAAGATGGGAGGGAGTGATAGAACAGGAGGGGAACTGCAAAGGAGGAAAGCACAGGCCCCATGCTTATTTCTGAATATCATCTAATATCTGTACGAATCCTTAGATTCAAGACATATGACTGAAAATCAGCAGTGGAAATCCTAGTGGTAAAATTCTGACTGACAGAGTTCACTTGATTCCTGTCATCATATCAGCAGTCAGATTATACTGAAAGGATGTATTCCACCAATGGCCTTATGTTATTCCAGGGAAAATGTTTATGGTATGAGAAATAAAGAAGAGAATACTTCATGTTGACAGCTGGAAACCTACTGCAGTCTTTAGCAGGCTCCTTGGTAGAAGGAAGACAGTGGAAGATGTGGCTCACTAAGAAAGATCTTTCCACCCACCTCCTCTAAACTGGCAAGTTTTTCTTGTTATAATAAAAGAAGTTAACAGATCTATTCCTGACAAAGGGCAAAGGGAAACAATGCAAATGGAATCCAGAATCTCTCACTCTCCTTTCTTAATGCATTCTCAGTTCTTAGGCACTCCACAATCTCATAGCCTGCAACCGTCCTAATAATTCTCTATTGTCCCACTTTTTCAGTTGCTTTAAAAATGTCTTGATTTCTCCTTCCTACCTCTTTCCCCTAGGCCTCCTTTAATTGCTGCACTCAATTGACTCAGTCAAAAGTGCAAAAATACTTTTACTTGGCAGGGAAAGAGGAGAGGGAAGAATCTTGCCTTTCCCAATAAAGTTCAAGCAACAGCAAACTGTTCCAGTGTGTCCTAGCTTGTCGTTTCATAACTTTGGTCTCCTTGACCACATTTGGATATTGGTTGGCCATACCTGTTCCAGTGTTCATCTGTGATATGTTGGAGGGTATGTAATCTATGCCATACATCAGCACTTAACATTTAATTCAGTTTGAATGAACAATTTTAAAAACTGTAAACATGTTAAGCGCATTTTGTTTCAGGGTGATTTACAAAGCCATCTCCTCCTCTGCCTTCACTGTACCTGTAGGAGTACTCATCTTAAAGTGCCTGGCAAGGGGCCCCCTCTCTATACCCGGATCCTTTGCCTGTTCAACTGTCATTAAAGTAAGTGGATGTCATATTTCACAAAGGGCTGATGGATGTGTTGGAGTCCACAATCTACAACTGTGTAGGTCTCTCTTTCATCCAGCCACTTATAGAGTTAATGTTTCAGCTTCTATATTGCAAGGAAGAAATCAGGGGCAAAAGTTTTCATTCTTAATTATGCTGGAAAGTTCTTATTTCCATGTGTGATAGTATGAGATACTGGGTTACAGAGAATCAGATTCAGCATACTGAAACAGAAAACTGAAGATTATGGTGCGAAAGCCCTTTGCACAATATACAGACAATAATGATACTGCTCTTCCAAAACCAGAAAAGCTTAAATTGTTTTTCTCCTTTTTACTCATGGTGTTGATAGTTTAGAGAAAATATTTCTGCTGTCCTTGGCAACTAGCAGCATCCTGAATTCCAAAAATACACCACAGTACTAAAATATGTGCATTATGGTATCTTTACATGAACCTTCTTCCCCCAAGTACTGACCACAACTGAAATTTGCAAGACAGCTTCGTAAACATGCAGTCCATCTAGAAACATGATGATAATGTCATTGCAAACCAAGAAAACATGTATGAATACATGTGAGATAAACATTGATTCTTTTTTGTGGTTCTTTCTTGTCTTTTTTTTTTCCTGGAGACTCAAGGGGTTACATGGGCAGAACACTCCTTAATTTCCTATGGAGAGTCATATGAGTTCAGGCTGCCAGTAATAATAAAATATTAACACTGTGAACCCTAGCATGTTATTGACTGTATTCTGGAACATGGTATTCTTGAGCATAGTACCTTGGAGTTACTGTATCCCAGAATAAGAAACATCCATTATGTTACAAAGAACCACAATCACTCATGAAAACAGAAACATTCTCTCAGATAAGGAAAACTGGCAGCTCTAAATATGGGTGCAAACTGAAGCTCACTCATAACACTCTCAAATCATGGAGAATGCAGTTCCCTGCAGGGCAAGGTGGGGTTCCAGAAAAAGAACAAAATCTTCTACTAGTTTGCATAAAATTTTCACACAGGATGCATAAATTTAAATTTAGAAAGAATCATTATAATTTAAATAGATGTTCAGTGATCAGATTACCTATACACTTGCCTGATCAGTATGTTGTCCAAGTTTGCTATCAGTTGATGGGAAGCTTCAGTATCCATGCTTTCCCCAGATTGCAAAGAACTAATGGAGCCAATTATGGGATTTTCTTATGGGAAAATGTTTATAAGGATACAAAGGAGAAAGCTTCACTGTGCTGCAAGGCAGCTGGAAACTCAAGTACTGCAACAAAGTTTTCATTAGGCTCACAACTACAGGGGAGACTGAGAAATCAGTATCCCTGAGAAAGATCTCCCCACTGAGAAAGATCTGAATAGCCATTCACATAGTAGATTATCCTCTGATAAACAAAGGACTGTCTTCTGTAAAGTAGGTTATATGGCTGTAGGGCAGTAGTAGAGAACCCTTGGTCCTCCAGATGTTTTATACTACAAGTCCCAAAATTCCCTTATAACTGTTGTCTAGGCTTCACAGGGACTGTATCCCAAGAAATTTGGCATATCAATGACTACCTACCCCTGCTGTTAAAGGATAGGCCTATCAGTGGTTCTCAAGTAATACACACCTGTTCCAAATAGCAAATCATGAGTATTGCAACCCTTGCCAGCTCGCTACATATAGTTTGAATGCAGTAGTCCACACCTCCAGAATAGAACATTCTGGCTCCAGTTAGAGGACACAAGGAGAACAAGAAGAAACTCAATGTCAGCACCATCAAGTTCTGTATGAAGGCAAGAATTCTTGGAAGACAAGCCAGAGCTGAAAACCAATTAAGTTAGTGTGCATCATGAAAAAATTGTAAGACCTTCTAAGAAGTTTCAAGTAGACCTGGTTCTTTGGTCCCAACAACCATGAGACTCAGGTCATTTCCCCACGGGGATATAGCCCGCGCTGGGACGACCTCACCAGGAGGTCGTCTACACTGCGGGGTGCACTAGGGCAGTTTGAAAAGGTGAGGTTCTACACCTCAAAGCGCCCTCGCGCAGCCGCAGGGGTGGTGCCGCGTATTTTATAAAGACTACCTTTCAAGTGGTCTTTTTAAAACAAGAGTGTGCTAGCCCGTCACAGCCCCCCATGAAGAAGCGCGTCCCTGCAGAGCTGCCCAGGGGCGGGCTTCCAGCTGGCGCGCTGCCCCAATTGGTGGAGTGCCGCTGGAAGCCGCCGGACACCAGTTTGGACACCGGCGGCGTGTAGAGCGGCAAACGCACACTGCTCCCCACGGGGACGGAGCCACCCGGTCACACACGTCCCAGGTTTTATCTGTGAAATGTTGGCGAACATGTGCTCCACACATCCTGGCCAAAAGGACAAGAGCCTAGTCTGGGAGACGTGAGCCTCGCAGTTAAAACTGAGTACCTAAAGGAAGCGTAAAGGAATTCTAAATATGTTCAATGTGAACGTATCAAGAAGGGAAATGAGAAATGTGTGTACTAGCCCTAGCTTCTACATACAGAGGACAATGTTGTGAAAGTGAGAGCATCTTCTCTTCCCTTTGATTCGGTACAACATTTTTTTCAGGGTCTCCATCAGGCCATTGAATTTTCCCTCAGCATCCAAATTTCTAGCTGTGCAAAGAATGAGACATTGAAAACTGTTCATGGATAAAACACTTGTGTTTGCTGTGTTTACCATCCCTTGGTTACTTTGCCTGTCCCTTTTATTTTGGATGCCTAAATCTGTATTTCTATTTTGTAAAAAATAATTTTTATTCCATATATTATTTATACATATTCCAGTATTACACTGTTATACAGTTATCAAGAATAAACAGATAGTCTATATACAATTGATTAGTTTCTCAGTCTTTTAAATATATTCAGTATATAAAACCACTATTCCCCTCCCTCCTTTCCCTTAAACTATTTTCTCTTATATGAATATTGATATTCTCTCTTTTCCTTCCTCGCTCCTCATCTTCCTCTTCTACCCTTCTCTTCTTCTATCTGTATTTCTGTGTATTTCTAAATGCTCAACTGAAATTTTGAGATTCTGTTGTTGTTGCTGTGTGCCTTCAACTCATTTCCAAATTATGGAGGCCCTAAGGCAAACCTGTCACGGGGTTTTCTGGGGTTATCCAAAGGTTTCCATGGCTGAGTAGGGAACTGAATCCTCATCCCTAAGGTCGTAATGCAGTGCTCAAACCACTGCACCACACTGGCTCTCTTAAAAGTTTGCTGTTGTGTGCTCTCAAGTCATTTCCAACTTATGGCGACCTTAGGGTGAATCTACTGTGTTTCCCCAAAAATAAGACACTGTCTTATATTTATTTTTCCTCGAGAAGACACAGTATGGCTCATTTTCAGGGGATGTCGTATTTTCAGCGAAACACGGTATAAGGGAGTGGAATAATTGCCGGTTCTAGTATTAAAAACAGGCAATTTTCCAAAGTTCTATGAGAAAAGGAAACTTGGGAGCGGGGATCTGTTCACTTTTAAATTGATAACCAGTCAGTCAGCTGCCCAGCTTTATGACTGGAAAATAAAATTGTCAATCTGAGTTCGGGACTCGACGCTGTGGTTGGCCTCTCAAGCTGCTCCTGCCCTCTGCCTCCAGGCCAATAATATGAGGGACCAAACCACTCCTGTCCATTCCCTGGAAAGAGCGGGGTTGCCGGATGGGATGGATGCTTTGATTGAATGCCCTTTGGCCCAATGAGGGCATTGATTGTGAGGAGGCGTCCCTGCAGAAATAGTGGGGTGGAAAGGACAGAATGGAGAGTCGTGTGTCATATCTGAGGCAAGGAGTAGGCCGGTGGCTGCGATGGGAGGGATTAACTACGTGAGACGGAGCAAGGAGGTATTGGAAGAAGAGGAGGCGGGCGACGCGGAGTCCTCCTGGGAGGAGCCACTGCTGCTTCCGCTGCCGCCCTCGTCCTCGTCCTCGCCGAGGCAGCCGCCCGCTGGCACTGGCAGGAGCCAGGGCAGCGTCGCCAGGTGGTTGTGTAAGAAAGAAATGCTCGCGTGGCGGGTGACACAGGGGCCAAGCCAGCCAAGCCTTCCTTCGTCTCCTACATTAGCCCCGAAGTGAGACTTCTGAGGGGAAGGACGGGGCGGCAGTTGGGAGAGAGGCGGCTGGTGTCTGTGAGGAGAAAAGGAAGGAGGGAGGGAGGCAGACGGGGAGGAAATGGGGCAGGAGGGCGCAGCAAGCAGGGGAAGGAAGGCGAGAAGGAGCTAGAGGGGAGGGCAGAGAGGGGTGGAACTGGTCTCACCTCACAAAGGTTTAATTCCTTTACCATGTGCTTCTTGTTTATATTCTCGGTAAAAAAACAGTAACAGAATCCTATATTAAGTGTTACCACTTATGCTATAAAGAAACCTTGTAGTCTGCAAGGTGTCACAGGACTGTTCAGTAGCATTCTTGTGGCAACAGACTAGTAGAGTTCACACGCCGACTGTGTGTGTCTTAAAGTCGCCTGTTCACTTATGGCGACCTCATGGTTACCGGTAGCCATGCCTACCACTGTGTCTTATTTTCAGGGTATGGCTTATATTGCGCAAATGCTTAGAAATCCTGCTACAGCTTATTTTATGGGTATGTCTTGTTTTTGGGGAAACACAGTATCACAGGGTTTTCTGGGGCTGAGAGTGTGTGACACATCCAAGGTCACCTATCCAGTGGGCTTCCCTGGTCAAGTAGGGAAATCAAACCCTGGTCTCCAAAGTCATAATCCAGTGCTCAAACCAGTATACCATATTGGCTAGCACTGTCTCTGCAAAGCTAGATATTTGGGGCTAGAAGGAAAATTTCATTTGGGTAAGGAACAAATTCTTAACCTCACCCCCCCCGCCCCCAGCTTTGCCTCTGAGCTTCTTCTTCTTTGCATGCCCACTTTCCCCACATATTCAGAAGCCCTTAAGAGAGAGCTTGTGAGCTCTCATGAACAATCACATGAAGGCCTTGGAAGGGTTAACCTTTCTTGAGGCCAAGAACTTGCACTTTAGGCCTTACAATCAAAAATTACAAATGAGTTCAAACAGTTCATCTTCCTAATGCTGATCAGATGTGTTTAAATTCTTTGCCATCTCTCATCCTTCTTCCCAGCCAATCCATCCCCAAACACGATATTTTGGCTGCTCAAGCACTCTGCTTGTTGCTCCTCAGGAACTACAGCACATTCTTTTTCAGTGAAAGAAATATTTCCAGCCAGTGAAAAAGGAGGGAGCTCTTGTTTAGCTGCTAACGAGTCTTCTCAAGGAAGGACATAGTGGGCAGGCTAGAAATCCAAAATCCTTAAATGTGAGGGTGCATCTTCACTGGCTCTAGCGCCACTTTCAAAGGGTTCACCTGCCTTAAATTCTTAGACCACAGCTGAAGGCATTAGGAAAGCAGAGAGAAATCTGGAAAACTGCAGTGGGTTAGTTAGATCATTGTGGAAATTTTGTGAGCCTCCAGATGTTACTCAACTGCAATTCCCAACAGCCCCAGCCAGCAATGGTGAGGAATGCTGGGAACTGCAGTTCAACAACACACAGTTCCCTGGCCTAGGTTACAGCCAGGTTTAGCCATGTATCTGGTAGATTCACTGAAATCAATGGGATAGAAGTTTGTCATGAATGAGGTATAGATGAAACCCAAGTCTGACATCAGAAAGTTTTCTCGTGCAAGAATGAAAATGGTGGATACAACAATATCCTGTTTGGAATACCCTATTTCTAACTGTCTGCCAGGCCTTCCTGTATACCAGCACACACTGTGCAGAAGCATAAACAGATATAACCTATTTGTATGGATAAAACTGAGACGGAAATGTCAGCTACCAATATGTTATATGAAGAGATGAGTCTGTTATCTTTTCCCTATATACAGCTTCAAAGAAATGCACATGGAATTGCATCTCCCCTAGTGAACATGCATTTTCAGACTGTTATGCCAAACAAAAGCTAAGGGCTATATGTACCAAAGGCTCTTAGGAACGGATATGCAGTTTGCTTTTATACTTTGTTAATTTGGGGTTTATATAAGTGGATGTGGTCAGGCCCTTTGCCAGGAAGGGACAACACTGAAGTGATGCAGACAGCTATGTGACGAGATGTTCAATAATGTGCTTGAACACTGAACTCAATCATCTCCCTCTGCTACCAAGACAGAACTGCAAGGTCACCTTCCACTAATTAGAAGTAGCCACAAGTAGTACTCTGGCACTCAGCGGAACAGCCTCCAAATGCCATTTTAAACCACTGCATTCTCCGCTCAACAGCATAAATGCTTTCTTCACATGGATGCCTAGCTGCTTCTTACAGCACCAGAGGCATCTATGCTAAATGGGGAATACTTTCCCTAAAAATGGGGATCGTCACTGGTGACCTGCAAATATGGGCATGCACCTATCAGCTATAGTCAGGATAGCCAACAGTGGGAGATGAGAGCAACCACAGTTCAGCAGCATCTAGAGAGAACACAAGTACTCATTCTTCTTGAAAGGATCATGTCTTAGGAATGTTATTACATCCAGCCTTGAAGATAGATGGATACATAGGTGGTGCCTGTGGCTCAAGACAGCCTTGACCAGCCTTGGTTGGTGTGTCAGCTCTCTTCATAGAGAACTTTGATCTTACCAGCTACCTGTAACTTGACACTGTGGTGCTGCCTATGAAGACTGAAACTTCAACTGAGAGTGGGTTAGCTGCTGTCTGGCATACACAGAACAAACCCTATCTTCCACTGTTTACAGAAATTCACTGTCCATCAGTTTGTTTCTTGGACCACTCCAAAAGCTGGATTTGACCTACAGCATTCCAACTGAGCATCTGAAGAACTGTATTAAAAGCAGCAAGCATTAAAAGCAACAACAAAATATTAAAATCAGCAGCTGAGGTCCAGCTCTAGCTGTTCCCATAGATGAGGTGAGATGGTTGGCCACTGGAGACAAGACCTTTCTCACTGCCAGGACCCTTGCTGTAGAACTTCTTTCCCAGTTGTATTTGTAAAATATATGTTTAGACATTTCTATATTTTTATGTGTATTTTTAAAAGGTTAAAAGTTAACTAAAGAAGATCCTGCCAGTAATACACTATCAACACATAACTCTTTAAATAACAAGTAATATTAATGAGTTACTTTTAGAAAATAACTAGCAACAAATGACTTTTAAAAATATTTTTGTGTTCATTACCTACTGGAGTGTAGAAAGCATACTTTTGGACCACAAATTCCAGAACTCCCAGATAGCATGCTATCTAGGGATGCTGGGACTTACAGTCCAAAAAATAATGTTTCCAAGCTTTGATCATAACATTTTATGATTTCAAGTGAGAAAAATATCTGTGTCTTTTAGGGTTGTTTTTTTTTTAAAAAAACTGGCTGTTCAGATTTTCCAGATACAAAAAGAAACTTTTCTGAAGGTTTTTTTTTTTCAGTATTGAAAACACTCTGCTTCAAAGGATTTGCAGAATGTGTCTGTGATACAGATAATGACCTGCAGATGCTGTTAACCTTACCAGAACTCACCACGCCTACTGCGAGGCACTACTGTGATCTAAAACCCAACATAAATTAAAGTGTCTGGCCAAAACCAAAGCATTTCTGAATATTAAAACTAAAGATGTTGTTTCAGCAACAACTGTTTTGACCAGCTTTTCTG
The DNA here is from genome assembly GCA_948472985.1 of Iguana delicatissima. NCBI lineage: Eukaryota > Metazoa > Chordata > Lepidosauria > Squamata > Iguanidae > Iguana > Iguana delicatissima. The sequence goes on from CAOKZL010000312.1 coordinate 365,583, forward strand.
GCAGCAAACAAAATCTGGATTGCTTATCAGAAAAGACTTTGATTTTGCCAGAACTTGTTTCCCTCAATAAATTGATCTGTCAGGTTTTTTCCAGACACACTAAGTACAAAGGATAAAAATATTTTTTTCCAGGTATAAGTCTAGATATATTTCAGATTCAATGTTAACAAAATTATTAGCAACAGCAATAACAAAAGCTTTACAGACTGAAGAATGGCCCCAGCATGTCTGTGCAAAAAGAGACAATGTGTTACAAAAATCACTCAAAATACTAACTCAGGAACAAAACATGTAATTAAGGAACATACTGTACAGTGTACAGCTGGAGTAGGGCTGTTTCTTTCTTTCTCTCCTTTTGGAACAAGTAACCCTGACAACTCATTTCCCAGTCCTGCATCAGCTCCCTGGCCTCAAAATTTTTTTATTCGGGCAAATCTCTCCACTGAGACAGATAGCTTATTTGCATTCATACATCTTTGGTGAGCCATTTGCTTCTGCGAATAGGTCAGCAGTGAGTGAGATCAGATATCCACAGAAATCAGATTCTCAGGACTGCTTCACATATATATGAATGGCAATTTCTGGAGTACCCATAATATATCATGTTGTGATTCAGAAACATAAAAGCAACACATCTGTTAATTCATGGAGGAAGATGCTGAGAACCACAGACCCAGGCACATGTTCATGACTGTTCCATATAAAACTTTATCCATCTGAAAACCAGTCTGAAATACCTACCTACTGAAACAAAGCTCACTCTCATCCCTAGGCAGCATCATGGCCTTTTCTCATAAGTCCCTGGCCATACTGAGCTGTATGTGTCACATGGCCTACCCTTAAGGTTGTCAGAGGGAAAACCAGAGAGGGTGCCTGTCCTTTTAATGGTTGAGTGGAAGAGGGAATTTCAGCAAGTGTTGCCAGGTAACAAGCAACAGGTGCTGAAATTTCCTCTTCTGCACCACCAGTAAAGGGACAGGAGCCCTCTCCAGTTTTCATTTTGGCAATCCTACACAGCCTATCCTGCAAAAAACCTAAAGTTTAGGACCTTAAACAAATCAGCTCTCCTGAGGGACACTGGAGGACAATGCAATGCCTGACCAGCAGTACAAAAAGAAATTCACTATGCAGTTCACCCTTGAATGGTTGGAGGAGCCACCTTGTCCCTTGCCTCAGGTAGAAAAGCATCTTGGGCCATTCGTCCTAGCACTGCCTGACTGACTGGCTACTTAGTAAGCTCCTTGCTCTACCTCTGTGTATTTGTTACATACCTGAGCAGCTTTCCATGGGTAGTATTCTTTTGATGAAAGAAGGCTGAAAACCAGAGCCAGTCTAGTACAATGTTCAGAGTACTAGGGAATGGTTGTGAACAGTAATACTCACCAACTCACAGAGCCAGTTGCTGTCCCTTTGCCCAACCTACCTCACAGGGTTCTTATAAGAATAAAAAGAGAAGAATCTCATTGGTTGGACAGTGGGATAAATATGCCATGAACAAGTAAAATACACATGCTAAAATAAATTTGGTTTTGAAAATGGCACAGGTACTACATAAAACATCACAGACTCCAGTAATCCTCTCCATCCCAGGAAAACAGACTCTGGAAAGCTGCTTTGGTTCAAGCGGTAGTGAATCTGAAGAAGGCACAGTCTTTACTGTTCTGCCTTCTTTTCTGAAATGCATATGTTTATTAACCTGCTGTGCAGGCATAATGTGAATATGCCTAATTTGCATAATATGGCATATATAATCAAATTAGAGCATAAGTCTGAATGCTACCAGCTGAACTTCAGAAAAACATCATCAAAGTTAATGCAAAGTCCTTTTTTTTTTGAAAAAAAAATAATCCCTTCAACTTTGTCTTAAACTCAGATGTCTCAGGGGAGAACAGCATAGCATTTGAAACTTACGTCTTCAGAGAGTAAAGGGAAAAGTTGTGGGGGGAGGTTAAGTCCTTTGAGAATACCTACAACACCTTGCCACAGTAAACTCCAGCGTTGTTGGTTTTTTGTCATCTCTGGATTCTTGCTTTGTCATTGTTGCTGTAAGGCTTAACACCCATTGGGCCCAAAAAGCAGCATAGTGAGGGGAGAGAAGCTTGAATAGGTGCTGTTCCTTGGAATGTATAAAACTATATCTTCTAACATTTCACAGATGAAAAAAAGAGATATATATGGCCCAGCAACATCAAAGCATAGTCAAGATGACAAAAGCTATTAATGAGGAAGAACAGACAAGCTAGGAGAGACTGCAGCAGTTTGCTTTTGCCCGAGCCTACTGGGAAGGGCAAGATCCCATCCACTCCTGTTCTCTCCTCCTTGCTGAGTAAATTGAGTGCAAACTACAGCATTCTTATGGGGCTTCTGGGTATGGGCTCACTGATTGACTGATGAGGTCACTGAGGCTGATCTTGAGAGATAACTACAGTTAAAACTGTAACTACAGTTCCATTTAATGGAAAGTCGCGGGCAGTGTCAGAGGAAGCAGTAATGGGTGAACAAGGCAGCAACGGGAGCTGACTCTCCTGCTCACAAGTGCTTTCCAGTCTATGGCTATCCCTAGTCTGCCTAGAGTGAATGGAAGGAAAGCTACAAATAAGTGTGTCTCTTTTAAAAACAGCCTATTTCTTTCTTTAAAAAGCAGCTGCACTTGTGGATTTTCTACTGACATTTTAGTAGGTTACCTTAACATTCTTTATTCCTTATTTGAACTTGAATGTACATATGGGCCCAAATCAAGCAAGGCCTAATCAAAGTCAGAACATTGAATCAACACTGAAGAAACAACACTTACATAAATCTTATTGATTCAAGATCAATAAATCTTATTGATACTCTAATTGGGACTAGCAACTGGATGTAGGCCATGAATCACAGCTGATGTAATTCTGGTCACAATACCTATGACTCCCATGAACCCTCACCACTGGCTATGCCTACTAGGACATTGGGAGTTGTGCTCCAACATTTAGAGGGCTGCACGCTCACCGCTCTTGCATGCTATGCACATGGTACATGGTCATATCTTTATGTAGCAGATTCCTGGCATAATTTCTAAGCCTCTAAGAACGAGTTTACACCCCCCTACACATGCTACTGACACCCACCCTGCCATTTCAATGCAGAAGAAAGGAAGGATTATACAGGATTCATGTGTCTTATTGTTCCAATTGCTAGCCACCATAAGTCACTCCAATATGATAGTGGGACTTAATTTAAAATGTGTGTGTGAGAGAGAGAGAGAGAGAGAGAGATAAGAGAGACACACACTTAGATGTTATTGGATAGAGATGAGACCAGACATCAACACTGCTATTGTGCATATATAGTGATCACAGAGAATCCATACAGATTCTGTGGTAACATAACCAGAGATGTCAGTGCTGGTTTATGCCAAACAACGATGTCTGGATGCCTTCCACGGCTTTCTTGAACAGATTAGCAGCAATGGTAGGGGGACAAAGTGTGGCCAATGGGTTCCAGAAAGTCCCCAACACTATTTTTGTAGCCTCCTCTACACCACTTAATTTCTTTAAACCAAAAATTACTAACAGGACCCTGCCTGGGCCATTTTGCCCTTTGTCCCCCAGTGAACAGGAAAGAGTTTCCAGAACTGCGGCAGTGTGCCCAACCCCTATGAATGCTTACCTCTCCTTCCTTGTTGCCTTTTTCTTTAAACCATGCAACTTTTCTGAAGGTCTGAGAGCACTCTGGGGATCCTCACGTAAATGTAATTTCCATTAAGAGCACCAGGCATTCTTTAGAGCAGGGCAAGGGGCCATTTCTCTTCCCTGTAACCACCCAATAGGCCATAGTATTGTGTTTAAGCATGTCAAAAGTGACCTCACATCACTTCTGGCTGCCATTTTGACTCATTTTCAACCATTTGGGGGAATGTTTTTGGAAAGTTTGGGGGGATTTTACAAGTTGATTGAACCAAACTTCTGTGTTTTTATATGGTTTGGGATATTTTTGGCCAGTTTTGGCAAAATATTGCCTGAAAAATGACTCACTAATTATTACTAAAACCTAGATCACTATTCACAACATACATACCCTGACAATACCCACTGATTGAAAATGAACATCAAATCACAGCCTGACAATACCTATTTATTGAAAAAGAACATCAACTCACCATCTTAGGAGTCTTTGAAGATTTAACATAGCTATGTTCAACATGCAAAATTCAAAACCTAACCACTGCACAGCTAAAATTGTACAGTAAGTGATTCAGAATCCTGGATCCAATTATAGCTTTCTGTTTGGCTGCCCAGATGTGCTTTGACTCCCGCCCCCCGCTCTCCTATTCCAGCCAACATTCTCTGCTCATCCAAGTGAAGGAAATCCCACAGAAGGTAACTTGCACATACCTATTTATACCAGCAGAGTAGCTGGCTCTCTTTTTAAAATGTTATTTCCAGAATTATTTAATATCACTTCTGTCAAAAGGCAAGAACAGTAATGCTGGATCTGAAGGAAAATACATCCCATCCAGCATCCTGACTTCTACTGTGCCCAACCAGATGCCTCTAGGAAACCCAAAAGCAGGACATAAAGGCAATCCCCTTTCCCACACCCTTGCCTCCCCTCCTCCACCCCAGCATCTGGGATTTAATGGCATAATGGGTCTGAACCTGAAGATTCTATCTACAAGGCACTGGGAAGCTCTGGCTCATCATCTGTTGAACTAGGAATCCCACAGTCCCTCTCCATTGGCTCTGGTGGCTGAGACCTTTTGGACTCGAAACCCAAAACATTTGGAAAACCCCAAAGGTTCCTCCACCCCAACTATATACCTATCACGTTGTTGTTGTTGTTGTTGTTGTTGTTGTTGTTGTTGTTGTGTGCCTTCAAGTTGTTTCTGATTTATGGCAACCCTAAGGTGAACTTATCATAGGGCTTTCTTAGCAAGATTTATTCAGAAGTGGATTGCTGTTGCCTTCCTCTGAGGCTGAGAGAATATGACTTGCCCAAAGTGACCCAGCTGGTTCCCATGGCTGAGCAGGGATTTGAACCCTGGACTCCAGAGTTGTAGTCCAATGCTCAAACCCCTATACCACACTGGCTCTCATACCTAGCAAAGAGCAATCAACAGACTTTCTAACCTCCATGAATTTGCCACCAAAGGCCCAGGTGGCCTCTAGACACGTAACAACTGTTGCCAGTTATGCCAGCAACCCTTCTTAAAGAGCACTGTTTTTGGACTAGAGTTCCAAGAATCCCTTACCATCATGTCCAGTGGCCATCTTGTTTGAGGATTCTGGAAATGGCTGGCCACAGCTGCTAATCTTCTTGGTCTGTCAGAATCACAATGGTGGAAATGACTCCAAGGGCCATCCACTCCCATCCTCAGCCAGCACAGGAATCCACAGCTAAAACATCCCTGAGAAGTGGCTATCCTCCAGCCTCTGTTTAAACAGCTCCAGTGAAACAGAGTCCATCACCATCTGCGGCAGTCTATTCACTTTCTAATTGCAATGACCAAAAACAAAACAAAGAGGACTGGAGATGATTTTATTCTTGAAAATAGCCCAATATGTTTCAGCCTGGAAATATTTTTATGGCCTTTCTTGGGAGATCACAACTTTAAAATGAGCCTGCAGGGATTCTAAAAAGAATGTCTCCAAAGCTTACGCCTGGCAACAGCCAGGAAGTTCTTCCTAATGAAAGTTGGCATCCTCTTTCTTGTAATTTGAACCCAACACCTTGAACTGTGCATAAAGCACATCAGTAGCCATGAAGCCATTGCAATATGGGATTTATATACTCGTCTTAACAAGGCTACAGTCTGGCCAAAAGATTGTGAATCAGCTGCAGTTTCTAAACAAAGGCAGCCTTATGAAAAGTGTGTCTCCAGTCCAAATGAGATGTAACTAAGGCCATTTCCACACTAGACGGTTATAGTGCTATTATTCCACTTTCAACATCCTATGGAATCCTGGGGTTTGCAGTTTAGAGGAGGCCTTGGTGGAATAATAGCACTATAACAGTCTAGTACGGAAATGGCCCCTGAGTAAACCTACACACACGTTCAAGGCTGAGGCAGGAGGAGATCATCAGAAGGGTCTTTTCTGCTATAGCATCCACATTCTGGAATCCTTTCATAAGGACCACCTGGTGACTTTTCTAGTGACAGAACCAGTGAAAAACCTTTATTTCCCCAGATAAAATGTCAGATAAATGTCAGATAAAACATGTTTTTATTCTTCTGTTATTTTAATTTAAATTTTGTGTGCATTATGTTTCATTATTTCTAACTCTTTTAATTTTATTTTATTGTGACTTTTTGAAAAAGAATGGGATTTTAAAAGCTATAATCTCTATTACGTCATCTCCCACATTTTTCTTCTTTCAGTAGAAAATACCCTACCACTCCCTCCCCATTTGGCGACCCACAAAATGGATGCTGATCAGCGATAAGTACGGTTGCCAGCTATAGGAGAGAGAAAATTCCTCCTCCATTGGTGGCTATCTTTTTTTTTTTCCCCTTTGGCATAATAATGCACATTTACCAAACTCACACTTCTTGGCAAAGATGGCAGCAGGGCAGTTTAGGGGCCGCAGGACGAGGCTGTGTGATAGACACAGCTCTGTCCTACTAGATGAAGAAATCTCTAGGGAGCTGAGAAGGAACAGCTGGAGGGGGGCTGTCACTATGACAACTCCCCCGAATTTGCCACCTCTGGTGATTGCTTCATCCTGTCTAACAGCAGGGCTGTCTATTACTTGCTAATACCATCCACAGACATTCTATATTCATTTTTGCAGGAATTTTTCAGGTTTTATAGCTGTCTCCTATCAGTCCTAACATCTTCTCCATCTCTCCCCCCAACCCCCAAAAAGGCTAATAGAAATTATGGAAAAAGTAACTATTTATTTATTAACTTTAATCTTCATTTATTTATTTGTATCCCACCCTTTTATTGTGAGATATTAAGGCACATAAAACTATACAAATAATTTAAAAATCAATGAATAATTTAAACAAAATGGAAACATATTAAACAACCCCACAAGTTAAAACAGACTAAAAAGGCTAATTTTAAAATCCATGTACATACTTGAAAGTCAATGTGAAGCCAAAAGCTTTGATACAAAGGTATGTCTTGACCTGACACAAAAAAAGAAACCAGTGCTCAGGCCAGTTGAGCATCGAAATGGAGAGCATTCCACAAGTGGGCGTGCCACAGCCAAGAAAACCTTCTCCCAGGTCCTCCTCTCTCATGTCGCTCCTACTGGGGAGAAACAAGAGGGCCTCTCTAGGGTCTCAAACCTCAGGCAGCCATTTCTACAGAGAGGCACTCCTTTCAGTATTGAGACCCCATTTAAGACAATTAAGAATGCAGCAAGCAAAGTTGGTTACCTTTTTCTTTTTAAACACACTGACAAGAAACAACAAATGCCTTTAAAGCGCCATAATGACTAACAGCGGCAAATTTCTTTTGAAAAGTAACTTCCCAAATTCTGCTTCGCTTAATATGTTTTACCCTATCAACAGTGCTGTGAGATACATTCAAATGAGAGATAATGGCTAGCCCAAGGTCAGCCAGTGGGGCTTCATGGATCAGTGCGGACTTGAACATGTGCCTCCTCAGTTCAGTATGTACTGTACTCCACAGCCAGGGTCACAGGCCTAGTTTTGTGCCTGGGGAGCATGGAAACAGCTCGGCAGTGTGAAAAAACAGCAAGATTCAGTATTGGTATCTCAGAAGGGAGAAAGATAAAAAGCCCTGCGAGAAACGTCACATATTCTGTGTAAGACGATTCAGTGGGCAGAAGCTGCCAAAGCTTTGACATGTATCTTTTTAAGAAACAAGCACAGTTGTGAATAATCCATGGCCTCCTTGTGAGAAGAGGAAAGAGATTTTGAATACATTCTTGTTATACTAAATTCTCTCAAACTGTCAGTGCTTTGACAGAAGCAGAGGGGTTTTTTTTTTAAGGCCCTTGGTGGCATAGCAGGAGATACATCTAACAGAAACAGTGTTGTAACCATTCTTTTCCAAGAGTGGATTGCTTAACCTGCAAAATGGGGCAGCGTGGTGTCAGCTATGGGGACAAAGATAAAATAGGCTTGGCAGAGAAGTGGTAGCACTCTGAATAAAAACAATAGCAGAGGCCAGAGATTAGAAAGGTTAACTTGGAGACCATGGTTCCCAGAGTCCCCAAACCAGCACAACCACTAGCTACACTGGCGGGGGTGTGTGGGGAAAGTAACTTTTCTAGGCTGTGGCAAAGAAGCCAGCTGTTTCTCATTCCAGTACAGAGTCTCTCAGGATTTGATTTTCAAGGAACCATTTTTGGATACTTCATGAGAAGTTCAGTAACAATGGGCAAACTTCTCTCGGGGACAGCTTGATATCAGGTATTTCTCTGCAACACACAGCCACATGGACCAGAGTAGACAGCAAAACATATACTTTTCTTGCCAAAAAAAAGGGGGGGGGTTCAATCCCTGGGCCTCTTCAACTGAAATGGCCTCAGGAATGACGGCTGTGAAAGACATCTGCCTCTGACCTGGGAGAGTAGAGTGTCTACTAACCTTAATATTCAACAACTTGAAAAAATTCCCTGATTTAAAATGCCCAGTTTAAAGGCCTCCTGGTTCAACTTGGGAGTAAATCCCTATCTTGATCTAGCAATTCAAATCTTCACGTCTTTGCCTGACTACCATGAGAAATCAATAAATAGCCACAATTATTTTTCTGCTAATTAATGAACTTTGCAGAGGGAGTTTTCCTTTCTAAGGGGAATTAACCCTGACAAATTTTAGATATATGGATATAGGCACTCCCTGTGTTTTCCCCAGAGCTGGGAAAGTTATTTGTAGAACAACTAGCTATAGTTACTATCCCAAGGGCCTTCAATAGTTTGCAACAATTGCAGTTGCTATTTTTCTAACCGTATGGTAATTCAAAGTAGCTACAGTATTTGTTTTTTTGATGACCTTTGTAAGCAAGACCAGATTGCTGGGCTGTAGAACAAAACATATCTATGTAGCAAGGCCATACATCCATTGTACGTAAAAGTTACTGAAAAGCCATTATGATTGTATTAAAATGGAACAATATTATACCCCGCTATACCATCACTGTAACTGAGTCCATTTCCACCCTACGTTGTTATAGTGCTATTATTCCACTTTCAACATCCTGTGAAATTATGGGGTTTGTATTTTACTGAGGTCAAAGAGCTGTCTGGCTGAGAATTCTAAAGGCCTCCCTAAACTGCAGACTCCCATAGGATGTTGAAAATGGAATAACCGCACTATAATGGTATAGTGCAGAAAGGTCCTTACTGAAAAAAGAATTACAGTAGAGTCCCGGTTATCCAACATGCGGTTATCCGACCTTCCGGATTAACCGACGTCGCAGCTGCCTGGGGGCGTGGCTGTAGACATTTCCGCGCCCCCAGACACGCCCCCAGACACGCCCCCAGACACGCCCCCAAAATGGCGGCCGCCACGGGCCTCCGGCTAATCCGACATTTCAGTTATCCGACCCTCCGCCCACCCATTTAGGTCGGATAACCGAGACTCTACTGTATTTACAATCAGCTCACTATGTGTAATAAGTTACTTCCAGGTTCTGTATTTGACTGATTGTTATATCCTTTCATAATGTTTTGTTAAAGGTGTTGAATAGGATGCCTAGGCTCAAACTTCACTTTTGACTTCTTCTTGTGTTAACTTTGCACTTTAAGAAGTTGTTGAATTTTTGCCATGTAATTGCTTCCTAAAGAATCTCGTGTTTTCTCCATCATTAAAATGTATAAACTTAAACCAACACGGAAAGTAGGATGTCAAAACAGATAGATGGAAGACTGCAGCATTATCTGGCAGACTTACAACACTGGCCTAGCTGTAAATGCAAGAATGATGGATGGGATTCACAGCGAGGAAGAATACCTTAAGGCATGGCCTTGTGGTCCTTTGCCATACCATAGTGGAGTGATCCACCAAACACATAACATAGAAAGATGCTCAATCCAATCTTGTTCAAGTTTACTCAAAAGTAATTCCCCTGAATTACTCCCTAAACATAGTGCATAGTATCACAGCCTTAAACTGGCTGCTTAATCTGCATTTGCATTTGTAAGGGACACATTAAAAGTAATACCATTACTCATAATGAATTAATTTTTAAAAAACAAAAGCTAAGAATATTAGCTTTTCATATTCTAAAATTAAAGATAGGATATTGCAGTTTTTTGTATAAGTAACATTTACTAATACTTCAGACATGATTCACAGGAGGTATTATTTTGGCCACTTTGCAGTATTTTAAAGTTTTTTCCTTTTAAAACAGTCGGACAACTTCAAATTATCACCCCTAGAACTTGATGGGAGCCATGTCTGGCCACTACCCCATGCCAATCACATCATCTGACAAAATCCTTCCCTCTTTGTTTTTTTTTTAATCACAAACCATGCAAGACACATTCTTGCAGCTTTCTGTGAGAGGCATAACAGCACAACAGAACACACCAACAGGATTATAAATAAAGTGCAAAGGTAATTGATGCCCCTTGCTTTTCATGGAATTTGAAGAACATTCATTTGGGTTACTTTTTGTACCTCACAATGGTCAAAGATATCAGAGCTCCCATAGATATGGCTCAAGGTATTTTGCCACTTACAGCAGATAAAATGGCACTTCCCTCCATTCCACCTACAGAGAAAGGCTAGAGTGAAAGCTGAACTTTACTACAGTGGTGGCAATGGGATAGCGTCCTTCACTGCACCTAACATCAGACAGCCAGTTTAGCAACTGAAGGCCCATTGAGAACACACAGCTCAGCTTTTTAAGAGCAGGGAAAGACCACAGGGGGAAAAAAACTCAGAAGAAAACAGCTGGTGTTGCTGCCACAGCTGTCTTCCCAGCATCTGCCACTTGATGTGGTTGCATCATTCTGCCCAGTAGCAGAACCAAGCCTGCGCGCTTAAGAAATTGTCGGATGTGATTTAAAATACAGAAAGGGCTACCACTGTCACCTGAAGTCCCCTAAATAGGAATCCTTTTATTATTCCGGAATAGTGAAGAGACAACAGAGGTTAACGCAGAAAAGAAATAACAGGAGGAAAAAAGAAGAGAAGAACAAAGGAAACTACCACATGGCAGAAAACTCACTGCATCACACTGTTACCACAGCGTTCTGGCCTGACCTTTGGTGAACCAAAAATATCATTTTGATATCATAATTTGGCCCTACTCTGCCACCAGCCAAGTGTTTGTGCCGCCCGCCGAACAAGTGCCAAGCTAGGCATGGCTATTACTTGCTGCTCCCACCAAATCAAGTCAGATATTGCCAGATCTACTTTAGGGGACCTCCCGAAACAAACACCTTCATTCTACCACAAAGGGACCCTCTGCCCTGAGAGGACACCCTAGCAAGCTAGGTACTTAACTGCCGAGCTAGCTGCATTTGCATACTGGCTATACCATTGTCAATTCGGACTTTAACTTAATCATGCAAATTCTGACCTTTCGGAGGCTTTGTCTCCAGTCCAAAATCTATTGTTTTTGCCCAAGATCAGACTAGCCTGCGGTTGTTCTTTCCCCTATAAAAATCCCCTGCTCAGAGAGCTCTTTGGAACTCTCACGGGATCGTCTGAACTTCACTGTGCCTTGCTGCAGCTCGGTTCAGCAGATTCCCCTCGGTCGCCACGCCGGGTTTCTTCCTCTTCAGTCAGGCTTCTCCAGGACTGCAGCACAGGTGGCGTATCACCCATTCCCCTTGAAATTCTCTTTTCCTTTCTAGTTAGGAGTGTGTTTGTGCTTTTCTTTAATAACTGTTTAATAAATCTTAATTATTATTTGAACCATTTGCCTGCTCACTGACCTGACGCTGTATACATAGGGGAAAAGATCCTGCTGCGTTGCCCTGCCTCTCGTTAGCCAAGAGAGTGCTCCAGCTAATTTACTCATCTTTGCTTAGGTTTTGTTTGGTAGTTTGGGCGCCCCTCCCAGGACCCCCAATTCACAGGGTAACAATACAGAGGGCAAAACAAAATATAAAGGGTAAATACAGCAATATCTTCGGAATGGTAGCAACTTGAAGGCTGGAGCCAACTGTTCACAAATGAGATATTTTGTTTGTTTACTGAACTAATTACAACTTTGGTTAAAGGAGTTACTAAACTGGGCACTTGGAGAGAATTAAAAAATAGAGAGGATTCATGCATACTTTACGTAATGCATGGAAAGTATAGAGAGGCTTTAAAGCAGGAGTGGGAAATCTATGTCCTACAGATCTCATCATTCTTGACCATTTGTCATACTGGCTGTGGATTATGGGGGTTGGAGTCCAACCGCTTGAAAATCTGGAAGGCTTCACCTTCCCCACTCCTCTCTTAAGTACAAAGGAGGTTTTTAAACTGTTGGACAGAAAAATACCCCCGTGAAGCTTGGGACCAAACAGGTTTCTGGTATCATAGCAATAAAGCACAACAGAGAGTCACAGAAGAAGCAAATACCTCTGTTTTATCCAGAGGTTTACTGTGTCACGCTAAGATATCAACTGAGATTGCTTTAGAACATTCTGTCCAGATGGTGTCCACCTGTTTGATGTAGGAAATTATTCCATTCTTTTCTCAGATGAGAAGCTTGTGGGAATATGATGCATTCAAAGCACACAAAAGGAAAAGTTACGATTTGACAGTAATAACAGGATTTTCTCCCCCTCCAATAGATAATGTATGCCAGCAAAACTCTGAACTGAATAGCTGCACTGTTTTTCAGCCTGAGCTTACGTAAACCAAGATGCTGGGCAGGTAGCAAGTTCAGTATATCTGGTGGATCAAAACACTGAGGCCAGCTAGTCTGAAATCTTGATTCCATAAATAGGTCCAAGTCATTTTCAAGCGGTTGACTTTATAATCATTGTTCATAAAGTGAGAGTCCCATGAGGAGACATACTGGACTCTAAAACAATCCTGATCTCCTGTTTTACTGACTGCTCATTTTTATAAGACAAAACTGGCTTCCTCCAAACCTAATCTGCCTTTTAACTTTGCTCCCCCTCCTACCACCCCTACTCCTGGCCATCCACTGCTATAAAGAAGAACACAGACTAGCTTCCTAGTAATGCCTATGGATATCTAATGCTCCTAACTTCTGATTCCCTGGATCAGAGTTCAACAACATCTGGACTACAACTGTAGACTGTTGGGCTACAGCTCCCAGAGTTCCTTCCCATTAACCATGCTGGCTGGGGCCTCTGAGAGTTAAAGTCAAAGATCTGGGAAACCAAGGCTGGGAACCACATCAGTGACATGATGTATTCAATCCAAACTTCTGTTCTCTTCTCAGTTATTATCTGGATATGCCAAGTGATTCATGCATTTTTGAAAAATAAAAATATCATTCTAACACTGCACAGTGTACCAGGGCAGAGTTAACATTGTATCTGTAGCAGAGCTCCCCAAACCCACTAAAACAGTGGTTCTCAACCTGTGGGTCCCCAGATGTTCATGGACTTCAGCTCCCAGAAGCCCTGAGCATTGACCATAGTGGCTGGGGCTTCTGGGAGCTGAAGTCCACGAACATCTGGGGACCCACAGGTTGAGAACCACTGCACTAAAAGCTACATGCACAAATATATGGGGTATATATTTGCAGATCATAACATGCATGCAAACATATAACCCAAAACATAACAGCACACAATATTATTCCCATCTCAGGATTTTTCTCCACAAACATAAGGTCAAATTGTTATTATTACTACTGCTGCTGCTACAGCCATCACTACTACTACTGCTACTATTACTGCTATTACTTTTTCTCCATCTTAAATTCATGATGGACATCTATCAGCTCATGGGCCCCTCGCAGATCTACCAATACCTCTCTGGTTTTAAACAAAATATATAAAAAGTGGCTGTTTCCATTCCTGGACATCTGCACGAGCAACAATACCTCCCCTGCACCTTGCCTCCTTTCCCCTTTCAGTATGCACATATATATGCAGACAAGTCAGTGTGGTGCAGTCTTTTGAGTGCAGGAGTAGGACTTTGAGTTTAAATCCCCACTGAGTCATGGAAACCCACTGGTTGATGCTGGACAGGTCACACACTCTCAGCCTTAGACGAAGGCAATGGCAAACTTGCTCTGAACAACTTTGCCAAAAACACCTCATAATAAAGTCACCACAAGTGCGAAATGACTTGAAGGCACACAACAACAAAATAACGTATACAGACATGTGTATAGATGGATACATTTGGAATATAATCTTCTTCTTTATTTTTTTACATGAAAGACTCGCTTTACCAACACTCCTATACAGCCCTTTGTTGTTAGTGCACGCCTTGAATTTGCTTCCAATTTATGGCAATTCTAATGCATATCTATTACTAAGTTTTCTTGGCAAGATGGTGGAGGGGTTGCCTTTGCCTTCCTCTGAGGCTCAGAGTGTGTTACTTGTCCAGGGTCACCCAGTGAGTTTCCATGGCTGACCAGGAATTCAAACTGTAGCAGGCTACCACACCATGCTGGCTGCCATGGCCTAGCACTAGAGTCAGGTGCTTATTCATGATTGGCTGCACTAGCATGCTGACGGTGTTGCATGTTTGGGTGTTCACCTAAATGGGCATCACGTTGTAAGGGAATGCGGTGCAGGCAGACAACACTTTCTTGTGGGAACATCCGAATATGCATTAGTTCTATTTTACCAATTTAATCCTCACCTTACGTGAACTGAACAAATATATTTTTAAACTTTTCCATTATATATCCCATAAAACATACCAACTTGCATTTGAAAACCCTAATTATGCAGTTGGTTAAACCTAACTTCACTTGAGATTAACTTCACTTGCATAGCCAAAAAATAAAAGTGTTCCTAACACACTTTTTTATTTTTATTTTTATTTTTTTCACTTTAATTGCCATTTCTCTTATGAGGCTGAGAGAGTTTTCAATCCATGGAGGCTGCATTTCACTCAGCAACTGGCAGTCTGTAGGCCTTTGGATGAATTGCAGACTGAAATGATGTTCTCTACTCCTTCCATATGGTCAGCTGCACAGCTGAATGGCCACTGGAACATCATTGCAATGCCAGGATCATGCAGGCAAGACTGGAGGCAGCTTTACAGAAGAAGGTGGGGGGCAGGAAAGCACTCAACTGTTCCTGGAATAGATAGCAACTGGACTGTTTGAATAGATGGAAACCGTCATCCAAGCAGCCTCGCATCCATTTGGCAAAGGATAATATCTCCAACCCCAAAGAGAAAATGGAAAGGTTCAGAAGCACAAAAAACAGAAAAGTATCAAGCAATGACAAATTTTAAAGTCTTTGGTAGAACACATGCTTTGCATGTAGTAGGTCCAATTTTTTTTAATCCCTGGCATTTAATCCCCAAGGTTTGGTTTGGTTTCATATTGTTTTAAGGATCAGGTGAAAGTAATGTGAAAGATTTCTTGCCATGGATTGCTGATGCCTGTCAGCGTAGAGAAAACTAGGGTGGATACTCAAATATTCTCACCTGATAATATAAGGCAGCTTCTGAGGGAGGGAACGAGGGAGCGAGGGATACTTCAAACCAGGGTTGGAAAATGTGTGGCCCTCAAGATGTGGTTGGTTTGACAATTCCTACCAGCCACAGCCAACCCAGCTAACGGTGAAGGGTGATGGAACTTCAGGTTGTCTACCTCTGTCCTTATCGCCTTGACCTAACCACCCCTGACATTTTCATTAAATCCCCCCCCCACTCTCACTGCTTTTCTTTCCTTTTAACCACACAGTTGTATTACTGTCTCCCCAAATGTATGTAAACACACCACATTCCAAAAGGGCTTTGTTAGGTCACTGAACACACAGGCCTAAAGCAGGAACAGTCAAAGCCCCCAAGTTCCTTCCTAGAGATTAATGAGTAGCTGGAAGCAGTGATTGTCATTAACTCACCAAGATGTGCCTTGTACTGCGGTCACCACTGCTATTAGGGAAGTTTAAAATTGCACTACTGCTGTACCGGGCATTTCTAGGCAAATTAGCATCTGGGAAAGTAGCCAGAAAAATGGCTTTCCTCAAATATCTTTTTGGGATTATTTTGGATGTGCGTGTTTGTGTGTGTGTCTCTGTGTGTGTGTTTAAGTGGAGCCTGATGGTCTCTCACTCACAATCTTTTCACAGTTTATATGACAATCCTGTTTTCCACAGCTACACCAATGTTACACTAGTCTTTCCCTTCTGCAAACTGTAAATTATTAAAAAGAGAACTGTGCCCCTTAATATTTGGTGAGCCATGCTGGAGAATCCTGATTGGTTAGCCATCTCCAGCATATGCCAACACTTCACACTGCAGAAGGAAACTGACAAATGACATCTAGCCATAGCAAACACAGTCACCATGTAAAGTGTGAGTTGGATATAATATCAGCATTATGCCACTGAGAGACTATCAGGTCCAAAACAGATGCTAAAAACAAATGTGTGTTTTTAAAAAGCAAGCAAACAAACAAAATCCAACAGCCTGCCTCTCCTATTCCTCAAGCTTTTGATGACAGCTACTTGTTCTTCATTACATATAGTTTCAATCTTAGTCACAGCGAACATTATTTCCCAAGAACAATAAACAGAAACTGCAAGCCTGGTTCTAGAATTGGGGTGTGGGCTGTGGACACTGTTCTCAGAAGCCCCCTGGTCTACTACCACACAGGTTCCCTGAAGATGCCACCAGCTTTATCCCCCTCCAACACTGTGCCCCAGCAACCCCCATTGCCAGAGGACCCACAGCGGATGATAGGATGAGTGCATAAGATGTCAATCCTGGTGCAACCTCCAAGACAGTTTAAAAAAAAATTCTCCAAGAACCCTCACATGCCGATATGATGCCTGAGAGATACAATGCAATTGTCCTCTCTCATATGAACCAACTCGTCTATTTTAAGACTTTTGCCATTAAAACATTCAGGAACCTACTGCTATCCCTCCCTCATTCCTTCTTTTTTCTGTTTCAATCATGTCACGGTTTGCCTATTAGCCATTTCCAGGGTTTAGATATTGGCATCAGAGTTGGATATTTGGTAGGCTGTGGGCACTGTGAACACCTAAAGGCAACTTCATATCCAAAGGCAAAACTACAAAGTCCACATTGGCTCAAATTCAGTATCATATTAATTTCTGTATTCTTCTCTCCTTCATGAATAACAATCACACAAGACAAATACTGAGAGACTCAACTGTGCCTCTAAGTATTCCATCTGACATGTGCAGTGTATACTTAGAAGGACAGCTTCTCAACCTGGAGCCATCCAAATGTGCTGAACTACAGCAGTACATAGTGGCTAGGGGAAGGGATGAGTGTTGTAGTCCAATGTATTTGGGTAGGACTAGGTGGGAAAGCCTTCCCTAGAAAACAAGCTCCTTTATGTTCAACAGGACTTGCTTCCAAATAAACACATTCAAGATTGAACAGACAAAATCTGAAAGTACAGCCAAAGTCTGATGTTTAGAAATACCTAGTTAAGACCACTCTGAATTGCAGGCTCTCTTTACAGAACAGAACTAAGAGCATAAGCCTTCAGAATACCAACACTGAAATCCTCACTGAAATAAAAATGATGACCATGATCAAGCATACTAATTGCTGAACTTGTTAAAGTAATTTAATCTACAGAATTGCCTGACTTGAAGTTATAAACCATTTCCAAGAAACTGCCTTAATTCCAGTGGAATCTCCTCAAGCAAGGGCTTTCAGGGCCACAGTGTTAATCACCCTTTACTCTTATCTCTCTCAGAACTGCCAAAAATAAGGAACGAATCCTAAAAACCACAGGAAAAAAATAATTTACTTGAGTGAGAAAAGAGTTGAGCTAGCTCTGAATAATTCCAATTCATTTTAACATTTGATTCAGTGATCACATTGCTTATTTGTTTCTCATAGCACTGCTCCTCATTTGTCACTGATGGAAGCAAATAAGTGTATACTCAAGCAGCTGAGACTGAATTCTACAGCAATAGCAATAGCAGTTACATTTCTATACTGCTCATCAGTGTGAAGCATTCCCTAAATGGTTTACAATGTATTTAGCTAATTGCCCCCAACAAGCTGGGTATTCATTTTACCGAGCTACGGAAGGATGGAAGGCTGAGTTAACTTGAAGCCCTGCAGGATCAAACTCACAATGTTGTGGCTTCAGTACCGGTATTTAATCACTACACCACCAGGGCTCAATTGTATTTTTTTAAAAAAAAACAAAACTCTGCATTCTCAGTAGATGTCAGCAAAATTGTTCCAAAACTAGGTTCACCATGAAAAAGACAGAATCCACAACTGGTGGAATTTTTTTGCAGTGAGTGGGTCAGTGCAAACCACCACCTATACCTTTCCCTCTAAAACTCCCTTAGTGTGCACACACACATAGCCCATGTTTCCTTCCCTCCTGGTCAAGACCAGAAGTAAGCCCTAGTAGGAGATAAGAAACCATGGAGAAATATTATAGAGTAGGAGGTATTCTGCAGTCAAAGAAAAAGTTCAATGCCTCTTTCACACTTGCCGCCCTATACCCAACACAGCTTGGAAATGTTACCCTTTGAATCTCAACCCCCAGAATCCCCCAGTACTGTTGGTAGTTCTGAGAGTCATGGTCCAGAAACTAATTTCTCCTTCCTCTGCTCTCCTCTTTATATCAGTTCAGCAAAAGTCACATTCAAACACTCAGGTCATGACATCATCACGCCTAGGGCAAGGATGGGCAACATGTGGACTGCAAGTCTATGTCAGACTGCAAGTCCCAGTGTTCCTCACACCACTGGCTTTTCTGCTAGGGCTGACAGAAACTGCAGTCCAGCAATACCTGGAGGGTCACAAGTGTCCCATTCATGCACTATGTGATCATCTTAAGGCAGTACACAAAACATCTATACCCAGACGAACAATGAGATCAAGACAGGCCACCTTAGACAGACAAATCTGTCACTGGGTGCTTTGAATAGGACTGTGTCCATTTTATGATACCGTATAGAGGTTTGGGGATTTTAACTGTTCACATGAGAACCCTCTAAGGTCTTTCTTCCTTTTTTTCTTTTGTTGGAGGAGAAATGCCATTGATGACTTTTGAGTGCAGAGCTTGTGTACAACAGCAGAAGCCAGAGTGCGGCCTGTGCAAGATTTGCAGTAGACAGAACTGAATGTTCCTTGTGACTCCTAGCTGTCTGACTAGCAAGGGCAGAGCCTACTATGCAAGCTTGCATAATTTCCATCAGTCACAGAGGTCACAAATTCATCTTTTCAAAATCTGGATTCCCTTGCCTCAGAATGATAATTTTTCCATTTTAATGTTGAATATACATAGACTTCTTGCTTTCATTTTTAAGAGAAGGTCTTCTGTCTTAGTGGAAATGGTTATTGTTGATGAGAGTAGGAGCTGCTATCATCCATGTCAGTATTGCAATGAATTCACTTTAGGTTTTATTCTAAACTTTAAGGGAGCTATCCAAAGTACTGATCCTATCCCCTAAATAGCCATCAGCTGTGACTGCTTGATGATCTACAGTTGATCCTCCACATTCACTAGGGTTAGGGGCACGGGGCAAAAGTGGGAAAACTACAAATACCAAAATGTGTGTCTATGGAAAGGGGGTCAAGGCATGGTGGGAAGAGTGGGTGCCCAGGGTCCAAACTAGGTCAGAGAAAGGAGAGGGAAAGGGGTGGGTTAGCATGGTGGGTGCTCTCTCTTGCCCATCTTCTTCTTTGGGTGATGGGGGGCATCAGGAAAGAGTTTGTGGTGCTGAGATACTGGGCTGTGACCTTTCCTTACCTGGCCAGGCAATAGCTGGAGGAGGAAGAGAAGGAGTTTTTAAGGGGCTGTGTAGCCTGATCAAAGTCAAGAGGGAAGTTCCCCCCAGAAAAGAAGCACTTAAAGTGGGGGAGCAGGGGTTGGAGAAACTTGCAAACAATCAAATCTATGGAAGTTACACCCACAAACAAGAAGGGCCAACTGTACCGTGTCCTTTTCAACCATCAAAATGAGCTCAAAGCACACGAAAGGTTTTCTGATATGCCCATTTGCAAAAGGCATGGGAATAATTTTTATAACTGGCCACTGAACAGTAGACAACAATGAGTAGCCACTGCATTTGTAATCTAGAGAAAGGAACACAGAGCTAAGAAACTTACATTCTTAGGACTACAGCTTCCTGACATGAGAGCTGTGGTCCAAGAAGTAACATTTCCAAGTATCTGAAAGAATGCTCCTGAGTGGAACAGAACATGTTTTATATGAATTAGGACCCATGTACTTTAATGCCAAATAAGAAGACAAATAAATAGGTCCAGAACTCTTCCCAGATGCCAAAGTGACTATAGTGAGGCTGTTGTACTTTGGAAATACGTCATGATATAACTTATTGGAAATAATGATGATGTTGAGTAAGGCAGAAGGCAGTAAGAAATGTGGGAAACCATAACAAGCAGATGCATTCATTCACGGAAGTCACAGCCCAAGTTTCCAACACCTTAGCAGGGCTCTTAATAAAAGGGTCTCCTAGAGGTCTCTCGTTCATAGGGCCACCATAAGTCAAAGTCAACTTGATAACAATGAACATCAGAAAACTTTAGTGCCACAAAGGAAGAGAAGTTAATGTATGATTTTGTTAATATATGATTTGATATGCATTAGGGTGAAGAATCCTGAAAGGTCAAGCTGCATGACTCTTGGGTCTCTTCTCATCCTATGAGTGAATCTATTATTTGGTAAATGAATGTGGTTATGAAATATTGTTACTTACCAGAATAGCAACAAAACATTCTGACAAACGCCCCCTTATTAAAAAGGTAAAGACTAAGATCACTGACACACAGTGTTAGCTAAAAGAAAGCCTGCCTGAATAAATCAAGTAAGCCGACAACTGACTACTGCTACGCTAAAGAAAGAATATGTCTTACTGAAATATTGCTGGGTGTTTGTGTTTGTGTTTGTTTGCTTACTGGTATAGTGATTGCAACCCCTGCTCATCAATTCAAAATAAATTTTGAACTGATTATATTCTTGATTGACTTAGGGTAGCTATATGAACAGTTGTCAGAGGACAGTCCTGTCTTTAAAGAGCTGCCCAGTCCAAGTCTTGACTAAAGATAAAGATCCATAAGAAGGGAGAAGAGGGGTCTTGAATTTACCTATCCACACTGAACATCTGGACAGCGGACTGTGCAGGAAAAGCACAAATCACTTTATCACACTGCACTACCCTTGGTAAAATGCCCCCCTTTGTATACTTCATGGGGGCTTAGATGACCACTGAAGCCCAGTCAGGGTGCAATCCCTATTACTATGATGAGAAAAACTAATATTTCGAGAAATTTATTTCCTTGTCTCTATGTATCTCTCGTTAAGATTTTGTGAAATGTGCTGGAGACAATCAGGAGTGTTATGCCCATCTCAAGCAACAATCTGAACCACTGGGTCTCCTGCCCTGGCTTCAACCTGAAGCTGTTCTCCAAAAATAGGCCATTCCCACACTACACTATTATAGGGCTATTATTCCACTTTCAACAATCTGTGGAATTCTGGGGTTTGTAGCTAATACGGCCAAAAAGCTCTCTGGCTGAGAATTCTAAATGCGCCTCCCTAAACTGCAAACCCCAGGATTTCATAGGATGTTGAAAGTGGAATAATAAGTGGAATAAGTTAAAAATCTCAGACCTTTTGGAAGTGGAGAAGCTGTCAAAGTTGATGAAAGGAGCTTCAAACCAACAGTTTGAAAGGAACTGGAAGTCAGTTATAGAGTGGATAAAAGGAAGATAACTGTAGCAAATAAGACAGATAATATGACCAGATTGGTTATAGTAGCTCTGTACTAAGAGAGGGAAGAACCATAGGATTCTGTTAGGTAATGTGTATTAGATAATAAATGTATATTTAGACAAATGAAATTTTCTTTTAGATCTAAATATAAAGTAATACAATCTAGATACACGATAATAAAAAGTACACAAAATGTCGGTTCAGTAGAAATATTGAAAAGCACATTGGACTAGAAGAAAATGTGGATAAAGGACAGTAGGTAGTAGGAAAGGTGGTAGAAGGGGAGGAGAGGGGGAGGGAGGGAGAGAACATAAACACTGATGCAAAGGAAAGTATCTTAAGGAATACAAGGGAGGGAACAGGAGTTTTATATATTAAATATATTTTGTAAAGATTGATAATCCAATTAATTATATATAGAAACTTTGTTTATTATCGATATATGGAAATTAACTGTGTAGACAATGTAACATTGGAATATGCATGGATAAATGTTTAGAATAAAAATTAATTTAAAAAAGTGAAATAATAGCACTACAATAGTGTAGTGCGGAAATGGCCATAGTGTGTGTGCGCGTGCCTGTCCAGTTAGCTGGAACCATGCTAATCTGGAGGCAGAGAGATTTGTATTCTGCTATTTGACATGCTGTATCATATCCAGTACTACAAGTCTCTGTATTCCATGTGCATAGGCAGGAAGGAGGGAGGCCTGGCAGGAAGACAGGTAGCAAAGTGTCATAACACAGTGCCTTGAAGTGAAATCAGCTATTTCGTAGTAGACTAAAATGCCTACTTCCAAAGGGGAATGTGCACCTGCATGTGATACCAGCGAGATATTGGCCACTGCCTGCACATTAGAGTATAGATTCAAAGCAAGCAGAAAGATTCAGCCATTCCATTCAGCAGTAACATATATGACATGAGAGTTTGGGAAGCAGGAAGAAATTTCTAAATGTCTGTTTCACCAAGAACCCATAAATCTTTCTGAGAATTTATCCTGTGAAATATTGTACCTGAAAAACAATCTTCCAAGTCCACTTTTGGAAAAGAATATGAAACAATCCCACTTAAGTGAGATTTACAAGAGGCAACCACAACTAATTTTCACTGATGTATGCACAGCCCTGAGGAGAGCATTTAAGCCACATAACTACCTTGTCTATTGAGTGTGAACTTGCAAGAGAAATTGACTTTGGAGGACTATTTCATGATTATGCAATGAAAAAGGCTAATCTTAATTGATACAATATCTGCACCCAAACTGGTCTACTTGAACAAAATTATTAAGACTTTGATTATTAAGACTTTATTAGTGAACAAAAAGTTACAAAACAGCAAACTTGTTAAGATTCTCTGAGTAGGTGTTATTATTAAACAAAAGTAGCAACAGTGGGTGTTTTCAGAAATGTAGAATATATAACAGCATTTCAGAATTAGGACAAACTTTTGCATGGCTTATGAAATTTGTACAAATGGGATGATAAACTATGGTGTCAGTATGGGATGGAGCCCATACAAGTTTTATTCTGGAGCCCAACAATGACACTTGGATTCTATTTGAAATGTACTGTAGTTCAACTTAAATCATTTTCATTATTTCTTAATATGCATATATACATATAAATTTACACATGCATATTTTATGCAGATCACTGGCTTCTTTTTGGTGATGATTTCTTCTTAGTTTGCTGACTAGGGATGGAAAGAATATTTGAAAATATTTTTTAAAATGGTCAAGAACATATATTTTGAGTGTTGAGAAACCCTGAAGAGAAGAATCATGGACTGACAAGTATGCAAACATATTTTGTAGCACCTTTGAGACTGAGAGAAAGACATTGGTAGCATAAGCTTTTCTAGACTTAAGTCTCCTTCATCAGAGGCATGGAGTCACCTTTGCAGTTCAAGACTTATTCTGCTCAAGAATCTTTGCAGTTTGGAATTTATTCCACATAAAATACACATGTAGTTATGTTGTGGAGAAAACAGCATTTTCTGCTTGGAAAAATAATAATTCCATGCAGAAATATTAATTTCTGTGCAGAGAATGTTGCAATGGGGTATATACAGACAACATTTTCTGTGCAGAAAGTAGCCATTTTTCATATTTCTGCATTGAAATTTTATTTTTTCTGTGCAAAACAACCATATGAGAATGTTACGCAGAGTATATCCCAAATTGCAAATAGCCTTTAAAAACTGTATGGTTTTCAAAGACTTTCTTGCAGCAGGAACAAAATTGCTGGAATTACTCAATGCTACTTTCAAGAAGAAACTTAGTGAAGAATTATATCCCTATTGCTGATGCATTCTATTTTTTCAGGCAAAAGTCAGGGGGATCATCATTCCTCATTTCCTTTCACTTGCTAACACTAGCAGCTGGTGGCTTTCATATAAGTGGGATGGTAAAATTCACTCTGGCTTTTAATCTGAAGTTTAAAAGAGCTACCCCAGGTACTGAACCATAGCATCAACAATTACTTCCTTTCACAAATCCTAATTTATCCAATGCTCACTTAGTTCCCACTCTGAAGAAGCAGCTACTGTTTCTATCATATGTTTATATTTGGCAAGAGATACATTAGCTAAATTTGAGGACTTAGGAACAAACTTCACACAATATTAGTGTACTAAAACTGTACATAAACTAGTGCTTGAATTATTTGGAGGACAGATAGATGTCTTTTATGATATCTGTAAAGCTTAGCCCCCAGTTTTCCTCATGTCACCCAAATCATGTCCCACTCTTATAGTCTTACAGTGACACTAAAAACTATAACTGAGAGCCATATAAATGTACTAGTCTTCTGAGATGCAAGCAAAGAAACACATTCTGCCTTCCCCCACCTCAATTTTTTTTCCATTCTAAAGTATCAGTATGAGACACAGAATGCATACGTTTACTACTGTATCTCTCCAACTCACCTAGACGAGAAAAGAGAAAAGGTGAGCCAAAGAGGAAGTAGAGGGAAAGAATGACTTATTGTCTGCTTTCAAAAGGGCAGCTGTATTACTTTCTCACAGCAAAAATGACAGAGTCCTGTGGCACCTTAAAGACTAACAGATTTATTATAGCATGAGCTTCTTTGCAAAATAACAATGTGCTTCTGCATTCCACCTGTGGCAAATAAACCAATCTCTATGCAAATGAATATATCAGGACTGGGAGTCATGTGGCTCTCCAGATGGACGTCCAAGCTTTCCTCACCAATGGTTTTGCTGGCTAGGTCCAACAGTATCTGAAGGCCCGAATGACTCTCAGCCCTGGAATAAATGGATACAAATCTGATATCAGAAAGCAAAAGTTAGAGAAAACAGTTCAATTTTACAAGGCACTCTTTAATTGACCTTAAAGTACCAAAGAAATTTTAAAGGGAGATCAGCTTTGAATTACAACAGCATTAAGAAGTTCAGGTCTATCACCAGGGGTTGGAATCTGGATAATGGTTTCTTATCACATTACAACTGAGATTCTATGTCTGTGTCTAACCTTGCACATACAGTTCTGTTTCCTCTCATCACCTGGCAGCTGTCAGGCCTCAAGAGGGGCTCTGCTATTGTCGCTTACTGGTGATGGAGGGGGAGGTAATGCAGACCACAGAGACGCAGCTGGTCTCAGCTCATTTGGGGAAAAGAAATGAAGGTGTGTACTCAAACAGAATGCACCCACATTTTCTTTCCCTCATCAGTCCAGAGCAGCCAGATCCTTACTGTCTGAATTGCTTCCCACTCTCAATCTCTTTCCCTTAGGTAAGAAGGAGTAGGATGCCAGCTTACACCTGTTGATAGGTTTACCTGGTACCAGGATGCTGAACATCAACAGTTCTGTGAATGGCCATTATTAATAATGTAATTTCATTTAGGTTCTTTCTGTTTTTAATTTCCCTTTGACCTTGTTGTCTACAAACTCGCTCCCAGCCAACCACATGTACTGTCATTATATACACCAATAACACTCCACATATCTGATGAGGTGAACTATAGTCAACAAAGGTTCATGTCATAATAAATTTGCTAGCCTTTAAGATGCCATGGATCTCCCCCTGAGGCAGAAAGCAAGAGAATGCATATGTGAGGACCTTCAACTGAAATTTTCAGAGAATGATACATGAAACAGATTTAGGCTGTAGTCTTTTGATCCTGGGAGCACATCTTTGGGGACTATAGGGTCAACTGGAGATGCTCCTCCAACTGGCAATGCTCCAACCACAGTGAGGCAGATCTGATCACCTGATCTCTCCCTCCAGCCAACTTCCAACCTGGTAAACTGGCAAAAAGAGATGTGGAAGGAATGTGACAGTGGATGAAAAGAGAAACACATGGGCTCATAGGATCCAAAGACCTCTCCACTCAAATCCAACACCAGGTGAAATCTAGGTGCATCTAAGAGCACATAAAGCCGCTTTCCCTCTCATTGCTTGCACATGAAAAAAGGGTGTTCATAGAAATAGGAAAAAGGCATTGGGGAGAAGCTGGACAGCCTTACCGGCACTTCCACCTTAATAGCAACAGCCTGGTAGGGCTTTGGATCACAGCCTAGAAAGGTGATTTTTGGCCTGCAACTCCCACAATCCCCCTGTCACCCCAGCCACACTGTCTGGAAGATTTTGTAGTCTGTACCACCACCACCCCCAATAAGTTGTTCAAGTTTTGCTTTAAATGGAGCAAAGCCTTTGAGACTGACGCACTTCATATATTGGGCTCCATACCTTTAGGACTGCTCCCTTAATTAGCCATCCTCCTCTCCCCATCTCCATCCTGCTGCTCATGGCATTGGTTCTGGTGAGTTCCCACAGTGACTGAAAACACCTTGGAAAGGAGCATGCCAATCACCCAACCAGACTGTCACTCTCCCATACTAAGTGCCAGCTCAGCAGGGAGGCAGCCAATTAACTTTCAGCCCAATGATAACCCATGTTTACTCAGGGGAAAGTCAATGAGATACATTTCCAAGAGATTATCTTTAGAACTCTGGTGCCCTTTCAACACTACAGGAACATCATAGCAGGCACACTTTCTCATGGTTTCATCCTACTGCAAAAGGTCCCCAAATCATTTTTTAAAAAATAATATTGGGAGTCAATCGCATAAAAAAAGAGAGAGGGGAGGTTGAACTAACTGAGGATTCAAAGCCTTTGCTATGCTTATACCAAATGGATCATTTCACAACACAAAACTGGGCAGAAAAAAGACAACTTAGTACGTTTCAGAAAAGAACCATTTCATGCTATTCCATTATGGACCAGAGCAGTAATGACAAGGCAACATACCATACATTTGCCAACAGTTACTAACATACACAACTGATAATAATTTTCTTGCAATTCTCTGCCTTCATTCTTGTAGGAGTCTAAATCAGGGCAGGGGAACCTGTAGTTCTCCAGAAGCTGTTGAACTGCAGCTTCCATTGGCCCCAGCCAATGAGGCCAGAGATCATAGGAGCTATAATCCAGCAACATCTGGATCATGGTGAGTGCCCAATCACTGGGCCAAATCCATCATTTAAGATAGGCATGGAATCATAAGACCTTTCAGATGTTAACAGAGTACAGCTCCCAGCATCCCTGAGTACTGGCCATGCCAGGTGGAGATCCCAAGAGTTGTAGTCCACCAACACATGGGGGCACACCTCTGGATTAAGATGATACTCTAGAACAGGAAGCACCAACTGATGGTTGGGTGGGCTAAATGTGGTGCCAGAGGCCATTTTAATTCCTGTGGGCCTGTGCAATTTTAAAAGAGATACAGGGAAAAGTTTGCCCATATTTTTTGCCTACAGTAAAGTCTGCCTTAATCACAAGAAAAAGACTGCACTCAAATTATATGCAATTCTAGTCTTCAGTAATGTAATGTTACCTATCTCTGTCTTTTCTTCTCTTCTCTCTCTTTTACACAGAGTAAATGTATATATCACTATGGAACAATACTCCTGTACAGATGTATGCCACAACTGGGGACATGTATGCTTCTGAACACAATCACAGAACTGTGTCCTCGGGAGCCATCTAGTCCAACCCTTTCTGCCAATGCAGGATTCCACAGCTGAAGTTTTCAAAGTAAATGGCCATCCAAACTCTGTTTTCTAAAACACTCTGTTCCACTATCAAACAGCTCATATGATCAGGACAGATATGATCTGTCTAACATTTAGGCCATTTCCACACTACAATTGCCAATAGAGGTTCTGCCTCTTTTGAGGCTTCCAATTTAACATTAGGTTCTCTTTGTCATAAAGAGCAATTCCTGCCCAAAACAGGCATACCTTGGTTAAGAAAGCTTCTGACAAAGAAGTTCCTTTTAAGAAGGCCATTTCTGCCCAACACTGTTATACAGCTATTATTCCACTTTCAACATCCTGTGGAATTCTGGGGTTTGTAGTTTACTGAGGCCAAAGAGCTCTCTGTCTGAGAATTCTAAATACCCCTCCCTAAACTGCAAACCCGAGGGTTCCACAGGATGTTAAAAGTGGAATAATAGAACTATAACAAGGTAGTGTGGAAATGGCCTTCATCTAAGTTGCCTTGCTTGTAAATTGCAACAGCAAAAAATAAGGTTGCTCTACCTTCTTACATGATGACAGCTCTTTCAATATTTGGAGATAGCTATCATAGTACCAGTTTTGTGCCATGTGATGTGAACTTTTAACTGCATATGTTTTAACTTTTATATGCCACCTTGAGTCCCAGAGGAGGGAATGAAACAAGTGACTAAATAAATAAATATTGAGTGTGATTACTTGCACCAAAATACATCTCCAGCCCCTAGACCAGAAGTACTCATAGTGGTAGTCCACTGACTGTGGCTGGCCTGCAACTAGCAGTTGTTGATCAGCTTCAGGTTTCCAAGAAGCTATACAAACGCAATAATAATGTGGCACAAACATGGCACAATTCCCTGGCACACTGGGGGAAAAGTGCCACTCTCTCACATCAAACAGCTTGAGAAGCACTGCCCTAGATCATTGTTTGGAAAACAGCATGACCCCAGAGAATAGGAAAGTTGTACATCTGCACTCTAGAATATGGCTTCTTGATGTGTGGTTCTGCAAGTGTTTTGGACTTGATTTCTCATAACCCCTAGCCACTACCCTTGCTAGCTGGGACTCTGGGGAACTGAAGTTGAAAATCTCTCAAGGCTGTAAAGAAGAACAGCTGGTCGTCAATTATATGAAATTATACGAAAAATAAGATTATGGTTTTTGGGAAGAGAACCCCCAAGTGCATACAGGCACTCGATGGACATCATCTAGAACAGGTACACTCGTTTAAATACCTGGAGCTGCACTTTGATTAGAAACCTTCTTGGAAACAGCATTTAGACTCTGGGGAGGTAAAATTCAAAATCTCTCAAGGCTGAAAGACTGACAACCACTGCCTTCCCCAATTAGGTACCTGACAGATTGGGCTGTAACTCCTATCCCACCCTGCCTACAAGGGTGTTAGTTGAGAATTATAGGAATCGTCATCCAATTCATGTACAGGGCAAACCACCTCTACCTTTTTCTTTTGCTCTCCATGCCAGGGCCTTTGCCTCTCAAAACATTGCTGCCTAGGCATTCAGACACTGCAAAATGAGTTGATTTTTAAGTCCCCCATGGAGAATGGTAAAGAGGTGGGAGCATAAGCTTAAATCTCAACTCTTCCTGGATACCACGAACCAAACTGGGAAACCTCTACCTACAATTACCAACACTTTTTTGGCAGGTTTCTTTGCTTGTAATAGCTGCTTGAGGTGCAGAAATACAGCAGCAGATGAAATGGTATCATATGTTTGACCTGCTAAATGTCTGTGGACTAGATTGCTATTAAGGGCACAGGAACCCTGCCAAAAAAAGTTGGCAACTGTGTCCCCACCTCCACACCTCTCCCTTTTTAATCAGATTCTAAAGTGAAGACAGACAACACAGTAAGGTCATAATCTGAACTTAAATCTATTTATCATATAAGTAGTGCCAGCAGTATGTTAGCAAGCCCCTTTTTCTCTCAAACCATATAAACAAGATAATATTGGATATAATCAGAAGTTCATTCCACAAAGTATACCTACACAAAGTTTACTCTACACAGCAATTAGTCTAAAACATATAGTGTAAGACACACAGTTTGGCCTCTCTACTCATGTTCCAAAACAGAGAACGAGAACTAGCTCCCAGCTGCATATGTACATATAAACAAGTCCCCAGACGTATAAAGGATTACCACATAAGGTGCATGCACAGCGAAAACCACTGAACATCCCTCCTTTCTAGATACTCCATGAGTGACCAGAATTACTCTATCTCAATTTGGCATCCTCCCAATGTGTTGGACTACAACCTCCATCATCCACAACCAGTGGAGTTCTGCTGAGTGGGGACAATGAGGGGTTGTAGTCCAACACATCAGGAGGGGGCCCAGGCAGGGGAAGCCTGGTAAGCAGATGAGAAGAAATGTAATTTATTGAGAAAGGCACCGTTAAAAAGTATAAAGACCTGACCCCCAACTTCTCTGAAGACAAAAACCAATCACTCACCAGTCCAGCTTGGCACTCAGTATTACAATCTCTTTATAAATACACACGCGTGCGCACGCACACACACACACACACACACACACACACATATATCTTTTTGAAGCCTCTGCTAAAGCGGAAGATGACAGAGAACATTACAAAGATGGAAAATGTACAGATGCCAACATTAGGTCACTGTTTTAGATGTGCTGAAAAGCTACAAGAGGGCTGTTTGCCTTGATAATTAATGATTTGTCACAGCAGTTATGTGTCAGTTCAGAGTGATTTTGGCTGCTCTGCTACCTATAAAAGAAGCTTACTGCTTCCATGCCATCTTACTTCACGTAAAGGAACATTTCCTTTATTTGATATCACAACAGATGTAACAACAAGGTGTTTTGTGTTGTTGGGGTAGGGAGTATTCGAAACTGAAGATCCACACCTTCTGCATTTAAAAAACCAAAAGGGTCAGTGGGGATGTGGTTAAGAAAAAGGCATTCATTCTCTCGGGCATTAAACAACAAAAGCTTCTTACCAGCCCATCACAATTACTTATGGCAACAGAGGCATTAGGCAAGTCGGTGATATCCCCAACATAGAGGCAATCCCCATGGAGCGGCTCAATAGAAGTCAGGTTTGAATCCTCCTCTTGCCACTCCACTGTGGCTCCAGGAGCCACCAGCCTGTGGTTAGGTCTCAGCCTGAAGTGAAATTCTTGTCCAAAAACTGAGACATTGTAGAAAATTTGCTCGCTTGCAGTAGCCTGGTGTGGAAGATCCCCAGCGGCATCCCTTCGGAAGCGATGCTTTGCAGCACCTGACACCACGTTGGAGAGAAACCTGCCCTCTGAGTCAGTGCTAGTTGGGATGACAAGCCTGTATTCTTCTAGATCTCCCAAAACATGATCTAGGGAAAGAGAGAGAGAGAGAAAGAATATATAAGCGGCCCATGAGTAATAATTAAAAGTCACATTGAGTCTCTCTGCTTTGTACCCTGCAATTGCCTGATATTGGTTTTCTCCTTTTCTTCCTCAGTACTTCTCTCACACATCAAAAAGTTTATTCAGCCACAAGGAGTAGAGAATGAGCTTGGGGGAATTTCAGCAAATGGGACACAGTGGACATGGTGCCTCGCCCTTCCAGTGGTTCAGTGAACCAAGCCCCCCACCCCACCCTGTCAAAAAGGGAAACGTGGGAAGCCGGTAGACAGAACTGCTTCCAGAACATTACCCTGAATATAAATCAGGTTTAGGTCACTGGGGCTGTTAAAGATGATGAGGCTGGTGAGGATTTGCAGGGGCAAAAAACTTTTTCCCCTCTCACCACCCATCTGCTTGAAAACCTTCGACCCAAGTGATTTTCCTGTCTCCAAAACAAACGCAGAAGACAGCCAGGGAACTTTAAAGTTGGTGATTGGCAGTTTCAATGGAAAAGTTCGTGTGTGCGTGGATGTGTGTGTGTGTCTTAAAAATCCATGTCAACTGTTTGACCCAGTTCATTCTCCTCCTTTAATTCAAACAACAGGCGGAAAAGAGAAGCGAAGGGGAACTCGCTGCCAGGTGTTTTATTCCACACATGGAATTCCAGGAACTGACACACTAAACTCGGGCTCCTCTGCCACATGCCTTCTACTGTAAATAGAGTTCATATGAGGTTCCCGCTTCCCCGTTTCGCCACCGAAACTCTCTCCTTCGTCTTCCTCCTTTCCCTCTCTCCGCCGTTGCCGCCTCCCCCCCCCGCCCCGCCACAGGCGCCTCGAGCAGCCCGCGGGGCCCGAGGGGCTCTCCCGCCCCCCACCTCCCCCCGCCACAGCCCCGGCGCCCGCCGCCTGCCTCGCCGCCTGCCAGGAGAAGGAGCCACACGTGGCGGTGGGAAGGCACCCCTTCCTCGCCCGGGCAGCGTCGTGGCGCGGGGAGAGAGAGAGAGAGAAGGAGCGAAAGAGCGAGAAGTCTGACTGGCAAAAAGTCCTTCTTCGCGGGCTGAACTTGAGCGCGAGGGAGGGAGGGAGGGAGGGAGCCCCGGGGGAGCCGGGCAAGAGGGGGCGCCCGGGCCGGCGGGCGCGCGGGCGGCTCCCCTTCAGGCGCTCCCCGCCGGGCTCTGAGGCGAAGGGAACGCGCACACACCCCTCCGCCGCCTCTCCTCGCCGCCTTACCTCTCGCCCCGCTGGCGGAACTCTGCGGGGCCCCGGGAGCCAGCAGGAGCGCCCAGGAGCAGCGGCAGCAGCAGCAGAAAGCGGCGAGGAGAAGCGAGACGACGCCGGCCGGCGCAGGACCCATGGCGGCGGCGGCGGCGGCAGGAGCAGGAGAGCCCGATCCCCGCAGCCTTCGGCGGAGCCAGCCTTAAGTTCCCTGCAGGGGGCTCCGGCCACATTGGAGGGCAGCCGGCACCGCCCTCTGGCTTCCCGGCCCGCGGCGGAGGGGGGAAGCCCTCAGCCCCGTCGCCGCTCCTTGCCCCGCTGGCGCATCCACACCGGGCTCCCCGGCGCACAGCGAGCGGCCGCTCCTCTCGGCGGCGGCGGCGGAGACGCCAGGAGGCGGCTAGCTGGGAAGCGCAGGGCGTGCGGGAGGGAAGAGTCCGCCTGATTGACAGAGGCGCTGCTTCGCCGCCTGCGAGCCCGCCACCGGCTCGGCGCGGCGGCGGCGGCGGCGGCGGCGGCGGCTTTCCCGGGAACTCTCTCTCGCCGCTCCCGCCGCCCTGTGGGACCAGACTCTGCAGCCGCCTCCCGCCACGGGACACTTTTCTCCCACGCGGCTGAGAGGCGGTTCCTGCGGGATCCTGACCATTCCTCTCCCCCCGCCGCACCACCACCACCACCCCGATACGCACCCGCCCAGCCAATCGAGAAAACGTTGGTGCTCTTCTCGAAAGAGAGAACGGGGAGAGAAAAGGGGTTGGCGGGGGGATCGTACACTCAATTGCACCAAAAAGCAGCACAGGGCAACCCTTTGGGATGTGTTGGGATCCTCTTGTCCTGCGATCACCACTGGGTTGTTGTTTTTTTTAAACTTCATATAACCCCCCTCTTCGTGTAAATATGTTGGGGAAGAGCGTACCCTGATGTCTGCCAAAACTTTAACCAGAGAGGGCATTTGGGAACACAGGAAGCTGACTTGCCCCGAGTCACGCCGCTGGTGCACCCGGACTGCCGACTGGGATTGGCAGCTGTGGTTCTCCCGGGTTTGAGGCAGGACTCTTTCCTAGCCCTACCTTGGGATTGCCTGTTCCAAGGGGTTCCCAGGCCTGACCCCCCTTCCGTTAGCAGCTGGAAAGTGAGTAGACCGCTGGGTTCAGAGATATTGTTGACAGATATCATGACATAGGTCACTTGGTGTGTGTCACAGCATTCCCCAACACACACACACCTCCATCAGACCCTCCTGGGTGACACAGATGCCTTCCATTTATGCAGTTCTTCTTCTAAGTCTTTATATTCACTTACACCAATAATTCTGGGACCAGTTCCATTTTGGTTGTCAAAAGAATCTACAGTGAGGAAAATACTGCTCACAACTGAGTGATTTACTGCCCATCTCATACATTGTATACATTTGTGGGATGAGGGCTAGATCTTCCATTCTGAATTTTAGGCTATTCCCACACTAGACTGTTACAGTGCTATTATTCCACTTTCAACATCCTATGGAATCCTGAGGTTTGCAGTTTAGGGAGGGGCCTCAAAGGCCCCTGCCTAAAACTGCAAACCCCAGGATTCCATAGGATTCCATAGGATGTTGAAAGTGGAATGATAGCACTATAGTGCAGAAATAGCCTTAGTCTGAACTTTAAAGGAAATTTCTGAGGAACTGAACATACGGAGGATGGGACTGAAATTCAGCACAGGGATTGATTTACCACTTTGCTGATATGGAAGCCATAGGCCAAACGGGGGACGGCCCACATACACTGGAGAGTTATTTATCATATTCTTGCACCACACACCTAGACTCTAAACTATTCTTGCCCCAGCTTAATCATGTTTAAGCCCTGCTGTATACAATAGTGCTTACATCTGAGTAAATATCCAAAAGTTCAGCCTGTAAGCATAAGGCATTAAGAAGTTGAATAAAAACCAAGAGAAGGGATGGACACAAGCTATATTCCATCCTTATAAAATTAATTCATTCTTCGTAAATCCACGGTCTCCTATAATTTAAATCTACATTTTAAGAAAGAAGCACACATACATTGCTGAAACACTAAATTAATTGCATTAGTCTGAAACAGGGACCCAGCAGAATCTCAATATTTTCGTTTGTTGACCAGGATTTCTCTTTAAATTCAATTTGCCAGCAGAGATTAGTCAGCTCAGTGGAGAAGTGGCTTCTTCAATATGACTCTTCTTCCCCATCACCATCCATGTTTTGAGGCCGGCTAAGTGAAAGTTAAGCTCTATTAGTTGCTCTATTAGATGCTCTATTAGTTGGAAAGAAAGTTAAGCACATAGTTAAGTTATTGTCAGTGAGGTCAAGGAGACTTTAGTCACCCTTGTCCTGAACCCATTAGTCTGGACATTACCAGTGAGCTTTATGGGACTTCTGCTGAATGTTGGGTGTCTTAGGGTGACTATATTTAGCATTACTTAAAGTATATGCAGAGCAGAGCCTGAAAAAAACACTGTTTCAGACTATAACCCCCAGAAAACCCCAACCAGCCAGAGGCCAAGTTGATGGGAGATACAGGAAGTAATTTTCCCAGGCTTAGCTTGAAGAGATTCAAAGACCATCCTTTCTCTTGAGTATGCATAATGAGCAAACACAAACAGTTACCTTTGGACACAAGACTCTTAACTACTTTTTTTCTTCCAAATTTGGGTTGAATGCTTCATCAAGCATCTTTGCTGTTGTGTGCCTTTAAGTTGTTTCCGACTTATGGTGATCATAAGACAAACCTTTCATGGGATATTCTTGGCAAGATTGGTTCACAGAAGCCTTTGCCTTCCTCTGGATCTGAGAGAGTGTGACTTGTCCAAGGTCATCCACTAAGTTTCCACACCCAAGCAGGGATTTGAACTTTGATCTCACAGGGTCCTAATCCAGCACTCAAACTACTACACCACTGTTCGTATCTATATAATTACTTAAAGGAGAAATGGGGGATACCTCAACAATCACTTTGAAGGAAACTTAATATTAAGGCTGAAACTAAGGAAATTTAACTCATAATACATGATTATTATTATCAAATGATTATTCATGCTAATGGATTGTGTATTACATGTATGTAGTGTATATGCAGTATTTGTATTATAAGTGTTATAGAATGAGGAGGAGGAGGAGAATGATAAAAACTACTATATCACACTGGCCCCAGAGCAAAAATGGCTTACAATAATTTAAAATAGAAGTTTAGCTAAAATACTAATTTACAAAAGTTAAAAAATTAAACAACAATTCTATTTAAAAGTGCATGGATTAAAAAGAGTTTGAAATACAATTAAAATATTAATGGCCAAATTATGAAACTAAACATTTCTCTTGAAAGAGAAATTGGTTCATTCTCTAACTCTCCTTCAGGGAATATCCACTTTTTATTAGCAATTATTAAATTAATTATTCTGATTAATTTAATTAATTATTAAATAATTATCAAAGTATCAAAGTATTAAAGCATTTAAAGTTAAGTATTTACATTTTTTTAACTCCACTCCGAAATTTTATAGTTGTTGACCACAGTTATATCTTAGCATGCAGTTGCAGAAAGTTTAGCAATATTTGTGGCAGAGACATTGGGCTTTTGTTTAAAGGCCATTTCCGCACAACAATGCTCTTCTGCGCCATCGTTCTGCAATTCAGGTCTGGAAGGAATGTGTCAGCAATGCCCACAGTATGGAGGTGATACTAGATACCTGTGCACTAAGTATGAGTGCTTTTTACCAGCTTCATTTGGCATATTCAACATGAGGTAACTAGACATGGCCTCAGACATCCATGCCCTTGTGACCATCAGGATTCAGCAACTGTCACAAAAACCAGTGTGTTGGAGCAGGTTGAATAATGCACCAGGCTTGTGGCTCCACTTACACAGAAAACTCACGGAATGACCTTGGTCAGACACCATTTGTCAGGCTCACTGCCACCCAAGATTGTTGGGATGATAAAATGGGGGTAAATCCACGTGTGCTGCATTTTTCATCAGGGATCTAGATCTGGTTTCCATTAAAGATGCTGCAGCTAGCTAGCCTATATCAATCCTGACTAATCAAAACCCAAAATTTTGCCACCTGAGGCAAAGCCCAAGATGACACCTCGATTCTGTGTGCAGAAGCCAACAAGAAAGGCAGCTAAATCTCCTTTCTATACTGGCAGTGGGATAGGGAGAATCTTCCACCACACCTGAGGGAAGCATGGCACGTTAAAGTCAGGAGGACAAGCAGTGTGGTACACCCACCTTTTTTCTCCAAGAGAGGAAGAAGGCTGAGGGGAGGTTCAGATAGAATAGTTGCCACTACAGTTCTCCCTCTATTACCAGAAGTGGTTGCTTCCTTCTGTCTAAGGCAGTGGTCTCAACCTGTGGGTCCCCAGATGTTCATGGACTTCAGCTCCCAGAAGCCCCAGCCACTATGGTCAATGCTCAGGGCTTCTGGGAGCTGAAGTCCACAAACATCTGGGGACCCACAGGTTGAGAACCACTGGTCTAAGGTAAGGCCAGGCCTGGTCAGAGACAGACTTTCCCTCCAGTATCCTTTGAAAGCCATCTAAGGTAGTGTCCATCATGAAATCTTATGGCAACCACATAATTCTACATTTATACTGTCTATTCTTTAAAGAACTACATCCTTCTGCTTTGTTTGACCACTATTCAGCCTCATTTGATTTAACATTATGAGAGAGGGAGATACCCTCTGAACTTCATCACTGAAG
Organism: Iguana delicatissima; assembly: GCA_948472985.1. NCBI lineage: Eukaryota > Metazoa > Chordata > Lepidosauria > Squamata > Iguanidae > Iguana > Iguana delicatissima. The sequence goes on from CAOKZL010000312.1 coordinate 402,684, forward strand.
TAGCAGAAAGAGCACACTTTTCTGTCTGCTGGGAACAGTGGTGAATTTGCAGGTAAAGTTGCCCACAACAGGGCAATATTCTGGCTCCTGTGAGCAGAGAAGCAGAGGGGAAGATGGGCCAACCCTAGACATTGTGCTGTCTATGGTGGGGCAGTGTGGTATAGTAGTTTGAGTGCTGGACTATGACTTTGGAGACCAAAGTTCAAATCCCCACTCAGCCATGGAAACTCACTGGGTGACCTTGGGCAAGTCACACTCTCTGAGCCTTAGAAGAAAACAAAGGCAAACCCCCTCTGAACAAATCTTGCCAAGAAAATCCCATGATAGGTTCACCTTAACATACCCATAAGTTGGAAATGACTTGAAGGCACCCAACAACAACCAAGGTGGAGCAGAAAGACTACCACCACCACCCATTCTAAAGTCAAGATCCATAGACAGAATACCCAAGACTAATCAACATATGATAGCTCACTGAAGGAATACATGCGTACACATTCACACTCAGCTCTTCCAGGCCCTGGCAGTAAAAATGTAATAATACAGTATATGAATAACTAACTCTTTATTGCCTTTTCACGACACCAACAATCTACTGCCCAAGGAAGCTGCTCAACTCTACTTGACAACAGGTTCTTCCTGGATAAATGAGTGAGAGTGGCACTGAACTGGTAAAACAGAGAAATGAAGATGACTAAATAAATAAATAAATCAGAGTAGGCAACTTGTGACCTTCCAGATGTTGTTGGACTGCAGTTCTTTGGCTGTGCTAGTCAGGGTTGATGGGAGCTGCAACCCAGAAACATCTGTAGGAATGCAAGTTGCCCAGCCCAATATAAAAATGCCCTAGATGTGATGTGCAGGGAGGTACAATCTTCTTAAGAGACAACACTATTTAAGTAAAGGCCAAGGCAAATCCATGTTAACTAGTTTGCCTGATTCCTCTTTTATGCAATGTTTATGCTTTGCTTGCAGCTGAACAATATCAGAAAGTTAGGAAAAGAAGCAAAGAGGACTTTTGCCATTTCTACTACCTTTGACATTTCCAAGCCCTTTGTCCTTTGAATCTCTTCTTCCCTCTTTGATATAAACATGACATAACAATAAGATGAAACATACATGTTTGTTAAAGGTGATTTTGCAAAATTTTCTCTCCAAAAGTGGCAATGAAAGAACAGTAATAGCCCCATCTTCTCACCCAACCATTCATTTTGCCAAAAGAAAATCACAGGGGCAAACAGCAGCACTTATTATCATACTGTTCCAAAGGTTCCTGAGAGTTAAAATAAAATACACCCGGACTGCCAAAGTTGGCATTCCGATGGGATCATTTACAAATAGTTTGAAGGCAAGCTGATAGTCAGTGCCTGGTTCCCAGTGCCCCTGAGAAGAGGAGTGAGCAAATAATCATCATAATCATACTTTGTACAAACTATTAGCTATTCAGGCAAGGTTACAGTCCCAGAGAGTACACTTAGAATTACAGTTTTTGGGGGGAAATCATTGGCCTCACTGGGAATGTGAGAGGCCCTTTTTGTCAAGTGTAATGAGTATTTCCTCATTCAAGTTTAAGCCACAATAAGACTGAGGTGCTGTAAAGCATGGTCCAAGTAGAAGGGATCTCGTCTTGCACTGTGAGGATGCACCCTCTCATTGATCAGACCATGGGCCTGTGGAGAACGAAGGACAGGCCGGTGTGTGCTACTTGTATGTCTTCATCCTCAGAATTCCTCTGCCATCAAATTTGCTGCTAAATTTCCTATTTCTGCTGCTAAATTTCCCATTTCTGCAAGCAGTACAGCCACGAAAAAGTCTTACAGCTAACTTATGCTTTTCTAACACAGTTCTCACTGACAAGACCATCAAATACACCACCATTGATCTTATAGCTGCCATGCTTTCCCACCTCTCCAATCTTCCCACCACCACCACCATGAGAGCTAGCTCAATCTTCCATTCTTTCCATTCTCTCTCCCCTTCATCCTATACTTCAGTGTTTCTTAGGCCCTTTCAACACGAGGCGAGGGAATCGCTCCGTGGAGTTACCTACCGCTTCTTCTGGGGTCTGAAGCAACACAGACTGTCCCTGAAGCCCTTCCACAGGGCTCCTCCTTGGTCCAGGGCGAATCAGAGCAGTGCAAGGTCTGTAGATCCACACTGCTCCGGCTTCTAAAATGGCGGCTTCCGGCTTCCAAAATGGTGGCTTCCAGTTGGTCATGGGTCCCGACCAACCGTTGAAGCTCGCCACGCCTAAAGCCCGCCCTCCACAGTTCTCAGGCTCTCATTGGTGAGAGCCTACGAATCTGCACAAGGGAGCTGGAACACAATGCTGCATTCCAGGAAAATAAAGACCTGTTTTTTGCGGTCTTTAGAAAACATGCTGGAGGACCACTTGGGGTCATTTTGGAGCGGACTGAGGTGCGGCTCTCTGGTAAGTAGTTCGCTCCTAGTCTGCTCCAAGGTACAGACGACCTCCATGAGAGGACGCACTGCCCCGTTCTAATTGCCTGGTGCGGAAGGGGTCTTATTCTTTCTAATGCAGACCAGCAGGATTATTCTCTCAGTGTGCCAAGGACCTGCACCAACTCTACATCCATTAGCTACAACTCCCCTCCCTACCCAGAAACTTGCACTGACCAGCAGCCAACAGCTCATGGACCAACACCAGTCCACAAACTATCACTTTGAGTAGCACTGCTCTAACTGGGCTAATTTGCTGTACTTATTTTTTTTTTGTTTTTTTATGTTTCATTTAAAATATTTGTAGGCTACCCTCTATGGGACAATATCATCTTGTTAGAGAAAATGTTCAATATCACTAAGGCATTTCTTAGCTAAAATTACCTAAGGAATTGACCCCTCCAACCCACCTTAAGCTCCAGAGAGCTGCTTTGAGTGACAGAGGTTTGCAGCACAAATAGGGCACTCAGGATTACACAGCCAGCCCCCTCCCATGGCTCTTGGGCAGTAGGGGGCTTGGCCATGTCATCTTGAAGCTCCCCATTTTACCACATCACAGACTTCCACCACTCAGAGCAGTTCCCTGGAGTTTAAAATAGGCTTGGGGCGGCATTTATGAACATAAGAGTAGTGCCACAATTACAAATATGCAGCATAACTGAATATGGGGACAGTTACAGATCCATAACTTATAATCTAGAGTGCAGTACACTAGCCAATATCTTTCTCTCTAACATATGATTGGGGACAGAGATTTCAACAATTCACATTCTCTAGAAGTCATCTAGGGCTCATGAAACTCACTAGAGGTGAAATTCCATATTAGGCAAATGTTTTTATGAAGCCAACGCAATAGTCACAAAAATATTTAGCCATCTTTTGAGCTCTAGCGGTGGTGAGGAGGAGAAAAAAAGTCAAGCTGTGAAGTCTGCAGTTGTTAACATCCTCCCTGGATGTAAGGATTTGCATTTGCTACCCTTTTTTTCAGGGAGGGGGCAGCAGACATTCACATTAAACTTTGCCAGGTACTGAGACACTTTCAGATTATATCTAGGACTGTCCCGAGAGTTAGTGGAAAGAAGACATAAAGACACAGAGGTTGAAAAATCACATTTTGGTTATAGCTCCCAGGAGTCCCCCCACCCCCACAGTTGTTGGTGGTCAGATTCTGATAGCTGTAGTCCAAAAAACAAAAAACCCCTCCAGGCTCTGCAACCACACAAAGGGATTGGGACCAACATTTAAAGATATATTATCCAGCTGTTTACTAGAGCCATTAGGTACAATATATAGAAGCAGAAGTAGAGAAAGTTAACTTAGAAAAATTAGGTATTTTTTGTATGTTAACAAAGCTAGTGATAGACTACGGTGGGATGAATTTCCACTAGTTTGAGGGGAAGCTGGGGAAAAAAAGTTGCACGAATCATGGGCTAGCATTCAGTTTGAGACTTGTGTCTTATTAAATGGTCTTAGGCATGTGTAAAATTGAACTGAGTAATTCCACAATGTCCATATTGACCTAGGGGCTGCAGTGACACTACAACATGTGGGCATTTGATGAGCAATGGTGGCCATGAGGCATTATGGCCAGACGTGCAGTGAGCACTGATGTGCACTGGGGCATCTCTCGATGCACATCCAGACCCTGGCCAGGAAGTGACAGAGCACAACAGGAACACCTGATGTGGATCAGAAGTGTGTGATGGAGCACTCTTCCCAGTGCCTGCATCCACACCTTTGCAATTTGCTAACAAGGTTTTGTTGCATTTCTGCAACATAGCTATAGATTCATAAAATGATTAAACTTAGACTGTGATGTAAGTTCTCAGCCATGATCTACAGCACAATCCTGTTAGTCAGAAGTAACTAATGCTGAGTTCAAAGGTGTTTACTTACTAGTAATTTAGTTTCTGACTCATTCTGGGACTCAACTGCCTTAGTTATCCAGGAAGCTCATTGAGTAACTTTGGATCAGACATCATATCTCAGGCTAAGTACCTCCCAAAATTGTTGTGAGGATAAAATAGATAAAATGGGGAAAGATGCATTTTGCTGCTCTGAGCTCCTCAAAGGAAATACACCACTGATGTCTGATGACTCTAATGTCAGTGGAGCAGTGCATCCACTTTCAGGCCTTTTCCACACGGGGTTTTTAAAATGGTGCAGAGCGTCCTCCAGAGAGGATGTCTACACCTGGGAGCAGACTGGGTCCAGACTACTTTGTGTAGTTCCGGACCTCAGCCCGCTCCGGAATGACCCAAAGTAGTCATTCAGCGTGCTTTTGAAAGACTGCTTAAAACAGGTCTTTCAAAAGCATGGAGTGCGCCACTCCGTGGCCGTGCTCCGGTGCAGATTTGCAGGCTCGCACCAGTGTGAGCCTGCAGTTCTGCCGGGGGTGGGCTTTAGGCTGGCGAGCTTCCACCAACTGGAAGCCGCCATTTTTGTCCCTGAAGCAGTGCGGAGCACAGCCACGCATTGCTCCGGACCAGCCTGGACCTGCACATGGAGCACACAGGTCCGGTGAGTACCAGCATGGGGCGACTCTCTCGCCCCATGTAGAAAAGGCCTCAGTGTTAGTCTACATTTTAAGAAATATATCCAAAATATTAGAGGAGCTCTGGTGGCGCAGTGGTTAAATGCCAGTACTGCAACCACAAGGTTGTGAGTTCGATCCTACCAGGCTCCAAGGTTGACTCAGCCTTTCATCCTTTCGTAGGTCGGTAAAATGAGTACCCAGCTTGTTCCAGGGGTAATTAGCTAAAAATATACTGTAAACCGCTTAGATAACACTTACGTGATAGGCAGTATAGAAATAAATGGTATTTAGCTCTTCATCTTCAAAATGAGTTCATTGCCTCAGGTAGATCCATTAAAATTCTGACTAAAATCCAGAGTAAATTAACCAGCTCTTGGTTATTGGAGCAATCAGCCACCACAGAAGTATATATATAAATGCACTCATACACACCAACATAATTACAATAATATAAATATGTAGGGCTGCACTTGAAGATAATCAGTAAGTTTTGAAATACAGCTGGCAGCATTTTCAGTTAAATGATCTTATACCAGCTTCATTGGCTACTGATTTATTGTAATTCCCTGCACTTATCATTTTGACATTTTTCAAGTTTCTTAACTAGGGGCACCTCTATGGTTTATGCCATTTTCTTAGCAATTGCCCACAAAAATGTTGGGCATTGTTTTGCAACACTTAAACAGCAAAGGGTTCTCTTTCATATAACTGTCTTATGAAACTTGAGACTTGATCTCTTCAGACAGATCAACTACACATAAATATCTGCTCCTGCCAGGAATTTTTTTAAAAAAACTCATAGTAAAGCCAAATCTTATTTTATTTTATTGCCCTGCCTGTTTAAAATAAAAATGTACCTTGAAGGTATAAAGCACACGCCCTGCTAAAGCTATTTGTGTCAAAGCTGGAAACCCACAAATCACATTCAATACTAATAAACATTTAAAAACTTATAAACATTTATTAATTCCCACTGACAGTCAACAGGAGCCATGAAGATACGCTTTCTGAATCACAAAATTTGTCTCTGAACTGAATCCTGTAGTCATCGGACAGCAGACTTCTGCTTTATTCCAAACCAAAGAATCCTGTGAAGCCACAAAGGCTAGTAGCTTTTAAAAATTACCCTAAGGGTATGTCCTTCAACCTCTTGGCCTCTTCGAAACTACTGAAATTCTGAATCTCTCTGATTAAACAACTGATACTGCCAGCTCTGATATTTCATCTCAGTACACAACAGTTCTGTCATTCTCAACATAGCTTGTACGTTTCTGCTTCCATCTTTGCAGCTTGTCACTACCAGTCCCAAATCACTTCTCTTTTGGTCAATAACTCAAAACTTAGAGATGTTAACACTCCTTAAGAGCTTTTCTGGTCCATCTTTTTAATATATATCCATTCCTTGGAGGACAGAGCCTTGTAACTCTTCATTGTCGACTTCCATACTATTTGGCTCACTTCCGTGAGACCAGTTTAATGGCCTGTGGCAAATGCTTCATCTTAATTCCCTCACCATGTTTCATCTCCCATCATAACTCATAAAATGTAATTGTTGCCTTATCCTTCGTTAGCCATCTGTATTTAATGATGAGTATAATTGTTATTTGATGACTGATGAAACTCCCTGCCCCATTTTTCCATTTAGTTCCTTATGTGCAGCAGATTTACCATCTTGATATAAAGATTCCAGCTCTGTGATGTATTTTGGAATGTACTAGAAATACTTGCTTTCCTTGCCTAAGTATTTAGCCAATTTTAGGTAATTACCGCAGAGCCTTGAATTGCCCTCCTTAAGAGATGTGGCTTTTGCTGCTGCTACTTTTCTAATGACATCTTTGTTCAATCCATAAGATACAGATAAATAGATATAGGCTAAAATTCTGCTTCAAGAGAGACAGCTACAATGACGGAAGTCCACCATTGTAGCCACATTCCCAACGCAACCCTCCCCCCTCCAAAAAAAACAAATGTTAGAAGCCAAGCTGCCACACCAATGTGCCGGGGAGCAGGGCATCTAGCCATCTTTAGGCGGCAAGGCACTTCACAATAGGCAGCTGCTGGGACCTCTGCAGAGTCCTGTCACAACTGCTTGTTTGTTGCTAAGTGAACATGGATAAAGAAAGCTGGACAAAGTCACTCGAAAAGCTTGGAACTACAGCTCTTAAAAGCACTACCAGTTGCATACTGACCTGAAATTCTGAGAATCATAGTACAAGAAAGTGAGTTTTCAAGTTCTGGACATTGCTCTATCCTACCTAGAAATGTCTGCTAGTCTGAACAGGTAGTGGTTCTCTTGGTTCCGAAAGCTAAATTAGTTGCTGTGATGCATTTATTATGCTTTATTTTTAATGCTAATAGTATTGGGGAAAGCTGACACTTATCAGAATCACAACAAGCAGGGAGGGAAAAATTATTATTATTATTATCAGTTACACTGTTCACCAGATGTTACTGACTAGAATTCTATCCAGAAATCTAGGAATCAATGAGATACCATTGTAAAATCTGACATGTTCAAAACACTGGCTCTTTACACACCATATCTGGATCCTGTGACTTCCCAGTTTCATCCCGGCAGTGCCACTGCTGGGATGGGAGTGTGTCCCAAACGCTCCCCTCTGCACCCAGCTGGCTGCTGGTGGATAGGTAACATTCAGGAGATGCGCCTTCCTTCCATACTGTAGCTGGTCTCTTCCAGGACTGCACTGAGGAAGGAAATGCTTTGATAGTGCTTCTGCCCTTCCTGCACAGCCCTAGCCAATGTGATCATCATGCAAAAGGGGCCTATTACAAGATTTTTTCCAGTAATACTATACCTCATGATCATGATGGGTGGGGATGTGACAGGAGCGGGAACCCGACAATGTCGTGCAGTCACACTCATCGCAGACTGGCTTCAAAGCGTCCCCATGCCAGAATGGGGCCATATTGCAGAAATGACCATTGTGTCATGCCCTGCTTCCAGAGCATGGACTCTGACTCAGTCTCTGAAGCAGAGGGCATGCCAGAGGCTGAAACAAAAGGCATGCCAGGGCCTGCTGTACAGAGAGAGGTTACAGTGCCAGAAAAAGAACAGAGGATGGTGCCAGCCCCAACAGAGAGTCCTGCCTCTTCAGATACAGAGGAACACCTACCTTGACCCAGCTTCGCAGTGCACAAGCAGCAAAAGAGACCCAGTGTTGCTCTCTCAAGATTTATAACAAGCAACAATCAATCAAGTCTCAGCTGCACTAGGCTCAGGACCTATTTAGCTGGCGTCCTTTCCCTCCAGGATTTGTCAGAGCTTACCTGACCTGCTACCTTGCTGGATGCCTTGACAAATGCTCAGATTGACCTTGGACACGCCCTTGCCATGAAATCCTGCTGGACTTTGTTTATGTTGGACTGTATTTATGACTCCTTGCTTACTGCTTGGTAGTAAGTAACAAGGTGGGAAATACTCAGGGTTTTTATTTTGTTTTGTTTTTTATTTATCAGCTGTGCCAGGACTGAGACAGGACACATTGTCACTTTTTACAATTGTGTTATTGTGAATCTAACTATAGTGATTTCATTCAGGTGTATCATCATCGTCACCATCACCCTGCTTTTACCCCAGCCCTAGGATTTGATGCTGCTTACTATAATCCTTTCTTCTCTTTTCCAATCCTGATGAGAATGGTCCCTTGAAGCTGCTCACTGCATTGGGAACAAATCCTCAACTAGTATAGAATTTTTTCCTGGGAATGAGATCTTTCCCATATCTCCCTATGGCCACAGTCCTACTGGTGTGATTGGTGTAGTTACATCAATAGTAAAGGTTCTGGTGGTAAGAACACTGGCTCCAATGTCAGTGCTGTGGCCTGGATTATGTTCTATAAGTTCATCTGAACTTTAAAAGGGTACTTCTAGAATAGGCTTAGTGCTTTGGATACCTCTGGTAAAGTTCAAAGTAAAACTCTTCCCCTAAGCAAGAAGAAAACAGTGGCAGTGGTGAACAAGGGAAGCAAGAAAGAAACAGTGATGCCAGAGAGAAAGATGCTGCTGATCCCTGGAATTCCTTGTTTTAAGACTGGGGTTTATAGAGTTGAGACAATAAAGAACCATCACTTGCCTTGGCCCCACAGACAATCCAACTAAACCAGTCATTTAAGAAATCAGCAGCTTAAAACTGGTAACCTCCTTCTTCTGTCACTAACACCACTTTCCTCTTTCTGGGTAGCATGGAGAGAATAGAATCCCTCCATTGTGTCCCTATATAGTAAGGATAGGTAATTGCAGAAAGGCTGGATGGACCTCCTTCAGTTTGACCAAGCATTTGAAGGCCACACTTTTTGGCTGATTGTTCAATATTTATTTTTGGTTAAAATACAGGGAAATGTTTTAAAATAAACACAGAATATATAATTAAAATATTCCTAGAATTTAAAAAAAATGAAATTCTGAGTAAAGGAGAAGAAGAAGTACACACCCATCGAGCCACTGACTCACTTCTCTCTCTCAAGCTGATTGATTGCACAGCATTACGGCATCATTGATCATACAGCAGCCGACTCGTCTATTTTTTTCTCTCTCCTCTTCTCAGGCTATGTTGAGCCCATGATTTTTTGACCAGGCCTATAGGCCTTTCACAAGGATCCCAGCCTTTGCTCTCTCCCTCTTCTCTTCCAAAAAAAAACAAAACATTTTTCTTCACTCAGCCTATGTTAATATCTTATTTTGATACTTTTTTCATGAAAATAATCGCTGTTTTTCATGGTGTTCTCCCCACCCCAAGTCCTGTGATTTTGATACTGAATGCTTGATCTCAAATGTATTGTTGTGTTTCTATATATGTGTAATTTTTCCAGGCAGATACTTCTTGGTAGAAGAACAGGACGAAAATATTAAGTAATGACAAGCTACTTAAATTTTTTGACTAGAGATGCCAGGAATTGACTGAATCTGGGACCTTCTACATGAAAAGCATATGCTCTACCTGTTGAACAGTATAATTCCTTCTCCTCATAGGAGAGATGGAAGTGACTGTAACTGCAGGATTGCTTCCATCTGCTGTGTTTTTCTGTCTTCTGAGGAAGTTACAAATTCCAGAAACTCCTCAGTGGCCAGGCTGGCTGGGGGATTCTAGGATCTGTTGCCTGAAGAGGAGTTTTTTGAAACACATATATAGCTATCATCATTATGTCTTTTAGGAGTGAGTTCCTTAAGTTAACTATGTTTTGTGCTTTCTCAATGGTTGTTCCCAGACTTTTGAACTCTCTCCCTAGGAAGGTTTGGATTGCTCCCTCATTGCTCTTCTTCCTCAACACATGAAAAGTTTTCGATTCTCATGTAGTTTTATGGTTTTTGTCTTTTAATGAATTTTAAATGGTTTTGCGTGGTCAAGGGTGAACATGCTCTGAAATAAGACAAAGCACCACACTATTGGAAGTAAAAAGGCCGCAACTTTATTGCCAACAGATACAGAACAGGTTGGCACACACATACGTCTGGATTCTGGCATTGTTCAACCCACCTGTTGACCAGTGAGCCCAAACTTCCCACCCAAAGCCAGAATCCCAGGAATGACAGGGGTGAACTACCATTTGTGCAACTTCCTGCCATCAGAGGGTGCATGAAATGCATGTCCTCTTCTGTTGGGCATGCCCACTACCACTTTGCACCCCTTGAATCTCAAAAGGGGCCCCCATCCCATCAATGTCCAATGGCACTTGGTACCAACTGTCCCAGATCCAAGACCTATGTGACTGCCCCCAAAGGTTGTGACAAAACAAAGCATGCAACATGGGTGGATGTGTGGGGAGCTACCACAGAGAAATTGGCCAGCTTTCGGAAGGGAGCCCGGTGTTTAACCCCTGGAGCCTGACATGAGTGAAGACTGCAAGCTCCAACTCAGGCTGAGCTCTGGCAGCCAGTGAAATCAAAGCTGGTTTGATCTCATTGGCTGCCCACTGAAGAGGGCCTTTCAGGTCCACACAGTGCTGTGCAGTCCCGGAAATGACATCCCCGAGCCATGAAAGCTGGAAGAAGCAGCCAGCAGCCAGCCCTCCACTCTTGCCTCGACACACAAATGGTGCCACAGGGGGATAAGGTCACACAGCACACTTAACTCAATAGATTGTTTAATAAATAAACATACTGATGTAGTCTTTACGGTTTTAATCTGTACTTTTCTCCAATATTGGAGAAAAGATGGCTTATAAATGAAAATAATGATGTGAAGAAGAAGAGGAAGAGGAAAAAGAGGAAGGAGAGGGAGAAGGAGAGGAGGAGGAGGAAGCAGCAGCAGCAGCACCTGCTTGAAACTTCAGTATTGGCTATTTTTCTTTTTATAAGAACACAGATTGACACAGGGCAAGGTGCTAAGGTGGAACAATGTATTAAGGTGGGGGGAGGGGGGAACACAACTGAAGAAAATGGAAATTTAAGGAAAAAATTGGGATGCATAAGAAAGCAATTTGCACCTTGAAACTCAACATCCATTGCCAAGCATACTCTTGTTGAAGAATGCAAATTCATGCAGAAGACAGTTCTCTGCCCTCAGGGAGCAAAGTGAAATAGCTGGATGTTTCTAATTACCTTTTCTCATTTCCAAAAACACAATAAAATCACTTACATGCAGATATTTAACTTCCAGCAATACAGTTGTTGACTCCAGCAATAACCTTAATAAGCAGGGACAGAGATTACTTGTTGAAAAGAGAAGGAGAGTGTGTTGGGAGGGAGAGGAAGAGGAGAGAGACAGAGAGAGACAGAGAGAGGGGCAGCTTCCTTTAGCCATTCCACCCCTTATATTAATCTAAGGCCATTTCTGCACTAAACAGTTATAGTGCTATTATTCCACTTTCAACATCCTATGGAATCCTGGGATTTGCAGTTTAGGGAGGTGCCTTTGAGGCCCCTCCCTAAAGTGCAAACCCCAGGATTCCATAGGATGTTGAAAGTGGAATAATAGCACTATAACTGTCTAGTGTGGAAATGGCTTAAGTGTTCTTAAGCCTGAGGGGTCTTAATTTTATACCATGATAAACAGGAACAAGAATGACTAAGGGACTCAAAGCACTGAATTTTTCTCTGTATGAAAGACAGCTTAGGAAAATCAGATTCAAGGTCCCAGTTTGGCTAGGCTGAATATTTGTAGTGCCAGCACCTGCAAGGAAGATAGCGATTGGATTGGGTGGGATGCTCACCTTGCCAAAAAATAAGAAAGAGGACACAGCGTTGTATAAAATCAGCATATGCTGATCCATACAAGCAAATACAAATTTAGCAACAATTTGAGAGCTAGCATGGTATAGCAGTTTGAGTGTTGGGCTATGACTCTGGAGACCAGGGTTTGAATCTTCATTCAGCCATCAAAACCCACTGGATGACCTCAAACAAGTCACATTCTCTCACCCTGAGAGGAAGGCAAACTCCCTCGGAACAGATCTTGCCAAGAAAATCTTACGATAGGTTAGCCTTAAGATCACCGTAAGTCAGAATCTACTTGAAGGCACACAACAACAAACTATAACTTTACAGTGTTTTTCGCCAGGTTGAGATAAACTGTCCAGGTGACCTGTATGACTGCTCTGTCTACTATTCAGAGATTTAAATGTGCTTTTTAAAATTATGCTTTTATTTTTAATAACAAATATGTTCTAAGTAATTTTTTAAAAAAATCACATGTACAATGATAATGTGCTGCAAAAAAGACAAAAGCCATTTCTGCACTACGCTGTTATATTGCTATTATACCACTTCCAACATTCTGTGGAATTCTGGGGTTTGTAGTTTACTGAGGCCAAAGAGCTCTCTGGCTGAGAATTACAAATGCCCCTCCCTAAACTGCAAACCCCTATTATTCCACTTTCAACATAGGATGTTGAAAGTGGAATAATAGCTCTATAACAAGTGTGGGGTGGAAATGCCCAAAATATATATACAAAAATCATCCCTGTATCAAAATGTTGGCTGGAATTCACTAAGACAGTTACAAATGTGTAACCTTGAGTTAGGTATTCATGATTGCATCTTGTTTACAGTCCTTATGTATTCACTGCTTTAGTGTATATGCAGGGACTGTGAAAGTCCTCTAATTCCCACTTACTGGACAACAGCCCCTGTGCACAATGGGAATCTATTGTCCTGTCAATTGGGAAGCAGCTGACTAACCCTTTGCAGAAGCACTCTCCAGTGCAAGGGGGAATTATAACAAGCGTCCTACTTCTGTCTGTCACAATGGAGATCACTCATGAGAGGGAATGGAAAAATCAGCCATCCACTTCCCAGTTAACAAGGAAATAGACCCCTGTCTATCACAGCTTCTGCTGCCCAGTAAATGAAAATGGAACTTGGGGTTGAGCTGGGAAACATTACATAGCTATGTAACTAAGGTTGTTATGTAGATACAGAAATGCAGGCAATGTATCCAACAACACGATAATGGGTCAAGATAAAATGCTGTACAGAAGAGCAATATCAGCTTGTGGAGACATCAACATATCTTTATTTCGACTGACATATGTAATAAATGGAAACCAATCACTAATACAGTTATGTTTATGAAATTCATCTTTAGAGTGTCTAATCTGACTTGTCAATTTCTCCACAACTGCGAGTGACCAAATTTTCAGAGGCTAAATGTTGATGGACAACATCAAGCTGCCAAGTCTTCATTTTTAGGTTTCTTTAGCTTTAAACAGGACTTGGAATTGGCAGAGCTTTAAATAGATCAGCCCTTCAAACAGAGGCATGCCCCCTAGTAAGCAACCTCCCTAATAAACTCAGGTGCACTAACCTTTATTTCCAGAGTACAGTTAGGTCTATCTCGGTTAATGGGAAACTTTTCTTCTTAGGTAAGAATGGTAAACTTTGACATGCTGGGCATTTTGGACTATAACTCTCATCAGACTGGCCCAGCATGGCAATGATAAAAGGACTGTGGGAATACTGTCAATATTTGGTTAGGAAAAGTCATCTACTCTAGCAATGAACTGGTGTGATGTAGTGGTTTGAGCACTGGACTGCAACTCTGGAAACCAGGATTTGAATCCCTGCTTGGCCATGAAAATTATTGGTGACCTTGGATAGATTACACTCTCTCAGCCTCTGGGCAAAGCAAAGGCATATCCTCTCTAAAGAAATCTTGCCAAGAAAATCTTGTGATAGGTTCGCCTTAAGGTCACCGTAAATGAGAAATGAGTTGAAGTCACACTAAAGCAAATTAGCAATACAATTCAGGTCTTTAGCTGTGGTTAGCACTTGTTAACATACAAGACCCACTAAGCCGAATTTGGCTTGTCATGGCCTTAATAACCCTCTATTTTCACTGCCTGACAGGGACTTTCAATACAGGAGTGTTGAAGCGCTCAATGGACAAAAAGTACTTTAGATGCTGACACTATCCAACTTGATGAGATGGATATTCCATCTCAATGGGTCCTCCCACACTACACAATTATAGCACTCTGATTCCCCTTTAATTGGGCATTCCATCCTATGGAAAGCCAAATACTATAGTAGTTAAAATGGAATCATGGAGCTATAATTACTTAGGGTTTTATCACACACTGGGTTAGCTCCACAATAGCATTGCTTAGTTCCGTATTTGATCTCAGCTATCACATGATGTTGTCACTCTCCCATTGTTAGATTGCATTCTCATCATTATTGGGTTGTCTCTTTTCATTCACAGGAAATACCCATTAATTGCTCCAATAACACTGCATTTCCACTATTGTATAATGGTGCAATAGTGTCATTTTGCTGTGGTTTGGAAACCAAGACTCCAGAAGAATAAAATCTTGAAATGGTGGCACCAAATCTCATGTTCTGCTGAAATTATACAATTGCATAGTTTGGGTGATTTTTTTTAAAATGGCTGAGACATCAAGGAAGGGAGGCTGGTTCAGCAGGGTGGTGTGGAAGACTGACTGCGGGAACATGCATCTCCAAACTGGTAGCATAGCATTATTGCAAAGCAGGTGTGATAGTGTTTCTATATTGGCATGTTTCTGTTTCCTTCAGGCACATGATTGCTACAAGACAACAGCTGATGTGACAAAGCACTTAGTGTGAAACAGCCTATAGTTATGCCTATAGTTATGAGTTGTAGAGTGTCCTTCAACAACCTCCTTAGGCCCAGAAGAGATACGAATAATGGTCTTTACTGCATTTTCCAGTATCTGAGCCTCTTTACTGGTTCCCTTCTCCTATCTTATTTATTAAAACATTTGCTTGCACCTTTCCTCCCTGAATAGAACTTCAGGCATTCAACAATAAGTCTTTAAGACAAAATTAAAGCAATTGTGAAGTAAAAGCACTGCACAAGAAGAGAAAATTTAATGGGAGCACTGAATCAAAGCTAAGCTAACTCTTCACAAATTAACAGGGGTTCAGTAACTTATCTATGAAACCAAAACAACCCCCATTATTATTATTATTCTTTTTTAAAAATATATACATATTTTTATTTAAAAAAACAGAGATACAACAACAAAAAAAAGGAAAAAGGAAAAACAGGAAACAAAAAACAAAACCCAGAAACACAAAATAAAGTATTATTACAATCCATTAAAAAGAGAAACTTTATGTCCCATCCACCCCTACCCAAATTATTATTCTTAGTGGTAATGATATCAGTAATAGCAAAAGTACAGAAACCCAAAGATTAGAAAGGCTGGGCAAACAGGACACCTCTTAGAAAACAGCTACACAATAGATACAAGGCAGTGCTCTCATTTTAGGAAATGGAAATTACACTGCACATATGAACTCCCAGAAAGAGAGAGCTCCTATTTCTTGAACAAAATAACTGCCAAAAATCAACCAAGTACTTGCTATTCATGCCAGGTAGCACTCTTTCTGAGAGCCAGCATGGTGTAGTGGTTTGAGTGTTGGGCTACAACCCTGGAAATCAAAGTTCAATTTCCCACTCAGCCATGGAAACCCACTGGGTGACTCTGGGCTTATTACACACCCATCCCCAGGAAATCACTGTGATAGGGTTGCCTTAGGGTCACCATAAGCCAGGAATGACTTGAAAGCACACAACAACAACAAACACTCTTTCTGTGTTTAGAATACTTTGACACATAAGCCTAGAACGCAGCCATTTTCTGCTTGTCTTCCCTTCCACTGGTGTTTTACACAGCTGGTGGGGAAGGAAAATCTGTAGAGTTAACTGCACTAAACTGTGGGACAGGAAAATGTATACAATAGCACAGTGGCTTGACAAGATGGTGGTTGCATTCCCTCTTCATACATTACAGTCATCCCTCCACATTCACTATGGTTAGGGCACAGGACCCCCGTGAAAGGGGAAAAACCATGAATAACTCTACACCCTCCCAAACCATATTTTAACACACACACACAAAGTATGATCAACCGTATTCAACCCGGCATGGATTCCTTTGAGGCATCAGGGCTTCTTCACAAGGCAGACGTGAGCGGCTGGTGGGGCTTACTACCACCTCCACTGCTGCCTCACACCATTTTTAATAAGGACTTACAAGCCTCGTTTGCAGTTTCTTAGTCTCATGAGGCTTGCAGTCCTTATTAAAAATGGCATAGGGAGGCAGCAGAGGTGACAGCAAATAATTCATGAATAATCAAATCCACAAAAGGCTGACTGTACAGCTTTTAATGGATCTTTGTGAGGTAGTAGTTTGAGTGTTGGCTTGGGACCTGGGAGAAGCTCAAGTCCTCACTAATCCATAAAACTTACTGTATGACTCTTGGCCAGTAACTCTCTCTCAGCTTGACCTCACAGGGTTTTTGTGAGGATAAAACAGGGAAGAAAAAAGCCACATATAATAATTTGACCTCATGTGTTTGTTCTTTTGTCTTATTGAATTTATATCCCACCTTTCTCCCATGGTGAGATTCAAGGCAGCTTCAGAAGAAAGGAGGGATAAAATGATACCTAATAGTAAGTGATAATAAATAATGATAATCTAATCAATAGAACATAATAACAGTTAATAAATGGGATGGCAGGATTGCAAATGAGTTGCAAATGAGACAGGTTGTGTATTAGCTCCAGAGACTCCTGATAACATTCATCCAAGTTAATCAAATTTCCAAAGAAGCAGTGAACACACATTTAATGACCATGGAAGCGATTCCTAACACTGAGCAGCTAACATTGTCTCTGCTACTATTTGATTAGATGAGTTTGCACATCAGTGAGCTTCTAAACCACTTTGGAGTAAATATATATGTATCTGTCCAAGCAAGTCATTTCCAAACAGAACAAAATCATGTAATAAAGACCTCAGAGGTTGTTTAAGCCTTTTCTATGTTGGTGTCTGACTTCTCTGTCCGTGCAATCAAAAATCCCTTCTAACATAGCTGGAAGATAAGCAAGGTCCTTCAGGGGTTGCTGTGTAATGCCTTTTTGATTTGGAAGATGACCTGCATAAACTGTGCTCATGAACAGAGATGGATTATAATTTGAGAAAGCTACTTTTGTTCTCAAAGAATGAAGTTCTGTTTGAAACAGGAGGGTGCAGGGGACATTTTGGTTTCTTCCTCTGAGAGTCAGACATTCCGGAACTGCTGTTGCCACCACTTTCTGAGGAGAACAACTCACAATTTCACGTACATTCTGAAATTTGTACATCAACGTGGAAGCTGAACGTGCATTAATGTTGCCTTATATTCTACTTCGTTAGCAATCATGAATTTCAAACCCAATGTCTGAAAATGTAGGCTCTCAGAGTGCTGGCTGATTACATGGCAAAGGTAACAAGAGAGTGAAACCTCCCACAGAGGCTCTTTCAGGACTTTAACAGCAGAAGCAGTAGCAGCAGCAGATGCATCCAGTTTCTTAACCTCTTTCTTGCCTTATCTTCTTTCTGAGGGTGTGGGTCTTTGGGAAGGGTGACCAAGAACTTTGCTGGGTTTGTCAGCCTTGTGGATTCCCCTCCCAACTTCTAAAGTATAGGGAACAGGATACCATCTAGTCACAGAATGTTCCTGAAGTATATCATCTTTAATAGCCAGGGGAAGACGGTGTTTTGTTTTGTTTTCAGAGAGTGCCTGTGTTCTTCTCATATTTAAAAGGAAGTGATTAATGGATGTTCCACTTCATGTATCATGGCTGCTTCCTGACTAGCTATACACCATCAAAGGAACGTTTGTTCCTCCATTATTTTAAAAGAACTCCAATCTTTGACTAATGCACAAGTTCAAAAAGACTACTTTCATTAATGTGCTTATCATACATTACTCTTATATCAAAATTGTACTGGGGGATCTCATCTTTAACTTATCACAAAGATATTCTGCTTCTCCTGGTATGCTCCCAGTGAAGATCATTGGGGAAGCACTTCTTTTTGGACTAGGAATATTAATGACTAGGAATGTTAATGACCCTCACTACTGTTTTGTACTATTTCTGGTGCAAATATTTGATTCAAATTTGTGGCAATGTTGGGTGCTCCGGTGGTGCAGTGCACATGAAGCTTAGGAATGGCTTTGCTCCTTCTCCGTAGGGGTCTCCTGAAGGGCAATTTCAATCTACTCCCAGTGGCTGAGTGAGGAGGACATCAGCTAGAGTCAAGGCTGAAAACAAGAAAACCATTTTGATCTTTTCCTTTCTTCCTTGTCTTTTGGTACAGGGTTTTTGTCTCTTTCTCTCTCTCTCTCTTTTCTCTTTTAAGAGTACAATATACCAGAATTGAGGGTACCAAGAGAAAAAGTTTCTTTTTCACACCTCTGGGAATATTATAATGCTGGCAGGGCAACAACCTGAATGTGCAAATGAACCAGGACAGCTACTTTGGGTCCATATTGACTTTGAGGTTCTATGAATTGGATGCAAAAGAGATTAGTCCTTTCAATTTCCTTCCTGTTACTTTGAATTTTATCTGCCACAGTGCATTTTAGGATAAAATTCTGATCTTTTCAAGTGTTCATTTGAGTTTTCTTTTCTTCCAGATTAGTCTACAAGCAAGGAAATAATTTTCAATGCAATCAAATCAACTGCATGCAAAATTTTGTGTCTGCGTATGGGCTTCTGTGTATTTTTGTTCTGGGGATGAGGCACATAGCTTTTATCAGATTCTCAAAGGGGGTCTGTGACCAAAAAAAAAGGTTAACCCCAAGAGAGGGGGTGTTTCTCCTACATTTCCTTTTTAAAAGACTTCACACTCAACAGTCAGGTGGATAACACAAGTAGAAAGCAAAGGCAATCATCTTCTTGGTTGGATTTATAATTCCAACTGGACAAGCTAATGTACAATACATAGGTTTGCAAATAAACCTACAAGTGCTACTAACCGAAGCAACCTTTTTAGCTTCTAGATAGCCTGCTCAAATATATCAAATATATCTCAATTTCCAGTTTAAAAGAAAACAGGAACTGGCTTTTGAAAAGAATTCTTTCTTGATCACAGTCCTTTCCTGCTAAGTGGTTTTAAAAAGACTTTGTCAGAAGATATTTGAGACTATACACACTTCTAACACAAGAGATCAGCCTTTTTGCCATCTCTCCACAACCCTTCTACTGTATCATGGAACCACAACAGTTACAGTAATAGTTCATCAACTCTCATCTGTTGCTAAATAATCCATCACAAGGCCCTTGTCTTCATAGTTCAAGACCAGACCTCTGAAGAGGAATGGGGAAACTTCAGCCCTCTGGATGTTCATGAATTACTGTTCCCGGCATAATAATATTCAAAGGCATAGACATATTAATCTGTATCAGTATATAAAGGAATCTTATAGCACTACTCGAAACTAACCAGGAAGAAGATGTTTGTAGCATAGATTCAATCTACTTTATCAGATGTATAGAGTGGAGTCTCTACAGACAGACATTCATACCAATGGGTGGGGCGGGGTAGAACGAGTGCGAGCACAAGTAATAATAGCAATGCAAAATACATGGGCACCAAATCCAAATTGATCCACCCTAGGAGCCTCAACCAGATATCTTTGAGCCACTACCCAAAATACATAAACAAAGCAATCTTGGACTACCTATTGTCTACCTATTGGACTTCCAGAGGAGAGAGCAGAAGGTGAGCTGTGTCTGTGAAGACAACTTTGATAGGTGTTTTTACAGGATTGTGGAGCTGAGTTTGTTTGCTTAATTCTCTGGGTTGTTTTTTTGCTTGCGCTGGCCGTGTGCTCTCCCTAAGCTCACAGCCTAATTGTCAGCTAATTGTTTGTTAGTTAGTCAGTTAACTGTCGATCAAACTAGGGAGAGTTAATCAAGCTAGGGGGAGGAGCCAGCTAGGGGAAGGAGGCTTTATTAGGAACTCCTAGCACTTTCATTCATCTACTTCACTTCTTCAAGTTCAACCATTCAAGTTTAGGAATAACCAATCCTTATAGCAACTGAACAAATTTAATAAGAGTTCAACCGAGCTTGGCAGTTAGCTGAGCAGACATAGCTTATACAGCTCAATTTGAGAAAGAAGGCCCAGTTGTTGTTGTTTTTGTTGTTTAACAACTATTCTCTGTATTATCAAGTACGGAAGGTGAGGGAGCTGCTGCTGTCACCTGTAGCACTTGTGGCATGTTCCTTTTCTTGCCACAGGATGTTGTCGGGTACACCTGCAGCAAGTGCAAGCTGGTGACCTTCTTGGAGGACAAGGTTTGACAGCTGGAGGCACAGATTTCTCTTCGTCTTATTAGGGAAGGTGAGGAGTTCTTGGATAGGGCAGAGAGGACCTTCCTGAAGACCGGATATGCACAGGAGCTGCCAGATGAGGAAATCAGTTCCGTGAGCCAGGAAAGCGATGCTTGGAGGAATGTCACACGGAGAAGTAGAAGGGCCAGGAAGGAAACAGAGACTCTCAAACTACAGAGTCGCTTCAATGTTCTTGGTGCTATGAAAGATGAGGAACACCAAAAGGAGGGAATAGAACATCAGCAAGAAGGAATCCAACTTCGGCAACTGGAACTTGAACACCAACAGGACAGCATCCAACATCGGGAAGACCAGCACTCCCGGCCTCAACACAATGCCCAGGCAATCCTGGAAGAATCTGCTTGTCGAAGAACCCCGGACAGGCCTCAGAGGAGGCGAGTTCTGGTGGTTGGGGACTCCTTGCTCACAGGAACCGAACCGGCAGTTTGCAAACCGGACAAACTCAATCGAGAGGTCTGCTGTCTTCCTGGAGCCAAGATAAACCACGTAACAGAGAGGCTAGCCAGGTGGTCAAGCCCACTGACCGTAAGCCCCTCGTTTTGGTTCACGTTGGAACCAACGACACGGTGAAGTGCAGCTTTCACCACATCACAAAGGACTATGAGCTTATGGGGAGAAAGCTTAAGGACCTTGGTGCGCAGGTGGTCATTTCATTAATCCTCCCTGTTCAAGGATATGGTGCACGAAGGGAAAGGACAATAGTAGAGGTCAACAACTGGCTCCGCACATTTTGCCACCGCCAACAGTTTGCCTTTTTGGATCATGGCTTGAAATTCCAGGAACATGGGCTTCTGGCAAGGGATGGGCTGCACCTCACGAAACTTGGCAGGAACGTTTTTGCAAACAGTCTTACAAGGAGGATTAGGAGGTCTTTAAACTAAGTACAGCTGGGGAGGGAGACAAGATTATCCAGGACAAGGACTTGGCAAGTGCAGGGAAAAAAAGGCCCAAATGATATTGGCCAAGTAGGAATAGCATCCAGTTGTGGGAGGCGTGGAAACAATGCTATGGGACTTGCAGGAAGGGCACGGGGACTTAAGTGTCTCTACACTAATGCACGGAGTATGGGAAACAAACAAGATGAATTTGAACTCCTAGTACAACAAAATAAATACGATTTGATAAGCATCACTGAGACCTGGTGGGATGAGTCTCACGATTGGAATGTAGGAATAGAGGGGTATAGCCTATTTTGTAGAAATAGACCAAATAAGAAAGGAGGAGGAGTAGCCTTATATGTCAAGGATGTTTTCACCTGTGAAGAGATCCACGACTTGAACACTGGAAGCCAGGTCGAGAGCATCTGGGTAAGAATTAAGGGAGCGAGAAACAATAGGGATATTATAGTGGGGGTTTACTACAGACCTCCAAGCCAGACTGAGGACCTCGATGGCGCCTTCCTAGACCAAATGACTGCACATTCAAAAAGGAGAGATACAGTAATAATGGGAGATTTCAACTACCCGGATATATGTTGGCAGTCAAACTCTGCAAAGGCGGCAAGGTCCAGCAAGTTTCTTGCTTGTCTTGCAGACAATTTCATGGTCCAGAAGGTGGAAGAGGCCACAAGGGGATCAAATATTCTGGATCTGATCCTGACCAACAGGGAAGACCTTGTTAATGACGTAGAACTGGTTGGATCTTTAGGAGAGAGTGACCACGCCCTATTAGAATTTGGCATTCAGTGGGGAAGAGAAGACAAGTGTAGCCAGGCACTCATCTTAGATTTTAAAAAAGCAGACTTCTGTAAACTGAAGGAGCTGCTGGCTGAAATCCCGTGGTCAAGAATAGTCAATGAGAAAGGAGTTCAAGATGCATGGGAGTTCTTTAAAAGGGAGATACTGAAGGCACAGGCTAAAATTGTGCCATTAAGGAGGAAAAATGGAAGGCATCTGAAGAAACCGGAATGGTTGACTAAAGAACTCTCAGCTGAGCTAAGTGTTAAGAAAAACATGTACAGGAAATGGAAGAAGGGGGAAATCACCAAAGAAGCCAGGAGATGTAGGGAGAAGGTCAGAAAGGCTAAAGCACAGAACGAACTTAGGCTGGCCAGAGACATTAAAAACAATAAAAAGGGCTTTTTTAAATACATCCGCAGCAAAAGGAAAAAGAAGGAGACGATAGGGTCACTGCGCAGGGAAGATGGTGAATTAATAACAGGAGGAAGAGAAAAGGCAGAACTCCTCAACACCTTCTTCGCCTCAGTTTTTTCCCAAAAGGATAAAACACTCAACCTGGC
The DNA here is from genome assembly GCA_948472985.1 of Iguana delicatissima. Classification (NCBI taxonomy): domain Eukaryota; kingdom Metazoa; phylum Chordata; class Lepidosauria; order Squamata; family Iguanidae; genus Iguana; species Iguana delicatissima. The sequence goes on from CAOKZL010000312.1 coordinate 425,550, forward strand.
GGTTGGGGAGCAGGTGAGGAAGTGGGGGAAATGCAGCACAGAATAGGTAGAGAGGTAGTACCTGGCCACACTGGATGAATTCAAGTCTCCAGGGCCAGATGAATTGCATCCTAGGATTTTAAAAGAACTAGCAGAGGTCATTGCGGAACCTCTTGCTATAATCTTTGAAAACTCTTGGCGGACAGAAGAAGTTCCGGCAGACTGGAGGAGGGCAAATGTTGTCCTCATCTTCAAGAAGGGGAAAAAAGAGGACCCAAATAATTATCGCCCAGTCAGCTTGACATCAGTACCTGGAAAGATCCTGGAGCAGATCATCAAACAGTCAGTTTCTAATCACTTAGAAAACAATGCTGTAATTACGAAAAGTCAACATGGATTTCTCAAAAATAAGTCATGCCAGACTAATCTTATCTCTTTTTATGATAGAGTTACTTGGTTGATAGATGAAGAGAATGCTGTGGACGTAGTATATCTTGATTTCAGTAAGGCCTTTGACAAAGTTCCCCATGACATTCTTGCAAAGAAGCTAGTAAGATGTGGGCTGGACAGGGCTACTGTCAGGTGGATTTGTAACTGGTTGACTGACCGTACCCAAAGGGTGGTCACCAATGGCAGATTCTCATCCTGGAGAGAAGTGACTAGCAGGGTGCCACAGGGTTCTGTCCTGGGCCCGGTGCTGTTCAATATCTTCATTAATGACTTGGATGAAGGAATAGAGGGCACGCTGATCAAATTTGCAGATGACACCAAATTGGGAGGGGTTGCTAATACGCCTGATGACAGGATCAAAATTCAAAAGGACCTGGACAGATTGGAGAGCTGGGCCAAGGCTAACAAAAGGAATTTCAACAGAGAGAAATGTCAGGTCCTACACTTAGGCAGAAAAAATGGTATGCAGAAATATAGGATGGGGGACACGTGGCTGGCTAACAGTATGTGTGAAAGGGATCTAGGAGTCTTAATAGACTACAAGCGGAACATGTGTCAGCAGTGTGATGCCGCAGCCAAGAAAGCCAATGCAATTCTTGGTTGCATCCATAGGAGTATGGTGTCTAGATCGAGGGAGGTATTGGTACCACTTTATTCTGCTTTGGTTAGACCTCATCTGGAATACTGCGTCCAATTCTGGGCACCCCAATTCAAGAAGGATATGGATAAGCTGGAGCAGGTCCAGAGGAGGGCAACCAAAATGGTGAGGGGCCTGGAAGCCATGCCCTATGAGGACAGACTTAGAGAGCTGGGTATGTTTAGTCTGCAGAAGAGAAGGTTGAGAGGGGACATGATAGCCATGTTTAAATATTTGAAGGGATGTCATGTCGAGGAGGGAGTGGGCTTGTTTTCTCCTGCTCTTGAGACCAGGACAAGGAGCAATGGATACAAGCTGCAGGAGGGGAGATTCCACCTGAACCTCAGGAAGAATTTCCTGATGGTCAGGGCTGTCCGGCAGTGGAATGTGCTGCCACAGAGTGTGGTGGAGTCCCCTTCATTGGAGGTTTTTAAGCAGAAGCTGAATGGCCACTTGTTGGGAGTGCTTTGAGGGTTTTCCTGCATAGCAGGGGGTTGGACTGGATGGCCCTTGTGGTCTCTTCCAATTCTACATTTCTATGATTCTATGATTCTGTGATTCAAGTACTGGAACACTCACAGTCAGTGCTTCTGGGTATTTGGATACTACCCTCACACCAAATGCCACCAATATTCCAAGCTATGTGAAATACACAATCAACTTTTTCAGAAATTATAGTGCATCAACAACCTCACAGAGAACACTATTGTAGATGTGAAATCTCTATGCTCCAACATCCTACACAAAGATGGACTACAAGCTATCAGGAGCATCATTCTGGGTGGTGCCACAGCAGACCAAGGCTATCAAGGAATGCCGATTTATACGCACACATAAACCACTTCACTTTTGGAAATACATGCCTTCAGATTAATGGCACTACCGCTGGACACATACATGGCACCACAATATATCAATATCTTCATGAGTGAACTGGAACAATGTTTCCATAAATCCTGTACCCAGAAGCCTCTCCTCTGTCTGAGCTTTATTGATGACATCTTTATATTTGGACTCATGGAGAGGAATCACTCAAAACACTCAACCATAATTTCAACAACTTCTAGGCCCCACCTCCCAATCAATCTTAGCCTGGAACTATCCACAAAACAACTTCATTTTCTGGACACCACCACGCAGTTACACAATGAATATCCAAGCACGAGTCTATAGCACAACCTCAACAAATACTACACGTACTTACATACCTCCAACTTTCACCTTGAACATACCAGTGAATCCATCCTTTACAGCCAAGTTGTTGAATACAATCACATCTGCTTGGACCCACATGATACAGATGCCAAACTCATGGAACAGGCAAGTCTCTGTGTCAGAAGATAAATGAACATAAATCAGACATTAGACATCAGACAAAAATCAGTTGCAAATACTTCAATTTTTCTGGACAGTCCAGCTTGAACCTCCAAACAGTAGTCTTTGGGGGAAAGACTTCACAGGGAGATATGAAAGAGAAACAGATGAATTGTCCAGTCCATTGACAGTGCGTTGAGCAAAGACAATGGTTTTCCGGCACATATCATAACACTAGTTTGTGATAACTGAAGCCCCTGTCAGAGCTGCTGATGACGAGGAGCAGCAGCTGTGGGTCCCTGTGGCTCTGGCTGGAGAGGAGTCCTGCAGCTCAAGAGCTCCCCCTGCTGCCATGGACCAAGCAGGCGCGGACGTCCCTCTGCCTGCTCCTTTAGGGCAACAGGGATCCGATTCTGTGCCTGCTCCTTTGGAGCAACAGGGATCCTATTCGGAAGATGCTCTGGAGCCTGGTTCAATAAGCCCCCAATCAAGGCGGAGACTCAAGAGGGCTGTGCAAAGGGAGGCTTCCTTGGCTAAGTTTAAGAAGCAGTGACCAGACACACTTGCGCCTGGGGCTATATAACTGCCTGCCTGGAAGCTTCCCTTTGCTTGTTGCAAACTTCTTACACATCCTTGTCTTGCCTGTACCTTGCTCCCATCACCCAGTTCCTGATACCTTGAATTGACCTCTGGACTCTTGACCCTTGGCTTTGGAACTCTGACTACGGCTTTGCTTGACACTCTGGTAAATGAACTTCCTTGAGTAAGTGCTTGCTTGTCTCCTCCCGGCTGGACTTTGCTGGCTCTCCCACTCTCTTCTGCGGGCTGGCTCGCCACCCAGGTCTCTGACCTTGACAAGTTGCCATTCCAGTCACAAGTAAGTTCTCATGTCTACTTTACTACATCACTTTATTTATTTATTATATCACTTGATCCTGTGCCCAGATCAACACACCAGACCAAAAACTTCTTCCACTATTCATATATTTACCTAGTCATCTTGGTTGGATATAGATCCTGTCTCCCACTTTGTCCCCTAAATACTCTTCATGATCACCATTGAAACTGAACTTCTCACCCCATTACCTTACCCATGTTTTGCATTTCTATTACTGTTCTCCATTCTTTCTCCCAGTTAGTCTCAAGAGTGTTGCAAAATTCCTTTGCATAATCCCACCATACTTCACCAAGCTACTTGCCAGCTTCAAAGAGGAAAGTAATAGTGACCAATGAGAGAGACCATACCCAAACAGAGTTTTGCATTCAAGTTTGCCTGATTTATGAGGGGAAAAAAACTAAAGAAGATTCTATTCTGTAAGCATGTCCAAATATAACATGGTGTGTATTACCTAACAACAAACAGAGAATGCAAATGACTAGATAGAAAATGACTAGATAGAAAACAACAGGGTAGAATCCTACCTTACCATCCAGAACAGATCAAATTCATTTGATGTAAGAAGCTATGCAAGGCTAGATCTAGTCAATACTTAGGTGGGAGATCTCCATGGATCTCTAACTAACACTGTAAAGGAATCCTGTCTGAAACTTTGGAGAACCAATGCCAGTGAGATCTGGAATTACAGTCTAATGGTCACACTCATTATAAAGCAGCCTATTATGCTTCTAACAGGCAAATAGCATTCAAAACTGATCATTTTGCAACCGTCTTTCTGCATTTTACAGGAAAACACTTTCCTTTTATGGACTTTATTATATGCCTTTGTCTCTGGCCATTTCTTCCTACTGCTTCATCTTTCAATATACACTATAACAGTGCAGCCATTATTGACAATTTGAAGAATCAAGGGAGAGAGGAGCCAAAGCAGATAGAGATTTATGGAGCCATTTTTAAAGGAAAGATGCTTGTCAATAAATAACAGGATCTAAGAAATCCTGCTACCATACCTGTGAGAAAATGAATTTCTAAATTGAGCTACAGAGGGCTTCTTCATTCTAATGTGCACCTGCTTTCATCAGTCTGTAGAGAAAGGAGGTCTCACTCAAACAGCAATTCAACTTTGGGACCTATCTTCATAGGCCACATTGAAAATAATTACAAAAAGTGGGGGATGGGTGACAGTGACAAGAAAATATTAGTTAAAGAAAGAGAATGACATACTGGTTATTCAATTGACCTGACTTTGTTTCCTTGAACTTTTCATATTTCAACAATATTGAACTCCAGGTAAGAAGCACTGATGTCACAGGTTAAGGTTAAGCATCAATTACCCTATTTGCTGGTGTAAAAGACTCATTTTTTTTCCTGAAAAATACTGTTTGAAAATGAGGTGTGTCTTATATGCTAGTGCATCTTATATGCTGGCAGATAGTATTTGCCAGCCTGTAAAGGGGTGTGTCTTATATGCTGGTGTGTCTTATACACCAGCAAATATGGTATAGGATCACTGAACCAGCCCTGGATTAAGTACCAAATCCCCAGAACATGGCTCATCAGATTGATCTCAATCTTGGCTGTGAGTTTTGAGGGGCGGGAAGCTAAAGAATAGCACTCTTAAATTTTGACAAGTGACCTCAAATAGTTGGACAAAGTATGACCTGGGTTTTTCCCATACATTTTCTTGGGGTTGATCAGTTTCTCAGTTTGCACATTGTCTTTCAGCAGCAGTTTGTTCTGTTAGGTCAAAGAGAAGGTTTAATGTGTGCTATGCCCTAGTACTAACATAAGGTGTTCTGACGTTTTTAAAAAAATTAATTGGGGGTCCATTTTAGTCCATAGAGTTTATTTGCCACATGTTCAGTTTGTGTTACTTGTCTTGTGAACCTTAGGTCAGATAGGCTAAGAGAGAGAGATTTAGAAAAGGAGAGAATATGCTGCTGATTACCTTGGGCCCATTCACATAACACAACTAGAGCACCATGGTCCTTTTCACACGGCCATGCGAAAGGGCCCCTCGAGTGTCGTGCGAATGTGAGGAGCAGTCCACATGACACACTCACAATCATGCAACGCTCCAGGGTCCAGCAGGCACCCCCCGCACACTTTTTCATTTTCAGCTATGAGCCAAAAATGGTGCATGATCACGCATTGCTCCGGGGTCCCACGCACATTTGCCGTGCGTGCGGAGCTCCAGAGCTGCGGCGCTCGTGCTTCCTGCCCCAGCAGAGCCTGGGAAACTCCCAGGCTGCACTGTGGAAGGAAGAGGCAGGGCTCTCGCGTGAGCGGGCGGCAGCTGTGGAGCTGAAGGAACTGGGATGCGAGAGCCTCTCACTGGAGGCTGCTTGCATGATGCCCACACCCCAGCTCCGTGAAAAGGTGCGTAGCGGAAAGGGCCCATGATTCCTTTTTAACTGTCATGTTTCTGACTTATGGAATCCTGGGGCTTGTAGTTTGGTGGTGCAAAAGAGTTCTCTGGCTGAGAGTTGTAAATGCCCCTCCCTAAACTACAAGTCCTAGAACTCTGTGGAACAAAACCATGACAGTTAAAGTGAAATAATAGCACTATAACCATGTAGTGTGACTGGGAACCAGGATACGCAAGAAAATGCAAGGAAGGGGCCCCAATCCACATGACAGTAAAGAAAAAAGATTTCAAAACAAACCATGTTCCAGAGAAAGAAAAACGTGTTGAAAATAAAGAACAAATATTGTACATCAAATGGTTTAACTTATCTATGCTGTTGATATTACTGAGGTGTTGACATCTTCTTATTCACCACAAACGTTTTGATCACATTTTCAGTAAAACAAACTCTACCACTGCTAAGTTCAGAAGTTCACTGTTTTTCATACACAATCCACTATAGTAGGATCTGAACATGAATGCAGAAGAAATAAATATTGGTTGAATGAATTACTGCGCAACGTACACTTCCCATTTCAGAATATTTAAAAATTGTGTGTTTCCTATTGAATCCTAGTCTTCCGATTTCTTGTCTGCATTCTACCTGTCTTGTAAAATTGTGCAAATTTTGTAACTAGAGCTACCTTTATGATGTAACACATTTTTCTAATATTCGCCCACAAAAAGTAGGTGTACCCCCTTTTTAAAAAATTCCCAAACTGTAAAATACATTCTTGCATAACATCCTTGCACTTATTTATCTGAAACATGACAAACTTGATTTCTTCTGAAGGACCTGAAAATTTCTTCCAAGTTTGCCAAGATTTTTTTAAAGTATTGACGGTTCCTTTTTTAAAAAGAATGAATGAATGAATCAAATTTAAAGGTGTATAGAACCAAAAGAAATCTTTCAGTTGCCCAAATGTAGCAGAGCTAATTCTCTCCAGAGAGAATGCTATACATATCTCATAGAATCTGAGTCAATAACAGGGGGAGAAATGTAGCTGTTTGTTGTTATGGGCAATGACAGACATAAAGACTTGAATTTCTGATTTTAAATTTGTACTCTGATAGTCAGATGCTCCCTGAATAAATCAGGTTGCTTTTAAATAACTGAATCAGGCTTTGAACCAAAGCTTGTAACAGCTGAATGCCTCAGTCTACAGCTATACAAGTAACTACAGCTCATGGCTTGTAGGTTACTGAAAGTAATTGGGTCCACCTTGTTCAACCATTTTTAATCTGGCTCTGCCAATACTTTCAAATTACATTTTTTTATATGTTATCAAGCGACTATTTTGCATTTGGATTGGAGTGACAGACTTTGATATTCTAGTGAAAATTAAACTAGATCCTATAAGCCTGAAGTCTTTCCACTCTGCTATAATAAACCTGGACAATTTAAAAGGAGAGAAGAAGCATCTGTTTATTTTGAACCTTACATCAAGGGGAGTGGGAAGAATCAAACCAGAGACCAATATTGTTTTGAATACTAAGGAAGCTAGAGGCTTAGCTGCTCTTGCTTTTACAACCTGATCATGCCGCTGCCTCTTTTGACTGTACCTGTGTATATTCTGCTCCATGTTGTAAGTACTTCCATAAGAGGAATTTCTTATGTCTTATGTCTTATGTCTTATGTCTTAATTTCTTTGAAAAGACTGGAAGAAAATGGTACTATAAGGCCATTTCCACACTACACTGTTACAGTGCTATTATTCTGCTTTCAACATCCTATGGAATCCCTGGGTTTGCAGTTTAGGGAGGGATATTTAGAATTCTCAGACAGGGAGCTCTTTGGCCTCAGTAAACTACAAACCCTAGAATTCCACAGGATGTTGGAAGCAGAATAACAGCACTATAACAGTGTAGCGCAGAAATGGCCCATGTCAGAATATAAGGCAGTCTCTTCTGACTGAGACACAAACTGATGGGTGTAAGCAAATAGCAAAAAGAATTCAAGAAGCTGGTGAGGCTTGTAGACTTTGGCAATGGAGAAGGAACCTGAGAGCAAAAGAAAGCATCAAAAGAACCTGAGCCAATTCCCACAATTCCAAAGCAACCATGGCTGCAAACAAATATGCCTTGTAGGTGGTTGTGCAGCTGCTTACCCACTTAACTGGAATGCCTTGACTTTTTAGGGACTTTGCAGTTGAGTTCCAACGTGCCAAGCCCAGAGGAATAATGGCAGTCTACAGCCCCCTTACAACTTGCCAATTTTGGAATCCATGTGCTAAGTGTCATACTTCTACACCCTAACACCACACATAACTTACCATTTGTGATTTCCCACATCATACACACACTCCACACATACACATGTACAAACAGAGGTCAAACTTGGGGCCCATTTGGCCATTTTTTATTACAACTGTAATCCTGGGGAAGGTGTCTTTATGCCGGTAGCTCAGCAAATCCTTTTCTTAAATAGGAAAAACAGCAAGCACTGGACGGTTTCAGAATATTCCACAGGAAAACCATTGAGCAGTGGTATTGAAAGAATGTTTTATTAGCAGTGCTAACAATCTTTACCACAATAATAGCAAAAGCCAGCGTTTCCATATGTTGATACAAAAAGTATGGATGTGCACATGAATTCTTCTGAAGTCACAAGAAATTTCTTACTCAGAATTCTATGCATTTTTCCAGTTATTCTCATGAAAAGAAAATTTCAAAGAAATCAACAGTATTGGAATTCTTGGGTCTCAGTTCTTTTAAAGTCCAGCCAAGCCCACACAACACGTTGATGAGTTTAAAGAGTTTTTTAAAAGGTATTATAGTCACAGCTTATTGGCTATGCCTTTCTTTTTCTGCACATTTTGTCCAGATGTTTTGAGGAAAATGAACTCAGCAGTTAACAAAGCAACTGGCATAACCAGATAAGTCCACACTCCAGTAACGTGAGAATAACTCATGCCTTTTGGTGTATGAAAACATTCTGGGTGAAATGCAGAGATTAATAGGAGCAATTACATTTGGACTGATATTATGCATAAAACATTGCAACCATTAGTTCTTCTCTAGCAAGAATAGTTTGTTGATTATCAAAGCAAAAAAGCCTTTCCAAAGTCTTTGCTATGAACTCATGTGACTTGTTAATGTCCAGAACACCAATTTTAAATTAATAAGACACACATGTTTATAGCCTTCTGGCACTTGCAGTCCTATGGATGCTTATTCAGAAGTACATTGTGTGCAGTGAACCTTATCTGTGTATATAAGATGGCAGACTCGGTGTAAAGATTTCTTTCTAAAGCCTTATTAGCAAAGCCTCTCCTGGTCTTTAGGATTATGGAAGAGAGATCATGGGTGCAAAATACAAAATCATTTACATCCTATGCACATTTACTTAGAAGAAAATCCTGTGTGTGTAGTGGTTTGAGCACTGGGCTATGATGCTAGAGACCAGGGTCTGAATCCCCGCTCAGCTATAGAAACCTACTGGGTGATCTTAGGCAAGTCACACTCTCTCTCAGACTCACAGGAAAGCACAAGCAAACTGTCTCTAAATGAATCTTGCCAAGAAAACCGCATAAAAAATTTGCCTTAGGGTCGCCATAAGTCAGAAAAGATTCGAAGGCACACAACAATAAAGTCCAGGTTTATTTGATGGATTTCACTCTCAGGCAAGCATGCACAGAACAGCACCTATGTATACTTGCTGGGAGTGTTAGCCACATTAAAATATTATCTACCAAAGTAGATGTGGTGTTTATTCAAATTATCCTCTCCCCTGTGTGCTTGGTGCTTTTCAACAAAAATCTGGTGCAAGGGGAAAGATGTGAGTAGCTGAACCAGACCAAAGCCACAAGATAGAAGAAGAGGGATCTCAACTTTTTGCTGCTGGAGTGCCCCTGATCAGAATCAGACTTTCTGCTGGCTATTAACAATTGGATGAAAGCTCCTATTGGTACCAAGAGCAGGTTTCCTCCCATTAGAAGACCAAGGATGAGGATATTTGATTCAGTTTACTTTCCCAGTCAGCTTTTTCTATTTTTGTGGTTGGCTATCTGAAAGGGAACCCCAGAGGTCTCTACAAATGAAGCAAAAGACCAAAGATATGTGGGATATGATCAGCAACAGTACAGTGGAAAAGTTTTAAAAACATGACATGAGCATGTGGAAGAAGATTCCCACTTAATGTGACTGTGGGACAACTGATTGGCAGGGACACATTAACTATTTCGTCCTCACAAGCAAACAGAAATAGTTTGCACAATTTTCTGCCTATTGCTGAGAAAACAAATATTTCTATGGTGTTTGACCCAGTATTTGCACATCCAAAAGCATTTCAGGAAATAATACTGCACAGAAATGCATATGTTTGCAAGAGATTCTAGACGAGAACTGGATGGGGGCAATTGCAAAAAAAAAAGGAAAAAATCAACAATATTGTTTTCAGATAACTATATGCATGTGTTCGCAAAATACTGTTTTCTGTGAGGAAAAAAAAACCAGCATTCTTGCACAAAAAGTCTTACATAAAATCCAGCAATCTTTCCCTCCACCAACAACAAGAAATACTGGTGTTTTTTTGGTGTAAGATTTATGGGTTTTGCATAGAAAACAGCAGTCTTGCACCAAACAAAAAAGGCTATGTCTATACAAAATTTCTCCATGCAGAATTGCTAGATTTATGCACAATTGCCTTTTTCGCTCAGAAAAGTGCAGTGTTGTACAGTGTTGTACACACACCCCAACAGACACATCACTGGAAACACAAAAGAATGTGGTTTTTCACCCAAAGAAAACATGACAGTCATGCAAGACTGTCATGCAAAAAACCTATGTGTATTTCTGCTCAGAATAATTTCCAATAAAACTTCAGGATGTACAAATACTGGGTGAAAATGAAATGAGTAATGGAATGAGTCACTTAAATTGTTTGGTTGTATTAACTGTAAAAAGTTACTTGTGGATTTGCATCAGGTCATGTAGTAAATTACTTCTAAAAACTAATTTTCCGTATTCCAGTTTAGCACCGACTTAGCAGTAGTACATATGAAAAGGACTTTGAGATTATTGTTGATTGTAAATTCAACATAACCCAGTAGCGTGATGCTGCAGCAAAGAAGGCAAAAAGTATTCTTGCCTGCATTAACAGAACCATAGTGTCCAAAATAAGAGAAGTAATAGTCCCACTATATCTTTCACTAGCCAGGCCTCATCTGGTATATTACATTCAGTTCTGGGCACCTCATTTCAAGAAGAATATACACAAATTGGAGCAGGTTCAGAGAAGGGCAAGAAGAAGACATATGAGGAAAGATTGAGGAAGTTTGGGATGTTCAGGATGGTGAAGAGAAGAGGTGATATGATTGCCCTTTTTAAATATCTAAAGGGTTGTCACACAGAGGAGGTTGCAAGTTTGCTGTCTGCTTCCTCAGTGGGAAGGACCAGGTCTAATGGTTTTAAGTTACAGAAGAGCAGAACATTAGAGGAAGTTCTTGATAGTAATAGCTGTTTGACAGAGGAATCAATTGCTTAGAGAGGTAGTGGGGTCTCTCTTCCTAGCTGTCTTCAAAAAGAGGTTAGGCAGCTACCTAGTTGGCGATACTCTAGCTGGATTTCCTGCATTGAATTGGAGGCTGGCCCTGATGGCCTATGGAACCCCTTTCAGCTGCATTATTCTAATCTAGAAGTAAAAGATCAAGCCTGTGTGAATATGAAGGTATCTGCCAGACAAAGTGATTTTGAACAGTTGATATAGGAATGTAAACAAACCACCCCATCTGAAGACAGAATTTTCTTCACATTCCCTCTGATGTCAGTCAGCACCTGATATCAGTAGTATCCCTTAGTAGAACTCCATTTCTTCTGTAGTATTCCTAGAAACATCCAGTAACAGTTTCTCTTTCTATGGCAGCAGATTTACTGGAGAGGATGGGTCAGTTTGTTGCTTTACCCAAACGTCTGCAGTTTTTCTTCACAGATGGAACCACCTGCATAATAAGCCACTTCCCCAGAGATCCACTTATCAGAAAAAAATAGCAGCCTGCAGTATGAAATAGCAGGTTGAAACCCTTAACTACCAACTTGGCATTTGAAAGTAATTGCTGTAGTATTCCTCACATTTTTCAATGAAACTGAACTGTATATATTGTATGTGACATTCTCACACACAAAACTGAGAAGCAGATCTTTGCTACTGTGGATAACACAGGATCACAGAAAGCTTAGCGAACACACCAGTAAGAAGGGAGAACTTTATTTTTGCTGCAATTGTTGAAGAACTGAATAATCACAGGAAAAACCTGACTGTGTTGAAACACTATCATCACCGTCATCGTCATCGAGAGGTTTTTTTTTATCTCCTGCTAGCCCACATGTGCTCCCAAGACAATGAACAAATAAAAACCAATTAATATGATACTGAGATAAAAATATTTTTAAAACAGATTAGAATACTCTTCAAAAACTCCTAAATACGGTCCAAAAAGAATCCTACAATCCAGTTTTGAAAAAGTTAAAAGAGCAGTTTCCAACACTGAATGCCATGTGGAACAGCACTATTTTGGCTGCCCACCAGAAATTTAAAAGAGACCAGGCCAGCCTGGAGTTCCACAATGGAGGCACTGCTGCAGAGAAAGCCCTGTTATCTGTACCCACACTGACCTAACTTCCTGGCATTAAGCAGCAGCACTCCGAGGTCTGATGGGGTTCTACCAGAGTAGCCAGGAATCTGTTGGTCGGACAGTGAACAATGTCTCTTTCACATGATGTCTCTTCCTCCTTCTTCTCCCTTGGCTTGTTCTACCTTCACCACTGTACCTCCCCCTGCCCATTATGACTGAAATAGCATCACCCCTTGTACATTCTGAGCACATATTTGGCTGGCTAAAATGGCAGCACCCTGGTATATTCCAAACACATATGTGGCTGACCAGAAATACAAAACAAACAAACCATCATAAACAACATAGTCAGTTCAGCCTGATGTACACACCCACCCACCTCACAATATTTAGGCAAAGCTGGCCTCATGAGATTCTATTCAATAGTTACTCCATGTTCTTACTTAGGGAGCAAACACACATTCTGGAAAAAGCTTCCCACAACCAATGTATAGCAACTTGCTTTGCTCCACTGTACACTACATCTGGCTTCAGCAGCCAAAACAAGTCTCTGCTGTGCAACAGGCTGTGGCTCCAGGCTGAGAGCGACAGGGCAAGAGCCCTTGTGCTCTCACCCTTCAGCTCCCACCTCTGGCAAGATGTTTGCTTTAACTATACCTGCTGGGGGAGGAAGCAAACACAGTCTTAGGAACTCAGGTGTCTCCAATTTCAGTTTCCTCCACAGCAACCAAGCTTCCCAGTCCCTCTGACAAGATGTCTGTGTCACCCAGTGACTCAACTGGGTAATTGCACTATCCACACAGGGTTGGAGGTGTTTAAGGCGTTTTTCTGATTCTCCTCACCCACCCATGCGTTGGCCAAATGCGTTCATTTTCTTTCCAGAATTGGAAGTGATATTCCTATCACTTCCAACCAGTATTTTTGAGGGTTTATGGTTGTCCCCTCTAGTTGCAGGTTGCCTCATTTCTGGTAGGTATACTTAAGAGTTGCAGCTTAGAGTAACATGATTGCAGGATATTTAGGCTTTAAATGAACCTCAAGCCAAATAATTCCAAAAAATCTCAATTAACAACCTGGCTGTCATGTTTTGATGGAGCTGTCAATTCTACATAGATTTTAAAAGTATATGATATAAAATGGAAGCAGTAGGGCACGGATGAGAGTGGCAAGAATTTCCTTCCTCAGAAGAAGGTACAGCTGGCATACCAACCAAAGTTGTATGTTTTTAAAGAGTGATAGTGATAATAGTTGTGGCTCTTTTGCATGGCATAGATTTCACCTGAACATGGAGGAACAGAGCTGTATCTGATAACATCCTAAGCTGGGACATGATCCGTAAAGTATGAATACAACATGGACCTTACAGCATCCCACATAAATAATTAAGATAAGATGGGAAAGAATTCTCAGAGTATCTTCTTCTGCCAATTAGGAGTGATACCTGCACTGTCTCCCATTCCTAATTAAGACCACCGAACCAAGAACGTACAGTATAGTACACCAAAAACCACAGAGAGGTATCAACAAGACCTCTGTCCGACTCCAAGGGCTCTTCAGTGTCTAAGGCAGAGAAGTGGAATGTGTGGCCTTTCAGACAGTGTTGGATTGCAAGTCCTATCAGCTGTACCTGACATAGGCAATGATAAGGGATCATTGGAAATGCAGACCAAAAATTTCTGGAGGGCCATATGTCTCCATCCCTGCCTGATCAAAGCAACTTGAGTCTCAACACCGGACCAGAAGCTAGGCTGAAAAGGATCCAAAAGATACTATCACTCAGGAATGCTTACATACCTTGTCCAACAAAGGGTGTAATTTAGTAAACCAGCTGAGTATAGGAAGAGTTGTCCAGAAGCAGCATCTTCATTGCACCTTTCAGAGCAACACAATTATTTTTCATAAGAAGGCATTTACAATCTCCCAAATTCTTCTGGGAAAAACAGACCACTTGTGATTTGGTATGAAGGGCAAAGATCAAACATGTAGGAGTTAGGCCACACTAGCCCCAACACCATGCTCTCAACACCCTCTTTGGATTACATCCAAACAAGCACCCAATGTGTGATCCAGCTCAGAGCCACACGATCACTTCACGCAAAACACACTACAGTGCAAACACTTCTGTAAGCCACTTTGAGGCCCAAAGCTTAATGAGCTCTTCTTCACTTGGAAAAATCTAAGGACCAAACCACGCACAATAATGACAGAGAAATATGTTTTCTTGCCTGTTCTTGGAGCTATAGAATAGACCTCACAGCAGGCTTCTAGGCTTATGTTTAGTAACTACACTGAGGGATGAATGGGAATTTCTTGTAGACGCTTGTGTTTCAAAGCTCCTTCTTCCGCCAGCCAAATGTGTTTTCCATGTTCCTACCAGAGAAACAGAGTTTCCTTCTTCCATGACTAGCACCATACCCAATGAGCTGGGCAGAGAAAGAATGGATTGCTCCATTATGTTTGCACATGATATAAGCTTATTCTGTTTGGGTTTGTTCTTTTGTTTGCTCTGCTTTTTTTTCTTTTCTATTTTGCAATTTTTTTTAAGCACAAACTCCATTAATAACTTCTTAACACAGCATCAATCATTCTGCAGGCTAATAACTCTTGTGGCCTTATTTACAAGAGCAGCTGTTGTCATCCTGTGCCTTCAAGTCATTTCTAAGTTATGGTGACCCAAAGGCAAATCTTTCCATGGTATTTTCTGGGGCTGAATGTTGTGTGACGCCTCCAAAGTTACCCAGTGGGTTTCCATGGCCAAGCAGGAAATCAAACCCTGGTCTCCAGGTTCATAATCCAATGCTCAAACCGCTACACCACACCACAAAAGTACTATTTTGTTAGACTTATCTTGAGTTTTCCTCCACTTGCAGCCTAAAGTTAAAATCCAACAGTTAGTCTGAACTAGAGTAGATTCACCAAATCAAAGGAAGCTGAGTAGGTGGATGTGTATATAAGTTCCATAGATATAACGGGCTGCGAGACCAAAAATAAGATCCAAGTCCATCATCCTTGTTGTTTTCTTGTGCAAAAATGCACTAATTTTATTTGCATTCCATATGTTTCAACTGATGTTTGCAGCTTACATATCCTAAGCCACAGGAAAGCTCAAAGATTATATGCACCTGTCATTCTTCAAACATTTTAACATACACTAGACATACACTAGACAATCTTTTTCATCATTCCACAAAACCTAAATGAAACGTTCAGAGCCATACACATACACACACGCAGGCAGAGTGTCCTTTTGCAAGATTAACTTCCATTCTGTTCACCTACAGAACAGATGT
The DNA here is from genome assembly GCA_948472985.1 of Iguana delicatissima. Classification (NCBI taxonomy): domain Eukaryota; kingdom Metazoa; phylum Chordata; class Lepidosauria; order Squamata; family Iguanidae; genus Iguana; species Iguana delicatissima. The sequence continues at coordinate 441,097 of CAOKZL010000312.1, forward strand.
TCCATTTCTTAGTCACTTAAGCCCACCTTGCAAGGATGCATAATTTACATCTCCCCACATGCATTAGAAATGATAACAATGGGCAACAGAACGATTAGCAGATTAAAATAGTTCACATCGCACAGGCACACACAAGTGATTACAACATTCTTCTCTCTCCTCATCTATTTTACAAAAAACAAAACAAAGCTTGAAGTACTATCCACCGAAAATTTCTGCAGCTGAGCCAACATTGATACGAATGAATATGGATGCTAAATGCTTGGTGGTGCCAAGACCATGCCATCAGGAACTAAAGAAGAAATTTCATCCATGGAGAACATCTCCAGTGCAAGATTCATTGCAATGAAAGGGAGCTGCACAAGCCTATTTCCATTTATTTTGTAGGGAAGTCTAGTGGAGCTGGATCACTAATAGTAACCCTTTATCATATCCTCCAGTATTTCATTGATAAAAACCAGGACACATATGGCCAAGCAACATCAGTGTGTCATCAAGAGGGCAAAAGTTATTGAAGAAGAACAGACAAGCTAGGAGAGGCTGCTGCAGTTTGCTTTTTCCCAAGCCTACTAGGAATGGCAAGGTTCTACTTCCTCTTCTTTTCCCATTGCTGAGTTAATGCAGTATAAACTACTGTGGCACTTTGAACTCAGTTTGCACCAGTGGAAGTAAGCCAAGGACAGAAGGAAAAAGTGGGAGGAAGAAAAAGAGACAGGTATATTTCAGAAGCAGCTGAAAAAGTGGGATGACAGAAAATTAATTGGGACTGTCCTGCCAAATCTGGACAGATGGAGTGCATGTCTGTACTGCTAATCTGCTGTTATTGTATGCCTTCAAGTGGTTTCTGATTATGGTAACCCTAAGGTGAACCTATCACAGGGTTTTCTGGGGCTGAGAGTATGTGACATGTCCATGTTCACCCAGTAGGGGTCCATTGCTGAGCTGGGAATCAAACTCTGGTCTCCAAGGTCATAGTCCAATGCTTAAACCACTACACCATGGTGGTTCTTTACAGCAGCATAATTACTGGAAGCATTAAGGAAGTGGCATATAAATTACTTTAATAAATAATACCAGTTCTGGAGACAAAGCTGCTATTGAAAAAAAAACCTACATGCATAATCCAATCATTTCACACATAACCCAACTGTAATCACATTCTGTTGGACTGTTGAATCAAAAGTCAGGAAGACCATCCGCTTTAGCCGTTTCCCACACAGACCTTCTAACAAGCTCTAGTCTACAAATCCAATCAACCAGTTCTCAGTTGCCTTTCTTTTCCTTTATGCTGCTGAGAAGGCTTTAAGCAGGCTTTCCTCTTGAGATTGGGAAGGCCTTTAACAGTCCTAAAATACTTCCTTCAACATCTGTTATCTTTCAAGCTTAGTAGTAATTTTATTGATGGGGGAAACGTACCTGTTGTCAACTGCACATTCATCTCTAAATGACCGTCACGTCTTCCTATAAGAAAAGGCGTAAGTAAAGGTTTTCCTCTTTCTGTTTATCTTGTTTGTCCAGCCTACAAAACTGTCTGCTCCATATGACAATCTATGTAACAATCTAAATGCGTGTGCTGATAATCTCTTATTGTGATAATGATTGTACTTATTTATGTCAAGACCCATGTTGGGCGAAAGGTGGGATATAAATAAATTGAATAAATATAAATAAATTAAATCAAACAAAAATAAATAAAATACCCTACTGTTCCCCCAGCTCCGAGACTCAAGATGAAGATTTTATAGATAAAGGTTCAGATCAGTAAAACATATAGCATTTTAAAATGTAATTAAATTATCACCCGAATTAAAATCAATTTGAAAACATATCCATTTTCAATCAAATATGACATTAATATAGATAATGCAGCACCTGATTAAAACCCTTCTTTCCTGTAAGCATTCAGTTCCCAAAGTCCTGTTGAAACAAAAAGGACTTTGCTTGTTTCTGGAAACATACTACAGAAGAGACCTGTCTAGCCTCTCTAGGAAAGGAGTTCCAGAGCCTGAGAAGAGCCATCAAGGAAGCCAAAAACTGAAAGCCTTTATTTTTTAAAAAAAATCTATAGCTCAACCTTCACATAGAAAGGCTGGCATACTGTTAGTGACACCTAGATGTTAACTGGGGATTATTCCTCTGTATATACTTTTTTGGATCTTATGGAAGAAGGTATCCAGTACCTCCTTCTGCAAGACCTCTATGCCAGTGAGCAACAATAACCCACTAACTACCAGGCACAACATCTCTCTGGCTACTAACTGTGGTCATTTTGCGCTCAGGATAATATTGGCTGCTCTTGAGCACAGAGAGATGACAGAGAAGCCTTATGTTTGGGGCAAAGGGAGACTGCTCTTCCATCCTTGAGAGCAACTGGAATGAACCTATAAGCACCACCCCTGACCAGCCATTCAGAGAGCAGAGAGACAGAGGGCCTTTCTGCACTATACTGTTATAGTGCTATTATTCCACTTTCAATATCCTGTGGAATTCTGGGGTTTGTAGTTTACTGAGGCCAAAGAGCTCTCTGGCTGAGAATTCTAAAGGCCCCCTCCCTAAATTGCAAACCCCAGGATTCCATAGGATGGTGAACGTGGAATAACAGCACTATAACAGTGTAGTGCAGAAAGGCCCAGATCTACACCTGACAGTCCCTGGGCTGTTGTTGGATGTGGATGGGTAAAAAAACAGTCTCCTCCATCTTTGCTGTCTGCTGTAAGTACAGTGGTAGAGACTTGGGCCCTTTCCGCATGGCATTTGCCATGCAAAAGGGCCCCTCGAGCATTGCGCGAAAATGAGGAGCGGTCCACACGACGCACTCACAATCGCATGACACTCCAGAGTCTGGCAGGTGCCGCTCGAGCACTTTTTCATTTTCAGCTTTAAGCCGAAAATGGTGCGCAATCGCGCATCACTCCAGGGCCCCATGCACACTTGCCATGCATGTGGAGCTTCAGAGCTGTGGCGCTCATGCTTCCTGCCCCAGCGCACCCTGGGAATCTCCCAGGCTGCACTGCGGAAGGAAGAGGCGGGGCTCTTGTGCGAGCAGCCAGCAACTGTGGAGCTGAAGCAATGGGGACGTGAGAGCCTCTCGCTGGAGGCTGCTCACGCAATCTCCACACCCCAGCACCAAGAAAAGGTGAGTTGCGGAAAGGACCTTAGAATTTGACAGCGTGACATAGAATCTCAGTAAATGTTTAACCTGGAAAAAAATCTGAAAAACATCAATAAAGAAACAAATCAACTTCCATGCTGATATATTTAAAAAAAATATCATTGGATTACAAATCTGGTTACAAAGTACAAATCTGGTTAGATATTTCATTGTAAAACTTGGTCGAGAATAGCAAGAAGTTCTAAAAAGTTCTAAGCAATATATGAAATCCTTAGAAGTACTGCAACAAATAAAGAAAAACAGCTGAGCATCATTTACAAGCTTGGCTTGGCTATGAAAACCCACTGAGTGACCTTGGACAAGTCACACTCTCTCAGCCTCAGGGGAAGGAAAAGCAAACCCCTCTGAACAAATTCTGTCAAGAAAACCCCACAATAGGTTCACTTAGGGGTCACCATTAAGTCGGAAAGGACTTGAAGGCACACAATGAGAACAAAGTTTGTGCCTCATGGGGAATCCTGAATGCCAGTGTTGGTCTGTCTGCAAAGCATATTTTCAGCTTCACAAACAGGAGAAGTTACTATCTTAGGAAGGAATAAGTTGTTTTTGCAGTATTGGACTTCATACTACAGATGTCTCCCAATTTCTCTCTGAGCAGGGGCAAAGGTTATTTCTCATCTGAGCACTCACACCAGCTTCTCTGCATCATGCTTCAATCACAAAATACATATTACATTGGCTGGGACAAAAAAACTACCCCAATAGCAAAATAGGCAATAGATTGCCCCAGTTATTTTTGTCTAGGAAGAAAACTCCTGCACATAATAGCTGAAAGTCAGGGGACATCATTTATAGCTTTTCAGGTTACAAGGTTATACAATTTCTACCTAATAAATCCAATGCTGTGTGAATTCCATAGGAAAATGTGAGTCTGGGAGACTAAAATGTCCCATAAGCAGAAGATGTGGAGAAGGACTGGATGAGAGTTAAATTAGAGGAACAACATTGTTTCAAGAAAGAACAAAGCTGTTGGGAAGTTTGTTTTTCAGATTTTTTAAAAAAATCATTTATTCAAGAGAAAAGGCCATTTAAAAATATTTCCAATAAAACTGAAAGGGGAACTTTTGTGTTATTCCCAGGTCTTGTCTCACAATGACAATAGCTGTATTCATGTATTTGAATGGGCACAAAGTACAACATGACTACTCAGAAGTTCAGCTATAGGACTTGGGCCCTTTGTACGGGTTAGTGGATTCTGGCGGCATCCCATCGGGATCCCAGTAGAACCTTTCCTGGAAGGGAAGTGCAACAGGAGCGCTCCCTTACACACCGGCTATCTGCAAGAGGAGGCACAATCGCCATGCCTCTTCCTTCCACAGCACAGCTGGGCACTGTCCCAGGCTGCACTGGGACAGGAAGCATGGCCCTCTGCAGCTCAGGTAAGTGCGGGAGGGTGGCGAGAGGGCTGCATGATTGCCAGTCATTGATGGATAAAACCCATCAATGATTTGCAGCACAATTGCACATCCAGGACACAGACAACATCGTGCATAAGCATAGCCCTGGTCCCATCCTTCTCCCATACCCAATGCGGGACGACGATGTACTGTGGAAAGGGCCTTGGTCTCAGTGAAAGAAGAACAGGACTGCAGCCTAAAGGATGGGTAGGGCTCTAACCAAAGCAATAGATATCTCCTCAGGATCCAGCCCTTCACTTTGAAAGCAAAAATAAAAATCAAAGGATGCTGGTATTATTCTGGAAAAAACAGAAAAGGACCATTTATGATGAAGACACAACAACAAAATATAAGTAGAAGAAGCACAGATGATTTATGTAAAGTAAGCTCTGCCACATACTGTGGTTTGTGTGTGTGCGAGAGGGAGGGAGGGAGAGGGAGAATGAGTCCACTTTATTCAAATTAAACCAGGAAGAAAATACATTCCCCAATTTTAATAGAGTCATCAATTAAAGCTAAAGGGTGAAATTTGTCACTGATAGGAATAATCCTTTTCTCAGCAATCCCAACTGAGCAAACTAAATAGATGGGAGCTCCACCTTCTCCAGCGGGGAAAACAGAGACCCAAGACACATTTGCAGTGTTTCACGGAGGGAAAAAATTGAAAGAACATCAAACAGAATAGACCCAAATACGTTGTTGTTGCACATTTACTGTAAAGGAAAAAGATTAGCTTGGAAGTAACCAGCTACAAACAACTAGCTGCTTTAGTAATTCCTTTTTCCAATAACCAAGCTACAGCTACATTACAACAGGAGATAAAGCCAATCTTTTTTAACGGAACTGTAACTTTCTAGTCACATTTACAGTTATGGGGGTGTGGCCTCACAGAGTGGTGAGGAGTATTATCACATGTTTTAAATATGCCAGCTCACACTATGCTTCATGCTGTTACCTTGCACTCTGTTGTGAGTCTTGAGGGGATGGGAAGGTGGACGGGAGGACACCATGCTGTGTATCACAGACCACTACCGGTAGCATTCACAAGCCACTGACCTGTGACACAATGCACCACTCCCATTTCACCCACCTCAGTGTCCCCTTAGCATTCGCAACAGGATATCAGGCAGCAGCACAAGTCTTTCCCAGCTCTACCAGGATGCCAGTCCTATTCAGTCTTAGACTTAAGAAGACTCTCAACTTCATGCAACCATGGAACAACGTATAACTAGTGGCACTACTCTCTTTTATTCAGTAACCAAAATATCATTTGGCCACAAGTAACAAATAAGCATGCATACTCCCCACCATTTTGTGAGAGCATGCATTGCAGCTACCACAGGAATGCCAGCAAATATACCATATGTATACATACATATATATGTATACATACATACATACATACATACATACATATATATATGTACACAGAGAGAGAGAGATATACTTATTTATACACACACACACACACACACGTTTTCTACAGCAGTGATTCTAGCCCAGCACATGTTCAATTTATGACAGAAAAGACAAGGACAGGTATAATGAAATCCACATTCCCCACCTCTGACGCACCACAAATTTTATCTAAATTACTCCCACTGTTTTAAATTGTTTTAGACTGTTAAAATTGATTTTATTGTACACTGTCCTGACATCCTTGGATGTAAAGACAGGATATAGATGTCTGCCAGTATTTCACATCGGCTACTTAGTTACACATAGCTAAAGCAATTTCTGCATTATACTGTTATAGTACTACTTTTCCACTTTCAACCTCCTGGGGAATTCTGGGGTTTGTAGTTCACTGAGGCCAAAGAGCTCTCTGGCTGGGAATTCTAAATGCCCCTCCCTAAACTGCAAACCCCAGGATTCCATAGGACAGTGAAAGTGAAATAATAGCACCACAATAGCATAGTGCAGAAATTCCCTCAGTAACTTCTCCTGGCCCATCCCCTCCTCAGGTCATTTTAACAGCCAGCAGCAGTTAGATGGAGCAAAAGAGGTCTGCTCAGCTGGAGACAGGGATGCAAGGAGGGTTTCCAGCCGCCACCGCCACCAATGAGCAGGGCTACAACAATCAGAAGCAGGACCCCTGCCTCAAATCCTTGTCACAACCTTGCTTGCTGGCAGAAGTGGGTTGGAAATGTCATCCTCCTTGTGCTCCGATCACTAGCTGAACAGATATCCCTTGCCCAATCTGGCTGCTGGATGTTCAGGTGGACTGTGGGGCATTTATGTAGTTTTACAGTACAATCACATAGTCACATAGTCTTACTGAATCCCTAACTCTAGGTTATGAATCTACATATAACTACAATACTGAATGCTGATCAGTCTACTAAATAAATAATAAATAAGTCATGGCCTCCATGGCCTTTTAAGAACAGTGGGGAGTGGGTACCCCAGCTCCTGCAGTTCAATGACACAGAAGTACTACACTGAATATTGACATCATATAAGCTTCGGCCTCATACCAGAAGTCAAAGCTGCCAGTTAATGCAAACATATGCAGACCTTTATTTAACTAAGGCTAGAATTTCAACATCTTCCAACGTAATCAAGCTTGCAGCAATCCTGGGTAAAAAAAAATCCCTGCACACATAAAAACCTGCAGCAATGTGAGCAATTTGACATTACCTGACCAACAAAGAGGTCTTTGCTGCTGCTGTTGCTGCCTCTGCCCTCACTTTCTATCTTCCAACTTACTTTCCTCTTTGCAAGTCATGTTGTTTCCCACGTTCTTCACCCTCTTGCCAATTTGGGATCCTGAGAGTCCCTATCTCTCTGATCCTTCCAAGTCTTCCATACCCCTGATCCATCATTGAAAACCTCCTCCAGACTGCTCCTGACCTTTCCAAGCCATGACACCGTCTAACTGTCTGACAGCATAGTAAACGAGTTGAAAGCTGACAAGGGACAAGCAGAGATGTCACAGTATGAAAGACTAGGGAGAGCTCTGATATGGTGTAGAGGGAGGTTTTTACATCCTATGGTAGAGAAGATGCAAGGGGAAAGCATAGGGAAGATGTGGAGGAGGACATCAGAAAAAAGGCGTGGACTTTCATTCAGCTCCTCCTAACAGAAAGTTGGAAAGTAACTCATTATAAATATGGTATTACTTGTAATTAGTTCCTTTTCCTAAAAGTGAAGGTATAACTACATTATATTATGATTATAATTTTAACAAAGGAAAACTTCATCCTTTTTGCAGCATACATTTACCTCTTTAGTTACTTTCATAGTGGGGGGCATGACTTCACAAAATGATACAGGAGGAATACCACATGATTCAAGTTCTGGCTTATGCAACTGGCTGGTGTTCAGTTATGGGTGCTGAGGTTACAATAAGAGAGATAGAAGTATGTGTTTGGCACACAGTCCACAAGCTTGTTGAATTTGTATATGCTCTTTTTAAAAAGATATTGTTTAGTTACTTTGGGGGAAATGAACAGGTTGCTTACAAAATTAAACTGTAACAGTGTTTGTTTGTTTGTTTATTTGTTTGTTTGTTTTACAGCCTGCCTTTCTACCAAGACAATCGTGGTTATACTTTTGAGTGACTGGTTAGCATAGTAATTTAAACTAATATAGTCAGTAATTACCTTTTCAAAGGACTTTTCCAGGTGCTGGATGCTTTATACGACAGAATCAAGAAATAAATTGCTTGGTCCATTTTGAAATAAACAAATGTACTGCAGATACCTCTACAAACTTTTTTTTAAAAAATAAAGGCTATTATATGGAATGGCAGACCATTTGATATCAATACAGTATTATAATCTCATTCAAAATAGGTAATTCAAGTTTGATTTTACTGCAAGATGAGGGCATTTTTCACAACCTCTGGCAATTTTGGAAAAGGAAGGGAGTACAGTGAGAAACTCTTCCAGCAACAATTCATAAAGTACTTAGGAACTATTAAGAGGTTTACCCTCCCAAGTCCTTTAGGTCAGAGCGTGCAAGTCATGAGGAACAAGAGATTAGATGTTAAATATCTTGCCCAAGCAACACGGGGGAAAGCCTCCTCTTAAACGATTTGAAACCCATATTAACTGTTCCAGTACAAATGGACTTCACTGCCCTGGTGGCTTGTCATGCTCTATTCTTTAAGCAGTGGATTAGTGCAATTATGAAAGAGATAGTGTCTTAAGTCTAGCTATGTATGCCCCAGAGTGCTATAAAATGTCCTGCAGAATAGTCCACCAGCTATTACAGCATGAGGGTCATACAAGGCTCCTGCTATACACGTTGTTGTTGTTGTTTTAATCTCCCATGCACTGCTTAAGCACAGGGGATTTAAAGAATTCCTAAAAGGATCAAGACATCCATGTTTATTTCATTCCTTACAATTTCATATACAAAGCAAATTATTATATATCTAGCTGAAATCACCAGGTATTTTACTCCTACTGGTAAAGGAAAAAAAATAGGACACACTTAATACATGTGACCAGTATTCTGTGTCAGCTACTTGAGTGTACTTAACTTAATTAAAAATGCTTAGTTAAGTAAGGTTAACTAAAATAAGGCCATTTCCACACTACACTCTTATAGCGCAACTATTCCATTTTCAACATCCTATGGAATCCTGGGGTTTGCAGTTTTAGGGCGGGGCTGGCTGCCCCCCAAACTGCAAACCCCAGAATTCCATAGGATGTTGAAAGTGGAATAATTGTGCTATAAGAGTGTAGTGTAGAAATGGCCTAAGTAACCACTCCAGGTCCAATCCCCCCTCAAACCTGGCAGACACATTATTTGTCACCAGAATAGATGTCCTTCTCCCTCTGCAGCTGATATCCATAAAGAAGTTTGGGTGGGGAGTTATGGTCGTGGCAATATTGTCATGATCATAACTCAATAGTGATCGTAAATAGGGAACAGTTATGGATAAGTAAATCTAAGTGACTCTTCTTAGTTAAGTACTAAGCACTAAGTAGCTGATATAGAATACTGGCCTGTATCCAAGTGGTTTTCCAGTGTTCCAAGCACTAAGATATGGCTTTCACTCCAGCCTTCAAAACAGGATCCACTTTTAATTTTTTAAAACCTTTCTCAAGCTTTTTCTCTTTGAATTTTTGATGCTCTGCACACAGCCTGAAGATGACATTTCCTGTGTCAGCTGAGGCAGCCAACAGACGCACAGGTGGCTTTTTAGATTTACATCTCCCACCTTACCCATCATGTACTTTCAAAAGACACCGTGGCATGAACCCTATCGGTGACAAGCACAGGGATAATGTCAAATGTCTCCATGTTCGTTGCAGATTGAGGTATTCAGCATTCTGCATACACACCTGTGTTCTTAACGTATTCATCTGGTGCCAGGGTACCCACACACACACACACACACACACACACACACACACACACACATATACCATTCAGTGGCCAAAGGATGATGGGAGCTACCAGGCAGCAGCTGTATGCAAGATATAAAACAAAATCATCCTTCTGGATTTCTGAATTTCCTCCAGAGGTCCAAGAGATACTGTAGTCTTCTTGTGGCCAGGAGCTGAATGCAACCTGACATTGCCTGCTCTCCTGACTTCCCCCAACCTCTAAATGGCCATGCAGCAGACTGCCAACACCAGATCAGTAACAAGAACGTGGAAAGTGGAGAAGATGTATAGTTATGTCTGGTGGAGTGATCCGGAATCTCAGTCTCTCTATGGATTTTCTTTCCCAATAGAAAGGAGCAAAATCTATGTGTCTATGTATGCCTATTCATGTTTATACACACACACATCTATAAAAAATAAATAATGCCTAGGATCCTGTTTAGGACTTATGTCTTTGTAAACAGGCGTTATGTCTGTGGGATTTATTTTTGTGCAGCTGTGCAACATCCGTATCCAGCAGAGGGCTCCAGTTAGAGCCAGCAAGTGCCTCATGTGCATTGGTGTGCAATGCTCATCAATGCACAGTCAGCACTGGTGCACAATGCACAGTGCACCAATCATGCACCAAGACACATTGTGTACCCTTGCTGATGTCCCATTGTTGTGGCCAGAAAAGAGACGAAGACCAAGTTTCCAAGGGAAAAATCAAAAAGCCTTTTTTATTGTTAACAATTTACTTGCGCAAGGACTACAGCTATTTCCAGGACTGTCGTGCAGATTAATTAAAATACCTAAACTTTATACCTTTGGTCAACAACGTCAGCAATCAATTACATCTAGAGCTTAGCCCAACCCAGAACAGGAGAACAAAGACTTCAATTACTAATTGACACAAAATGATGCATATGGCCAAAATGAAGTAGCAGGAAGTACGCTTGACTCCCTTAGTTCCCAGACGCCTGAGTGAGTGTTGCAAGGCCATTCCTAAAATTGAGATAAGACAAAGACATCTGCTGTTTCACTCAGAGACTCAATTCAATTCGCTTATTTTCCTATTCAAGTAGCAATTCCTTGGATTTAACCCCTTCATTCCCCCCTTCATGCTAAATTCAAAACTTTGCAATTTCAAGCATGTACTATTTCCTATTTCCTTATAGCACAAGTGATACATAGCAGCAGAATACATAGCAGCATTAGGATTCACTAACATACATTACACGCTGTTCCCAATAACGGAGGGGGTCTGATTTGTGCGTAGAGAGGTTAGCTTCCTGGAGTAACCCCAGCAGAAATCTAGCCCCAATCTTCTATTCCTCAGCAGTTGCTGGGTCTGATGTACGATGCCTGGCAGCCTCCGGAGTACCAGTTGTATCATCTAGCCCAGAATTCTTTCTGACCCCCCCTTTTCTGCAATCACCATTTAGGCATACACAACAGCTTTCTCCTTCCATTGACTTGAGTATTACAGATTAGAAAACACTTTAACATGCAGAGTAAAGACAGGCAGATTTAGGAAGGCCATTACGTTAGTACAAAGTACTTCTGCATACAGTGCCTTTACCCATACTCACTTAGGGAACCCAATAATCATGTCCACATGCCTGCAGACCACTGAGAATGATCTTCTAATATTGTACGCTTCAAAATGCATTTTCCCTTTTTGCATTCAACTTATTTACATAATGACAACAGGTTGTATTTAACCAAAATACTGAGTACCCCTTCACAACTGAAGAGATAGTTTAAACCTATTTCATGCTGGGCTGACAGCCAACAACGCATCTGCCCTGCATGAAAACCAATTCCCTCCATGGGATCATGTGTTGTCCGTATTGTACCTGTTACTTTTTGTGAATCCTTTTCATTCTTGGCCAGCCAAACTATATCAATTTGTGCACTGAGTGAAAAGTGATTCCCTCAGTGGCCAAATCAATTCATCCCAGAAGATGAACTATATACCTATTTACCATTGTAAAAACTGGTTGCTTTCCAGAACTGACTATGGAGGACCAACCCCCATTTTCTCACACAACTCAATAAAACCAATGCTATAACTAAAAAGAAGTTAACATTGAGACATTTCCCTGGGCATGCCTGTTTGCCATATACACATATCTTCCAATCCCTAGTGATAAAATAGGTAAACCAGACTTCCTGCCCCTCCTATACCTACCTCAACCCATGGTATTTTTTTTCCACATTTAAAATCTGATCATGCATAAAATGATGCATGTGTCCCGAGTTGCAACCACCGCATCCTGGCCACCTTTACCACAGTGGGGGTTGTCACTACTACCTGATAGGTCTCCTCCACCCATGTCCAGGTTGCCCCCAATCCTTCACTCATGTCTCCTGGTTTGAGAGGGTGTGCCTGTGCTTGTAGGGAAAGAAGCCCCTGTTTTAACATTTCCTCCCTTGTCGTACTCAGAGCTTTCCCTAATGCACTAACTCCTTCCTGTAGAGTTATGTTCCCTTAATCCATCCAAAAGGGCTTTTGCTGAAAGGTGACAACTTTATGACTCTGTGAGGTGTGTACTGCATCTTCTTCCCCATCATAATGGGGCTCTGGGAAAAAACAAAAACACTCCTGGTTTCTCTGTTGTGGGCTGCACATGGAATGAGAGTGAGAGGTTTCTATAAAATGGGCTAAGAAGATGAATGTGGTATCATGCCACTTGCCCTGTGCTGGCATCCAGTCCAAAAAACATAGCCAGGGCTGTCGTTTGGGCCATTCACGTTGAACTACTGTATCTTCAGGACTTTGATCCCATCTCCTCCACTTCTCCTGAGTTCTGAGGACTGCAGGTGCGCAGGTCTGTTATTTGAGCCTGTATGATGTGTGGGCTTTTTCAGGGCTGTTGTCGGTCTGTTAGCTGTTTCACAGCTTGCATCTCTCTTTTCCTTCTCCTCTGCCTTCTTCAGCCAGAGTCCCTTAACTGCAATTCCACTTCCAAACTGGAGAGGCGCTCTATCACCTCTCAGAAATGCTCCCTTATTTTCTCCCTCCCAACTCAGAGGTGCGCCGTCACCTCTTCTCCCAGCTTGCTTGTAGGGGTGCTCCATCATCTCCTTCATCCTGCTGGGACTGCGCCAGGGAGCCTTTCCAGTTTCCACCTTATCGGGAACTGGTGAGGGGGCGCTACTTTGCAGTTCTGACTCGGCCCTTTCCCGATTCTCCATACTTCTGCTGCCAATGTTTCTTACCAGAATGTCACAACTCCGAGCCCTTGCCCTGTGCTGTTTATGGGGTGAGGAACAAAACTTTTCCTCTTAACTGCTGACCACTGACATTATTCATGGAGTTCTGCTGTCGTCTTCCACAAAAGGATTCTCACCATACATCACCTCTCACTTGGTCCCTGCATATGCCAGTTGGACCATCTATTCTGCTGTCCTCTTCCACATCCACCACATATCCACATCCTTCTCTGACTGTCTTCACCATCTGTCCAGATTTTTCTCGCCTATGCCTCTTCTGCCCACACTGGGCACATTGGCACACTCCCAGAGACCCTCAGCCTCTTCTGGGGTCTCCTACCACCTTCTCATCTTTTGACCTCTACCTTATTTTGGATTTTACAGAAACTTACAGCTCCCAGTATTCACAGGCGGTCTCCCATCCAAGTACTAACCAGGCCCGACCCTGCTTAGCTTCCGAGATCAGACGAGATCGGGCGTGTTCAGGGCAGTATGGCCGTAGGCTGCTGAGCTGCTCCTCTTTGTCCTCTTCAGCCCCTTGCAGCTCCTGGACTTTTGGCTGCCCTGCTAGCTTTTTCTGTCAGCCGCTTGACTCTGCTGCATTTTATTTTCTCTTCCGCCCGGTTCTAAAATTCCAAACATCAGACGAACTAAGGAAGGGAGGGGGTGAACCCCCTCCTTTTCGGAACTGACTCCTCTGTTCCTGCTACTTATTATTAGGCTTAAAGGTGCCCATACCTTCCAGGCTTCATGTCGCTGCCGCTTGTGGGGTAGGGCATGCCACCTATTCCCCTCTGTCTCTCCCAGCCTCAGCTGCATCCTCTCAGCATCTGCTGCTCACATCCCTCGGGCAGCCTCCACTGCATCTGCCGCCACTTCCATTCTCCCCCCCCCATCTGTCTCCTCAGGGGAAGGACAGGCAAACAGGCATGCAGGCACCTGAGTAAAGAAACCGGTGGGGTGAAGCATGGTTGTCTCCTACGAGCTGCCGCTGCAGCTTCAAAGCCTCTGCGGGGGCTCTACTTCTCTGTTCTTTTGCATTGGAATTCCCAAGGGTTCTTGGGGGAAATTTATTCAGGTACTACAATACCCATGTGTTCAAGATTCCTATGTCAACTGCTTCTCCAAAAACTCATTGTCAGATAGAGTTTTGCAGCTTTTTAAGTCCGTCATTCCTAACCTCCCCCTCCTCCTCCTCCTTTCTATTTGTTGGATTAGAAAGGGCTGGCCTCCCAAGCTGGCTTTTTTTTTTCTTTCACAAAGTCAAAAACAACTATTGACAATCCTGCCAATAAAGTACCTATGAGGCCATGATACTGGAGCAAAGTTCTATTATTTCTTGTGGCTTTTCTGTATAAGTTGCACAGTGTGTCTTCCAATTTAGTAGGTCTGATATGATCAGGGGTGTATATTAATAACTCTGAACTAACTGGTAGCCCCTGACTGCTGAGCATCATCTACCAGCTGATCTGTCTGAGTGGGGCCACTACCTCTTCTTCACCACTGTCATCCTCTTCTCCTCTCCACTCCCTTCACTCTGGGTCTGGAGAGGGGGTTTGTCCTATGGTTTCTTTGGCTTTTTTGCTTTCACCTCGGGCCCATTTCTAAGATTGAAGGCATCTGTGGGGCTTAGGAGATGTGTCATTTCCCTTTCCCCTGCTGGTAATATGGGATGTAGGCTTTTCAAAGTTCCTGATTCTTGGGGAATCTGCATATTTGTCACCGAAGGGGGAGGAGGTACCGGGGGGGGCCTTGTGTTTCCACAGACTGTTGATTGATGAAGGGATTTGTTGAGCTTCCCAGTAATATCTTCTCCCCTAGGTCTTTAGTGTTGGCCGGTTGCGTAGGTGGAGGTCCAGTGGCTTGTGCCGCCATAGGGGCCACTTGGACTTCTGCTGCTGGCACTACTAGAACCTCTTCTGCCTGTGCCTCCTGGTTGTAAATTGCTGGAACATATGGCGGGGGTATATGTAGTTCTTCTGGTTCCTCAGGGGGACTATCTAAAATTATGGGACCTCTTCCAAATTTCTTCTGAGTCTTGTCCACCACTGCATACACAGCCTTAAGTGATGGTAAACAGATGGGAATTTGCAAACTGACAGCTCATTAAATATTCACTGAAGTTTCCTTTCTCCCTTTAACCAGACTTACTTCTGTCATTAAAGGGGGGAGAAACTGCCTGCTCCCCCCCCTTTTGGTGTTACTTGATTCTAAAAGGAGCCTCAAGCATGAGTTTTCAAACTCTCCTGCTGCCAGTCTGGGCATTAAAATTGCAAAATCAGGCTCCTCACTTCAAGAGGTGGCCAAAGAGGGCTGTCAGGAAAGAAAAAAACCTCTTTCAACAGGGAGGGGCAAGGGGGAATTCCTGGTGAGCGCAGAGTTCTCTCTTTTTTTCTTTTCTTTTCAGATGCAGCTTTTAAACAATAGGACTCTTTAAGCTGAACTCTGCTCATTGAAGTGTTGCAAAAGTACTAGAGGAGAATCTTTTCCAACTCCTGGCATGACTCTCATTATTCAATATCAAGCCTCCCTTCTCCTTTCCACTATTTCCTTGGAAACTGAGCTGTTAATTGCCGGCCCATTAAATCTCCATTAAAGAGGTCAGACTTGGTCCTGGAAAATGCCTTACTTTCTGTCAGGCTGAAACGCGTTGCCCCCACTGCCTGAATTGCAAAATCAGGCCCTTTTTTTTTCTTTTCCCTCTTACACTTAGAGAAAACAATGAGATTCTGCATTGCTTCCTCACTATTTCTCATTAACACCTGAGGTTTTGCACTGATCTTAATTTCTGCCATTTCCCAGCCTCTGGCTGAGTTAACTTCTGGCTTAAAACAACAAATGACTACATGGTTTACTCCAGAGAGCCCAAGGAGGAGGGGCTTCAGGAAATGGCTTCAAACGCCGAGAGACAACTAGAGAGGAAACAAACCATTTTTTTCCCACACTACAGCAGCAATAGTAAAGTTTCCACTAAATCCTCTTTTAAAATTCTTTAACATACAGCCCAGAGGAGCCTGCCGGCTCTCTCCCTCCCATTTCCTCCCAAGTTCCAGACAAGACACAATGGGAATGGGATTGACGCACGGGTGAAGGGGGTCCCGTGCGCCCACACAAAGGGGTTTTGACTTCAGTCACTCTAATACCAACCTAGCCACCTGGACGATCGACAGCATGGACGTATGAATTGCGGTATTCACTCAAATCATACACGCTTCTTTCATTCAGACGAACAACCTCCCATCAGGCCCATTAAACCACAACTGAGACGTCTCATTTATTATTCCGCCATACCAAGAGTTTTCGGGGTTTCGCTCTCCACTGCTGAGAGGTACTCGGCCGAACTCGGGGAGTGGTCGGTTCCCCCTTCCCCCTTCCAAACATAAGGGGGGTTTTACTCACCAAAGGGCCATGGGAAGCTTGGTTTCCAGCTGTAACCCGAGGTCCGTTGACTGGATCGCTGTCGCCAGGGATGCTACCACTCCCCAACCAAACCTCTTTGACAAAAGGTTGAGGGCGCCCTGGGTTTTGTCAAGGGGGGGCCGCAATCCCCGACGTCCAAACGTCCATCAAGGGGACAGAATAGCCCCTTCCCCCGTTTCCCGGCCAACGCACCAGAAATGTTGTGGCCAGAAAAGAGATGAAGACCAGGTTTCCAGGGAAAAATCAAAAAGCCTTTTTTATTGTTAACAATTTACTTGCGCAAGGACGACAGCTATTTCCAGGACTGTCGTGCAGATTAATTAAATACCTAAACTTTATACCTTTGGTCAACAACGTCAGCAATCAATCACATCTAGAGCTTAGCCCAACCCAGAACAGAACAAAGACTTCATTTACTAATTGACACAAAATGATGCATATGGCCAAATGAGGTAGCAGGGAGTACGCTTGACTCCCTAGTTCCCAGACACCTGAGTGAGTGTTGCAAGACCATTCCTAAAATTGAGATAAGACAAAGACATCTGCTGTTTCATTCAGAGACTCAACTCAATTCGCTTATTTTCCTATTCAAGTAGCAATTCCTTGGATTTAACCCCTTCACCATTACATGCCTTTACAGCAGTGGTTCTCAACCTGTGGGTCCCCAGATGTTTGGACTTCAGCTCCCAGAAGCCCTGAGCATTGACCATAGTGGCTGGGGCTTCTGGGAGCTGAAGTCCACAAACATCTGGGGACGCACAGGTTGAGAACCACTGCTTTACAGTTAAGTAAAGGGGCTTCTTAATGTCTCTGCTACAGAAAGCTATGTAACATAATAGGTCATATAGGATTCCAGTGAATGACAGCAGCTTCAACTGGAGCAGCTCATCTGGAAGCTAATAATCTAGATAATCTGTCTTCTTCATATCACACCAGTAAATGCTGTTTTTAATCAAAGATTACAACAGTGTTGACTGCATTCACCTGTCCTGTCCAGAAAGCCAGTCATGGTTCACAGTCCTCTATAGTAGCAGCCACAGACAAGGTTTGCCAAAGCTTATCAGTCAGTTACCATTTTTGTTTCGGCAGTCCATGTCAGTAATAAATTCAGAATGTCAGTTCAAGGGAGGATTCAACAGTGTTGTCAGCACACAAAGCAGAGAGTCAAGGATTTCCAGGAACAGGAGCCAAGGCTGAAAAGAACATATTGCTTCCACTGAAAATGCCAGTCATGGACTTCTCCTCACCCTATTTCTTGTATTTATTAGCCAGCAGCTTACCTCAGCTGTGTGCCTAATTCAGTGGTTCTCAACCTGTGGGTCCCCAGATGTTCGTGGACTTCAGCTCCCAGAAGCCCCAGCCACTATGGTCAATGCTCAGGGCTTCTGGGAGCTGAAGTCCACAAACATCTGGGGACCCACAGGTTGAGAACCACTGGCCTAATTGATGTGTCTTCTCTATATATGTGCTCTAAGTCTTGTGGGCTCTCCCTTTCTCATCTACACGGTTGCAGTGAGCATCATCCTGTTCATGTCTGTAGCCATTTTCACACTGGACTGTTATAGCACTATGATTCCACTTTCAACATCCTATGGAATCCTGGGGTTTGCAGTTTTGGGAGGGGCAGCCAGCATTGGCAGCAGTTTGCGAGTCGTGTTTTCACATGACATTGTTGCGATCTCACTGCCAAAGCACCCCCACCCTTTGCAATCATGGGATACTCACTTAACGGAAAAAATCTGTTAAGTGCCCCAAACATGCAACACTCCCATCACCACCAGCCATGCGGAAGGGGCAGAAGCACGATCATGCACTTCCTTCCCCAGTGCAGCATGGGAAAGAGGCCAACTGTCCTATGGAAGAAAGGAACGTGTTCCTCACGCTCTTTTCCAAAGGAAGCCAGCCAGGTGTGTAGGGGAACATTCGCATCACACTCCTTTCCCAGCAAAGGCACAGCTGGGACCACAACAGGAGCACAACCAAAGAAGATACAGTGTGCAAATGGCTAATGTTTCTTCAATTCAATGTCCTCCATGAATCACAGCAGCAGCTGTCTGGCAAGTGAGGAGTGGGAGACTATCATAGTCCCTGTGTATTCCCTAAAGCTGTTAATACAAAGCAGCCATAAATGCACGACTCTAGGCATTCATAGCTGCCTTCATGAATTCCAGCCCTTGTTTATAATTTTGGTATATTAAACTCTGATCTGTGAAAGATGCAAGGTTCCATTGCTTTATTTAATATAAACTAGAGAATATTCTATACAGGGGGGAAAAGAGTAAAAGACAAAAAGACAACAAATATAAAAATCTCAGCATCACAATAAAGCCATTAAAAGTAAGTGGGAACTAATTCTAATACTATCTAAAAGGAAGCACAATTCTCTTGTATAATAGACTAAGAAAATGTAAAGATGACGGTGCTCATTATCCCACATACATCTGATTACAATCCTGTATCCAAACAGATTTCATTTATTTTTGAAACAGACTTCAGAACCCCACTCCATATGTTAAAATTATCACATTTCCTTTCCAGTGAGTATACATCTTAACTCACTTTAAATGTTATATAAACAATTATTTGTTATCATTAAGTGCAGATATATAATCCTGAAAAATATACAGAGGTTCTGATTCTCCCATTATTTCCTTATAGACCACATTTAAAAGTCTGCATCATTTATATATACAGTTTTCTGCTCTCTTATACAATGCTATTACACAAAAACATAGCAGTAGACATAATATCCCTCAGAATAATGCAAGATCATCTTCAGATTTCATGCTCAGCATAAACACAAAACATTCTTAATTGCAACATAATTATAATTATTAGTAACTTTTTCTATCCGACTACTGAATACTGCTATCCTGTAGTACAGAACTGAGCTTGGAAAGGTTACTTTTTTCAATATCTCCTGGAACGTTCCAGCCTGCACAGCCAAACAATAACATTTCCAAACTCTAAGAGAAAGACAGTATGAACTTTTTAATATTATCATGATTCTGACCAATTATCCTCTTTAAATCATCTGAAAGATCTGCAATCTTTATGAACTTAAGGGACTACAGGTCAACTCAGTGGCCTATATCCTGTTAGGCCGTTTCTGCATACACTGTTTTACTGCTATTATTCCACTTTCAACCTCCTGTGGAATTCTGGGGTTTGTAGTTTACTGAGGCCAAAGAGCTCTCTGGCTGAGAGTTCTAAGGCCATTTCCGCAGCTTACCTTTTTGCGGAGCTGGGGTGCAGGGATTGCACAAGCAGCCTGCAGCGGGAGGCTCTCGTGTCCCAGTTGCTTCAGCTCTGCACAAGCTGCCTGCTCCCGAGCAGACAGCACAAGAGCCCCAACTCTTCCTTCCACAGTGCAGCCTGGGAGTTTCCCAGGCTGTGCTGGGGCAGAAAGCACAACCGCCGTGGCTCCAGAGGCTCCGCACACACAGCAAGTGCACACGGAGCCCTGGAGCAATGCATGATCATACACCATTTTTGGCTGAAAGCCAAAAATGAAAAGTGTGCAAGTGGCACCTGCTGTCAAGGTCAGACACCTGGGCGGCAAGCCAGCCCAGAGAAGGGATTGTGAGAGCCCAGGAAGAGACAAGCAAGCACTTTACACAAGGGAGTTCATTTACCAGAGTGTCAAGTGAAAGCCGTAGTCAGAGTTCCAAAAGCCAAGGGTCAAGAAATCAATTCAAGGTAGCAGGAACCGGGTGCTGGGAGCAAAGACCAGGCAAGAGGAGAGCTTGAAAGAAGTTTCCCACAAGCAAAGGAAAGCTTCCAGGCAGGCAGTTATATAGCCCAAGGCCCAGGTGTGGCTAGTCACCGCTTCTTGAACTTAATCAAGGAAGCCTCCCTTTGCTCAGCTCTCTTGAGTCTCCGCCTTGTTTGTGGGCTGATTGGCACAGGCTCCAAACCATCTTCAGAATCGGATCCCTGTTACCCTAAAGGAGCAAGCAGAGGGACATCCGCGCCTGCTTGGTCCATGGCAGCAGGGGGAGCTCTTGAGCTGCAGGACTCATATCCAGCCAGAGCCACAGGGACCAGCAGCTGCTGCTCGTCATCAGCAGCTCTGACGGGGGCTTCAGTTATCACAGTTTCATCAGCCAATCAGCTTAAATACTCTCAGTGCCAAGGAGGCTCTGTTGTCAAGACCCCTTCCTATCAGGTTCGTCACAAGCATCTACCAAAATTCTTTGTTTTGAATCAGTTATCACACCTGCCCTACCCTGGAGCGTTGCGTGATTGTGAGTGCATTATGCAGATTGCTCCTCACAATCGTGCGACTCTCCAGGCACCCTTTCGCATGGCAAATGCCATGCAAGAAGGGTCTAAGTGCCCCTCCCCAACTGCAAACCTCAGAATTCCATAGGATGTTGAAAGTGGAATAATAGGACTATAACAGTGCAGTGCAGAAATGACCCTAGTCTCAACTAGAGTAGAGCCATGGAATCAATTGGGTTTACCATGTGTTGACTCTCCCAAGTGATTCAGTGAGTCTATTCTAGTCAGATCTAAACAATGGGATTTTAGACAATGCATGTCTACTCAGTTCAGTCAGTCCCACTGAGATTAATGGGGCTGGTCTAAATGCCGATTATGACTTTAAAGCCCTCTTGGGCTTGGGTCCAAACTATCTGAAAAGCCTTATCTCTCATAGTTACTCAAGGCTTGGAATAAAATATTGCAGTTGGCACTGGGAATTGCCAGAAAATAATATGGAACAATAGAAATATAGTTTAGATTTTTTTTAAAAAAAACTTCAAAAGCTACCGCAACAAATACCGCAACCTCCTGATACATTTGTCCAAATAAAAGACATGATAGTATCCATAGTCTTTATTTTTTAAAGGTCAATATTTACACTGTCCTTTGTTTACCTTGGCAGGCTCTAAAGATTTAAAAGAGTAACCAGTTGCAATGCAGTATAATGCATCTGCAGATAACACCCTTCTTCATTATACAGCGCACAGACAGACCAATCCCTATCTAAAAATGTGCACAAATTTGAAATAGAAAAGAGCAGGATTCATCTAGCAGTAGGGCACCATTTCAAACTGCCAAGCCTTTCTATTACTGCTTTTAAAGTGGCCATCCTGGAACAAAGGAACTTTAAAGGGAAATTCAAACAGCCTGGAAACATTCATTTTTGAATAAGTACTCCAAGAATCCATCAGCCAACATGGATAGTGGCCATGCAGGCTTGAAGATTTTGGATATTTTAGTCAATTTTTGTCCCGAAGCTCTGGCAAATTCTAGTGCAAAACTGAAGAACTGCAGCTTATCAAAGAACTGAGCTCTCTTTATTTGTGTCCGAACAGAGGCAATAATTTCCTCTCACACTACAGGTATTAATTTACACAGCAATTCTAAGATTACTGTGTTATCACCAATTGTTGCTTCTTTGAAGGGTCATTTTGCCTACACTTGAACTCTAATTAAATTGTCACAGAGAGTACATGATGCTACCCTTCAGCCTCAACAGATACATTTCCCTCCTTTATGATCATGTACATGTGTATATATGCATGTACATGTGTATGTATATATGTATGTATGTGTGCAGGACATTCTATACATCTGACAAGGTGGGAACAAACTTCCAGAACAAAAATTTGCAACTCTTGTTATTATTTCACTTCTAATTTGTAAAGCAGAAGTTGGAAAGTTTTGGCCCTCCAGTTGTCTCAGACTTCACCTTCTCCAATCTTTTATTGCTAGCGCTCCAAGCGGGCCCTTCTGGGAACTGAAGTCAAAAACATTTAGAGGGCCAACAGCGGTACTCTAGAATTTCATTCAGGCCCTATGCACTTTTTCCTTCACTGTTTCCACTATTTATTGCTTCAATCCCGCTACACAAACCTAGCTTAATTCCTGCAAAGTCTCCAGGCATCTCCATTTCTTATAGTGGAATATTGAATCACAGACATGTTTTAAGACATTGTGGTGTCTTAAAACATGTTTTAAGACATTGTGATTCAAGACATCTGGTTTTCATTCCCAGATTTGCTTCATACGTGCCTTGTGCAGCCTTGAAAAGACCTCTTGCAAAAAGGGGTTCATAATATTACTTTTCACCAACATCTTCTTCCCTTGTGTTTCAGTTTTCAAAGGATGTCTCCTATGTGTCAAAGAACAATTACAAAAAGTCTTGTTCCTCTTACAAACAAAACTTCCTTAAGGATAAAAGTTAAACAGTCTTGAATGTACTGTCTGGGTCACGACATTTTTGGCACATTTTTTTCAAAAAAATCATCTTCAAATTTCACCGCTAGGTACAGTATGTCTCTACAAGTATGAAGTCACTGTGATTTGTGCTGTGATTGTTAAGCATGACTAGCCCAATTATTCTTTTTTTAGAAGGTAGAGTCTCATCAGCATGTTCAACTATTAGAGTGCATGCAAACATACTTATGAGACAGTATGGTTCAGTGGACATGGTGGAGCTTACATGTGAATAAACATACATATCAATGGATTATAAAAAATACAGTGTGCAAAGTAAGATACTGTTGGTGTGATGATCTCTGCTCATCCAAAAGAAAGTGCATTTGTAAGAAGTCACCCCGAGCAATCTGGTACTATGATTAAGATGAGAAGAAATGGATTGTACTATCATTGTTCACAGATAGCCCAAGGATACTCAGTTGCAAGCAAGGAAGAATTAAATCTGTAAACATCAATCGATTCAAGTGCAGACCACCAAAAAAAAAAAACAAGGAAGGTTTAAAGGCACCAGATTCAATCTGATCTTGGAAGCTAAGAAAGGTCAGGCCTACTTATTACTTGGACGAGGGACCACCAATGCATACCAGGGGCTGTAAGCTATATTTCAGAGGAAAGAACTGGCAAAACTACCTCTGAGTATTCCTTTCAATGTTGTCTTACACTTGTAGCCCCCTTGTGTTTCCTCACCTCTTCTTCCATTTTTTTATATTTGAAAAAATCCACTAAGGAAGAAAAAAGATAAAATACAGTTTATACTGGGGCCCACCCAGTATAGACCTTCCCAGAGCATTTCTGAACCAGCTTGAGCCATTTTCTGAGGGCATATGAGCTGGCTTTACTGTGGACCAACCATAGCCATGACATCCCTACAGCAATTGCTTCCACTGCAAATTCAGTTCAATAGGGTTGAACTGCACTAACCTGATCTTTATCGAATCAGACTATGCCTGGGTCACACAGAGCGCATCTTTTTTTGGCAGCATGAGTGCACATGTGTAGTGGAATGCCTAGGGGAACAACACCTCTCCCCTAGCTGGCTAATGCCATGATCACACATGGTCTATCACATATAGTATTCACTGTATCCCAGTTTACTGATGCCTGTATTGCCTCCCTTGTAATCTGGGAGAACACATACCCCTCACCGTTTTATTGATAAATAAGTTGCCAATCACCACCATAATGAAGACCAGAGAGATCTGGCTCTATTTAATTCTGCTAGTAAACATCAACTGGATTGGGGGAACAGTTCATGTCTGTAAGAAAAGAAATCACTCTCCCCTCCTCAAGCCAAAAAGAAATAAGTTCTTTTTATGAGAAAGACTATCAAATCTTTAAGTATGGAGAATCAGAGGAAGGCACAGCTTGTTGAACCTGAGAGCTATGTGGTTCTGGAAACATGTCATGTTGAAAAAGTGCAGTGTTCAACTTCTTTCCCACAAATAGCAATGGAAGTTGTAAAAACCTCCCCCTAGCAAGACATGGAGGCTGGGCTAAGTGAGGAAACATGAGGAAATTCTAGTTAAGGAAGACCTGGGGAACATAAGGTATACCAGGCCTTTTTGTTTCACTGTACCCATCATCCCTGTATTTCACAGACACATGTCTCTCCCACAAGGCAGAAATCAAATCTTTCCCCATAGCACTAATTTAGGGCTTTATCACATGCTGGTTTCTTGCACAATTGCATTGGCTTAGTTCCATTTTTGATCTCTCCTTATCACATGATGTTGTCACTCTCCTGTTGTTGAACTGGGTTCCCATCATTATTGGGTCATCTCTTTTCATTCACAGGAAATACCTATGAATGGCTCTGTGATATACAAGATAGCACTGTGTTTAAGTAATTAGGCACTGAGGTTTCAAAAGCTTTATTCAGGAACACCAAAGAAAATAACTGCACACTTTAGCAACTTCCAGAACTAAAGAAGCACTGGATTTGCAGTGCCTTATAAGCTGTAACATTTCAAATTAGTGCATGGTAGCATTCTATTTGGTGGCTAATTACAACAATTTCTTTCCCAGGCTTTGTGTTCCCCTCCCATTTTCCTACTCAGCTTGCCAACAGTCCAACTTTGCAGCCATGTCTGGAATCATAGAATC
This sequence comes from Iguana delicatissima, assembly GCA_948472985.1. Taxonomy (NCBI): domain Eukaryota; kingdom Metazoa; phylum Chordata; class Lepidosauria; order Squamata; family Iguanidae; genus Iguana; species Iguana delicatissima. The sequence goes on from CAOKZL010000312.1 coordinate 465,957, forward strand.
ATAGAGTTGGAAGAGACCACATGGGCCATCCGGTCCAACCCCCTGCCATGCAGGAACACACATCAAAGCACTCCCAACAGATGGCCATCCAGCCATTGCTTGAAAACCTCCAAAGAAGGAGACTCCACCACACTCCGGGGCAGCATATTCCACAGCCTGTTTACCCTCTTATCAAAAGTCATTACAATAACATTTCTATGTTGCCAGCACACTATTTCTCAGCCAATCCCATCATTCCCTCACTGCACAGTAAAGCCCATTTAGCATCAAGGCAAAGCAACTATCTAAAAGCATGGCAGAGAGAGAAAAGCCAACCTGACAGGCTCCAATAACGCTGCATTTCCACTATGATATATTGGTGTGCTGCTGTCATTCTACTGCAGTTGTTCAATATTGTGACAGTCATATGGTACCAGTGGATGTTGTTCTCCCCTTTCCCTCTCCCTTTCCCCAAGAAAGGTGAGATCACTGCACTTCTGGCACACTTCCAGACAGAGGCCATTTCCACACTAGCCTATTATAGCGCTATGATTCCACTTTCAACATCCAACTGGCCCCTCCCGAAACTGCAAACCCCAGGATTCCGTAGGATGTTGAAAGTAGAATCATAGAGCTATAACAAGCTAGTACAGAAATGGCCTAAGAGGACATCATGATGCAAGTGAACAGGGTTGCTTTTATTCCACTCCCCAGTACTTTTTTTAACTTTTGATGTAACTGCACACTTGGTCACCAGCAAACTGCAATTATACCATTATGGCAAAACAGCCGACTGTTACTCTGGAGAGTGAAATGCCAAAATAGCAACAGGACAGGAAAACAGAGCGCTGAAATGATGGGGAGGATGTCTGCCCACATGCTCAAATTGTGCCAAAAAAAAAAGGAGGGAAGGGGAGGGGAGGGAGGAAAGAGAGAGAAAGAACAAAAATAAAAAAGGTAGCGTGGACAGGGGAAGGAAGGCAGGATCAGTGATGTGGTACAGAAGACTGATTGTGGGAATGTGCATCCCCTAACCAGAAGCATAGCATTATCGCAGAGACAGTGTGATAGTGATTATTTTCTATACCAGGTATTTTCATTTCCTTAAATAATGCAATTGCTGTGAGCCAACAGGATGGCGTGATAAAGCCTTTAGGCAAATATTCAGGACTAAGCAAAAACCATCAGTAGTGAAAGCCCTGTTTTAAAGCAAGTTCAGACTCCTGCCATGTACACAGAGCATTATTGCTTCCTCATAGATTTGCTTTGTTGCATCAGTCCTCCACAGTCTGCATGTGTCTCTTTGTAAACATGGACTGAGCAACCTCTTCATACAATATCTCAGTTTTGCTAACTTGCCTGCAGTTCCATTGGACTTTTTGCTGTCTCAAATGGCCATGAGAGCTTCAATTTTGCTCATACTCCAGACTACTTCCTTCCTTCTGCTAAAAGCAATGTTGGCCATTATTTACAAGTTTTACCTCCATCTCAAACCAAAGTGGGAGGGATTAGTGAAATCACATATTTATAAAGCAGCTCCACAAACATACAAATATTGGTAGGCAAGTGGCAAGCAGACAATCAACGGCACACCAACCTTACCATAGGGGACAAAATAAAGACAAAAGAGGGAAGTGGACCAGAGCTGGCTGGAAAAATTAGGAGATTCCAGGTAGATGATCCCCAGGCTTACCTATCTCAAGAAAACAAACCCATCCTTGAACAATAGAACATATGCAAAGAAAGAGCTTGGTGGGAAATGGGTTATTTTAAAAACCTTAGCTGCAGTTTCCCCAACCCTGCCTGAGAATGCCTCTACCTAAAGACCCTGCACCTTCCAAGCATCCTGTTGTAAATGCAGAGCTAGTCAGTGTATGGAGGCTTGGAATATTTTCATAACACTTTAACGGAAAGAGCTATTTTTGTTTGTGTAGAATATGCATCCACAGCAGCTGGCCCCATAAAACCCCAGCAGGCCTTACTGCTGTAATTCAGACTAAGAAAAGAACAAATAACAGGCTACAAAACCAACTAAGAATGTGGTTGTAACTCCAACCTCATTCTCTCACCCGTGGACGTAGGCCCACCAAAAGTAACCTCGGGCTCATCCGGACTAGCCAAATTTGTTGGGAGGGGACCTTTATTTTTTTTATTGCTGTACTTAATTGCTTCATTTTCTGAGATTCAAGCTTTTGCTAATTATAGGATCTTTCTGACGTTTCCTGCTCTTTTCCAAACTTTTTAAAATTCCTACCTGAATTTTTTATTAAAAAAATTAAAATGCATTAGTAGACATCTTGCTTGTTACATGGGTTGCTACTTTCTCTGTAAGTCTGTCCATTCTCTTCATTCCTTCCCTATGTTTCAGATGTTCTTTACAATCCACAGTTTCCTTCTATTTCTATCCAAAAGATGTTTCTTTTAAAATTGCAATAGCTCCACAGCATTTTTGTTATACTGCTGGACTCTAATGATGTTATTGCCACACTGGAATGAGATCAACCCCACACATGGACATACATACATACACATACACACCAATCTTGCATTAATATAAATATAAATCAGGAACTGTAGCTTAGATGTTTAAGCTCAGCTCTGGACTACCCCAAAGAACATGTTACATGGGATATTACTCCACAACACTATTCCTGCTTTCTACCAGGCATCTTCTTCCTTTAATTCTTTTTGCTCCATTCCCACACACATTTTAACCTGCTTTTGATTACACAATCTGTGTCTGATGGGGCAGGGGGATAAGTGTCTGATGTTCCAACAGAATGCTTACTAGGGACCCATTCACATTACAGAATGATAACATTATGATTCCACTTTAACTCCCATGACTGCATCATATGGGATCCTGGGGTTTGTAGTTTCGTCAGAGGCACTAAATTAGCTCCCTGGCTGAGGATTCAAAAGGCTCCTCCCCCTAAACTGCCAATCTCAGGCTTTCATAGGATGACACAACAACAGTTAAAGTAGAATAATAGTGCTATAAGGTGTAGTGCAAATGAGTTCCAGATCAGTAGGTCTCTCCCACCTGGAGAGAATTGTTTTCCAACATACACAGAAGAGAGGAAGAGCGAATAGGACAAAGACCCCACTCATAAGACTCCCTATCCCACAAAAGACTCCATTGTTGTTTAGGGTACTCCAGAACTGACTTTGTACTTTGGGACCACAATCTCTGGTTTATATTAAGCGACTTCATGCAGGACTGCTGGGGTAATGGGGAGACTAGTCTCATCTCAGCACAGCAATAATGTAATTGGAGCTTAGCAACATAAAAATAATACTGTAGAGCAGTGGTTCTCAACCTGTGGGTCCCCAGATGTTTTTGGACTTCAGCTCCCAGAAGCCCTGAGCATTGACCATAGTGGCTGGGGCTTCTGGGAGCTGAAGTCCACGAACATCTGGGGACCCACAGGTTGAGAACCACTGCTGTAGAGCTACTACACAAAGAAATTTAAAAATTAAAAGGAGGCATTTGTGGGTAGACTAGAAGGAGAATGCAACTTTTTTAAAAAAAGGTTTATGAGTGTTTGTTTGGGGAAGCACCAAGAAGTGGCAAAATGTGACATTCTGTTGGTGCAGCTCAAATCACAAGTCTAGACAAGCCCTTGTTGACATAGGTGAACTTCAAATAGATACCAAGGGGTAACTTCAGCAACCTGTCTGGAGATCCATCCAGTACAGAGTTAGGCATAATTAACTTGAATATCTATTCTACAAGGGGAAGAGGGTGGCACAACTCAGCTAGTAGAACATCTAACTGGCTTATTCCCCTTGAACAACAAGAGCTAATCCAAGAACTAATGGAGGCAGAGCTAGTAACAATTTCTCTTTCAGAACATTTTGTTTGACTTAAATGCATTCACATATTCATGATCAGTTCTAGGTCTGTAATCTCCAGGTCTTCCACCAATGAGCTGAACATCCCTCTGCTTTACACGTGCCCTCAGAAGTAAGTCCTATTGTCACCTTCTACGCCCATAAGAAGGACAGCTTTTTTGAGAAACAGGCAAATGACCAGACGTTTCTTGGTTCAGAGGCTAGAGGCCAGATTCATTAAAAAAGTATACAGAACAGCTGCAGCTGGGTGCTGAGACTCGAGACGAGGAGCAGAGACTTGGCAAAGAGTTTTTATCCAGGTAAACAGCATACACACCCACTGCAGCATTTTTCCACCAATCACAGACTATCCGCCCCATATTAGGTAATGTCCAGAAACTTCCATCCATATAAGGAAATGTCCAGCAGGACAGGTAATATGAGGTTTCTTCCAGTCACAAACTGCCTTCCAAATAATGCAATGTCCAGAGAGAGATGCTTCAGGTGAGGTAGGTCATGAGTCAGCAGACGGGAGGGGCTAGGACTCCTGTGTACGTGACCACCTTTTAGCTTGTAATGGAGCTTGTCTTTTCTTCACTCACACTGTGAATTCCAACTGGGCCTACTCCTGACTAAACCTGCCCAGGGCATGATGCAAGTATAGCTTCTATCCAAAGCTTTGAAAGACTACTTTTTGGTCTACAACTTTGGCTGTGCTGGCTGGATATTCTGGGAGCTGTAGTCCCCCAAAACCATTTTTTCCAAGCTCTCCTTCCATTCTACAACATTTACAAACCTTGTTAAAATGCAGCAACCTTTCCAGGAACAGCTTCCACCTGCAAGGTTTCTTCCCTCCTCCTGCTCTGTTTCCCAGCAACGGCATACAGGCTGAATCCCCAGGTCAACGGATAGTACCAGAGCTGGCAAGAAATTGCTTTGGAAGCTACTACAACCAAAAACCTAAAGACAGAACAGTAGAGTAGGGGAGCAAAGGTTAAATATTTGCCTTGGGTGGATTGTTTCTGAAAAAGTAATGTACATATAGCCATTCTGAGTTGATATACGAGATGGCCTTGTCTGTGCACCTACTAATATTTGGGGGGGGCTTTCTCCCCACCAACTCAGCAATCAATATACTGTATAATGAATCTCCAGTAACCATTCAGTTGATTTGAATGGAGAGACTCCCTCTAAGATTAAACCTACCCTCCTGCTTTGGAGATAATTGGCTCATTCTGCAAAGTACTATGGTAGCTAAACAATACAGAGGCAAGATCAAGGCTGAACGAAAGGCTTGGCGTTTTGGAGAATCCATTCCCACTATGACATTATTCAATCACTCAGACACACATACATCAAGTTGATGGTATTCTCTGGTTTTAGTGGGTTTTATTCTAAATCCAAAGCCCATTATTTCAAGGTAGCCACCGCTATTTCATGAGAAATATTATAATAAATTGAAAAACAGGGTCAATTGAGATAGAGTTTTCCATCATGCTTGTCCCTGCCTTCCATAATGTCCTTGCTCATGCTGAGCCTTTCACTTTCTCATTCCCCTCTTTGATAATTGGGAGCATCCCTCCAAAAGTGTTCTTTAAGAGAGGCTACTTCACAGAGGCTGCATTTTAAAGACTACATTTACAGTATTATCCCATGCATGTTCCAACATTTCGCAGATTAAAATCCAGAATATGTGTGGCTGAGCCACGTCAAGAGTTTGATTAAAAGGGCAGAGCTGGCAACAAGAAGGCAAAAGTTATTAATGAGGGAAAAAACACACAACCATATTTTTTTAAGCAGAGATACCTGGCATTTGTATATTAAACATAGGAAAAGTACTCTTCCTCTTCATTTCTTCTCGCTCCTGCTGAAATAACTGAGGGCAAAATAATCTGTGCACTTTGAAGTCAGTTTGCAGAAACTGAAGTTAGCCAAGGGGGAAGGAGAAACTGAGACATTTTAGAAGCAGCTGAGAAAGTGAGGTAACAGAGGATTAACTAGGGCTGCTCCTGCCAAACTGGGACAGTTGAAGAGTATGCCTCCTCTCTCAGGTATTTATGCCTAGGACAGCTGCCTAAAAATTTTTGAATGTGACAAGCTTGTCGGGAGTGCTTTGAGGGTTTTCCTGCATGGCAGGGGGTTGGACTGGATGGCCCTTGTGGTCTCTTCCAACTCTACATTTCTATGATTCTATGATTCTAAGCTAATTTTTGCACATCTATCCTACCAATAGAATTGTGCCATGACATGCCACAGCTCGTTTCCAAGGTCCAAATCCATGCAAGCAATGTTTTTCAAAAAACCCCAAAACAACCACACTTGTATCTTCAGAGTTTCTACCCTTTCATTTTTTTTTTCATTTTTTTTGCTGGAGGATGCTTGCTGAAAACCAACAATTCCATTCTTTTTAAAGCATCTTTGTTGTGCCTGTAGAGCAGTTTCCCCCAACCTGGTGCCTCCTGGATGTTTTGGGCTACATTTGTATTATATCCAACCATTAATTGTGTCATCTGGGACAGATGGGAATTGTGGGCCAACACATCACCAAGATGGAGAGGGCGACTGCTTATTGTCTCAGGTGGTTGTATGACCTTTACTGTGTTCTAGTTTGACCACCTGCACATACTGAGGGAAGCCCACTGTGAATACAGCAGAAACTGAATACAGTAGAAATTATTGCAAAAGAATTGTGTGTGGGATTATGCTGTTATCATGTTTATGAACTGTTTTTCCCCAGGTATTGACTTGAAATGTTACTGATAAAATAAATTTGCATTCTTATCATTAGATATTTTCTTCATTTGGTCTAGTCTGATGTTTTGTTTGAGCACATTATAGGTCATTTCCACACTACACTCCTCCTCACTACACTACACTCCTACACTCTGGCACCTTCCTAAACTGCAAACCCTAGGATTACATAGGATGTTGAAAGTGGAATAATTAAGCTCTGTATGGAAAGTGGAAAGGAGTAACAGATAGATGGATAACATATAAAGACCTATTGGTAGATGTGGGGAAAGAATCACAACGTATAAAGACAAGAAAAGAATTGATAAGTGAAGGATGGAATTGCCAATGGTTTTTATATATCCAGCTTAAAGAACGACTAAAAATGGATCAAAAATTAGAAGGATTGGAAACAAATACTGAGTTAAATGAATTCGAAAAAATAATATTAGAGAAGAAAGATCATTTGACGTCACATTTATATAAATTTCTGTTGGAACGAGAGCTAGAAGTAGAAACCATAAAAGATACAATGATAATATGGGCGAGAAATACAGGTCATGAAATCAAGCTGGAACATTGGAAGAAATGTTGGGAGAATATGCAGAAATTTACTTTGGCACAGAGCTTAAAAGAAAACCATCTTAAAATGTTACATGGATGGTATTTAGATCTGGAGAAATTAAGTAAGATGTATAAAATTAAAGATAATAAATGTTGGAAGTGTGAAAAGGAGTGTGGCACCTTCTACCATATGTGGTGGCAATGCGAAAAAGCAAAAAAATATTGGAAGAAGATTCATGAAACAATTATGAAGATTCTGCAAATAAAGATACCACTGACACCAGAGATCTTCCTATTAAACATGATTCATCAGGTGGATAAAGAATATTACAAATACAAAAATAAGATACTTTATATGGTCACTACAGCCAGAACTGTATATGCCAAGGACTGTGAAAAAAAATATAACACTAGAACTGGAAGGTTGGCTAAAGAAACTTTTGGAATATGTCTCCCTAGAAAGTTTATCATCCGCCCTGAAAGAAACAAAAAGGGGAGAAAAGGACAATGAAATGATTGAAGTAAAGAAATATATTGAGAATAACTGGATAATGATTTGCCAGGAAGAATAATCAATAGGAAGGGACTAGAGGAGAAGGCAGAAATTGCTTGATAGCGGAGGATAATAAATTGTCGGGAATAAGCAATATTGGTGGCCAGTCAACGATTGTTAATAATTGTAGAGGTAACAGATAAAAGGGAGAAAGAACTAGCCAAGTAAAAGAAAGAAGGAAGTGAAAGATAACAAATGGTAGAAAAGGATCTAAAATAAGAGAAGATCCTTACGAAGGAAATATACAGTAAAGAATTAATTTGAGAGTGTATGATAAGTAAAAATAGACATTATAAGCATATAGACATTATAAATATTCTTTTATTATAGACAATATAATCATTTATAATACTTTGTTCGAATGGAAAACAAGTAAATAGAACTTTTAAGTATACAGAAATATATATGTTTTTATGCAATGTGGAAAATGGATATGATAATTGAAATAATGTACGTTAATATATGTTATTGTTCTTTTTTAATAAAAAGGATAAAAAAAAGAAAGTGGAATAATTGCGCTATAAGAGTGTAGTGCGGAAATGGCCATAGTTAGATTCTTTGGGCTTACTTCTGGAAGGAGCAGAGTCCAAGCATGAAAGGAAAGGAAAATTCAATATCCATTCAGTAATTTAAAATTAGTTCAGGCTGGAATTCAGTGTGGCTAGGCCAATGCACAGGAGCAGCAGAATATCCCAGTCGCTTTATTAAAGGACATGAAGCAGAGCGAACCTTCTGATTTAAGTGTAATCTTTTGCTGAAAGATTTCTGCAGAGACTTTTATGCTCCAAACAGACGTTTTAAAAAGTTAAAATGCTAATAAGAACAGCACCAAAAAGAAATCTAATAAACCTGATAACTCTCTTCTGTAACTTATGGTCACTTTAAATGTTACTAAATTGATGCATGAGGTTATACAAGCACCTGTTTTACAAAATAATCTCACAGATCTACCAGGATTCTTTGTAAGGAACTGTTATGAGTGAACCTGCACTGCCCAGGTATAGCAGCTTGATATCACTTTAACTGACATGATATCAAGAGTTGTGTGATTTATAGTTCGTTGAAGTATTTTGAATTTTCTTTTAGAGAGCTCTAGTCCATTCCCTAAACTACAGCACTAGAGCTCTTGAATTCTAAATACTCCCCAGCCAGCAAATCATATAACCTCAGAACTGTACAGTTTGGGAAACTCCAAGAATCAACTTGTCCAACCTCCTGATAATGCAGGAATTTATTATTAAAGCACACCTGACACATAACCATCCAATCTCTGCTTAGAAACATCTGATGAAGGAAAGGTAATCCATTCCATTGTGGAACAGCTCTTTCTGCAGGAAATTCTTCTTAATGCTTACTCAGAATTTCCTTCCTTGCTATTTGAATTTATTGATTCAAGTGTTACACACCAGAGCACCAGAAAACAAGCTTGCTCCATCTTCCATGCAACAGCCCTTCAAATATTGGAAAATGGGTGTCACATTTTCAGTCATTTCTTCTCCCAGCTAAAAATACCTGACTCCTTCAACCATTCATTGCAGGGTTTGGTTTCCAGAGCCTTCAACCAGCTTGGTCACATTTCCCTGGATGCATTACAGCTTGTCAATATCCTTCTGAAAATGTGGTACCCAGAAATGGACACAATACTCAGATGAGATACAGCCAAGGAACAATAGTTTGACACTATTGCTTCTTTTCATCTGGACACCGTCATTCTTTTGATGCTGCCTAGAACTGGACTAGCATTTTTTGGCTGCCACTTCCAATTGTTAATTTATGTTTAGACTATACTCTCATAAGACCTGGGTTCGTTTTACAAGTACTCCTGTTAAGCCAGGTGTCAGGCAATCTATATTTCTGCATAGGGTTTTTCTTCTCTAAACATACAAATCCCTACTGAAATTCATTCTGTCAGTTTTGGCCCTGATCTGTAATCTCTTGAGGTCATCTTGAGTTACCCTTTCCAATTTGATGACATCTGAAAATTTGATAAGCATCTCCTCTCCTTCATCCAAATAATCCTTTATCCTTCTCTTCAATCAAATAATTTATAACAATTTTGAACAAAGTCAGGCCTGAGGCAGTACCTTGCGGTACCCCACCAGTCATTTCTCCCCAAGATGTTGAAAAACAATCAGCAGAAGCTTACTGGGTCTCTAAGCAGCAAGCAATCCACTTAACTGTAACATTATTCCAGGATTCCATAGGATGGAGACATAACTAAAAGGTACCAAGCTACTATAACTGTTTGCTGTGTACAGTATATATTTATACAACTGTATTACTGGATAGTTATACAGCTATATAACAGTATATACAGTTATATATACAGTTATATCTTTGTCTGTGACAAGTGAAGCCAGTTCAAACCAACTTAGTTTGTTGCGCATATTTGCCCTACTGGTCTTCTCCAACTGCTTTTTAGGTTGGGCTGAGCAATCTTTTGTCTGCTAAATAGTATATGCTACAAATTTGATCAGCTCTAGCCAGACATGAGGAATAACTGGAGTTGCTGTTGAACAATTATCACAAACTGCTCACCCATGTCTAGAACACAGGCACACTAGTATTTTGGTTTTTCCACACTATATTTGGAGGACAGTAACAACTGGGAAGAGAAAATGCCCATAAAGCAGAGGCAGGCAAGCTCCAGGACTCATGAAACCAGTTCTTCACACTGAGACTAGCTCCACTACTGCCAACAAACCCTTTCTGCAAACCCTCTTCTGAGTTATTTTCGGAACAAAACAAGGTGCTCCTGCAAATTGTTTTAAACAAGAATCACTACTGATGGAGACCTCTGAGAGCAGCAATTATAATTCTGAATGGCTTTTTCAGCAAGGCTCTGTGGGGAGGAAGTCCAGGAATTCCCAAGGACTCTAAAAACAGCCTTGGCTGCCTGAGCTGCATGCGACCCACAAGCTCCATGACTTTCATCCTGCACTAAGATCACCATCAAAGAGCTAGCTGTGGATATAAGGAACAAAATAATAACAAGAGACATTGCTGGCCATCATGATCAAGATCTTGGCCAGTCCTGGTTGTGTCTGGAAAGATTCTCAGTACAACACCAACTTAGCCTTGATCTTCATGCAGATAACATTGCCACATTACACCTCTTTAAGTGGGTATAGTCTCTTGTTTCTCATTTATGTTTAAGTGCCTATACTGGATCCTTTATTCTCCTGATAAATTGTGGGTCTGTTGCCAAGTTGTCCACTCAGCTGCTCAATAAACTGAATGGGCAGAAGTAGTGTTGACTGCAACATGTATCTGCATGCACATGCAGTATTTTATAAGACCTGCAGCATCTCCAGGGAGATTCTTCTAGTGGGAAAACATCCCCCTCATCATTGCAGGGGTGAAGCAGTGACTTGGAGCAGTCTGATCCAAGTCTCATTACTGGACAACCTGAGATCCCCTCAAACTCTGCAGTTCTAATTCCTGCAATTCTGAATAATCACCCCTTTCCAGTGGGTATTAATAGCTGTGCAAGAGAATCTTACATACTCAAAAATAAGCCTCACTGTATTGAATGCAGGTTAATCTTCTGTAAGTGGATATAGAATTGCAGCCTCAGGTCATGAAGCATCTTAACTTCTCCCAAGCCTTTAGATATTTAAGCACTTGCTTGATGCGCTGACTTAAATCAATAGGATGTGCAGATGTTAGTCTTTGGATGGACTTCGTCGTTAATAAATCAATGGTTTCGAGAACTTGAACCCATACAAGAAGATTCGCTTTTTTGCCCTCAAAAAGATTGCTTATATCACTTAGATTTGTTTTTGCCTATGCCCTTATAATAGTAAATTTTTCCTCTAGAAAACTGAACATGACATTCCTGGCTTCACTATACGGTAAGAGGTGAAAGATTCTCTGAAACACTTTCATAAAGTGATTCCCAATCAGTAGTTTACCTTGACTTGGACTCAAAAGAGTCCACCATATATGTCAATCCCCATGCATGGAGTCACTCTCTGTTTGGAGATACAGGAGAGTAAAGAAATTGAGGAAATTGTTTTCTGTTAATACCGCAGGATCTTTGACTCTAAGACCCTTTTTCCTCTTCACGTTTGTTACATCTCAAAAGCATTGCATTCCTAAATACATTTGTTTGGAAATGTATCTGATGGCAGTTCTTCCCAAGTGAATGTACTTTGGATCAAAGCTACAGAACTGTATCCAAAATCTCCCTTTCCTTTTTTCTTCAGAGTTGGCTTGTCTTGTATGTATTTTCAGATACAGAAGACATTAATGTGTCCACAGTGAAATTTGTAGGTCTACACAACCAACATGTAAAACAGTAATATTTGCATTTAACTTGCCAACAGACCTAGCAGTTCTATGTGTGTGTGTGTGTGTGTGTGTGTGTGTAGTGGGTGAAAGGTTGTGTTTAGATTATGAAAATTCACATTCAAGTACTTAACTATTCAATTCATTTGGTAAACTCATCAGGATATTCTCAACCGAACCTACTTCATAGCATTACTGTGAGGATGATATGAGATGATGAACTACATAATGTGCTGTATTTCTTGGAGAAGCATGATACACAAAGTGAGAGATAAATTCAGGAGTTCACAGGTCTGACAATAAATAAGGGATATAGCTTTCTAATGAGAGCCAGCATGGAGTAGTGGTTTGAATGTTGGACTAGGACTCTGGGAGATGCGGATTCAAATCCCCCCTCAGCCATGGAAAACTGCTCGGTGACCTTGGGCAAATTAAGTTCTCCCAGTCTCAGAGGAAGGTAATGAAAATGCCCTCTGAACACATTTTGCCAAAACAGCCCCCTAATAGGGTCATCAAAACTCAGAAATGACTTGAAGGCACACCATCACCACAAGATTTTCAATGTGCCAAATTAAAACAGCCACATTTAATTTAAGCACAGTGATTTCTTTCATAGTTTAAGAGGCATCTCTTTTCCAACAGATTTGTGGCAAGGTCTTATTGTTCTCTCACCATTTGCTGGTAAGTGGATATAGCAGATGCATCAACATTATTCTGCTCTAGGTTGTTGTGGGTTTTCCGGGCTTTGAAGCCATGTTTTTTTAGTATTTTCTCCTGACGTTTTGCCTGCATCTGTGGCTGGCATCTTCAGAGGATCTGCTTTGCTTTTTTCAAAAAATAAATTTCATTAATACATGTCTACAAAGCATACATATGAAAGGTCAATCTCCATTTTTTTCTGAGTCTGATTCCAGACACAATTGTCCAACCAACACCCCAAAGTTCTAAGTTTAATTTTTGTGACAAAAGTGGCTAAAATGTCAATTATATATGTTCTGTTTCTAAAGCAATTTCTCCACAGTGAGTTTCTACTCCTTGTTAGTCCTATTTCTTCTTAAGATAGAGAACAGGTAATCTTATAGCAAATGTTGAAGGATTTAGTCATAGTCTCAGGGATTGGGATTTTGTCTCTGACTCTGTGCAACCATTAATCAAATGTCTTTCACCTGGTTTTATGCTTTAAAAAAAAGATTATAGCAGGGCACATTGCCTTCAGGTACTAACCTTTTGGCTGGAACACAGGGCTTTTATTGAATTTAGGTTACTAGAAATGTGATCTGCATGTCCTGAAGGGATGTACAGAGTTATCCTGCAGCAAGACTGAATATGTGTTTTTGGATGGAATTATGGGATGGGAACAGAAGGTGTGGTATTCTGCTGTAGAGCACTGTTTTGAGCCATATTTTTCACCTTTCTTCTTTTCATCAAGACAGACAATGTATACTCTGTCTCAGTTTTATCCTGTCTCATTCTAATCCAAGTTTTCTGGAACAAAAATAAAAACAAAAAGTAGGAATGCTTTGGGACATTGCAGGATCTGTTCAACAGTATGCACAGTGATCTCACAGAAGTCTGTTTAGCGGGAGGGGGTGAGTTCAGTGATGATAGTGATGACATGGCAGTTTTCCTCTTTCCTTGCCCCCACCTCCTTTATTCCGTAGTGTGGACATTCACAGTTCTGGCAGTCTTTTGTTTTGGGTCTCTTTCATTTAAGTCCTCTTTTCAAAAATTCGGGATGCCAAGAGATAGCTTTGATTTCTCCTACTTTTCCTACTCCTGCTATTATTCTCAGCTTTGCTAGTCATCGTTGTTAAAATGAGAAGAAAGGAGAATTTCTCTTCCCTTCTTCTACCTCCTATGCTGGCCCGTTATGTTCCAGCCCCACTACTGCTTGTGGCTTTGGTGTGGCGCCAATTCTTGCCACCTTAACTCCATCTTATGTTCTTCCCCTGGTAAAATTAACCCAGGTGCTAGCAGCAGCAGCAGCAGCAGCAGCTAGATCGACTCAGCAATTTCTGCCAGAAAGTGCCACTCACACTAGCTGTCACAGTTAGGGAGCTGGCAGATAAAAGTAGGACTCCTCTTGAGGAGCAGTCACTGCTGAAATGAGTGGGATTGTCCCTGGAGGGAAGCCACATTGGAGAGCAGAAAAGGCAAGGGCATGTTCTCTTGTATTTTGAGTGTTGGACTAGGGCAGTGGGAGACCAGGCTTCAAATCCCTGCTCAGCCATGGAAACCCACAGGATGACCTTGGGTAAGTTGCACACTCTCAGCCTCAGGAGAAGGCAAGAGCAAAGCCTCTCTGAACAAATTCTGCCAAGAAAACCCCATGATAGGTTCTCCTTAGGGTTGCCATAAGTCAGAAATGGCACACACCAACACTGTCTTCTTGCTCAAGAAAGACTGCCAGATAGAAGACTGGAGAAGGCTCTTGTACTTTTAATGGTTGTGTAGAAGAGGAAAATTTCAGTAGGTGTTGCTTGTCACACACACACCCAGGTAGCAAGCTACACCTGCTGAAATAGCCTCTTCTAATACAACCATTAAAGGTAAAGGAGTCCTCTCCAGTTTTGAATTTGGCAAGAGAGGGGAGAAACTAGAGTGTCTCAATATTTACCTGCATACCTGCTGTTATCTGGCATCTGTGAGAGGGCCACCAGTTTATAACAAAAACTGTACATTTCTAAAAGAGGCGATGTTGGATCTCAGGGAACAACCAACCCAATTGTACAGGAGAGAAATAGATATGGAAAGTGGGGGATAGTTACACTTTAAAGGAAGAGAAAACAGCAACAGGATGCTGGCTGGCTGCTAAACTGCCCCCACCTCAGATTTCACCCTTGATTTCTGGCAAATTACTTCCCATTCACCATGCACATCCTCACACTAAGTGCATAGTGACCTTCAGCTGTTTTGGTTACTGCTAGGGTTGGGTTGTTGCTGATTTTTGATCTCTCAAACAACTGTTTTTAGAAGACCAAAATAAATTGTGGGGTAGGGGTGGTGGCATATGCAAAATCCACTTTAGGGGTTCCCTGTTGGAGCAACCCACTAATTTCTTTTAAGACAGCTGGATGGGCTAGCATCAAATTTGGTAGGTATGTTTGGGGTGGTCTGAGTGTGTATGCAGAATTTACTTCAGGAGGATTGTTCCATAGCGCATTCCAGAAATCTACCCAAGTGAAGATGGATGAGTATACTGGTTAGAAATAAAATTTACTGTTAATTATTATGTACACTGGCCCAAGGGGAAAAAAACTATTATAATTTTTACTTCTGATAAAATGTCTTGCAACATCATGACAGTCATGGGGAAAGTGTGGCTCTTGGGCCACATGCAGCAACTGGTGCCATTTTGTGGTCTCCCAGTCCCTTACCCCGCTTTTTTAAAATTCCTTTGTCGATTATTTTAATTATTGTGGATTTTACCAGAGACAAAAATTCATTTTTTCTTGCAACAAAGCAATTCTGGTGTGGGTATGCGTATCCAAAGGCAAAGGAGCCACTTTAGCCAAAGACTGGAGTGGCTCACACACCCACAAGGTGGAAAGGAGGATGGTGTGGCTTGTTTTCCAGTTTGACCATTTCTCTCCCTATGTAACCAACCAGGTGGGAGTATTGGCTGGTATCCTGTGGGTGAGATATAGAAGTACACTGGCCCCTCCACTTTCATGAGAGTCAGGACAAAGAACCCTCACAAAAGTGGGAAAACTGCAAATAACTTCTCCTCCCCAATCCCCCTCCCATTCCCTT
Source organism: Iguana delicatissima (assembly GCA_948472985.1). Taxonomy (NCBI): domain Eukaryota; kingdom Metazoa; phylum Chordata; class Lepidosauria; order Squamata; family Iguanidae; genus Iguana; species Iguana delicatissima. The sequence continues at coordinate 481,660 of CAOKZL010000312.1, forward strand.
CTGGGAGTCCCCCCGCCATTCCTTTGCCCTGGTGCTCATGCCTTCCTTCTCCAAGCTGGGGCAAAAGGCAAGGGAATGGGGAGGAAGGCACATGCGGCTCCTCGCTATTCACTTGCCTTTTGACAGGGTGCACATGCTTTTCTTCCCTGTGCCGAAGGGGAATAGGAGGAGGAGCACCTCACATGGAAAAGGAAGGCAGATGCATGCCTCCCCACCTCACCTCATTCCCTTGACTTTTGCCTCAGTGAACACTCTCTGTGCCCAGGCAAAATGCAGGAGCATAGAAGGGCAACCACCATGTGCAGAGAAGGAAGGCACAGGCATGCCTCCTCCACCCTTATTCCCTTGCCTTTTGTCTTAAAGTGTGTTCTCTGCAACCAGGCAAAAGGCAAGGGAATGGGAACAGGAGCACTGCTTGCAGAGAAGGAAGTCAAACGTGTGCCTTCCCCCCATTCCCTTGCCTTTTATCTTGGTGTACATTCTCTGTGCCTGGGCAAAAGGCAAGGGAAAGCGGTGGTAAAGCATGCACACCTCCCCCCGCCACCATTCCCTTACCTGTTGCCCATGTACATCTGCCTTCTTTCTCCACACTCAGCAAAAAGCAAGAGGGGAATTGGGGGAGGCACACATGCACTTCATGAAGGTCAAACTATGAATGTGGAAGGGGGACAGTGTGCATCTTACTCTTTACCACTGCAGAGGTTGGTGCAATGACCAAAGCCCCGCACCTGACTCACCATTTAGCCGCCAAAGGTGCTCTTTCCAGTCATTCTGTGGCTGTGGAGAGTGGGTGCATTGGAGAAGTGCCTGACTATGCCCCTGTAGCCAGATGCAGAATGATTGGTTGCATCAATAGGAGTATGGTGTCTAGATCAAGGGAGGTACCACTCTATTCTGCTTTGGTCAGACCTCATTCTGCTTTGGTTAGACCTCATCTGGAATACTGTGTCCAGTTTTGGGCACCTCATTTCAGGAAGCATATTGATAAGCTGGAGCGTGTCCAGAGGAGGGTGACTAAAATGATGAAGAGTCTAGAAGCCATGCCCTCTGAGGAGCAGTTTAGGGAGCTAGGTATGTTTAGTCTGCAGAAGAGAAGGCTAAGAGGGAACTTGATAGCCATGTTTAAATATTTGAAAGGATGTCATGTTGAGGAGGGAGCGGGCTTGTTTTCCGCTGCTCCAGAGACTAGGACAAGGAGCAATGGATTCAAGCTGCAGGAAAGAAGATTCCACCTGAACCTCAGGAAGAACTTCCTGACAGTCAGAGCTGTCTGGCAGTGGAATATGCTGCCTCAGAGTGTGGTGGAGTCTCTTTTGGAGGTTTTTAAGCAGAGGCTGGATGGCCTTCTGTTGGGAGTGCTTTGATGTTGGGTTCCTGCACGGCAGGGAGTTGGACTTGATGGCCCCAGGGTCTCTTCCAACTCTGCGATTCTATGATTACCTCATCTATTGAGATCTTGGAAGGACCCCAGTGATTCTTGATGGATAATGTCATCCTTCTGTGTCTGGCTATGGAGACATAACCAGAAACTTCTCTTATGCCCCCCATGAGCCACTTAATGATGGGGGGGCTGCAGTAGTGAAATGGTATATTGGAACCTGATCCAGTACCTTCCTTTATCCACCCACAACAAGCTTTCTGAACCATCACCTTTCCCTTTTGATGTTGGAGTGGCAGGGACTTCTGAGGTTTCCATAGAGGCTGGGAGGGTGCATCTAGTCCTAGATCTTCCCTCTGAGGGAAGACCTCTCTCTCCCCGCCCCCAACCTTTAGAGGGAGAGAACTAATTTGTTTTATGGTCAGTGGGATGGCCTTCCAAAGCCCAAAGGATTACAGCCTAGATCATTAGTCTGTGGCATCAGTGAATGGATGTGAGTTTTGCAAAGACCTTTGACTAAAGTTACAATGTCAATCAGCAGAAGGAGTCATAGTTCATGCTTAAGCTACCTATGAATACGCAGCAGCCATGACATTAAAAAATGAAATATTAAAAACATTTCATTATTAATGAGAAAGTGAAAATATATATTTTAGGTAAAACATTGCTTCTATGCACCTTGGAAGGATATTTTCTCAGTGTCCCATTAAGAATCTTCAAACTGATGTTAAATTTAAATAGACAGAATCATTGTTTTTGACTGATTGTTTGTTTGTGAGTTCTGTGCTTTGTTATAAATGCTATTTTTTTTTTTGTAATAGGCTAATTTTGTTGTCTAGCAGTCTCATTTATTATTCTCTATTATTACATAATTAATAGTCTAACTGTGTAAGAATATCAGCAATTTTAAAAAAAATACTATTCTTATTAACATGTCCTGCAAATCTGGTGTATCTTTAAAAGAGAGAATACTATAATGTATTAGCAATAATTAAGTAGTATTCAGACAGGCTGAAAGAAAATTTTGGCTCAAATTTTTGCTTTATTTCTATAAATATCCATGTAAAACCACTTAGCCTGAGAATCAGTCCCGAATTAACCAAGAAGCTGAAAAGAAGCAGGTTGGACTTCCAGGAATCAGTGCTTCAAATCTTGACATAGTTCATTTAGCCATTGTGATTTAAGTTTTAGAGCATCTTTTAGCAAACAGCGTTTTGTTTAACCATAACCATGGCTGTTTTCAATAAGGGCACATGGGAAGGAGAACTCATCATCACTGCAATAACAAGCTAGAGATCCTCCCTCCACACACACCTTTGTTACATCCAAAAAAAGAACACAAGAGTATGAAGCAATTCCATCCATGTTTAAAAAAAAAAACTTAAGACCTCTCAGTTCAATCATCCTCCCCAATGAAATTAAAACTAACTTACATGATTTAACTGCCATTCTTGCACAGACCAAACTGAAGGCAAACAATGCATTCATACATAACATATAAAATTTCTGAGGCTGTCTTGAGGCTGGACCTTTCCCCACAGAACCAATATGGTCTGTTTTTTCAGCTTCATAAAAGTTCTTCTTAATCAGATGTAGGGAACTGGCAAGTTCTTTTTCTCAGTATGGTTGGCTTTAGAATGGCCACAGTTCTATATTGCATAAAACTCCAGGAACTATGGTTTGTTTTAACACTACTGGAAGGATCTTGATGACAATGCAGTGATTAGTAAAAGCCAACATGGGTTTGTCAAGAACAAATCCTCCCAAACTAATCTTATATCTTTGTCAGTCAGCTCACTAGTATAGTAGATGATGGGAAAGCTGTGGATGTATTTATCTGGATTTCAACAAGGCATTTGATAAGGTAGCTCATAAAGTTTTGATTAGCAGAGTGCTTAAGTGTGAGAATACTACCAAATGGATCCATAACTGGATGGCTAACTGTGCCCAAAGAGTTGTTGTGACAAAGCCTGGGAATGTGGTAAGCCTAAGAAGCGGCTCAACAAGGTTACCAAGGAACCCAAGGGGTTCTGGGTTCTGGTGCATGGGAGGAGCTGAGCTTTCTGGGAAGGAGCTCTATTTCCAGAATGACTTGCATTTTTGAGACAGATTCCTTCAGGGAGAAGAAGGTAGGGGAGTTTTTGCTGATAAGAGTTTTGGTTTTCTTAGAGGCCTAGTGAGAGGCAGAGGAGAGAGTAAATCACTTCTGAGTGGGTTAGAAAGTGAGACCCTGACTTAGGTGTTAGGACTTTGAGCAGGGGAAGCCGAAAGTGAGCGGGTATGAAAACTTTGTACTTGAATACTGGGTTGAGCTGAGGAATCTGACTAGACATTTTAGAAGTTCTATTTTGCCTGTATATACTTATAATACTGAATACCTTTTCCCTGGTTGTTATTTTAATAAAGATTACATTCTATTTTTATAGTTTATGACTCAGCAAAGTATTTTTCTTCAGTTCTACCACAGATTTTCAAATCCTTTTGAATAAGATTAGAGAGGCTTATCACTTACTTATTAAGGTGGTGGGTTTGAGAGGGGAACACTCTCTTATATAAATGGTGGAGGGGCTGGGTGTTATATAGCAGGTTGGGAAAGCAGCTACTATTTCCAGTCTATGAAAAGAAAGTAGGCCTGCCCCCCCACCCTCCACAGTCATCATCAGCTGCAAGGAGGTCTTGAGTGGAGTGGCTCAGGATGTTACCCTGTGAATTGGGGATCCCGGGAGGGGCACCCAAACAACCAAACAAACACAACCAAGATGGGGAAATTAGCTGGAGCACTCTCTTAGCTAGCGAGAGGCAGGGTAACTTAGTGGGAGTCTTTTACCCTATGTATACAGGTTCAGGTCAGTGAGCAGTCAGACAGTTCAAATTAGCAATCATATTTATTAAACAGATAACAAATATTAAGGAAATCACAACCTCACAGCTACTAAGAAATAGGAAATAAGAGTTGTGGGGGAATGGGTGATACGTCACCTATCTCGCAGTCCTGGAGAAGTCCAATGGAGGGAAGGAAACTCATCACAGCGGCCGAGGGGAGCTCACAGAACGAAGCGACGGCAAAGCTGGATGGTACTCCGGAGCGGTCTGAGCAGTCCGAACGCAAGTCCGAAGAGCTCTCGGAATTGGAGGTTTTTATTAGGGAAGGTATGACCGTGGGCTAGTCTGTTCTTGGGCGAAAACAATGAGTTTTGGGCTTGAGACAATGTCTCCAAAAGGTTAGAATTTACATGATTGAGTTAAGGTCCGAATTGACAATAGTATGGCCAGTATGCAAATGCAGCTAGCTTGGCAGTTAAGCACTTAGCTCGTCAGGATACCCGCTCGGGGCAGAGGTCTCTTTGTCTTAACATGCATTTGTAATGAAGGTGTTTGTTTCGGGAGGTTTCCTAAAGAAAGATCTGGCAGTTTCTGGCTTGCTTGGGTTTAAACAGAAAGGGTTTCCACATTTAATAGCCAAGCCATGTGTTTTCTTTTTCCCCCACAAACATTTGGCTGGTGGCAGGGGCAGGGCCAAATTATGATTTTGAAATGATATCTAAAAGTTCCGGGGCCCAAGGGACCCCGGTGGAAAAACCCCCCCCCCCCCCAAAAAATAGGAAAATTTAAAATTATTTTTTCCCCAATTAAACCCTTTCAAAATAAATTTTAAAAGCCCAAAGAGGTCTGCAGAGTCCGGGCCGTATCACACTAAGGGATTTTGCAACATTTTTTATCTGGGGAAGAACAGTTAACTAAAAACACCCTTTAGCCACCCAAGCATATAAAGGAAAAAAGGTACAGTTACAAAACAATGCAATGGTTGATAAACAAGGGAGCAATGAGAGCTGAAACAAGTGGAGAAGGGGGGACAATTCCCAGCAACAATTGGAAATTTAAATTTAAAAAGTAAAATCCCAAGTCCAAAAATCCAAAATATGCTGTTGCTCAGAATGAGCGTGGGCAATTTAAAACCCAAAGAGGGAGGAAAGCGGGCAGGTCCGATGAAAAATTTGCAAGCAATTATGCAGAAAAGTTCCAATGGTGAACAGCCCAAAAAAACGATGCAGTCAATGAAAAACAAGTGTCCAAATCCGGGGGGAGGGAAGAAAAAGGCAAAGTCTCTGCACCCCCCCGGGAAAACTGGAAAGTTCAGGGTCTGGAGAATCCCGGCAAATGGGGGCCCGGTGGGGGGAAATTTGGGGCAAATTTCCGGGGTAAAGGGAAGCCAAAATAATTGTTTTTTAAGTTTAGCCAAGGCATGCTAGCTCTTTGCGGGAACGGGTTTCAAAGCGGAAAAAAACATTTCCCAAACAGGAATGCGGGCAGTGGAGTTTGTTCAGCCCGGCGGGGGCCCCCAAACTGCAGTGACTGGAACGGTTGTCACCCAGGGCCCCGGGTTTCCTTTCGAGGGAAACCGGGTGGGGCTAAATTCACACACCCCCAGGGTGCCTCGGGGGCGGTGGGTTTTGGGGAGGGCCTGGTTTTTGGAACCGTCAACCTATTGCTTTGTAGGGGGAGAAGACTGGCACGGGTCATAGCAAATGGGACATTCAATGAAAATTAACAGCAGGGACCCTTTGGGGATTTCCGTTAAGGGGGGGTAAATCCGGGGAATGGGCCTGGGGGTTTTTAAACAAAATGCCAGGCAAGGGTGCTAACATGGAGGAGGGGGTAACCCCCAGACCATGGTCACAGAGGTGGAGATCCCCAACCCACCCAGTTAAGGGGGCCTCCATGCAGGGATACCTTCTGTGGTAGCTCGGGCCGAAAAGGCTCAGGGGGAAAAGGGGGCCACAAGCAGGGAGCCTTTTTTAAAACAATCACACATACTTTGCTCCCTGCTGAAGCCCCATTTGCAATGGCAATGGCCCCTGTAACCAGTGTGACTGGGTTTGGGCCTTGGTTTTAAGCTGAACTAGGTTATACTCGGGCCCTTTTGCCTGGCAGTGGGGGGCCCCCAAAACCCATTTTAAAAGACGGGTTTAAAACCAACCCCAGGGCAAGCACAAGCTACGCTTGCTCGTTGCCAGAGCAGACTTTAAGGGCCCCCGGAGATTGTCCAGGTTAAGGGGCCCAAACGTATGAAATTTCTTTTAAACATATGAAAATTTGGGAAAACAATGCACTGGGGCCAAGTGTTTCCAATTATGGGGGTCCCCGGGCCCTTTTGGGGGTGTCGGAAATTTGGACTTTTCCTTTTAAGAATGGGGGCCAAACCTTTTCCCAAACTAAGGAACGGCCAAGACGCCCCCACCCTAACAGTAAGCCCCAAAAAAAAGAAAGGGGGGGGCCCCCCCCGGGGGGAAACCATTCGGGGTTTGAAATTCGGTACCCCAAAAGCAAAACCTGGTTTTTTCTTTCGGGGGCCCGTGCACCTGTATTTCCCGGGGACCCCCAATCACAGCCATCCCTAATGGCAAAGGGAAACGTCCCCAAACCCTTTTAACCCCTACTCAGGGTAATTGGGGGAAAGCCCCTAGGCCCGATCTACCTCAGAGCTGGGAGATTCCTTTAGTCCCCCCCTTTAAACTGGTGAAAAACAAAGAAATAGCTGGAAAAAGGGAGGGGGGTTTTAAACAACACCAAGCAAGCCAAACTATATACGGGGAAAACTATCTACAAAGACCGGGAGTTTGGGAGGGTCCCTTTTTAACTCCGCTCCGCAAACTGGGGGCCATTCAACCATTGTCAAACACTGGTTCTGGAGAAAAACATTCCAACAAGTTCATAAATTGGCATCTCCTTAAATTTAAAAATCCCAATTACACTGAGGGGGAGCCTTCCCCCCCTCTTCCAGTACTTCAAAAATCGGATCCTTTTGGGCTCAACTGGCTGGCCCTTCCACTCCTTCAACTGGGAGATGTGGAAGAACTTGAACCGCCCTCCTCTCTTCCGGGGGATTTCACCTGGTAAACTGCGGGGGGGGTATTTCACAATGGGGACAGGGCCGACCCACCTGGCAGCGAGGGGAGGTTTTTCCCTTTAAGAATTTTTATAGTGGCCCAAAGGGCCTTCCTCCCACTGGCAGGGACGGCGGACCCACCCCAAACCCTTTTTCCTTTTTAAGCAGGTTCTTGCCCAGCTGGGCACCCGACCTGCTGGTGTCCTGGCAAAAGATGTCTACTAAATTTTGGGAACTCATTGTTGAGAACCACCAGTTCCAATAAGGGGAGCCCCAATCCCAAAAGCCCACAGGCAGCATCATCTTCCGCCCAGTTATTCCCATATGTCCCGGAAAGGGCCATGGGGACAATGTGCCTCGGAAGGCCATTAGGATGATGGGAACTTGGTTTCCCAGTCTTTGCCAGGGGAATTTACCATTTTGAAAGGCTTCCTTCAGAGAGGGGTTTTGGGTCCTTTTTGACATGTCCTGAACTCTGTGGATGGTGGGCGATGTAAAAACCCTCGGGAATGCCCAGGGCCTTGCACAGTTCTCGGGTACCTCACCGGTGAAGTAGGGCCCCTCGGATTAAAGGGCCCCGGCCCCCCCCACCATGCCCAAATATTGTTGAAGAGAAAGAGTTGCCGTGTTTCCGATTACCCTTTTGGGCAAGGGAAGGCCTCGTCCATTTGCTAAAGGGATAAAGGCCGAAAAATTTTTCCCACGGGGGGTTTGGGGGGAAATGGACCTATGAAATCTATTGGATTGCGCCCACGGCCCCTTCGATGCGTTGGCCTGGAGGGGAGTTTTTGGGGGGCCCGCATTGACCATGGTGGCCAAACAGTTATCCCCACTGATAGATGCCTCTTAACCTCCGGCCACCACCCGGTGTCCCAAACCCCGATCCAGAGTCACCTCATGCCCTCGGTGTCCCTGTTCTTTGCACAAATGAAAAATTTTCACTGGGAGGTGCGGCCCTTCAGTGGCACTGGCCACTATCATCGATCTCCCAGTACCACCCCCCCAGCCGGGAGATTTTGACCCCAGCCAGCCATTTAAACCCTTTTTTGGGGAAAGTCCAAGATCTCAGAGTCTCCTTTTTTAAAAACCCTAATCAACATGGGGGGGAAATAAATTTCTCCTTGGGGTTCACATTAATGGCAGCGATGGGGGCCCCATCGCCGAAGCCCCCATCCCAGCCAAAGGCATCAGCCCTGGTTTCCCAAAGGGAGGGGCCCATACCCCTTTTCTGGTGCCCCTTGGACCCGAGGACCCATGAGGGGGCGACCCATTCCTCAATTTGGGCCCCCAATAAGGGCCCATTTTCTAGGTGGGGAATGGGCCCCCTTAGATGTTTTAAGGTCATTTTGGGGGCCCAAATTTGGAAAGAGTTTTCAGCCTTAGCCGTTTTCTCCCCCTTTTAAGATTGCCAAGGGGCAGTCAAGCAGTTTTGTTGAAAAAATTTCAGGCTTTCATTTTGCCACCTGGCTGGAGTGTGGTCAGGCCTTTCCCTGTAGGGTGAAGGGAGTTTTTGATGTGGATCGCTCCATGGGCCCCTTTCCCTGGGCTACCGTCCACAGCATGGAGGGGTCCATCACAAAACCAGCACACAAAGCCCTGCAACTGGGCTTCCTCCCGGGAGGCTCCCCATTCCACTGGGGAATAAAAAATTCAAAGGGGGGTAAAAGGGGAAAGATGTGTGGCTCCGGTTACAATAAGGCCCAAAATGGAGCCGGTGGGTCCTGCAGTTGTTTCTGAAAAACCGCCCCACGCGACACCGGGACAATCCATTTGGGGGAAAAGGGCGTTAAAATGGCCATTCTGGACCTGCCCAGAAAGAATGTACTTAAGAGGCGTGGGGGGTTTGGGAAAATTAGGCCCGGGACCTCCAATCATAAACTCCCCGCGTGTTGAGCCCAAATGAGAGCAAGACAGGTCTTTTCACAAGGACTAAATTTGGGGCCATGTGGATCCAGATTTTTTGGGGGCATATGCTATCACACCCCTAGGCCCCCCTTTTTTTAAAAGGGGGGGCCCCCTATGCTCCGTCAGAGGTGGCTAACTGAATAAGGAACAGCTTACCCCCTATTGGGGTACCAAAGCGGATGCCTTCATTAAATCCTCTTTAAGTTGTGCAAACGCCTGCTTTGGCGGGCCCCAGTTCCCCTTCGGCGTTCTTCTTTAATAGGGTTCCCAAACCCTTTGCTTTTGGGAGCAAAAGAAATTAAAAGTTTCCCCCCAAAAAGTTAAAGTTCCCCGTAGGAACCAGGGGTGGGGCCCCGGGGGGGGCTGGCAACCGGGTCACCTCCACCCACTGTGCGCTGGGGGTGCGACTGTATCCTAGACAAAAAACCCAAATTTCCCCCTCCATGGACACCAGCTGAAAATTTTTTCCCCATTCGCCTTGAATTTAGTGCTAATATTTATAAATTTTTCCCCTGTGATTTCCTGTGTCTTTTCCTCGGAGGGGTGAGTGAACCAAAATGTCATCCACGGGGGGGGTAAGACGTGGGGGCCATGAAGCTGGTTGCAGCTTTTTCCAAATTTAACCACATGCGCTGGCAAATACTTGGGTTAATGGGCCCTTTGGGGGGTGCATTTAAATGCATACTGTTGGCCCCGGAATTTAATCAAATTTTTCCCCCAACATGCCTGGGGAAAGGGAATTAAAAGAAAAGCGTTGGCCCCAAAAAGATTACACTGTAATATTTAGCTCCTGCCGCAATGGCAGACAGGATTTCATTGTACTTTGCCCGACCCCGCGCCACGGGAGGAATCACAGAGTTTAGAGCTCAAAAACAATCATTCCCCTTTTGCCATCTGATTTTAAGACAGGCCACAAAGGTCCTTTCAAATTGACTGCATTGGGGGAAAATTTCCCTCCCATTGGAGAATCCCCTCAATGGTTTTCCCAATGCCTTTTTTCGGGCCCCGGGGCGGGTATTTTTCCTTTTTTTAGGTGGGGGATTGCCCCTTTAGGACACAAGCTTCCTTTACAGTCCCACACTCAAAATTTTTTTGGCCGCACCTTTGGGGAAGGGCCCTTTACCCAAGGGGGCACTGACACAACACACAGGGGCGGGACCTTAATGGCGGCACAACGGTTTACGACCCAAATTTCCTCTGGCCCTTGGTCTAACTTCCCCAAAAATCCGTTTGCATAAACAACCCTGGGTTTTCCCCCCAAAACCGATGCGCAAAAGGCCATCGTCCTCGCCAAAGGTTTGGAAGCCCAAAGCTGAAAACGAAATGCCCCTATGGACATCGGGATGTCCTTCCAAGCTCGGGGGAAGGTGACCCCTCCACAAACCAAATTTGGACATGCTCCGGGGTGTTAAGGGGTTCTACCAAAAGGGTACAGCACATTAAACCCACCAAAAAAGTCCCACTAACAGGGTGGTAGGAGTCTTTCCCCCCCCGGTCCCTACGCCTGCCTTCACCCCGGAAACCTTTTAAACTTTTCCCGGCCCCCAACTTGGCCACCACGTTGGGGGAAGCTTCCGGAAAGGGGGACCCCCCAATCCTTAAAATCCCAAAATTGGGGGTTTGCCCGGGGGTGAGCCATTGTAAAGGGCCCACGGTGCCATGGCAACTTTTTTGTCAAAAACTTGGGGCCCCCCCATTGGGGCCCTTGAACTGGGTAAAGTATCCGCCCCGGGATAGCATCCCCCAACTTGGGGGTCCCGTGGGTAGTGCTTGGGTCTTAATGGCCCCACCAAAGTTTCCCCGGGGGGAACCAGACTGGGGGGGCGGTTTGGGGGCAGTGGGGGTGACTACGGAGTCCCTTCCCTGCCACTGCCTGTTTCCCGTTGGGGAGCGGGGCACAATTCCAATTCCCTCATGGAACGGAATTCGGGGTGGACTTCCTATGCTGGGAATGGGGGCTGGAAAAGGAGAGTCACCTCCGATACGGGTTCTCAATTCCCGGGGTTTTCCTGTGGGCCTTTGGGGGGGCGGGGGAGAGTCGTCTCTCACAAGAGGTCGGCAACCCTGGGGATCTTCCCCCCTTCCCAGGATGTTGTGGCCGGGTCCACCAAACCAGGGCCAATCTTTTTGCGGTTAAGCCTCCGTATAACAGAGTCCTGAACTCAACATGATAAAATTGTACCCATGAACCGTCAGGAGTACCTTTCCCCGGGCCCGAAAAACGAGTAGCTGCTTCCCCCGCCACGTAAGCCTCAGGATTCTCTCGAGGACCCAGCTGCTCCATGAAAAAAGGGAAAGGAACCCCCACTCTGTCCAGGCCAAAGGGCCTTACCACCTTCCAATTTCCCGTTATGTGCCTCAGCCCGCCCAAAGGGCCCCGAGCCGCAATGTCTTTTATTAAGGGTAGGGAGCTCCAAAAGGGGAAATTTTCAAAGATGGGCCAATTGGGTCAGGTTTTGGCCATTGGCTGTCGGGTGAGAATGTGTCACCGCGTTGAGCCACATGATGCCAGTAGACCGATTTAAGGGACCCAACTGGTCTGCGATTGCCTTCGCCTCAGTTGCACACCAGGGAACCCTAGTCTTGGTGACCTGTGTCTCCGAACTAGAACTGCCTTCACCAGCGGGGATGGTCCTGTGTGTCATGGACCGCGTCTCTACCGGCTGGACTGGCACCTTAGGGGCTTCCCAGTCCGGATTGTGAGGAGAGGAAGCCAGGGCGTCTTCTGGCAACGTGTCCTCGGACAAGTCTCTGGCAAAACTCAGGAACAGCTCTGGACACACCACCAAAATTAGGGCTTTACGTGTCTGGAGCTGACTTTCCAGGGCAGCAATTCGCTTATGGCAGGCTGCATGACTAACAGCCTCTTGCTGTTCCTTGACCTGACCAACCATAAACTTAGCCACAGCTCGGGCATGATCAAGCTCAGCCTCTAAGGCAGTGGTTCTCAACCTGTGGGTCCCCAGATGTTTTTGCACTTCAGCTCCCAGGAGCCCTGAGCATTGACCATAGTGGCTGGGGCTTCTGGGAGCTGAAGTCCACAAACATCTGGGGACCCACAGGTTGAGAACCACTGTTCTAAGGCATGGGCTTTCTCTTCCCAAGTCTGGGCAACTAGGGTGATATCGCTCAACTTCTGGGCTGAGGCCTGCGCAACGGACGCAAAAGTTACCTTGTCCGCTCGCAAGGTCTTGATCTCGGTATGAAGCCGGGCATTCTTCCTTTCTACTTCTACTAGCCTCCCACGGGTCTCAACTAGGGCACTGCTAGCATCTCTGGCCACAAGCCAAAGTCCCCAAGCTGCCAATGAATCCTTCGAAGGCCCGAATGGGTTCTTTGATTTACGCGGCAGGGCATACGCTTCACAGAGAGAGGTAAAAGGATCGGCCACCTGGAAGACAAAGTCCTTCCAGGGGCACTTTCCTTTACCCAAAACCCATCTCTCCAGTTTCCCTCGGACCTCTTCCTCACACATGAGGTCCTTGACAACAACAGGACTCTCCTTAGCCATTTCCCTACACTACACAGCACAGCAACAACAATTTCCTACACAAATACGGGACCAGGACCTGGAGTGACGGGTAGGATCACCTAGACCTCTGGGGGAGCTAAGGAAAACGAACTCTGCGGAACTTCTCTAGGGAAGAGGGAAAGGAACCAATCTCCAGCCTGCCCAAATAAAGGTCACTTTTGTACACTCAGGCTTGGTTTTCCACCTCGACAGCACTGAAGACAAAAGGACGAGGCAACGGTTGGCGGACAAGGAGGTCACCTAGACTCAGGGAACCCTCAGGAGCGTCTCCGTGTCTATCTGAAGGGGGGTAACGAACACTAAGGAACTTACTATGCTGCCCAGCCGAACAGCGGGGAAAGAGGGGCAAGGAACCAAAGACCAAACCGTCCCTAACTGGTTTTCTGAGTGAGGAGGCCCCTCCTCTACCTCGGGCAAAACCGCTAAACCCTAAATCTAGGTCGGGACTCACCACCCGCTCCTAACAAGCCGGCAAATCGGGACGCACCCGCAAAGCTGAGAAGCCAGGAATCACCACCCACGCTTTCTCCAATACCAACAAGCCAAACCAAAGGGAAACTACACAAAGGGGACAACAAAAGAAGTGGGGGCTGCTCCTTTTCGCGTTTGTGTGCCTTGCCGCAAAATGTTAAATGCATGTAGACTGTTCCTGACGTGCTAGGCCTAAAACACGTACAATCCCAGCCCACGATAGACCCAAGATGGGGAGGTGGTTCCCAGGACAAGACAAGAGAGGGGTACAGATATCCACCCAATAGAAATGCCTTACGGACACACAGAAATCACGCACACACTAGCCTGCCTACCAGTGTTCTAAAACAACTCACTGACCATTCCCTAAGTCAATACCGCCCGATTTGAGGAGGTTTGCGACTCTTTCTCAAACTAGGGGTACCGGGGTTGCCCGCATTCACCACCACTCTGTTACCCTGTGAATTGGGGATCCCGGGAGGGGTACCCAAACAACCAAACAAACACAACCAAGATGGGGAAATTAGCTGGAGCACTCTCTTAGCTAGCGAGAGGCAGGGTAACTTAGCGGGAATCTTTTGCCCTATGTATACAGGTTCAGGTCAGACAGTTTAAATTAGCAATAATATTTATTAAACAGATAACAAATATTAAGGAAAACACAACCTCACAGCTACTAAGAAATAGGAAATAAGAGTTGTGGGGGAATGGGTGATACATCACCTATCTCGCAGTCCTGGAGAAGTCCAATGGAGGGAAGGAAACTCATCACAGCGGCCGAGGGGAGCTCACAGAACGAAGCGACGGCAAAGCTGGATGGTACTCCGGAGCGGTCTGAGCAGTCCGAACGCAAGTCCGAAGAGCTCTCGGAATTGGGGGTTTTCATTAGGGAAGGTATGACCGTGAGTTAGTCTGTTCTTGGGCGAAAACAATGAGTTTTGGGCTTGAGACAATGTCTCCGAAAGGTTAGAATTTACATGATTGAGTTAAGGTCTGAATTGACAATAGTATGGCCAGTATGCAAATGCAGCTAGCTTGGCAGTTAAGCACTTAGCTCGTCAGGATGCCCACTCAGGACAGAGATCTCTTTGTTTTAACACGCATTTGTAATAAAGGTGTTTGTTTCAGGAGGTCTCCTAAAGCAGATCTGGCAGTTTCTGGCTTGCTTAGGTGTAAACAGAAATGATTCAGCATTTAATAGCCATGCCTAGCATCGTGCTTGTTCGGTGGTCCCACAAACACTTGGCTGGTGGCAGAGCAGGGCCGAATTATGATATCGAAATGATATCTAAAGGTTACCAAAGGCCAGGCCAGTTCATGGTGGTAACAAGGGTTCTGTCCTAGATTTGTTAGTTTTCAACATTTTTATCAATGACTTAGAGGACCGGGTAGAGAGAATTCTTATCAGGTGTTCAGATGACACAAAACTGGGAGGAGTGGCTAACACATTGGAAGATAGGAGCAACATCCAAAAGGACCTAGATAAACTAGAAAATTGGACAGAAATTAATAAAAATAAAATTCAATAGAGACAAATGCAAAATTCTACATTTAGACTACAGAAACCAAATGTACATGTATAGGATGGGGATATGTGGTTCAGCAGTACTATATGTGAAAAGGGCCTTGGGATTATTGCTAATCATACATTGACCATGAGCAAGTGTGATACTGCAGCAAGAAAAAGAGTAAATTCTATTTTAGCCTGTATTAACAGAAGCATAGTTTCCAAGGTGAGGGAAGTACTAGTCCAACTATATTCTGTGCCAATCAGGCCTCATCTGGAATACTATGAAGGTTATAGACAAGTTGGAGAAGTTTTGGACATGGGCAACAAGGATGATAAGAAGTATGGAGAACCAAACATGAAGAAAGGCTGAAGGAGGTGAGCATGTTCAGCCTGGTGAAGAGAAGATCGAGGGGTGACATGACTGCACTCTTTAAATACTTCAAGGGCTGTCACAGAGAGGAAGAGGCAGACTTGTTCTCTGCTGCCCCAGAGTCTCCTTCTCTGGACATCTTCAAAAAGAGGCTGGATGGCTATCTGCTGGAGATGCTGTAGGTGGACAGCCTGCATTGAGCAGGGGGCTGAACTAGATGGTCAATGAGGGCCCTTCCAACTCAACGAGTCTATGACTCTAGTCTGAAGTAAACTCTGAAGTAAACAAACATCAAACCATGGTTTCAGATTCTGGTTTGGTTAGTTAGAACACATCTCACTTCTTACAATGTAACTGCAAACTGTAGAAATTCTCTCTCCTCTCCTTGCACACACACAAGAAAGGAGATGCGTGTGCAAGCTGAAGTCTTGCCATGGCCTATCTTTCATTATCTAAGCCAACTTTGCACTATATGCGTCCTTCCAGACATTTTGAACTGTAACCACCATTATGCCTGACCATTGCCATGCTGGCTGGAGTGACAGTCCTTGTAGCTCACAATATCTCAATGTAGCCTTATGATCTGACTTCCTCTTCCCAAGATTTATTTGTATGTTTAGATGTTGGTTACTTGAAGTGTTTAGCACCTTTGCTTGTAGTGAGAATCTGCAACATGTGTATAGCCCATGGTCATATTCATATTGATTTTTGAGGTTCATTTACAATTAAATTTCTCGCATGATGCAGTTACTCACAATTCAGACATCATGATTCATGATTCAACCATCATTCAGCCTGTTCTCAATGGATTCCATATGTGGCAGGCTCTCACTGAGTTTAATTCATTGGAAAGGCTGTAGCGTTCAGTGAAAAGCTTGCCAGTTTTCTATGGGATGACAACTTGGTGCTCTGGTGGGTTCTCAGTACTCTACAGGAATAGCTTTTGCTGGGCTTTTAACTAAATAATGAGAAGCTTTGAACAACACAACAAGATGGAAAGCAGCCTGAAGTCATCTCCTGGTTCCTCTGGGAGGAAGAATTGGCAAGACCTATCTGTGTAAGCCAAAATAATAGGAAGCTTTCTGAGAGGACTCTGAGTTATTGTGCTCACATCTGTAGCCACCACAGAATACACATGGACAAAAGAAAAACAAAATACACCCTCTAGGGCAATGCTACTCAGAGTGGTGGTCTGTGGACCAGTACTGGTATATGAAACATTGACATGCCAGAGTTTTCACAGTAGAAAGAAAGATGTAGCCAATGGGCACAAATATAGTACAAGTCCAAGACACACTGGAGGAAAACGCTAGTCTCTTACTGATGAGTACCTGCAGAACACTGTTTTAAGGTGGGGAGAAAGAAAGTGAGGGAGCCCCTCTCCTTAAACTCTACCCCTTTCTTTCCCATGTGAAACATGCCCTTGACTCTGTACTTTTCCAGTGGTTTCCTCTGGTTTTTGAAGCCCCACAAGCTTCCCTCCTACTGGAGCAGCTGTCTCACTCTGTCTTACTCAAAGATTTCTACCTATCTCTCCCCATTATGAGACAAAAGCAGAATCCTTCCTCTTTGTCGGATCTTCTACTTGGAGAAATATTTTGGGGGTTAAAACTCATGAAAGCATGGAATCTTGATTTACAAGTAATTTTCCTTTGCTGGCTGCATAAAGGCAGAAACAAAGGAAAACGGATCACTACCTGCTTCCAGAAGTAAATGTTCTCCCTGAGAGAGTTCTATACCAAGAGACAAGCAGAGTTAACGTCAACACTCCACTTAAGCATTCTTAAGTACTGGAATTTATTATATGCAGTCAAAGATATATTCTATGGCTATATTCCTCTTAGTAAGAAACAAGTCAATGTCTGGGTGTTTCGTTTTCCTAACATTACTCTGTATTAAGGCATCATACCTTCATTGCCTTGTAGGATATGGCAAGTAAGATTTTACACTCTCATAGGGACTGAAACTGTATTTCACTGCATTTCATTAACAGGCTTCTTAATAATTAACACATAAAGGAACATTATCACCTTAAACAATATAACTTAGTCAGTTAGCCATCAAGAATACAATATCTTCTTTTGGGGATCTATACAGTTCTAAACAGGCATCCAAAGAGTTAATATCCTGACCATTCCATTATATATCTGTAAGCATCTTTACATATATCCATTACAATCACAATGGGACAGATATCTATTTTAGCATAGCCTCATTGTTTCTCTTACCAGTAGCATCTATCAGCAAATTTGAACAGCTTATCACTTATCAGGCCTCCTATCAGTTGTGCAGTCTTTTCTTCATATTGGAAGAATTGACAAAAGCAGTCTGATTGCTATCTCCTTTTGGCTTCTTTTATTTTCTCCTTAGCTTCTGCCCAGCCTATCATCTGTCCAATCAAACAAAGACCCTGACGATGTCTTGTTTGTATCATCCACTCAAAACAGACATCTTAGTATGATGTCACTCCAGGTCCAATTGAAGCCTTTGGCTGCTTGCCATTCTGATGGCATCAGCCAGTGCACCTGCTATGGGTTTATTAGCTGTCAAATCTGTTCATATCTCAACGTTGATAGAAAAGCAGATGGTTCTTATTTCTTTGTTCATTTATGTATAGGCATTGTGCCCAGAATTAGGCTGTCTCACTGTTTCCAGTAACACACACACACTCTAATATACATAGCTTTCTACATTATATCTTATACTTTATATGTTATACTCTTATACCCTATATGCCTATTTCCACACCTCAAAGTTGGCAACCAAATAACCAAATAACAGTGGGTCATCTGATGTCCACATCCACATCATATGCCACATCAAGGCTCTAACAGCTGCAAGCAATAAAGTAGTGACCATTTCAACTCCAGCATCATATCCTGTGTGACTAAATGGTGGTCCTTTCACCCTAGCTCTCTTCATTATCACTAATTCTTCAGGTCACGGAAGCATTGGCTGAGGGAAGAGTTATTGTTGTAGGTTTGGTGCAAATCACAATATCTGCAGTGCCATAAGCTTCCCACTCCTGCCCTAGGACCAAGCTAGTGTTTAATATAAGGCAGCCCAAACTCTCCTGGTGCCTGAGATAAGAAAAGCAACACCAGTCCTTCCAACATCACTCATCAAAGTTCTGTGTTATGCCAAAGATGAAGGAACCAGCCCTTCCTCCAGATAAAATTGGAGGAGTCTGGCAGCAGCACCTTTGTGCCATCCTAATGATGTGTCAGGCAATGAGCACATTCAATCGATCATTTTATTTATAACCAGCTTTTTTGCCAAGATGACTGGGACTCAAGACAACCTGCATATAAAAAGAAACACAAATAAAACCGCAAAACATACAGCCAAAATAGCCTAAAGGCACCAGATCCTGTCTGATCTTGGAAGTTAAGTGGACTTAGACCTGGTTAGTATATGAATGGGAAACCACCAATACTAGGTGCTGTGGGCCATACTTCAGAGGAAGGAACTGGAAAAAACCGCTCTGAGTATTCCTTGCCTAAGAAAATCCTATGAAATTCATGGACTCACCGTAAGTTAACAGACGACCTGAAGATACATGTTTGCACACACACATATGCACAAAGAGAGAGAGAGAAATGTTTAAAAAATCAAGCTTAAAATAACATTTAACTGTCATTTAAAAGAACACAAGGTTAAGCAATACCATACTAAAACAAAAAGCCCTTTACATGTAAAATAATTATTTCTCCAAAGCCTGCTGGGATAGAAAGGTTTTCACCTTCTGGAAAAAAAACAACAACAATGAAGGAATCAGACTAACCAATGGTGGGAGTTTCCAAGTCTGGGAGCTACCACAGAGGAAGTTTCTTCCCATGTTCCCATCAAACATGTCTGTGATGATGATAGCACCAAGTGCAGCGCCTCTCCCAAAAACCTCAGAGTGCCAGCAGACTAGAACTGGAAGATACAGTTCTTCAGATAGGCTGGACCTGAGCCATCTAAGGCTTTATCAATCATAGTCAGTAGCAACACGACAACAGTTATGTTGGCAGTGGCCCTGACATCTTCCACAAGCTGTTCAAAGAGAATGAGGTGGTGTGTGCTACAGAGGCTGGCTGGTTTTTTGAATGCCTCTCTCCAGGGATTCTGGGAGCAATGGTAATGTGGGAAGAATTCACAGGAAAGATGGCTCATGTTGTGGCATTCCTCCCACAGTAACACTGGGCATTCAAAAAATAACAGGCCTCCTCCAGTTGGGGTATGCCAAGATCATTACCAGCATTTTTGCTTCCTCCTTCTCCTTCCCTGGCAGGGAGGATGCAAAGGTGACGCAGCTGCCCATCTCCTCTGGCACAGTGAGAAGCTTGGTTTGCTGTTGCAATGCAGCCACAATGCAGCAGAACTTGGGGGAAGCAGGAAGGAGAGGACACCATGCCCAGTCTGTATTAGGACAAAGCAGCACGGTGACTGCCGGGGCAAGAAGAACTGCCTGTCCCCCACCTTGCCGATGCTTTAAGCTGTCACCATTGAAGAACGGCCATAGCCACAGCTCTCTAAAACAAGATGGGCCCTCCTGAGGCAATTGCGTACTCTCCAACTGTACCAATTTGGCAGGGACAGTCCCAATTAATCCTCTGCTATCCTATCTTTTCAGTCTTCTAAAATGTCCCATTTTCTCTCCTTCTCCTCTATTTCCTCCCCTGACTTCAGTTGCTGCAAATTGAGTTCAAAGTGCAAAAATAGCCTGTACTCCTTTAACTCAGCAGTGGGGAGAGAACAGAGAAAGAGGCAGAAACTTGACTGTAGATTCAGGCAAAAGTGAACTGCTGCAGCCTCTCCTAGCTTATGTGTTCTTCCTCATTAATAATTTTTGCTATCTTGAGCACACCCTGATATTGCTTGGCCACACATGTCCTGGTTTTCATCTGTGAAATGTTGGAGGGCACTGGGTGGACACACAGCAGAGGAAGTCATGCATCCTCCTGCCCCGCATACTGTGCTGCCTGAGGCAACTGCCTTAACAAGGTAGATCTGGTCCTGGCTTAATGGCACTGGAAAAGAAATGATACCATTGAATGACTCTCAGTGCAATCACATGGATATCCACTCAGAAGGAAGTTCAATTACATTTAATGGACTTACTTCCAGGGAAGTGAATATCATACTGCAGACTCAGCAAGTTCTCAAAAATCAAGCCCAAAGCCCACAGGAATTTTGGTTTAGCTTGGTAACAGATAAGATAACAGTCTGCAAGGATAAATGATGACAGGAAAAAAAGAGAGGGAACATCTGCCCAGCCCTTTTCTCTGAAAGGACAAGAAAGAGTAATGTGTTTAATGTTTATGTCCAACACTCAGACATAGGTCCTTACTGCCAGGACCTTTGCAGTTGTGAAACAGCCTGTCTAGAGAAGATGTAGAAATCTTGTTCTTTGGAGGGTTTTAAGATAATATTAGACAAGTATCTGGCTAAGATGTCTTTGCTTTGGAGTATCTTTCTTCCTCCAGTCAGGGAATTTGACTTATTGGCCTTCTGGGTCCCATACAAACCTACAATTCTATTCTCAAGAATATGCTAAGGATGAAGAGAACACATTACAGCATTAAACAACTAGGACAGTGGTTCTCAACCTGTGGGTCCCCAGATGTTTTTGGACTTCAGCTCCCAGAAGCCCTGAGCATTGACCATAGTGGCTGGGGCTTCTGGGAGCTGAAGTCCACAAACATCTGGGGACCCACAGGTTGAGAACCACTGAACTAGGAGAATGGAAGTTGTGGTTCATCAAGTAATTTTATCTACACCATCCTTCCCCAAATTGATGACTTCAACTAGAACTCCCATCATCCTGAGCCAACACAAGGAGTCCAACATATCCCTAATTACTCCAATAATACAGTTTCATATTTCCTTAGAGGTTTATTGCCCTTCATTTCTGGAAAAGTGGCCAAGTTTTTCTCCAAATCAATCCAGATAAGGAGTAAAATGTTTTATTGAGCATGTAATTATATAAATGACATAGTAGTCTAACACATCTGGAAGACACTAGGTTGGATGAGACTGATATAGAACTTGATATGATGAATAGTATAGTGGAACAGAAAAGGGTATGGTGGATCAAACTTGGAATGTAAGGCAAAAGGACTCTGTGACACATACTCATTGACTACATAACTCAGAAAAGTCTTTTTGGAGTGCAACTCACAGAATCCCCCAGCAAGCATGGCTAGCCTGCTATGGAAATTTGGGAGTTATAGTTGAAAAGAGGTAACATTACTGAACTCAAATTTATTGTCATACATGTTCGTCTTCGGCTTTATAAAGAAAAAGATAAAATACAAAGACTGGAAATAATGTAACACACTGAGAAAGAAATGGGATTTGAGAGAGGAAGGGAGGGTTTGCCACTGAACATGGTCTAAATAAAAATGAAATTATGTCAGAGCTACACAGAGAATACGTGCCTTCCACACACATGTGCCTTTTTCATTTGAATTCCACCATGTTCCAAAATCTTCAGAACCAGGTTTTCTAAAAGATTTGGCTCATGGAAATACTGCACCTTGTAACACTTTTGCATGAGAAGATGAAGAGCCCTACTAGGCAGAAGAAATGTTCCTGTGGTCCAGCTTTCAGTTCACACAGATGACCAAAATATACCTATGCCTAACCCAGGAGGTAGACAGGGGAAACCCACCAACAATTTCACACTCTCCAGCAACTTCTATTCAGACACCTGGCAACTCTGATGCTGCAGGGGATATATAGCCATCTTGATTAGTAGCCACTGATGGCCCCATCCGCCATGAATGTATCTAATCCCTTTTTAAAGCTATCCAAGTTGGCAGCCATCTTTTCATCTCAGACAGAAGCAAATTTCACAGTTTAGCACTGCTTAACTATGCACTGTGTAAAGAAGCATTTTATTTTATCCATCTTCAATCTCCCACCATTCAGTTTCATTGGGATCTTGGGATATAGGACTCCAAGAAAGAGAAACTGTCTCCATGCCATGCATAATTTATACATCTCTGCCATATTTACTATTTCTTGCTTTTCCCTGTTAAGTTAAACTGCCTTCAGTGTTCTAACCTTTCCTGACAATGCGTTGCTTCTGTGGATGCAGCCGAGAACAGCTGGATTTTTTCTTCCACAGAGAGGAGAACCCAACCCAGAGTATTTGTTTCTGCATTAACACAATTGATGATCAAGGTCAGTTGAGCTGGGGTGAGGATGAGGATGATGGAGCCAGAAAAATAAATGCTAGTGGCAATGACCTAGTGAGCAAAAGTTTTTCACTTCTTTACCTGAATAATATGAAGCTTTTAAAGAGCTTTTGCTGTTGTTGAAGTGTGCCTTCAAGTTTTTCCAACTTATGGCAACCATAAAGCTAACCTATTATGGGGTTTTCTTGGCAATATTTGTTCAAAGGGAGTTTGATTTTGCCTTCCTCTCAGGCTGAGAGAGTGTGGCTTGCCCAAGGTCACCAAGTAGGTTTCCATGCCTGAGCAAAGATTCAAACTCTGATCTCCAGAGCCATAGTCCAACACACAAACAACTACATTGGATCTCAGAAAGAGCTTTTATTAAACTCATCATCATTACCATCATCATCACCACGACTACAATTGCTGCTACTATTTCTTATGCACTTCTCCCTGTGGATTAAGGCAAGGAACAACAGATAAAAATACAGCAACAAATAGACCAATAGCATAGATAAAAACTCATATACTAGTTAAAAATACATAATCAGTTAAAAGGACATGATATAAGTAAAAAGCATATATATATGAATAACAATCTGTAATTTAAAAACTCTTAGTTTCAAAACTATCTGTATAGGTCTGCCGGAAGAGATTGCTCTTTAATGCTGTTTAAATGCAGACGGTGTGTCCAGCTGTCAGATGTCCTCCAGCAGGTCGTTCACAATTGGGAGCCTTCTGATGAAAAGATCCTCTGGTTAACCCTTGCAGTCTGGTCCTGGCTGACTGAAGCAAATGTCCTCTAGGACACTTGAAAGTACAAGGCAGATTATACTGGAGAAGGCAATCCTGTAGGTAAACCTGGACCCAAACCATTTAGGGCTTTAAAGGTAACAATCAACACTTTGTACCTTGCCCAGAAAGTAATTAGCAGCCAGTAGAGTGATTTCAATATAGGTATAATATAATCACTCCCGGATGCACCAATCTGGCTGATATGTTTTACACTAATTGAAGTTTCCAAAGTAGGTACAGAGGTAGCCTCGGTACAGCACGAGTCCAGCCTCAGAGTAACCAGAGCATGCATTACCTCCAGCTCTAGGAAGGGGCACAGCTGGCATATCAGCTGACACTGATAGTAGGCACTCCTGACTGTTGGGGCTATCTGGGCTGTCATTTGGCACATCAGATCCAGAAGCACCCCCAAGCTGTGAACTCAGTCTTTCGGGGAAGTGTTCATCCCATCCAGGACTGGTTGACACACCCCAGTTAGGATAATTAACAGTAAGTATCCCTGTCTTATCTGGATTCAGTTTCAGTTTGTTTTCCCTCATCTCTTTCTTCCAGTAAAATTAAAACAGACATTCATTGAGAATCTGAGGTGTTTCCTTAAGGGTGATTTCATATATCCTTTGAGGACAAAATCCCAAGACAATACACAAGCTTGCAAATAAAAGCCTGTTGCATTTCTAAACTACATGTTATGTGTCTGCCTTTAAAATATAATGTGTAAAAAAGCAGTCTGCTTCAACTTGGTGCCCTCCAAATGTTTTGGAATAACCTCCTATCATCCACAGGCATCATGGACTGTAATGTTTATGATTTCTGTATTATGGATGAGCTGCAAATATCACAATGGAATGTAGACAAGAAAAGAAAAGGTCAGGTCTCATCCTTGTTCCATTTCAAAAATCAAATACAAAAAATAGAATGTAAAATTGGAAAGAGATCTGTGGATGACAAGGCAGCTTTAAGAAGACATTGTCTGATAGATCTGTGTGGATGCAAAAGCAGTCATTATATCAGCTTCAGAGGCACGCAGAACAGCATCAGAAATCAAGTGGCAGTGCATCAGCATGGTCAGAACACCACGGAGTCAGGAATCTTAGCAATTATCCCATTTTAAAATTGATTTCAGGCCTTTCCCCTGCAAACTGCATGCCAGTATCATTCTTCATCTGGAACTCCTTGTGAACCTCAACTAGGGAGGGATAAGAAATTTGCTTCGGTTGTTTTTGGATCCTGTAGAATTCAGATTTGTGTGAAATGGACAGAACTGACCATCTGCAATGGATAGTTGAGAATTTCAGTTCAGTATACTACAGAAGATTAGACTCTGAGATAAGAAGGCATTCAATGAGTTACTGGAGAAGAGCAGAGTAATGAGTAATGCTGTGCCTAATGATGCAACTAGATTCAAGCCATAAGGATGTTCAGCTGTTGATGTGCTCAGAGGTAAAATGAAAGTCTACAGTTGCACAACATATATTACAAGAACATGGAATGTCAGAAGTATGAATGAGGGGAAGGTAGGCATTATAAAACAAGAAAAAGAATGTATAAATATTGCGATACTTGGGGTGAGAAAATTAAAGACAGGAATGCGACATTCTGAGTCAGATAACTAGACAGTGTATCACTCGGGAACTGAAAATTTAAGAAGAAATGGGGTGGCATTAATAGGTAGGAGATATAGCAAAAGCTGTCAGGGGATATAATATGAACTCTGATCAAATAACATCAAGAAGAACATAGGGAAAGCCCATCAAGATAACCATAGTTTATACTCCAACTACAGAAGCAGAAGAGAAAGAAACTGAAAGATTCTGCACTTGAATCCAAGAGGAAATTAATCACACACTCAAACAGGACATGTTGGTAATCACAGGCAATTGGAACACAGAAGTAAGAAACAGAGGGGAATCAAACATTGTAGGAGAGTGGCTGATTGAATTTTGTGAAGCCAACAGTTTGTTCATCACGAACACATACTTCAGACAACCAAAAGGGCAACCTATACTGATGGCCAATACAGAAATCAAATACACTACATAATTGGAAGCAAAAGATGGAAAAGTTCTGTTCTCTGCCACAACAAGACCAGGAGTAGATTGAACGGCTAATATCAAAAATTAGAGTAAAGCTAAAGAACACTAAATCAACTGTTGTGCAAAAATACAACTTGAAGAACATCCCTGCAGAATTTAAAGCCAGGGACATTGGGACGGAAGTGTGCAAAAAGCCACTATCTGCACTCAAAAAGAATGAGAAGCCTCAACAGATTACAAACGAAACTCTTCAAGCAGTTAAGGACAGATGAGAAGCAAAAGTAAAATAGGACAAAACTTGGATCAAAACTCTGAAAACAACTGTTAAGCAAGTCGTGCGCAGGGACAAAGAAAACCACTATAACAACTGTTACCCTAAAACATGGGTGACTCAGGGCTCCACCTGTGATGCCAGTACCTCCCTGTGACAATGGGAATTAATTAGCTCAACTAGGAGGCCTGTGAGAGTGGGGTAACCTAACAAGATCTTCCACCAATGTTTATGGGGTCTCCACAGGAAAGAATCAGCCAGAGATTCCAAAATAAGCTGAAACATCTGTTTTATTAAAGAGTTCAACCATGCACAAAAAAGCTCCAGGCGCTCACACACACAAGAGCTAACTGAAGGCTAAAGAAAGGAAAGTTGTTGATAGTGGAGTTTTAGGGAATGGGCAATAATTATCAGCTCAGAGAACAGTGAAGAAAGCAGTGATGTGGCTTAGACTTGCTCCTAAGGATAGTATTTGTTCGGAAATCAGAGCAACAGCATGGCATTCAGCAAGTGAGATACTGCACCAAAGTGTTCAAAACAGAGAGTTTTTATACCCAAAATCTACCTAGAGGGCATGGCTCTGTGGCCGAGCAAACAATGGAGGTTGCCACATGAACAATGGGGTCCAGACAGAGTTAATGGTCTCAGCGTTAGGTGACAAACAGTTAATGGTTCTTGTAATAGCTCTGTAATGGTGGACAAGTAAGGAACAATGAAGGAAAATGTCCAGGTATTAGGAAGAAGGGTGGAAACAATCAGTGTTTTGGTGGGAACTTCCTGTTGCAATTGTGTGGTATCAGAGACATAACAGCTTCAGCTTAAGCCTATTATCTCTGGAGTTACCTGATTATTAGCCCAACAATCACCTTGGCTATGCCTAGAAGGGATCTTCTGAACTACTTTGCAGCACACATGTTCAGTCAGTAATTTTCCTCTGTCCAGCTTGACCTTACAGTCACTTCAGGGTCCATTTTATATTAATGCCAATTAATGTATTTTTCCAATTAAATCATATTTTGCCAATTAGACCATATCAAATCTGGGTGTGTGTGCAGGCTAGTAATATAGCCAATGCAGAAAAGCAGAAGACAATAATGAAAAGAATATAACAAGAGGCCTCATCAGCAAGATCTGAGAAATCAAAGAGAAATTTAAAACAAGAAAGAGGGTGCCATATAACCAACAGGGGAACACACTACATCATCAAAAAGAAATTTTAAAAAAAGACAATGGAAACAATATTTCCAGGACAAATAACCCCAGGAAACTGTGCAAATAACAAATCAGCCCCTAGCGTTATCTACTTTGACTGCCTCACAGCTGACAGAATTTAACTGGACTTGGGAGTTGAAGTTAAATTATCAAATGCCATGGGGTAGTGTCTATAGCCCTTGGGAAAGGTGCATTTAGTTCATGTGACATTGTATGGCAAATGTTTCACAATCGTGGCAATGTAATTATATTTCATTTAAGTTTTAATTAAAGTTGTATTTGTACCACACACACGCATATGTAACTTCATTTAGAAATAACCAGAGATCAATCTGTTTAATTGTCTCCAAGAAATACTATAACATGGGCTGTTGAATTATTTACCTGTTGTACAGATGTAAAGAACTCTGGAGAAAGGATAATGAAGGGTGGCAGCATATAGCCACAGGTCTGTACTTTGCCCACCCCTGGTATAACTCTACAAAAATTAATGCAGCCTCAACAAAACTGCCTTGGGAAATCACAAAAGGTGGGTGTGGTCTCTCCATGGAACACATTTTATGAAAGTAACCTGGTGCTGTGACAATTACCAACACCAACTCCACTTTTCATCTTGGTATTACAGTTGGCCCTCCGGATCCACATGTCCTGTGTTCATGCATTCAACCGACCACAACATGAAAATATTCAGAAAAAAAAATTAAAAAGCAAACCTTGGTTTTGCCATGCACTGAGCGCTACGCTGATGTGCA
Source organism: Iguana delicatissima (assembly GCA_948472985.1). Lineage (NCBI taxonomy): Eukaryota > Metazoa > Chordata > Lepidosauria > Squamata > Iguanidae > Iguana > Iguana delicatissima. Next base: position 508,942 of record CAOKZL010000312.1, read on the forward strand.
TACCCTGCTGCAGCCTCCTGCCATTCCACAGATTCTCAGGCTCTCTCTGGCACTTGTTTGAGATATTCACCATTTTATATAAGGGACATCATTTTACTATGCCACTGTATATAATGGGACTTGAGCATCTATGGATTCTGGTATCTATGAGGGTCCTGGAACCAAATCCAATGGATACCGAGGGCTCATTGTATATGTTTACATGCTGTATTTTGCCGTAAATGACTGAAAACATGAAGAAATAGCATATAAAAAAATCATTTGGCAACCACCATGAAAACAAGGGGATAGCTAACTTAGACTATCTCCCCACCTCCCTGTACAAACCTGCCAGAAAACTTGAGATCCTTGAAGGAGAGCTTTCTCTAGGTCCCACCATCATCATATGCCCATCTGGTCTCGCCATTTCCGCATTAGACTGTTAGTGCAGAAGACCATTCGGCGCCTCCCTAAACTGCAAACCCCAGGATTCCATAGGATGTTGAAAGTGGAATAATAGCTCTATAACAATCTAGTGCAAAAATGGCCCTGGACATGAGAAAGAGAACCTTCTCAGCAGTTGCTCCAAGCCACCAGCTAAGCTGCCCCCTATCAGTTCTCCTTTTGCCAGCAGACAAAGACTTTTTATTCAAATATATTCTTAATGATTAATCCATGGCAGGGAGCCTTTTATGTTTTATGCTTAATAGTGTTGTTGATTATCAAAGTTTTTTTTTTTTAAAAAAGGCTAATCTTGTTTTCAGTCTTTGTAAGCTGCCAGATGGACAGATTCAATGAAGGAAACCACAGGCCAGAGTTTACAAGACCTGAGGAGGGCTGTTCCTCACAGGGTGACTCAGAGTTCCCTCATCCATAGAGTTGCCATAAGTCAAAGTGATTCGATGGTAATTAACAAGGACAAAACTGCCTTGGGTCTCAGATTGGAAGAAAGGTGGCATAATAAATAAAATATTTATTGCTTTCTGCATCCCTCCCTCATATGTCACTTTGTGATGGAGGTATGCATAGCTACAGCTTAGGAAAGAAACCGTAAGTCAGTCACAGAGCTTATACTTTGCATACAGAAAGTCCCAGTTTCAGATACCAGCATCTCCAGTTAAAATTGATTTTTATTGCAAGTTACTTCCCTGCCCCCATGTCCCTGCCTGCTTTTTTAAAAGCAGAACTGAACTATTTAATCAAAGTAATCCAGCAGCTGTGAAAGCAAGGCAATGATCTGCCTCTTTTATACAAATATTACTACAATGGTTGTGCAAGAGATATTTGAGGCTTCCCCTTCTCTTGTCTTCACTTGCTCTTTTTCTGGAGATGTGGCATGTTGTCAAATGTGTTACCTATCTGACACCTGCCAGAAGTGGTGCATTCAGAAATGCAATGTACATACTCAGCCTACATGCCTGAGAAGAGAGAATTGATAGCTACTGGTACTATATCTGCAACTTTTGAGAGATGAACAGCAAGGATATTCCCTCTAAATATGCCTAGGTACCAACCTGAGCAGGGAAATCCTGCCTTATTATACAACTACTAATCTCTGACAACATACAGTTGAAAAATTTGTCCGCTGTAGGCTTTAAACAGTGACAGGCATACAGACACAGAGTATATGAGCAGTTTGGGGATGCCGTCTAGCTATTTCTGGCATATACATTGCTTGCGGGCTCTTCTGTAAAATTTTAAGTGCCACACAGTGCTCTTCTAGCAGCCATTCATTCCTTAACAGTACACGAGAGCATAGCAAAGTAAATATGTCTTTGATTCACTCAGTAATGCAGCAGTCTAGTCTAATGTCTACAGATATATAATAGATTCAAGGAAATTAAAAGTGACATCTCTTATCCACTCAGTGTTAAGATGCTTTCAAGCAGCCAAAATTGTTCGCTCAAAGGGCCAGCTCAGAAGTGAACTAGGACATAAGTACTGTTGAGTGCTTCCCTGTTTCTACCTCCAAATGCAATTCCCCTGACCACCAAGGTGCCCCAGGCAGCCTGGAGAAGTTTAATTTCCTTTGAATTAGAAAGCATGTGCAGGCTTCCAGAATGTGGAGAAAACGCATAAGGACCTGCATTTATAGGTTTAAAGACCTTTTCACTTGAAACTTGGTCATCAAGGTGGGATCAGTGATATCATGTGACTTCAGGGGCAGGACAAGGGCCTCACAACCTTAGTCTACATGCAATACACAAGTGAAAAGGGTAATATAGCTAATATAGGCATCTCTTATTTTCAGTAACAGACAGGTAGTTACAGTGAGAATTCACCAGGTTAAAAAAAAAACGTAATTATCTTGCATCATGTTTCTCTGCAGGAAAGACATACAATTTATGCATTTCCATTTTTAATCCATTAGAAAATCTTCATGCTGTATAGAAGTCCAACAGAGAAAGTCTATGCCTTCCATTTATTTTGTCAGATTTTCCTCTTCCAATTTGCAAAAGAGTTAGCAGTTATGCTAATTAGAAAGAGATATGTTGCATTCCCTTGCCATATTCAGCCTGTCTGTTTCTCCGTGATGTAATATACTCCTCCCAAATGTAATTTTTCAAGCTCTATTTTCTTTTTAACATTAATGGTATTAAAATGCTGAGGTAGCACTGACTTACTGATTTTAAAACGTAACCAGTCATGAAGAACAGCAAAGCTAAAGTTGAAAACAATGTTTTTGTTCAATCTAAAGTTAGAAACTGAGACATGCAGAAATTAAATGGCACTTCCTGAATCACTAGATCACAAAGATTACAATTCAGACCTTCTCAGCTCTTGAACCTATAATTAATCCACTAGTGCATTCTTGCTGTATAAAAAGAATCAAATGAACATGGCATCTTCAAGCTCTTTTAGTGGCTGATGGTGTGATATGCATCAGAAAGAAGTAATTGTATACTTTGTTCATCTATATAATTCAAGGCACTTGTTTTGGCTTCATCCTTAAGTCCTCCTCCATGTTCCTCCCATCTGCTCCACAGATGAGGGAATCAAAACTCAGAAATAGGGAGCACATTAGACTTCCACTGTTTATATGTGTGTATATGTGGACATGAGCATATGCTCACAGTCTGCTGCTACAGATTACTTCAGTTTTCTACTTCCTCCAATAATCTAAACTATTCCGTAAATCTGTACCTCCCCCCTACAAAAAAGGCACAGAACAACAGAGGTGTAAATATTTAAACAGCAGTCTCTCTCTCTGTCACACACACACACATCTTCCCAAGTTTATACACCAACAGAAGTCCATCTTCAATTAAGATCTGCCTTGTCAGTCCCATCGCATCTGGTCAATGGGCTCCTCCAGGCGAGGAGTATGCGTTGACTTGTCCGACACCTTTTCCTGTCACTTCTTGCTGCTTCCCTATCGAAACACTTTTGCAGTTTGCTGGTTTGTTTTGGTTTGGTTTTTGTTCTGCAAAGAGAAGGAGAGAGAGAGAGGTAGCAGTAGTAGCAGTGGAGGGTGGGTGAGAGACAGCAAGAAGAGTGCAAATAGATTGTTTCTTCTCTTATCATCCCTATTCTAGTCTCCCCAGGCAAAGATGCTTATAATCTTTTCATAATTTCCCCTCATCTTATATTTGCAATCATCATCATCATCATCATCATCATCTCTTTATTTATTTAATGCCATCTCTGCACATGGCACTTTACAAGTAAAAGAAAAACAAAACACTTCCCTGCCCTCAGGCTTACAATCCAATTAAGACATGACACAAAAGGAAAAGGGGGTGGCAGTATGGAAGGGGGTTGCTGTGTTTGGAAAATCAACCAACTCCATCCACCCTCCACACTGGTACAATTTAGCTGTGGCCAGTGGTGCAAGATTGGGTAGATGAAGGGGGACATAGTTGCAAGGTTTAGAAAGGACAAATTGCTTATAGAATCTGGGGGCTCAGGTAGGAGAAAGCCTCCAACATTTCATTTCCTCCTCCCTTTCCTAATCTTTTGTTGTTGTTGTTGTTGTTGTTGTTGTTGTTTTCCTTCAAGTGATTTCTGACTTATGGCAACCCTGAGGTGAACCTGTCATAGAGTTTTCTCAATAAGATTTGTTCAGAGGAGGCTTGCCTTTACCTTCCTCTGAGGATAAGAGAGAGTGGGTTTCCATGGATGACTGGAAATTCCAACTCTGGTCTCCCAAAGTCCTGATCCAGCACTCAGACCACTACACTACACTGGCTTCCATTTCTTCCACTGACCCCCCAATGAAACAGACTAGTGTTTTGTGGAAGAGTGATCTTTCCAAACAAAGGAGCCTACCATTTTTGCTCTATTTCTTTAGAATTTAAAAATGTTTTAAAAATTAAAAGAATGTGTGAGGGACAGAAGCCAAGAGCCAGTGTGTTGTAGTCATTTGAGTGTTGGACTATGATTCTGGAGAGGAGGGTTGGCTGTGGAAACCCACTGGGTGACCTTGGGCAAGTCTCACTCTCTCGGCCACAAAAGAAGGCAAAGGCAAACCCGCTCTGAACAAATCCTGCCAAGAAAACCCTGTGATAGGTTCATCTGAGGTTCACTATAAGCTGGAAACAACTTGAAGTCACACAACAACAATAAGGGAAAAAAGACATATAAAGAAAAAGCATCCTCAAAATAGGAAAGTGTGATTGGACACCACTGTCACACTTCACACCACAGCTCTCCTTTTGGGAGGACCAAAATATTTCAGAAAGAAGGGGCAGTAATCTGAAATATTATATGATTAGCAAAATGTTAATTGGATTGGGGAAAATAAAGTGATAAAGCCACAAATACAACCACATTCCAGCCTATTTGCCCTGTTTGGAGAGACCAATGTCACTCTCTCTTTCACCAGCTGGTATCTTTGACTGTGACTTAGAAGCGTCTGTGTGCGCACAGGCTTAACGCATGCACAAGGCCCATGAAAACGAATCTCAATCAGGACCACAAATATAGATTGCAGGCAACTTGTCAGCCATAATGTGGCCTCATTGTATATCAGGAAGCCTCAGTTTTATGCTCAATAGGAAAGAGGAGGAGCTATCTTCATTCGGCCCCTCCCGAAACTGCAAACCCCAGGATTCCATAGGATGTTGAAAGTGGAATAATCGTGCTGTAACAGCGTAGTGTGGAAATGGCCTGAGACAAAAAGAATGCTATTGAAACGCCCCCCATCATAATTACGTTAGACCACCAGTAGCCCACAACCCAAGGGAGGGAGGGGCACCTTTGGGGTGAAGCAAGCACACATCTCTGTTTCAACCATGACTTGTATTAGGCAAGACTGAACTTGATTATGAAGATTTCTCTGACTGGGTCTCAACTCTGGTTGCTCCATACTTTACATATGTACAGATATACATCTGTTAATGAAGTAGATGAGTCCCTGGGCATTACCTCTTTAACCGAAAATTTGCTACCAGAGGCAGGAATAGCATGGAAATAATAAGGATAGGTTCCTACACCACAAAAAAGAAGAGCAACTCAGCATGTTTCAGTAAACGTTTTCCCTGAAACTAACAATACACACATATGGGATGAAACAACCAAGATAAGCCTTGCATATAGAAACAGAAAAAATTTGAATCTTTTAGAGATCACTTGAAAATTTCTTTAAAAATGTATCGAGTATGGCTTTTTCTTTCACCAGCCTTCACTTTTCTTGTGTTTTCCCTTTTAGTGGCCTTGTAGATCTATGAGTTTCTTTTAACAGGCAAGGAGTAGGTGGTGAAACAGACTTATCTGCCTTCCCATTTCTCTCTGTTTTCCTAGTGAAACATGCTCAGCAAGGGATTCTGGTGCTACCTGCTGCTTACTTTGCCTCTTGTTACCCTGTTTACTGGGGGTCCCGCGAGGGTCTCCAAATGCACTCGACTAGAGGTGTTGAAAATTAGCTCAGAGCACAAGTTAGCATAATGAGAGGCAGGGCAACGCAGCAGAATCTTTAAACCCTATGTCTACAGGGTTAGGCCAAGCCAAGAAGCACACCAAATATGAAATAATAACTGTGATTTTACTAAATACAAGCAGACAGTGTATGCAACATACTCACACAAGGAACTATAGAAAATAAAGGTGGTAGCGGTATAGAGGAATTTTGAGAAGGATTGTTGAATTGGGTGATACTACACCTGTCCGAAGCCCGGGGTAGATCACTGCAGAGGTCCATAGATGCACAGTCTCAGAATGAGACTGAGGGGAAAGCTCGCTGGATATAGCGGCAGCAAGGCTGGATGGAAGTTCGGAGCGATCCGAGGAAGGTCTCGGAATCAGGGGTTATGACCGTAGGCTAGTCTGTACTTGGGGAGGAACAATGAGGTTTGGGAACAAGACAACGTCTCCAGAAGGTCAAAATTTAGCATGATTGAGTTAGTTCCGAATCAACAATGGAATGGTCAGTATGCAGACGCAGCGTACTTGACAGTTAAGCATCTTATTCGTCAAGTTGCCTGCTCAGGGCAGGGAGTTCTTTGTATTAGCGTGCATCCTTAATGAGGTGTTTGTCTAGGGAGGTCTCCTAAAGCGACAATCCGGCTGAGTCTGGCCTGCCTGGGTGGAGAATGGAATGTTCAGCAATCGATGGCCATGCCTAGCTCTGTGCTTGTCCAAGGGCCTCGCAAACACTTGGCCGAGGGTGGCACAATGGGGCCGAATTGTGATATCAAAAATGATATCTAATATCTTCCAAAGTCGGGCTAGCAAACAGTGATAACACTCTGGTAGGCAGGCACACACAGCTTGGCTCAACTAGAGTAGAATCTCATTTTTTCCCAGCCTCAAGCTTGACTGCATTGTTTACTGCAGCCGCACTGCTGCAACCCAACACTGAAAGTCTGGGTTTCTTCAGCCCTTCCTCATCATCCTCTCAATGTCAATGTAGTTTAAAAAAAAAAATTCCAGAAACACTGGGGATGAGGAATAAAGTGAGTACCAGTAGGCATAAAAAGATTTTGTAAAAAGGAGCTGTTTTTAATTGAGTGGCCTTGTTAACTGAGGTATGCCTGTACTGATTACATGCTAGGAAGGATTCTGAGGGAAGAGGTGTCAACTCTGATAAAACCCAACCATTCCGCACGTATGCAATATGTTGAAATGGCTGAACATTTATAAATGATGTGAGTCTAATTCATATTTTCATTTTGGATCCATGTGCTGGTGTTGGGAAGAATTTTTGAGAAGATGATCATTTACCAAGAACTCTGGTTACAGGGTTGCAACACAAATGAATTACAGGATTACAGCTCCAGCAGTGACAGGTAGATTGAAATACAAACTCATTATTATGATGAAAGTTCCAAAAGATTTTTACACTGCAAGATATTGCTTGTTCATGGCTGACTGGTATATAAGTCAGATTAACCTTTAATTCTGCAGTAACAGGTTTTAAGGGTCAGTGCAGAATTTCAGCATATCCCAACTGCTTAAGTATTTTGCCTCTGAATCAGTGGTGTCCTGTATTTGAACTCTGTCCTCCATTATGCATGAAGTCATGAACATCTTTTCAGGTATTAAAAAAAAAAAATATCAGTCACAGGCTAATTTTTGGTAGGCAGAATACATAAGCATAGGAAATATAAGATTCCAGTTATGTTAACTGAACTAGCCAAGATGTCTGGCTTGTGTTCTTTGGTATTATATAAAAAATCCAGTAGCAACAAATTTACCTTCATACTATATATGTGGCTATAACTATAGTTATAACTATCTTTTCTCTCTCTCTCTCTCTCACACACACATACACACACACATATATACACACATAGTGTGTGAATCAAAGCTATGTAGCTGGGAAAGCTGTATCTTACGGAATTCTCACAGTGGTCCAATCAGTGAAGATGCTACACCTTTAATTAAAATTCTAAGACAGACTGTTCCAGCATGGACTGAATATATGTAAATATAATAGTTCCCCAGTGTTTCATGGTAGTATCTGGAGCTGATATTCAGAAGAAAGGGGGATTAGGCTTTAAATCTTTAACTCTCTAAATTGCCTGGTCAATGCAAGTCTATAAGCTGCGTGGGTCCAGTTTCTTAGGATCATTTCGAGAGAAAGTGCATTCACACAACAGCTAGCTATTATGATTAAGGAACATTGACGCCAATGTTATCATGCTGTACACCCTCACTGCATGATATGGTTTAATTGGCAATGAACATTATTTAATTGGCACTAAAGATATATCATACATGTATGGCTGAAATGCCATGCTGGCGAAGAGGACTGGCAGGACACATGCAAAATTAGGTCACAGGTGACCTCAAAGCATGGCCAGGTCATAAGTTCACTGAGGATTAGTTGGAGAAGATGATCGTCTCAATACCAAAACCTAGAAAACAATATCCTCTGAAACTCCCAAAGAAAGCAACAATGACCACCATCCTGTGACCTCCTTCCTACTGTACTTCCCCATTGTTTCCTCACCTGCCCAGACATTGAGAACCTATCACGACTCCCATCAATGCTTTGCCACCCAATTCTAAGACCATTAGCCAGCTCCAGATTCCTTGTTTGCTCTGCCAGAGAACCATTAACACCTTCCCCTTCAGAGCTGAAAAAGCGTATTTATTTATTTATTTATAAAATAAATAAAATAAAAAATAAAAAAAATTTCTAACATAAAATTTTGAGAGAAAGTACATAAATACATACCTATGAAAACAATTCATACATCAACAGGAAGGTCTTTTAAGGCGAAGCTTACCTGTAATAAATATAGTTCTAATAATTTAATAATATATATAATATTTTACCTGTTTTACCAAGTCTTAGTACATATTTACACTCCTTTAAATTTCTTCTCTTTATTTCCAATCATTCTTCTTCCTCTCTGGCTTCCTAACTAAACTGTTCTTAAGATAACAGATTAGCTGAGGATCTGAGGATCTGTTTCCTTTCTTTGAATATATCAGGTTTCTACTGATAGAACCTCTATATATAACATCGAATTTAATACTCTAATTATATAATCATGTTATTTATACTACAGATTATTAACATAAGCTAAGTAGAATTCATATTTCTCTTCATTTATCTACCTCTTCATATCTCTTTCTTCAGTCTATAAAGCTCACCACCATCAAATCTCCCCATTTGCCTTTAATATATTGTATAAGGGGTTCCCATTTTTTTACAAACTTCTCAAGAGAATTCCCTCTTATTAATGTCATCATTTTGTCCATAATTCCCATATCATATAGATTTAATTCCCAATCTTCTATGTTAGATATATCTGCTTTTTTCCAATTTTTGGCATAATTAATCTTTGCAGCTGCAGTCATATAAAATAAGATTTCATCATATTTTTTCCCCAATTCCTCTTCTGGCATTCCTAATAGATACATTTGTGGTGACATGTGAAATTGTATTCCCAAAATTTTTTCAATTCTCAAATGTATTTCATAGAATCACAGAATCATAGAAATGTAGAGTTGGAAGAGACCACAAGGGCCATCCAGTCCAACTCCCTGCCATGCAGGAAAGCCCTCAAAGCACTCCCAACAAGTGGCCATCCAGCCTCCGCTTAAAAACCTCCAAAGAAGGAGACTCCCCCACACTCCATGGCAGCACATTCCACTGCCAGACAGCCCTGACCGTCAGGAAATTCCTCCTGAGGTTCAGGTGGAATCTCCCCTCCTGCAGCTTGTATCCATTGCTCCTTGTCCTGGTCTCAAGAGCAGGAGAAACAAGCCCACTCCCTCCTCGACATGACATCCCTTCAAATATTTAAACATGGCTATCATGTCCCCTCTCAACCTTCTCTTCTGCAGACTAAACATACCCAGCTCTCTAAGTCTGTCCTCATAGGGCATGGCTTCCAGGCCCCTCACCATTTTGGTTGCCCTCCTCTGGACCTGCTCCAGCTTATCCATATCCTTCTTGAATTGGGGTGCCCAGAACTGGACACAGTATTCCAGATGAGGTCTAACCAAAGCAGAATAAAGTGGTACCAATACCTCCCTCGATCTAGACACCATACTCCTATGGATGCAACCAAGAATTGCGTTGGCTTTCTTGGCTGCCACATCACACTGCTGACTCATGTTCAGCTTGTAGTCTATTAAGACTCCTAGATCCCTTTCACACATACTGTTAGCCAGCCACGTGTCCCCCATCCTATATTTCTGCATACCATTTTTTCTGCCTAAGTGTAGGACCTTACATTTCTCTCTGTTGAAATTCCTTTTGTTAGCCTTGGCCCAGCTCTCCAATCTGTCCAGGTCCTTTTGAATTTTGATCCTGTCATCAGGCGTATTAGCAACCCCTCCCAATTTGGTGTCATCTGCAAATTTGATCAGCGTGCCCTCTATTCTTTCATCCAAGTCATTAATGAAGATATTGAACAGCACCGGGCCCAGGACAGAACCCTGTGGCACCCCGCTAGTCACTTCTCTCCAGGATGAGAATCTGCCATTGGTGACCACCCTTTGGGTACGGTCAGTCAACCAGTTACAAATCCACCTGACAGTAGCCCTGTCCAGCCCACATCTTACTAGCTTCTTTGCAAGAATGTCATGGGGAACTTTGTCAAAGGTCTTACTGAAATCAAGATATACTATGTCCACAGCATTCTCTTCATCTATCAACCAAGTAACTCTATCATAAAAAGAGATAAGATTAGTCTGGCATGACTTATTTTTGAGAAATCCGTGTTGACTTTTCATAATTACGGCATTGTTTTCCAAGTGATTAGAAACTGACTGTTTGATGATCTGCTCCAGGATCTTTCCAGGTACTGATGTCAGGCTGACTAGGCGATAATTATTTGGGTCCTCTTTTTTTCCCTTCTTGAAGTTGGGGACAACATTTGCCCTCCTCCAGTCTACCGGAACTTCTCCTGTCCGCCAAGAGTTTTCAAAGATTATAGCAAGAGGTTCCTCAATGACCTCTGCTAGTTCTTTTAAAATCCTAGGATGCAATTCATCTGGCCCTGGAGACTTGAATTCATCCAGAGTAGCCAGGTATGCCTGTACTACCTCTCTACCTATTACGTGCCTCATTTCCCCTGCTTCCTCACCTGCTCCCCAACCGCCAGGCTGAGTGTTTTTATCCTTTTGGGAAAAAACTGAGGCGAAGAAAGTGTTGAGGAGTTCTGCCTTTCTCTTCCTCCTGTTGTTAATTCACCATCTTCACCATTATTTCCTTGCTTTTGGACATGTCCACCACATGTGATAGAAAGTGCCCTTCTCACTTTTACACTTCCAACATTTGTCACTACAGTTGTAAATCTTTGCCAGTCTCTCTGGAGGGAGGTACCACCGTAGGTGCATTTTATAAATATTTTCTTTTAAATTCTGGCATGCTGTGTATTTCAATCTTCTCTTCCAAATCTTCTCCCAGTTTCTTAACTCGATTGTATGACCTAAGTTTTGGGCCCAACATACCATTGGTTCTTTGACAACCTCTTCTTCGGTATCCCACCTTAATAAAATTTTGTATATTTCAGATATTGTCTTAGACTCCTTCTCCAATAATAGCTCATCAAAGGTTGTCCTTTCTGTTTGAAGACCATTTATTTTCAATTCCATTTTAAATTTTACATTTAATTGTCTATATAGCAACCAATGACAATTGATGCCCTCTTTTTTAATTCTTCCTATGTTTTTATTCTGGTATAGTTACCATGGGTTTTTATTAAGTCTTTATATGTTATCCATCTGTCATATAAGATATTCTCTTTTTTATAAAATGCTTCCTGTGGTGAGAACCATAAGGGTGTTTTTGGATACATCCTTAACCTATATTTTTTCCATATTTTTAATACTGATCTTCATATGAAATGGTTATTAAAGTCACTATGCACTATATCTTTATTATATCCAATATAGGCATGCCAGCCAAAAGCTAATTCAATGCCTTCTAGAGCCAAGAATCTAGTATTTGATAACTGTGCCCATTCCCGAAACCATTCTAAACAACTTGCATGAAAGTAAAGTCTCAAATTGGGTAATGGTAATCCACCTCTTTCTTTGGCATCACATAGTATTTTATATTTGATTCTTGGTTTGTTCCCATTCCATATAAAATGTGAAATATCTCTTTGCCATTTTTTAAAAACCACCAGGACCAGGTAAGGTGCAGAAGGGGCGCCTGTTAGAGATAAGAGAGCTCTCTAAGGGTGCTAGGCTAGGCAAAGCTAGAAAAGAAAGAGGGCTAAATTAGTTTTATTTTTGGAGCTGTGAAAGAGCAAAAACGAGGCAGAGTGAACAGTAGAATGATCCCTAAGAATAACAGTTTAAGAGAGGTTAGGATAGATGGATACGACATGAAGAGATCGCTGAAACTATCACTGCTGCTTTCTCTAAGAGACACACTTAACTCTTCAGCATTAAGCATTGTTGCACTTCAAACATGTATAAACCAGCCAAGAACAAGGGAGCAAGAAAAATGCAAGAGAAACAAGCAAACAAAGAAAAACTTAGCCATGTGTCACAGGTTTGCAAAATGCTTAATTATTAGAGATTTGCACAAAATAATCTGCCACTTTGTGACTAGAATTTCTAAACTTTTTGGCGGGATGGATTATGGAATTTCTACAAAGGTTGTTAACTGAACATATACATCAGTATACCCTTAAGAACATACATACTTGGATGTATCTGGGTAGAAAAGATTTACTTGTAATCAGTTCCATTTTCCAACAATGAATGTACAAGTAGGGATGTATTGTTTGGTGATATCATTCATTTCATTCTTACATGGAGCTGACACCTAATGTTGTCTCACTAGATGAGATAACAAGAGCTTTTGCACATTTTTGGTGATTTTTCAACCTTGAGACTTTTTGTGAAAAATTCATTTGTACAAAAATATTTATTTATTTATTTATTTATGAAATCACTTCTATCCCACCCTTTGTCACAATATCTCAGGGCAGCGTACAATAGAGATTAAAAATATAAATAATTTCAACAATATAAAAACGTCAAACACAATTAAACCCACTTTTAAAACATGTTAAAACCACTTTAGAAATTATTGTACAACAACCTAAACCCATATACACATACACTTGAGACAAATTAGCCCCTAAAAACTTTAATAAAAGCCATGTTTTGGTTTAACGCCAAAAATTGCCCCAAAAAACCTGTTAAAAATGTACTTTGGGGTCTTCCAGTTGCATGGTGCACGTGAGTGGCAGCTCAGATTGAAGCTGTGCAATTGCACAGCTCCGAACTGCCACCCACTGCATTCCAGCCACTTTTTTTTAAACATCCAAAGTGGCTAGACACCCCTCCAATAAAAGAGGTGCAGAAGAGGTCCAAAGGGGACCCTGTAACTGGCGTTTGGCTCTACCCGGAGGGGGGAGAGCGGAAAGCACCAGGGGATCGTAGGACCATGACGGAGCCAGTAGGATCGTCGTGAGAGTGGAACAATCACCGACGACGACTTTTAAAGCAAGAAACATTTTTTTAAAAAAAAACAGTAAGCTCCTGATCTAGTGTTTGGTTTTAATAATTCACATTAAATTCTTCCAAAGGTCCAGGACGGAAAAATAAAGGGCCCCAGAGGCAATGTAGTTGAATGGCTAGAGTTTTTTTTAAAAGAGGCAGCTGTTTTTTCAAAAACCAAGTGGCTTTTCTGCTTTTTTTTATTATTACGACGGGAGTTTTTTTAAAGAAAAGAGAATTTTGACTTATTTTAAGACAGAGTTAATGGACTGGACTGGACTAAGAAATATTTCTTTAAATTGAGAGACTGAAAGGCTTTTAATACATTGTTGTTGTTATTATTTCTTTTTTATGAACTGGGGGATTAAATGATAAGGTTTTGGGGTTTTTTGAAGGACCCCTGGTTTTTGAATTACTTTTGAAAGGACTAGGATTTGGGAAAGGACTTGAATCTAACAGTGGATTTTTGTAGTAGGAGAAGAATCTCGTTCTGGATTACAGGTTTTTTTTTTGTTTTTTTCCTGATTGAGAATGAACTAATTTCACTTGGACATTGAACTTTTTTTTTTCTTCCCCTTTCTTAGGATTTACTTTGGATTTTTTTTTATTACATTGGATTTGAGAGGACTGGCAAGTTGGTTTTTAAGACTCTGGAACTCTGATATTAAGTTATAGACATTAAAAAATGTTTTTTAGTTCCTGGTGTTCCTGGTGTTTGAGAACTGTTTTTGTTGACTCAGACTGTTAGACTGGAGAGCCTGTGCTGGAAGGACATTGCAGGCAGAACATCCTCACTCCCATGAGATGGAGCGGTCCCACAAATGGAAGGTAACCGATGGCTGGATCAGTAGATCCTCGAGCAGCCCAGAGGGAAGAAAGTACAGAGAGCTTCAGTTGGGGGGGGAAGTGAAAATGGGCCTAGGCACAGTGCATTGAAGTGGAAAATTGATTTTATTTTTAATGCTATAGTAACGTTTAAATAATTCATATGTAAGCACTTATATAATTACAGTAATAAGTCTTATATTTAGCATCCTATATATTTACACTATTAGGTACTAATTTTGACATTGACTTTGAATGTTTATATGTTTTGATTTTAATAAGTATTAATTAAGGGGGTTTTTAAAAAATTTAAGTCCCGTATATAGTTAGCATAGTGCTTTGATAATACTATTTTTAAGTGTGTTGAATGTGATAAAAGATATAAGCATAAATAGATTTTATCTGATAAAAAAAAAGAAAACCAAAAAAGATATTTAACAAATGGAACCCAGATCAAAAAGAGGAATGCTGTAACAACAACTAAACTCCAACACAGATCAATATCCCCAGAAATCTCAAGATCTTATGTTGCAAATGATGGAGGATTTAAAAAAATATTAGAGAAGATATCAGAAAAGATTTAAAAGAGACAAGAAAAGAAATGAGAACAGATATGAAACAAAAAATTGACAAGTGGGGAAAAAAAATTAGAGATCTTGACTAAAGAAGTCTCATTAAAAAAGATACTAAAGAACTAAAACAACAAGTCAAACAGCCAAAATCAGAGGCAATGTTGAAAGATAAACATCAAGAAGAAGAATTTCAAATTACTGCACAGGAATTGAGATTAGAAAGATGCCTTCGCTTTAGGGGAGTCCCTGAGGAAACGGGGGAGAATTTGTGTGCTAAGATTTTAAGCTTTGGCAGTTTATTCACAGAAGAGGAAAAATGGGAAATGTGCATAGATAGAATGTTCAAAGTAACTTCTAAGTGGCTGAGAGGGAAGCTTCCAAGAATTTTATCATAACATTTATCAGGACAATAATGAGAGATAAAAATTCAATGAAGTTCATGGACATTGAAGTTGAGGATAAAGATGTGAGAATATTCAAAGATATACCGTTTCAGATATTAAAAAAGACAAATTACAAGCCTTTGGCTAATCTTCTGGTAAAATATCAATAACCTTGATGGGAAAAAATAAAGGGTATCTCCTTCACGTACAAACAACAGAGACGTAGAATCAATTAGTACACAAGGCGAAGGAAATGATGGAAAGATTAAGAAAGATTTTCAGAAGACAGGATTGGAGGAAGAAAAAAGAAGAGGAACAACCCCCAGGAGAAGAAGAGGTGAAGTCACAAGAAGAAGACGATGATGTTGATGCAGAACAAGAAGAAATTCAGCAGGAAGAAGGGGAAACAGAAGGAGATCAAATAAAGGATTAAGCTAATTTTAAAACTATAAACATTAATAATAAAATGGAAAAAATGGGAAAAATTGGTTTTAAGGATATACTTTTGGAACATTAAAGGATTTAGTTCTGAGTACAAAAGAAGACAAATATTTCATCACTTAGAAAAACAAAACTTGGATGTAATCCTACAAAAAGCTGAATTGGGACTCAAGATTTGAATATTTTTAAAACCCAAATTAGGGAGTTTGTACAGCAACAAATTACAAAAAGAAGCGAGGAGTGATAATATATGTGAATGTAAAATATGGTGCTCATCAGATCATTCAGGATAGCAATGGTTGATATTTAGGAGCAGAGGTGCAACTAAACAGGACAAAATTTAATAGAATCTATACACCAAAGGGGCAAAGGGTAAATTTTTTCCCCCCAAAGTACATGAAGAGATAAGAAATATATGAGTGATACGGGAAAATTAAATTTGTGCTGGGGTTTTAATGGAGTTGTCAATCCAAAATTAGACAGATCAATAAAATTGATCCCCGAAATAATGGAAAATTACCTAAGAGCTTCTTCAATATGATGGATGATTTGAGTCTTTTTGACGTATGGAGGTACAAAAATGGACATTTAGAAGGATACACCTTTTACTCAGATAAACATAAATCAATGTCCAAAACTGACATGATGTTGGTATCTAAATCAATATTGTTGAAGGCTAAAAAAAAGACATTTTTTAAACCTTGCCATATCACAACCCGTTGCTTCTAAAGATGAAAGTCAAGGATAGGGAAAGAACATGGAGATTAAATGATGAGGTCTTCAATAAAGAAAAAAATACATAAATGAAGCAAAAAAGGGATGTTTAATTTTTCAGTGAAACATGACACCGGATTTGACGATGAAAACTATATGGGGCAAGCAAAGCAGTGATGCAAGGAATTTTTATCAGATGGTCTGAGGAAATTAGAAAAAAGGGAAAGAATGTTGACAACAAATATTGGATAAGATGAAGGAAGTGGAGAAACGGATGAGGAAGGATTTTCTGATGAGAAAATCAGACTACAGATGAAAGTATCCCAAAGCTAATTGAAAAATTTAATTTGAATGAAATAGAACAGCAAATACAGAAAAAGAAAATTACTTTGAGCAATCAAATAACTTTAACTTGTTGTGAGAAGATGGACTAAGAATATTATATCAGAGATAAAAAGTGGAGAAGAGAGAATTTTCAAACAAGAGGGAATAAAACAGGGATTTTATAAGTATATGAGAAACTGATGAGTAAGATTTCTAAAGTTAAAAAACAGCAGGGAATTTGGGAAAAAATTTGGAGAGAACAAATAAAATAGGTTTAAATGAAGAGCGTAGATTGATTTTGAATAAAGCAGTTTCTATGATGGAAGTAATGGAAGCGATCAGGAACTTGAAAAACGATAAAGCTTCCCGGGGGCCCGATGGTTTCAATAAAATATATAAGCTTTCAACATGAGATTTCAATCCCATTGCAAAGTACAATAAATGAGATCATAAAAGAAGGAGTACCAGATACCTGGGAGAGGCAAATGTGGTGCTGATTCCTAAAGAAGGCAGAGATTTGACAGATTCAAAAATTATAAAAATTCACTTTTGAACATAACTATAAGATTTTTACTTAATCCTTGCAACAAGACTTAAAAAGATTTTGCCAGAGCTTATTCACAAAGATCAGAATGGTTTTATACCAAAAAGACACTTAAGAAGCAATATAAGAACAGTATTTAATATAATTGAATATTACGAAAAGCATAATGAAAAGAAAATGGCCATGATATTTCTAGATGCGGAGAAGGCTTTTTATAGATTAGTTGGCCATTTATGAAGACAGTTGTGAAGCAAATGCAAGCTGGAGATAAATTTGTGTCATGGATTGAAGCAATATATAACCGACAAAGACCAATTGGTCATCAATGGAGAAAGAACAAAGCAGATTTGAATTGAACAAGGGCAAGACAGGGATGTCCACATCCCCCTTTTCATTTATAATGGCAATGGAGATATTAAATAATAATATAAGACAATGTTATAGAGGATAAATCAAGAAATATCAATACAAATTAAAGTTTCACTGATGATTTGGGACTGTTTCTTGAAGACCCCAAGAGAAGTATACAAAACTTGATTGGGAAAAATACAAGAATATGGAGAATTTTCAGGATTTAAGGTAAAAAAAGAAAAAACAGTTCTGCTAATGAAAAACATGACAGATAAGGAGGGGAAAGGGAAATAGCACTTGTAACTGGATTTAATAAAGTCAAAAAGCAAAATATCTAGGTGTCTGGATAGCAAAAAGGAACAATGAACTATTTCAAAATAACTATGAGAAAAAATGGAAAGAGATAACTAAAGATTTTTGGGAAAAGGGGGACTTTCCCTGAAACTGTCAATGATGAGGAGGATAGCGGCTATTAAAATAATGTACTTCCAAAGATGAATTTTTTGTTTCAAAAACCCCCAATAGCAAATAATAAATCCTTCATCATGGAAGAAAGACCTGACTAAATTTATATGGCAAGGGAAAAAACCAAGGAAAAAGGAATATTATGATGGATCAAATTCAAAAGGGGGAATGGGGGTCCAGACTTTCAGTTATACTACAAAGCTGTGGCATTCACATGGTTAAAAGATTGGGTTGACTTAAAAAAAACAAGAATGCTAGCACTGGAAGGACGGATTTGAGGGGGTTGGCATGCCTATATGTTTTATGTAAACAAAAATCGATAAAGACTTTCTGCATCACTATATCAGAAAATCGCTTCTGAAAATATGGAATGAATATAAGAGTAAAAACATAAGGCAGCTCCTTTTGGGGATCCCCTCAAAAAGCTTTCTTTGGAAGATGGATGAATCAGAGAAATGGCTAGATATGAAAATATATTAGAAAATGATAATAAATCTTTATAAGATCAAATCAAGAGAAAAATTGGAACAGGAAGGATTATCATTAAGTTGGTTTCCCAGGCAGTTAAATGAGAGATTTCAGATGGATTTGAAAACATATGGAATAGAATAAAAGAAAAGACAGGAGTGATTAAATGGGTTTTGATAATCCACCCTATTTATTAGCCCCTATTATAAAAAAATTTAAAACAGGAGAGACAAGGGAAATGGAAATCTGCAATGATTTTGTGGGGCCCGAAAATTTGGGCATTCAATTAATTAGATGAATGGGGGCAGAGCTGGAGAAAAACAAAAACAACGGCTCAAAACCTTAAAGAGAATATTTTAAATTGTTTCATAGATGGTATATGACACCAGATAAATTAAAAAGATTTACAATACAGGTACAGGAACGTGTTGGAAATGTCAGAAAGAGGTGGGAAAAATATTTCATATGTGGTGGTCATTCCCAAGGCAAAGAAATACTGGAGTGAAATACATAAAAAAAGTGTGAAATATTGAAGGTTCAATTTGTAAAAAAACCCTGAATTTTATCTGTTAAACATGACAAATGTTTTGGAATACTAGTTTAAGAACATTTGGGGATTAATATTCTATATGATAACGACCCAATAGAAAATGTAAAATGTGAAATTAACAAAAACCCAAATTAAAATGGTGGGGGGGGGTTATTTAAAATAGAAAAGCAAATTTTTTAGAACTAAAGGGGGAAAAAGATGAAAGATAAAAGCAAATGGGAAATTTAATGGGGAATTGCAATTCCCCAAATGAAAATGTTAAATTTTTGGAAATAAAAAGGAATAAGTAAAATAAAAAAAAGTGGGTGGGGAAAAGCAAATAAACTTTAAATGAACATAGAATTGTATGTTTTAAAAAAATAAATAATGAAATTAAAATGCAAATAAAAAGTAAGCAAAATATTTATTAAAAAAAATTTTAAATGTATGATTTTTTTTTTTTTGTGAAACTTAATAAAATTATTGTTAAAAATGTACTTTTGTCAAAATTCACTTTTTCTATGCAAAAATATTTTTGCAAGGAAAATTCCAAAATTTTTTAAAAAAAAGCATGAAATTTTAAAAAACTCATGGTGATTATCACTTTTTCAAAACAGTGTCTCAATGTCACAGGTAGCTTTAGTCACTAAAGATGGGAAAAACTTCAACTGTTCTTTACACCAGGAGTAGGGAAATTTTTGGGTTTTCAGTGCTGTACCTTGTGCTGTTCACTAGGTTTTCAAGAAATTTATATTTTTTTAAAAAGGGAATTTTTCCCAAACCCTGACAGAGGCAGGTGTTAGGGCCTACCCTCAGAGGAAATTCCAGCCCTATGTACTCTCCATGGTGGTGTCCTCATACAAGGTCCCCCATGGCAAAGGACCTTTTTTTTTTCAAGTGGCCAATGGTGGACCTGAAAATGGAGTGCTTTGAGGAACATTTTGGCAGGACATTCCAAGGTTCCCCCTTTCCCTTGTAACGTTGTTTAGCATAAAAAGACATTTTTTTTTGTACCTCTGAGTTACTTCTGACTTATTGTGACCCTAAGGCAAACCTTTGCACAGATTTTCTGGGGCTGAGAGTCTGTGTGATGTACCAAGACCACCCGGTAGGTTTCTATGGTTAAGCAGGGAATCAAACTGGTTTCCAGGGCCATAATCAAATGCTCAAACCACTATACCGCACTGGCATAAAAGAGTGTAATTCCTTTGAAACTAAATGGGAATAAAACATTTCTAGCATAAGGTTACACAGTCTCAAAGGTGCTAGTGGATTCCTTTATCTCTTCTCATTCTCTTTGGCACTCCCAAAAATGGAGTTGGAAACTATACTAGTCTGAGAACTTACAAAATAAATTCTATCCTCCTGAAGGCACAACCAGGAAAGGAGTTAGATACGGCTGAGGCAGTGGCTCTTCTTCTGCCACAGGTTCATTCACAGCCACTTTAGAACTGCTCAGTAAATAACTACAAACATATTGGAATTAACAGGGGTCTGTGTTTTGGATTGGCATTGTTCTAACTCCCAGCATTCTTCACCACTGGTTTTGCTGGTAAGGGCTGATGGGAGTTGCAGTCCAACAATGCCTGCAGGGCCACATGATTCCCACTTCTGTTGTTCTGTAATGATTCTGTCCTCGCAACCTTTCTGCCTATGAGCCTATTCCCTGCATGAGAGTTTTAGCACCAAAGAACCCAGCTGCCCCCAGAATAACCCGATCTGCTCAGATGCATTTTTAACATGCAACCATGGGGAAGGATGGCAAGCTACCTATGTTCAATAAAGAAATGCCTTCATAATAAATAAGGAAAATAGAAATTTGTAGTGCAGATACCTTCAAAGTTAGTTGTCAGTTGAAGAAACTCAGCTTTTCACTATTGATTATTGACTTAGTAATAGTCTAATTGACTATTAATCTGGTATTTTCAAAGTTGATTTCTCGCCTACCACTTCCTAAATATATAGGAAAGTCTCTTTGTTTATACAATAAATTAAAATGGCTGGGTTTGGTGCCTTCAGTTACTCATATGAAACCTGTTAGATACACATGAATGGATAAAATGTCTACCCTCTACCTATGAATAGAGAAATATGTCCTATGAATCACAAACAGCTTTTCTGTAATCTCTAAATATTAATATTCCATATGAACCTATACACATTTGAAATTAGTTTAACAACTTCTGAGTGAAAACCAGTATAGCAATAACTTCATAAAGTTAACTTTAAACTATTTATTCTCTTGACTCTGAGGTGACATGAACATGTGACAGCTGTCTTCCTGAAATGTTATAAAAGTTGAATGCTTACCACGATCTAATTTTAAAAATCTCTACAGAGTAAACTATTTTTTTAAAAAGTCAGAAATTGGACTTCTCCAAATCAAACACAAATTCCGTTTCCCCTCGAAAAGGCACATGCCAGTATGACCATCTTTCCTTTCTTCTTCTTCTTGATGCTCTTGCACTTTTAAAAACTGTGCAACAAATGGAATTGCATCAGGTAAATTACTATATATTTTTATAGTCACTACAGTAAAATGTATAGTTGTAGGTTTATCATTTAATGATCGTCATTCTTTTTTGTTGCTCTGAAATCAGGAGACTATTTGAACTCTTGAGCTTTCTTCAGCCATGAATGTGCATCGTATAGATTCATAGTACAAAAGGTTGATGTTTTTTCCCATTCTCTAGTTTCAATTAGCCATGCTGGGATTATGTTGACTCAACATGTTTCAATCATATAAATAAATTCACATTTAGAGGTGGATTTTCCTTGCCAGCCATTTGTAACTTGTTACATTCATTCTGCAAACCACTTAATACTACACAGAATCTCCTATTGGTCATTAAAAACCCAATGACTATTTTTCAACAGCCAAGGTCATCAGACAGGTACTATAGCACAGTTTTTATTATGTACCAATAGTCTTTTCAAAAAATTTGATCATGAGAGCAAACTATTAATTGCTGACATGTTTTATTTAAAAAAAAATCCATTTCCATCTCAGTCTCTATTGTACATGAATCAGCTAAGATGCCAGACCAGCAGTGCCACACCAAGAGGACACAGATCTTCTGAGTAGGAACCTTGCTTGGGAAGTAAGTGTTTCTGATGTGGTTGAGATGAGCACCAATCTGACTACTTCATGAAGGAAAAGAAAGCAGGAAATGTTATTTAGAAGGATTTATGAGCCTGTACATAGAAGGATTTGTGACCCTGTCTTAAATTGGCAACTCAGATGGTTATCTTTGAACATGTCCTGTCCCCATAGTTCAATGACTCAGTTCATTGAGAGAAAGTATTTACAAAGAGCCAGGAAGAAGAGTTAGGGATGTTTCCACAGAAAACTTTTATTTGGAATTGCTCTGCCTCAAACATGGAACGGAGGGGGACAGCTACCTTTTTCTTCATGTTTAATCTTCTTGCCTCTTACCACTTTTTCTTCCATTCTGTCTGTTATCACAAAAAGCTCTTAAACAGATAATGGGCAAATCCACCTACAGTTAAAAATGTCCTATACTTCCACATGCTCCAGCCATTTTTAAAACTGTTGCATTTGAAAGTTGATAAAGTTATTCACATCACTTTTCAGAGCACATCCTTTTGTTTCCCTAATCTTTCATACATGATTTCACTTGTTCCAGTTCCCTCAAAATGGAGTGGTTAGGGGTATGAATGATCTGATGTGATGACCCTTTGAGAGTGCCACTGTTGACATTGCCCACCTCTCTCTCCCCCACTATCATGACATCCAAGCTGTATAGTGGCTTACTAGCCTGATGTGATCCATCTTATTTAGGATAAAAGTGCCCTTTGTGTATATCTCTGTTAAACGTTGATGATGCTTTGTCTGCTTGATCACACAGGGTGCACTTTCCCTTAGTGTGAAGGGAGGGAAAGAGAGGATTGCGTCACCTTTCTCACCTATTTCTCGCAGGTGAAAAGGAGGGAGAGGACACTAGAAGTGTGTAGATAGGAAGTAGCAGTTCCTGGTTGGCTATACCCCCCTCTTTCTCCAGCTATTCCTCCACCATTAGAAATCAAAACAGATGAGCTCTCTGTTCTCCAAATTTGCTTTTGAGGAACCCCTCTTCCCCCTCTCCATCTGGAAAAAAAGCAACGCAAACCCCTTTCCAACTGGAGAGGTAAGGAAATATGCATATGCATGCCTTTGCAGACAGATGCTCAACTTTGCTATTCTGTCTTCCAGAAGCCAGCCACAGACCTCAGCCACTTCCCCAAACATATGGTTCCTACAGAAGATTCCCTTATAAGAAAGCAACACCTCTCTTCCAGGGCACTAAGGGAAGAGGAGAAAAAACACATAAAATCAAAGATGCTTCCTTTCACACGTCAGCAAGCACTATGCACCTGCCAGGAGTTCAAACAGGGAAGCCCAGTCAGGATGCATGAATGTGTTATTTGGCATTGTATCTAGTGAATTAGGCTGCAGGTCACAAAAACTTATGCCAAAATAACATTTGCCAGTCTTTGATGTGTTACAATGCACAGTTTACTTTGAAGTAAAGGGCCACAGAAGTAGGGAATAAGCCCCTGTGGATGTCTACGGGTCTTCACTTTGGAGAAAACTCACCATAGAATTGGGTTTGGAGTTGATTTAGATTGATGGCTCTTTAACCCTCTCATTCCCAGGTTCTACAGACAGAAAGAGTTAGTGTAGGTTTTATGTCTTGCTCCTATATTGCTACTACCCCACACTTCATGCCTTTTTTTAATACCACCCCCACCCCATTCCTATTCTGTTCCATCTCCCTCTTCTTTATTTCCATAAAATAACTTCAGCAGATACAAAGATCCATTATGCCAGGTTGAGGAATGTCTGTGAGGGAAAGTGGGGTGGGAAGAACAAAGGAAAGAGGAAGTGGAAAGAGTAAGCAAGCAAGCAAGCAAGGGGGTCACAATGCAAAGAACCAGGCAGTACTGCTGCTGCAGTGTTTCTACATTCTCATGGCATGCTTGCATGGGATGGAAGGCTGCCTCTGTACACATCTCCCAACAGTGAACAATGAGAAAAAAATCAGCAGCAAATGTGGCCAAAAAGGAGGGGAGGCAAGACTTTGCTAAGGAAGCCAAGACATGACCAATATGAGGAAGGGATTTAAAAGGTTCAAAAAAGAAATTGCAGATAGAACAAACATAAATTGTTGCCTTTTGTAGTAGCAAGAAAAACCTGCAGATGGCAAAAGTGTGTGGTCATGCCTTACTTTGGAGGAGCACGTGCATAATTGCCATTGCTGTGTGCCTTGAAGTTGTTTCCAACTTATGGCAACCCTAAAAAACTTTTTAAGATTTTATGGCATATCAATAGGGAATTTAAACACGGTAACAGCTGCATGCTTTCAGGTACAGCTAATGGAATGCACACTGCCCATATCCCCCAAAGATGCAATGCCTTTGGATTGGTAGTGTTGGAGCTGCCGCCTCAGTTTCCTAATTTTGTATTTCATCATTACGAACTTCTGCAATTATGCATAAACAAGATACTTAAAATAACGGGTGGTTTTTGAAAACTACAGACTGGTTTCTCTGAAAGAAATCACAATGTGGCATGGGTAAATTCCTGAGTGTCAAGGAAGTCATGAAAATGTTTACTCTTTCATTAAAACTAGACAAAGTGAGGAAGCCACCACAGGTAGATGTTTTGGGGGGAGAATGGAAGATGGCGGCAGCGAAGTAAGGAGTGTTTGTTTTGACTCTTCAAAAATTAAGCCTTAAAAGATAAGATCCACAGAGTTGGATTTTAGAATTGGAACTTTTTGGAACTAGCCATAGGTTGTTTGACTAGAGAGGAGCTGGATACTAAAATTTTTTGAAACTGACACCTTGAAGCTTCTCAAGTTCTTTAAGTTCTTATCTCTTCCACCGAGTGCTGTTTGGATAGATAGTGCAAGTTATAATTGCACTTAACTCCTTGAAGTTTTGTGGAGCGGATATTTCTATATCAACGGTATTGTCCAAAAGTGTCAATAATTACAGAGAGAGATAAGGGTTTGGGTTTGGGAAAGCATTGCTGCTGATATTCAGTAAGTCAGCCTCTGTACTTACTTCTCTCTGTATGTACTTTTGTCATAATTTATTTGTCCACTCTGCATACAAACCTATTGTAACCAAACTGAGAGGTGGGAGATAAAAAAAGAGAATAACTGGGATAAATGCTGACAGCATGGTGTTTCCCAAAAAGATGTACAAAGACCTAGGAATTACATCTACCTTGCAAAGTAGTTCTCCAGAACCTAGGAAAAGGCAGAATAAAATCACACAGTTTTTCCCAAAGCGGAAGAAGGAGAGTGATGAAAATGTGAGTGCAAATGTGTTCTGTGAATCTTTGCAGAATGGATCAACCTTTTACCTCCTGTATTGGACTGGTAAAGTAGATTTTAAAAAGGGACAATACAAGAATGCAGGACTTTAGGGTTTTCCCCCATTAGACCTGGCCACAGAGTTGAACCTTGCAGAATATATGCCTATTATGACAGAATCACACCAGGTGAATAAAGCTATATGAGGGACAAAGAACTCATCGAAGACCTCATGCAGAGAGGGGGATTATTGAGCTTGCTTATAAGGGGTCAGCCTCAAAATAAAAACCCTTTTTCTACTCAAATAAGAAACAGAACAAAGTGATCTTAAGATTCAGGGACAACTCCTTATGGTTTGTAGTGGATTATCGTTTTATCAAAAATTTTCTTTAGAAAGTAAGGGGCTGTTCAATACTGGTTGAGAACTATATAACCCAAGAGATGGGATCAGAACTAGAAGGAGCTGACAATGAATGCAGGTGGAAACAAAGAGCACTGTAAGGAGTCATCCCAAAGATATTAATAAAGGGACACATAAGGAAGAACATAAAAAGAAAAAAAAAAAGTAAAAACATTAAAAATATAAGAAAGCAAGAAAATAAAGCGCATTGTTGTCAATCAAGAGAGCTAAAGAGGCTGATTAAATTGCTAGACACATATGCAAACTAAAATCAAATTTGGATCTAAACAAGCCCTCTCAGAGGACCTGTAAGAAGAAAGGAGAGGGGAAAAAAGGGGCCAACTGATGTCACAAATTCACAGTAAATGCCAAAGGAAGAAGGCATGATAGAGGAAAAAAAAGCAATTGCTTCCTATGAGGAGGAAGTGCATTTATCCATGGGCAAATACTTACAATATAGGGAAGACAGAGGACAACAATTGTAATAAAAAAAAAGCTCAACACATCATCACACAAAGTCAACGACAGATTTTTACTCAATAAATGCTTGGAACCTGGTAATGATTCCACATAAAATGGTATTTGCCAACTATCCTAAACCTAAAAAGGGTTTTTTTGCACAGAAATAACATATACTACATTTCCTGCACATTTTAAATGCTTTCCTCCCAGGAGCAATGAGGTTTAATGATATTGTTTACATAGAGTATCTGTATTTTGATGGAATTAATGCCCGAGCTGTCGTTATATTTAAGGACCAAGATTTTAGCTAGCTTTTTTTACAAAACTGGGGAGATGTTTTCAAAACATGGATTAATAATTCTAAGATTCTTTGAAAATCAGGCCCTACCAGTTCCATTATTTGGAGTTTCTACCACTTTTTCCAAGGATAAAACTCTGAGACAATGAATAATATTGGAAATCTTTTAAAAAATTTTAAAAAGAAAATTTAAGACTCTCCTCCTTCCCCCTACTCATTCAGAGATCCCAGGTTCAAATCCGGAAGAGTTAGCTATTAATTACTGTTTAAACCGGGGGGGGGTTTCCTGTGGGTCCCCAAAATGTTTTTGGGCCCCCAGCTCCCAGAAGCCCTGAGCATTGACCATAGTGGCTGGGGCTTCTGGGGGCTGAAGTCCCAAACATCTGGGGACCCACAGGTTGAAACCCCTTGGGTTTTAAAACCCAAATTAACACCGAAAGGGTTGAGACCTTTATGCCAGAAAAAAAAAGCACTACTTATGTCTTATTGGAGATTGCCATATATTGTTCAGGCAGAGATTTTACAAAAATTTTGATTCACTGAGAAACTGTTTAATAGGAAAGCAGCCATATGAAATAGAAAGATTAATGGACTTCAGTGAAAAATTTAAGGAGCATAATCTGACAATGATAAGCGAAAAAAGAGCTCAGGAACAAGAGAAAATTCCAAACAGTGAGGAAGCTTTGGACAGGGCTGATGCCGTTGAGGAGAAAGGAAAGCTCCACACTGGAAATGTTCATAGAGCAACAGAGAAATCCTACCAACAAATAATGAATATTTGAACAATATGGGGGTCCAACTATTAAGGAAACCCCGGGAAAAAAGAAAGATAATCCTAGGGACCCCGGTTTTAGTAGAAGTAAATTTAACATTAAATAATATCAAGCAAAATGAGAAAGATATATCCCTTACAACTGAACCAAATTCTAGTGCACTGAAACCTTTGTCCTGGACAGACGTGAGATACCTAGGTGAAGAGGAAAAAGGATCACCACAGAAAAAAATCCAACCCAGTGGGCAATTTGCCTGGTATGATACACCCAGTGATCTCAAATGTTAGTAGACTGTGCCCATCTATAGAGATCATTGAACACGGGAAAAAAAAATTATGGAATTCAACCAAGCCACCCGCTACTAAAGAGCCATATCACAACCAGGTAAAAAAAAATTCCATCTACTAGGGCATGACATGGGCTAAAATGCTCTCGTGGCCAGCTGAGATTCCTTTCATGGGGTTTGAGGATGGAATAGGAAAATGGCAGATCCAGCCTTCTTGGGGTTTTTATAAACAACCACGATATAATCTTGGTACAAGAGATTTGGGCTAGGGAAGACAAAATTTCTAAATGGCTTCACAGCATACTCACTGGAAGCAAATCCAAGTTCCAAGAGAGGACGACCAAAAGGGGGGATTGGCATTATATATCCACAAATATCCATGTTATTAATATCAGACTTGACCCCCTGGCTAACATTGCAAATGTCTTTCTTATTAAATTCAAGTGGGCATGGTTACTTGCTGTAAAGTTTACTCCCACCGCAATGCCAAAATAAATTGGTGAAGGATACCTGGCACAAACTGGAAGACTACATTAGTAATTTCATTTCCCTATACGCAGAAGCCTTTGTTATAATGGCTGGGGATTTTAATGCTAGAACAGGGCAAAATGAGGGAAAACTTGTATTTGCATTTCCACATACCTCAGCCTGTAATGGATGAGGCTCTGAAGCTGCCAATTAGACAATCTAAGGATAAGGGTTGTAGCTATGCTGGGCTATGTCTTACACAAATGATTAACTGGCTGAACTTTGTATCATAAATGAATGTGTTGATGGTGATAAAAATGGTGAGTTTACATTTCTGTCTAGCCTATGTCAAGAAAAGGTTGGACCAAACCTGTAGAAAATACTCTGTGATGTGGGTTGTTAAGTGCACCTATGGAGAGCCATGTGACTTCAGCTGAGTCATGCTGATGAGCAATCAGGGGAGAAGGTTGCATCAGGTGTGGGGAGAATGCAAAGGCTGGCAGGATTGCATCAGCTAGTGCAATGGTTCTCAACCTGTGGGTCCCAGATGTTTTTGGACTTCAACTCCCAGAAGCCCTGAGCATTGACCATAGTGGCTGGGGCTTCTGGGAGCTGAAGTCCACAAACATCTGGAGACCCACAGGTTGAGAACCACTGAGCTAGTGTGAGTATAAATGTAGCTGAGAGCTAGCCAACAATTTGCACATGGTGCCTGATGTGTCTGCTGGAGGCTCTGTCAGAAAGAGCAAGCAGAGGGATGCTGGAATGCCTTCCAGAGATTCTTGTAAATATGTACACATTGTAACTGAAGAATAAATTGCCTCCTTGATGGAAGAGTACAATTGGTATGGGTGAGTTTTTCCCGGCTATAGTGCATTGCTGCTTAGATATTCTCTGCTGCTGGGCACGCTTCCAAAACTGTGGGAGCAATCTGTGCTACATATTTGGGTGTGACAGCCTAGGGGCATCCACAATTGTTTATTTCATAGTCTCTTATGATTTACGAAGCATGGTCTCCAGATGTGCTGTAGAAAAGCCTATTGATAGTGATCATTTGTCCTTAGTTTTATATTTAAATTGTGATCTTCAAATGACATACACAGAACAAAATCCAGTGTCCATTGTTCCAGAGATATTGAAATAAGAGCCTCTCATCTTAGATGGTCTCCTAAGCTGGAGAATGACATAAAGGAGCTATTATATTCAGATAGGTGTCTTCATAAATGAAATGTTCTGCTGTCAGCAAACTGCACAGAAATTGTGCTTGGAAAGTTTCAAGAACTGAGTCTGGATTTAAAAAGCTTCTTAAAGCAAAAATGCCTGCCTAGGAAATGTGCCTCCTCCAGTAAGTCAAAACACTGGTTTGATAATGAATGTATTGTAATGAAACAAGCACTTGAAAAATATAAAACTTATAGAGAGAAAAACATGCTAACAATACCTTCAGAATGATTTCAGTTAAAGAGGAAATATAAAAAACTAATTAAGATTAAAAAAATACCAGGCTCAGAGAGAGTCCTGGGGAGATTTAATTAAAGCAGCCAGGTAGAAGGATACAACGACCTTTTGGAGAATGGTTGCTAGTGGTTGCTAGGGGGTGGCCTAACTCCTCAGTCAATATGGAATATTATATTCTTGTAAGTTCATGGGAAACCCGCTTTAGTAAGATATATGAAACAGGGCAAAATGGTCCCCAGAGCAAAAGGGACAATATATGTAACTACCCTGAATGGCATCCTGTAATAGCCTTGGAAATTAAGAGTCTTATTTCCTAACTTAAAAGCGGCAAGGGCCCCAGGAAATGACAACATTCTACCTGAAGTATTCAAATCTAACATAGACTGGTGGGCACCTGTGCTGGCTGCACTATTTACAAGTATTTACCAGTCAGCATGCATCCCAGAAGATTGGGGACTGGCTAGTATTATCCCAATCTATAAAAAAGGAGAACGGACACATCCAGCAAACTACAGACCTATCAGCTTACTAAACATCATCAGTAAGCTATATATGCTAGCCATTTACTAGAAAAATTACAAGAGTGGCTAGAACAGGAAAATATACTTCATGATGAACAGGCTGGATTCAGGAGCGGGCGTTCTACTGTAGACCATGTATTAGTCTTGCAACATCTTGTAGACAAGCATACAGCATCTTCTGGGGGGACACTTTATGCTGCCTTTGTTGATTTCAAATCAGCCTTTGATCTTATTTCAAAAGACAAACTGTGGGAAAAGTTTGAAGACACTAATATCAATCGCCGGCTGCTTTCTCTCATTCGTGGTCTATATGAAAATACTCGACTGAGGGTGAGATGCAGCAGTGCAGGCCATTTGACTGGGCCTATTTCCACTTTTAAGGGTTGTGTATTAGCACCAACTCTGTTTAATTTTTACATTAATTGATCAAAAGCTTAGCAAAGGTGCGCTCCCACCACCCCAGTTTGTTAAATAGACTCCTGTCGATATTGCTT
Organism: Iguana delicatissima; assembly: GCA_948472985.1. NCBI lineage: Eukaryota > Metazoa > Chordata > Lepidosauria > Squamata > Iguanidae > Iguana > Iguana delicatissima. Next base: position 539,379 of record CAOKZL010000312.1, read on the forward strand.
TATGCAGACGATGAAGTGCTGTTATCATTGACAAGTGTTGGATTAAGGCATTTGCTCAGGGCCCTGAACAGCCATTATAAAAATGAACAATTGCAAATCAATTATGATAAAACTAAGGTGGTTGTTTTTTCCAGGAAGAAGACAAAGTATGAATGGCAAATAAATCACCATAAAATTGAGTAGGTGTCCTCCTATAAATACTTAGGAATAATTTTTCACTCACATGGAACCTGGAGGGTCCATTCAAAATGTGCAATTACAAATGTGCAGAGAACTGTGAAGGCACTCCTCTCCTTCTTTTATAAAAAGGGAGGGCAGCTCATCCCCTCAGTAATCCAGGTTTTTAGGGTCAAGATGATATCCCAGATGTTATATGGCTCAGAAGTATGGGCACTTGATAACTTTGTCCCTCTGGAAGCTGTGCAGACTAAATTCCTAAGGACAATATTTGGCATCCTGAGCTGTGTTCGAAACACAATTATCTGCTTAGAAGCAGGACAAATCTCTGTGGAGGCTTGCATATGGTTACGTAAATTTCATTTCTGGTTAAAGGTGATGTTTGCACCAGTTGGACTGGCTCCACTTATACTAACCGATTCTTATCGATCAAAGTAGAAAAAGTCATTCCTTATGAAATTACAAACCTTAGGTTTTTCAAAAATGGCCATTCAAACCCTAGGGTATACCAAAGCTAAAATAGCTATCTCACAGAGAATTCAAGACACTGAATTTCAACATCATCTAAGCCAAATGGCATTATATCCACCTCTTAGGAATAATAGAAGGCCATTTATATTCCCAAATTATTTGATCAATCTGACCATTCCTAAATTCAGAAAAGCATTTACACTAGCCAGATTCAATGTTTTACCATCTGCATTGTGGAAGGTAGATATAAAAAGATCCCTTACGGTAAGTAGGCTTGCCCATGTGCGATGGGAGAAGCAGAGACAGTGGGTCATGTCCTACTCCACTGCAGTTTTTACCAAGATCTAAGATCTGTTTATATAACCCCATTCATACAAAAGATCCCAGGTAGGCCTGAGGAATTTTATTAGACTATTTTCTGTCAGACTGGAATCCCAAGGTCACAACTACAGTGGCAAGCTTTTGTGCAGCAGCCATTAACCATCGAAAACAGTTAATGGGTTAATATTTTTATATTCTTCACAGATGGGTTTGCTGTTCTTCTCCCATGGTGGCTGTATTTTTGTTTTTTAAATATTTGAATTTTAGCTCTATCTATTTGTTCCTAATGTCAATTTGTATTTTATGATTGAAGCTTTTATTAGTATTTTAATACATTTTAACACAACTCATAGATAAGTATGTTATCTTTAAGTTTTAAATTTTATAATCTCAAATTTTACAATTCTAACTCCACTTACTTATTGTTGTTTGTATTTTATGGTCAATGCTTTCAACAACTTTTAACGGAATCAACTATTGTTTTAACTGTACCTTTTTGTTGTTCTAATTTGTAACATCTGCTGGCTGTTTGCCGTAATAAATGAAATGAATGATGATTTGGGGTATAATTTGGATGTAATGTGTGGAAGCGAATTGGTAAATTCAAAGTTTAAATAATAATTATTTAATTTTTTACTATACTTTATTTCCTAGAGAAAGTCAGGGCTTTTTGTCCCAGGTACCAAAATGAGTTGGCCAGCCTTGACTACTATGACAACAACTGCAAGTGGGATGCCCTTTGGCATCCTGCTTCAGACAGCAAAATAACTTGGACTACTTTGGGCAGGTTAATTCTTAAAGGACAGGTTTACAGCTGAACATTAAGAAAACAAATAATGCCCACAGATAGTTTATATAACTGTAAAGCAGACAATCAAGACATTGAGACAGTCAGAATTTCCTATACCTTGGATCATCCATCAATCAAAATGAAGATTGCAGTCAAGAAATCGGAAGAAGACTGGGACTTAGAAGAGTAGCTATGAAGTAACTAGACAAGATTCTCAATTGTAAAAATGTATCATTGAATACCAAAGTCAGGGGCCTAAATACCCTAAAGGTACTAGATCCCATCTGATCTTGGAATCAGGGTCAGCCCTGATTAGTATGTGGATGGGAGACCACCAATGATTACCAGGTGCTGTAGGCTATATTTCAGAGAAAGGAACTAGCAAAAGCACTTCCAGTATTCCTCGCCTAAGAAAATCCTATGAAATTCTTGGGGTTGTCATAAGTGAATAGGTGACTTGGAAGCATACACACACAGACCAAGGTTAGAATTGTGCAGGCCCTGGTGTTTCCAGTGTCTCTAGTCTATATAGTTGTGAAAGCTGAACAGTGAAAAAAAACTGATAAGTAAAAAATCATCTCGCTTGAAATATGGTGCTGGAAGAGAGTTGTGAAGATACCATGGAATGCCAAAAAGACAAACAAATGGAGCCTGGAGTAAATCAAGCCTAGAGGCCAAATGACTAAGCTAAGACTGGGCATATCATGAGAAGACATGACGCACTAGGAAAGACCATAATGTTTGGCAAGGTAGAAGGCAATAGGAAAAGAGAGGATGACCATTCTACAGGTGGATAGATTCAGATTAAGGAAGCCACAGCCCTGAGAACTTATAAGACTAATGCAGGGCTGTTGATAAAAGGGTGACTTAGAGGCTTCTCATTCATGGAGTCACTGTAAGTCAACTTGACAGCAGTTAACAATAAATTAGTGTTCTAATCAATGTCTTTAAGAGTTTGCTTCTTCTAGCATCTGATTCTATAAATAGCTATATTGTTGTGTGCCTTCAAGTTGTTTCTAACTTATGGTGACCCTAAGGTGACTCTGTCATGGGTTTTCTAGGTGGGTGGGTGTGAGAGACACACCCAAGGTCACCCAGTGCGTTTCCATGGCCAAGTGGGGAATCAAACCCTGCTCTCCAAGATTCAGTGCTCAAACTACTGCACCCTGTTGTCTCTCATACATAGCCACGCAGGGGAGCTATTTGTTCAAACTCATAGGCTAGGCATATTTTTTAAAAAAACAAAACATTTTTTTTATCTTACAGAAGATCTCAATTTTAAAAGACAGGCTTATATACACATTTTCTAGGATTTCCAAATCAGCACAGCTGTGCATCAGTACCCCAACACTATTTTAATAAATATTATATGGTAAGTATATAATATTATATAAATATTATATGGTAAGTATATGGCCTTCAAAATTCTGCGTCAACATGAGTTCCAGTCACTCCAATGTGGCATGCAACAGAGAAGTATTTACATAACATGGGAGATATTTGCACATGTCACAGTTTACTTGCCTGTTTATAGTCTGAAGAATAAAAATTAAATGATTGAATCCAGGTTGCAGGAAGATGAATGGATAGGGTGGGGGTTGGTTTTATTGGTTTTTCAGCCATATGATCCATTGCATCTGTTCTTAGTTTTAGAAAAGAGAGCCATCTAAAGTAAACCAGAAGTTTGGGAGGATGCATTCTTTTTATGTTGTTTTGCAGAGCAACAAATACTTGATGAGCTTCAGCCCTATTACTCATGCAGGGAGGAATTCAAAATGTCATTACAATTGAAAACATTTGAGAAGTCAAGCCATCTGAATGATTCCCAAAGCCCTTTAGATGAGTCAAATATGTGTGCATAAATTCATATTAATAATACATGTCCCTTGATGTCCCAGGCTTAGTTTAATGGAGCTAATGGAGTTTTGCCATCCACCCAGAGTGGACAAGTGGGTCCATAAACATAGGTCCTGTGTAAATAATGTTTATGGTTTCCAGACATGTAGGACAAAACCAGACAACAGTGGAACTGACTGCCACATTCAGCATCATACCACCATTCCAGGCTCGCCTGGTGAGGACACAGGAGAGAGCCTTCTCAGTGGCTGCTCCCACCTTGTGGAACATTTTACCACAGGATGCTAGCATGCTCCCTCTCTGCTCTCCTTTCGCCGACAGCAAAAATCTTTCTCTTCAAACAGGCTCTCATGTAAGCCGGGCAGCTTCATTTATTAATTGTTGTACTGGAATGTCCTTTTAAGTTTTTTTTTATTTCATATCTGTTTAATGTTTCCAACTGTTCTGAATGTCTTTAATGTCTTTGATGTCTTTGATGTTTTTAATGTGTATTTATTGTTGAAAGCCGCCTTGGGTCCCAATTCTGGGAGAAAGGCACCCTAGAAATGCAATAAATAAATAAATAAATTCTGGAAATGCCAAATAAAATGAAATGCCAAATAAAGGAGTTTAAATCACTGGGAAACCTCTGCAGCCAGAGTACCTGAGGTTACCTGCTGTTTGGCTTCTCTCGCTTATCAGCCCTTTCCGCATCCTACCTTTTCTCGGCGCTGGGGTACAGTGATCGCGCGAGCAGCCTCTTGTGAGAGGCTCTCCCTTCCCCGCTTCTTCAGCTCTGCACAAGCTTCCTGCTTGTGCAAGAGCTCTACCTCTTCCTTTTTCAGTGCAGCTTGGGACCTTCCCAGGCTGCACTGAGACAGGAAGCGCAACTGGCCTGGCTACCAAGGCTCCGCACACCAGGTAAGTGCACGCAGGGCCTGGGAGCAATGTGCAATCACGCAGCATTTTTGGCTGAAAGCCGAAAATGCAAAGGTGCGCGATCATTGCCTACCAGCCCCTGGAGCCTTGCATGATTTCGAGGGCGTCATGCAGATCGCTCCTCGCAACTGCGCGAGGCTCCAGGCCCTCTTTTGCATGGCAGATGCCATGCGAAAAATCAATAGGCCAATGACCACAAGCAGAAGCATAACACAGCTTTACACCACTGATTGACAGGAAGTGTTCATTCTTATCAGGAATATAATTTTTAGATGAAGCTGCTATGTAAAACTCTAGTACTTTTAATGTTAATGAGATGTCCTCATGCTCTTTATAATTGTACACTAGAATTTGGCTTCTCTCTCTCTCTCTCTCTCACTCACTCTCACACACACACACACACACACACACACCTTTTGTAGGAGGTTATTTGGGTTTTGACTAATAGTTTCCCAAACATATGAGACTCCAAACTGGGTGGACCCATTTGAGAGTACTTTTAATATATGTTGTTGTTTTGTACACTGTCTATATTATTTTTCCTTTTATTTCTTTACTTAAATTATAAGCACAATGTATACAGTAAAACAGAAAAACAATGTCATAATCTAAAATCTTCCTTTTATGTTATCTGTTCTCCCTTCCTTCTCCCAATTGTCCAATTGTACAAAACATTTCTGTGTCAATCTCCTTACTTACATATTTTCCTCTATTGAATTGTCTGTTTTTATAAATAATAATCATATCTTCCACTAGCCATTTATCCAAAATCTCACTTTATCCAATAGTGGTTTGAATATCCTATTGCTTTGACATATATACCTGATAAATGGTTTCCATATGGCCTCAAATAAATTCTCTCTCATTTCTCCTCTTTCTAATCTTATTTTGCATGTTAATATTTCACTAGAGCTATCTACCCTCTTATATTATGTTGTTGCTGCATGATAATACAGAAATCTATGTAATATTCTCCCCTTTGTATAAATTCTACAGTATATGCTTCCTTCATACCCTTCATTTTCCCTGTAGCCTTTACTTAAAATACGTTACTGGGTGGCACCAGGCTGACGTGATGGAGGAGTGCTAGCTGCCTCATGGCAGCTGAACTGGATGTTGGGGTAGTCCTATATGGGGGCCACTGCATGATGGCTGTCCAAATCATATGTTTCATTTTCGCTCAAAAATTCTGGGGAATATTGGAGATAGTAATGTATCTTACAAGCAGACTACTGTAATTAGTATAACCAAACAGAAGGTGAGCAACAGCTAATCCCACCCCATGCCCAATGAGTGTAGCAGAGAAATAAACCAGGCATAGGCCATTTCCGCACTCCACTGTTTATAGTGCTATTATTCCACTTTCAACATCCTATGGAATCCTGGGGACTCTAGTTTAGGAAGAGGCCCTTAGCATTCTCAGCCAGAGAGCTCTTTGGTGTCAGTAAACTACAAACCTGGATGGCTGGATAGCAGTACGTTTGAAAGGGATCTAGGAGTCTTAATAGACCACAAGCTGAACATGAGTCAGCAGTGTGATGCGGCAGCCAAGAAAGCCAATGCAATTCTCAGCTGTATCAATAGGAGTATGGTGTCTAGATCGAGGGAGGTACTGGTACCACTCTACTCTGCTTTGGTTAGACCTCATCTTGAATACCGTGTCCAGTTCTGGGCACCCCAATTCAAGAAGGACATGGTCAAGCTGGAGCAAGTCCAGAGAAGGGCGACCAAAATGGTGAGAGGCCTGGAAGACATGCCCTATGAGGATAGACTTAGAGAGCTGGGTATGTTTAGTCTGCAGAAGAGAAGGTTAAGAAGGGACATGATAGCTATGTTTAAATATCTGAAGGGATGCCATGTAGAGGAAGGAGAGGGCTTGTTTTCTGCTGCTCCAGAGACCAGGACAAGGAGCAATGGATTCAAGCTGCAGGAAAGGAGATTCCACCTGAACCTCAGGAAGAACTTCCTGACAGTCAGGGCTGTCCGGCAGTGGAATATGCTGCCTCGGAGTGTAGTGGAGTCTCCTTCCTTGGAGGTTTTTAAGCAGAGGCTGGATGGCCATCTGTCGGGAATGCTTTGAGGGTGTTCCTGCATAGCAGGGGGTTGGACTGGATGGCTCGTGTGGTCTCTTCCAACTCTACATTTCTATGATTCTATGAACCTCAGAATTCCACAGAATGTTAAAACTGGAACAATAGCACTGTAACAGTATAGTGCAGAAATGGTCTTAGTCTTCTCTGCTAAAAATTAAAAGACAAAGAAGTAGGATTACTTACAAATACTGAAGGTTTAGTAATATCTCATGGTGAGAGGTTGTGTAACATGTGCTCTTTAAATGTGAAAGAGAGAGGGAAAACTGCAGACTCTGAAATGGAAGCTGTACCAGCTCAGACTAAATGCAGATTGACTGACTGACTGACGCAAGTAGAGAAGGCATGTAGCTAAGACTAACAAACAGGAAATTATATGCATACACACTATGGTTAAAGTCCTAGAGAGACATGTCAGTTAGCAGCTATTGAATATAAACATTCTAAGGTTGTTACTCCTTTTAAAAAAAGGAACAGGTAAAAGATTTTGTGCATGCGGCATCCACTTATACAGTTCTCCACATGAACGACCATAGGCATATAGACACGAAGAGTACCTAGCCTGACTTCCATGGTGGGAAGCTGCTTGAAAAAGATTCATGTTGCCAGCAGTTCCTTTTCTCTGCTCTCCTTTTCTAGCAGTTAGCAGCAATGTGTCACCTGCCTATGTCTCAGCACCAGCACTGCCTGAGTTGACAAGAAATATCTTGTTTTCTCCCTTTCTTCTCACACTAAGGCCATTTCCGCATGAGGGAATTAAAACAGTGCAGTGCGTCCTCTCACGGAGGTTGTCTGCACCTCAAAGCGGACTAGGTCCGGACTACTTACCTCAGATCTGCACCTCAGTCTGCTCTGAAACGCCCTCAACTGGTCCTCCAGCACGCTTTTTAAAGAACGGTAGAAAACCGTTCTTTAATTTTTCGGAGCGTGCCATTGAATATCTGCTCCCTTGTGCAGATTCGCAGGCTCACACCAATGCAAGCCTGCGATCTGTGGAGGGTGGGCTTTAGGCGTGGTGAGCTTTGCGGTTGGTCAGGACCCACGAACAACCGGAAGCTGCCATTTTGGAAGCCAGAGCAGTGTGGATCTAAGACCTCGCACTGCTCCGATTCACCCTAGATGAGACTAGGAGCCCTGTGGAAGGACTTAAGGGACAGTCCGCGTTGGTCTGTGCCCAGAAAGATCCCATAAGTACCGGCACGGAGCGATTCCCTCGCCTCGTGCAGAAATGGCTTTAGTTACCCACAATTTTCCCTTTTCCCTCTCAGTAGTATTTTGGGATTGAAGAAGCAATAAGTGTCTTGGCGGTCTTCTGGAAATTTTAAAACTGGAATTCACATAATCCCCCACCTAGTTCCCACTGGCTAGGGCTATTTAGAGGCAAGGAAAATACTTTCAACAAAGAGGTTTTGAGAAATAAATTCATATTGTTTACGCAGCTACAGGAGCAGAACAAACTGGTCACACGCAATTGATCAGATGTAAAAGAGAAACTGAAATCCTCTCTCACACTGTGCAGTTATAGCACTTTGGAGTTGCTTTAACTGCCATGGTTGCGTCATAAAGAATCTTGAGTTTTGTAGTTTGGTGAGATACTAGAGTTCCCTGGCAGAGACTTCTAAATAGCAAACAAAACTATGAGAGCTAGTGTGGTATAACAGTTTGGGTGCTGGACTACGACTTTGGAGGCCAGAGTTCAAATCCCTGCTCAGCCATGGAAACCTGATAGGTGACTTTGGGCAAGCCACAATCTCTTTGCAAAGGCAAAACCTCTCTGAAAAATCTTCCCAAGAAAACACCTTGATAGGTTCACCTTAGGGTTCACTGTAAGTCAGAAATGACTTGAAGGTCAAAAAAAAAATATATAAATCCCATGTTTCTATAACAAAGCATCAAAGGATCTAATGCAGTTAAGATGGTATAAAAATGCTATCAATTGTGTAATGTGAAAGATAATTTTATATATACTCACAGGATTTTTAAAAAGATTCTGAGATTCAGTATTTTATATTTGGTTATGCAAGTCTAGACCTAGTGCAGTGTTTAATCATCACCTAGACCCTTTCCGCCACTTACCTTTTTTTGGCGTTGGGGTGTAGGGATCGTGCGAGCAGCCTCCAGCGAGAGGCTCTCATGTCCCCGCTGCTTCAGCTCCGCACAAGCTGCCTGCTCCCAAGCAGGCAGCACGAGAGCCCTGCCTCTTCCTTCCGCAGCTTGGGAGTTTCCCAGGCTGCGCTGGGGCAGGAAGTGTGACTGCTGTGGCTCTGGAGGCTCCGCATGCACAGCGAGTGCGCGCGGGGCCCTGGAGAAATGCACGATCACGTACCATTTTCAGCTGAAAGCCAGAAATGAAAAAGTGTGCGAGCGGCACCTGCTCTACCCTGGAGCATTGCACGATTGTGAGTGTGTCATGCAGATTGCTTCTCACAATCGCGCGACACTCCAGGTGCCCTTTCGCATGGCAAATGCTATGCAAAAAGGGCCTTAGATTGCTACCCTGTGCCCACTGACCTGAAGGAAATAACACTGAATTCAACAGGGAGTAGTTCTGCATAGATATGCATGAGATTGCAATGTCCATAGTGGTTAGCCAAAGCTTGAGAAGTTAATTGTTGGTCATCAATTTTGCAACACGTTAATAGCTTAAAACTAGAAATGCCTATGGTCAAAAAATGTATTTGTCCCCTTCCCAAGTCTTTCATTGTGTGCCAAGTTGTCATATGGCATACCTCTCAAGCCGTAAAGAATTCTGGAAGAGTCCAGTCATGCACTGCAGGATCATTTACTCAGCAGATACCTCAAAGAGTCAGGAGTTTCCAGACTTCTAAGCTTCAGCCTCCATAGGAGGCTTATCTGACAGCTCTTCCATCCTCCACTCTTCCTTATATGGAATATTGCTGAGTACTTAATAATGCTCTGTAAATCCTTCTTCCTGTCCAGCTGCTTCGCCTGATTAAATACTGCTCTCCTCATAACCAGCCACAGGGTGTAATCCTGAAAGAGCATTAGCTATCTGGCTTTCCCCCCGCAGCAGTTCTTCTCTGAGTTACAAGAACTTCTCCATTTACAACTCCACCGTATGAGAGAGACCTTCCTAAAGAGATACTTGTTATTGCTAGAGAAGATACAAACAGAAAACTGCATCTTAGAACATAATGGACATAAATTAATAGTTCATTGATATCATTGATTATAGCCAGCGTGGTGTAGTGATCTGAGTGATCTCTTCCAGAACAAAAATTCTGGAAGAGCATGGCTGAATCCCCATTCAGCCATGGAAACCCACTGGGTGACCTTGGATAAGTCACACTTTCAGCCTTAGAGGAAGGCAGTGGCAAATCTCCACTGAACAAATCATGCCAAGTAAATGCTAGGACAGGATTGCTGTAAGTCAGAATCAACTTGAAGGCACAGAATGCCAACAAATACGACTAGTTACCTACTTAATTATTTTTAAGCCAACCAGTTCAGTATTTTTCTTAACAAAATATGTAACCTCCCTACAAATGATTCCAGATATAATATCAACTGTAAAATGTTCAAAATTCTTCTTAGTTGGAAATTAGCCAGTTCCTTCACTGAATGATGGCATTTTACTATAATCATATATACACTTACTTGGGTGTAAAACATATTGACTTCAGTGGGCCTTACTTCTGAATATGCATTTACAGGTAAGCACTGGCAGAATAGTTGCAGCTGACACTCTACAGATGACCAGCCTCCTGGCTTGTATCAGCTTCATTGTTGGCTTTATCATGAGTGTCAAATTAAATTAGTTATCATATTTCTGGCCCACTGTTTCAGAGCAAGCCCTCACAATATAGCTTATAATCAAAATGTTAAAAGCATAAACAACTGAACTAATAAGATCATATCTATATACCCATATATATTTAGATCATGAAATCATTAAAAGGGGGCAAGTAAATAGAAAGTTTAGTAGAATATTATACAGAAGTCTGTCTACAAATACAGTGTGCCTGTGATATTCACAAACTCAGGATTGTGAATTTCATCCTATATGAACTGAAAAGTATGAAAATATTTAAAGAATTAAATTACCTGACATCCAGTGCCAAAGCAGTCCAAGGGCAGCAGGGGAGGTGGCAGTAAGGCCTGGGTGCCAGGCGCACATTCTTAGGATTTACAAACTGGGCAGCAGGACATCAGGAAGAGAGTTTGCCACTCTCTCGTCTCAACAATCACGGGGGGAGGGGGCAGCAGCTTTCACAGGGACACAGCAGCGAGGCCAGTGCCAATCCTGCTCACTCGTTCACAAAGAAGCAAGCAGGATCGGCACTTCCACTGCTGCCATATCCCTGCTAAAGCTCCTCACCACCCTGAAATTGTTGGCAGCAGCAGCGCCGATCCTTCTCGGTCATTTGCAAACAGTTGAGCATGATCGGCACGACTGCTGTCAACAATCACAGGACAGCAAGGGGCTTTGACAGTAACAAACAGTGGTGGGGCACTGATCCTGCTCATTCATTTGCCAACAAGTGATGCAAATGGAATATTTGGAATATCTGGAATATTGTGTTCAGTTCTGGGGGCCACATTTTCAGAAGGACATAGAAAAATTGAAGGCGGTTCAGAGAAGGACAACAAGAATGATAAGAAATATGAGAACAAAACATGTGAGGAAGGATTGAAGAAGGTGGCCATGTTCAGAAAAGACTGAGGGGTGACATGACATGGTGGCATGGCACTTTTTAAATACCTCAAGGACTGTCACAGAAAGCAAGGCAGGACCAGGTCTAATGGTTTGAAGTTACAGAAGAGCAGATTTGGATTGAACATCAGAAGGAATTTCTTCACAGTCATAGTGATTCAGCAATGGAACCACTTGCCTAGTCAGGTGATGTAGTCTCCTTGTCTGGACATCTTCAAATAAAGGTTGAACAGCTACTTGCTGGGGATGCTCTAGCTGGATATAATACATTGAGGTAGGGGGCTGGACTCGATAGCCCTTGAGACCTCTTCCAACTCTTCTATGACTCAATAACTTTCTTAAAGTCCAAAAGAGAGGGGTCTAAGCAGTGTTTTCAGAGGAAGGAATTCCAAAGTTATTATGTCATCACTTCAAAGACCCTGTCCCCAGTTCTCTACAACTTGATCGGTCTCAGCTGAGGATTAGAATGCAGGGCTTTTGTGTCCAGTCTTAAGGCACAGGTAGATTCATATGGAAATGGAATGAATCCCTCAGACAACCTGTTCTCAAATACTGGAATCCTCTTGGGGTGTTTACTGGATCTCACCCAATCCATGGCTGCATCGAAACGCTAGTCCAGAATTTACATGCCTATACCTGGTACAGATGTGACAGAGAAGAAAAGTTGGTTGTTATCAGCAGTCTAACATTTCTCCTGATGACAAAACCCAATGCATCCATATAGATATTAAACAGCTTTCTAGTACTCTCTGGCCAGACTAAATTAAAAGGAAGATGAAGCAAGTATTCCACTGAATGTTTCACCCCACCCTCTTATAAAAATTGCTATATGTTATTCCCATTATTCAGCAAGTGATCATTTATTTCCAAAAATGTGCTGAAGGAAATTATGGTGCATCTGTTTCTGAACACAGTGTGTAACATTCATGGCTACTTTTTTAGAAAGATACGGGGCTTGCAGACTCAGAAATTCGAGCCCGCATACAGATTAGCCTGTTCCTAGCTCATCTGTCAGGATAGTTGCCAATGTTTTGTTCATATTTAGTCAGGAAATTAGACATATTTCCTTGAATATCCACCAGATGGCTTAAGCATGTGGTTGTTTACTTGAGTGGGTCAAACGTTTACTCCATTGCAACCGTGGGCCATTAAACAAATTAATTTATTATATATAATTCATTTATTAAGTGTTGTGCAGTGTATTTTTGTGTCAGCAGGCAGTTGCAAGGTCTGTCAAGAGGCAATGGAGGAAGCAGCCTTCTCTTTTATATTCCAAAACTCTCCTCCATTCTCAGTTCTGTGTTCCAGTTCTCAAACTGTTAATTAAGTGGTCCAGAAATGTTTCTGTGAGATTTAATGTGGAACCAGAAGTGACAATTTATGCAAATGGAGATGCAAACTTGCCAGGCGTACAGAGGTATTTACCGATATATGAAGAGAGGGGACTAAAAATGCCAAAGTGTTAGTGGCTTTTCTTTCTGTCAATAAGAAATGCCCCAAGAAATGGAAAACAATGTGGAAGCCAAGAAAAGCTGTACTCAAATAAATCAACGACTCAAGAATCAGTTTTGGCAAACCATGACTTGTCATCAACCCAGTCATGCGATGGCACTGGTCTCAAACTTTTCCTATTTCCTTATCACAAATCAACTGACCTGTGAGTTCAACAGTGATCAACTATTTCAGGTGCATCCCCCTTCCAAATAATGTTGGCAAAGCTGCACTCTTTAGAAATAGCTGTCTGGCAGTTAGGAAGTGGAAGGAATGTACATATTGAAGTCAACATACTTGAAAACATCTGCTCTGATAGATTCTTTTAAAATCTTTTTCCATAGGTTGGCAGATTTCAGGACTTTACTGGTAGCACTGGGGGAAAAACATACATTGGGAGAGAGCACAAAAGGAGGCCCAGAAAAATAGAAGGTGAGCTTTATCTTATCATATGAGGGGAGAGAACTGTGTGGCCCTCTAGATGATAGTGGACTTCAGGCCCCACCACTGCTTGTACTAACGAAAGCCACTGGGAGTTGCAGTCCCATACTATGTAGAGAGTGAAATGATTCCTACATCCTTGGATTTCTAAAAGAAAAAAACGATACATTTCAGAATCAAGTGTGCTTGGAGTTGCATTATAGTTTTAATTTTAATTGTATTCCATTTATAATTGGTATGTGTTCTTCTCATAACTGCAGAGACTCAATAATGTTGGACGGTGGGTAGCTACTTGTCTAAAAGGACTTGGCTTCAACATTCACTTCTGGCACCGCCTATGCAGACCCCTTGCATTTTCCATTGATTCATTCCCTGAAGAGTTACCTCATGTTACTGAGAATATAAAAGGAGCCATGCTAGATTAGCCCCAAAGCCTGTCTTCTGCTCCCATGGTGACCCAGTTGCTTTTAGGAAGTCCACAGGCTAACCTACAGCATCCTCACCCCATTCCCATCCACAACACACTGCCTCTGGTACTGAAGAAAATTTTTTTTGCTATTATGACTTGATACCAAAGCATGGCAAAATTCCTTTGTCAAACTACAATGCCCAGAATCCCCCGGAAAGCATGGCCAGTCCTGAATCTCCCATCATTCAGCTTCAGTGGATGATCTCAGATTCTAGTATTATAGGGCAGGAAGAAGGAGGAGTCGAGGAAACATAAAAAACATAATGGAAGATTTGGGAACGTGCTATAGTCCACTTCTTACTTCATATGTGCTACCCTGACTTCTGGGGGTCCCTGTGGGACACCCGGATTCACTCCAAAAATACAAAGCTTGGGGAAATTAGTGGAGCACTGCTTAGCAAAGTGGAGGGCAGGGCAACGCAGTGAGATGTTGGACCCTATGTCTACAGAGTCAGACCACATGAGAGCCAAGCCAAATGTCCAATTACCAGTAGTTTATTTCAGCAGAATTTGCAAAATATCCACACATATACACACAGTGAAGCAGTCACTCACACAAGAGCTAATGAGTTGGAAAGATATGAAGATCAGGGAAAAGCAGAGGGAAAGAGAGTGGTTTATACTGCACCTGATCCTGTAGTCTTTGGCTCAGGAATAAGCAAGGCAAAGGTGGCTCAGCGGAGGAAGAATGCTGAGGGGAGCTCTTGACTAGCAGAATGCCAGGGCACTAGTCAAGCGTGGGAGTTTTCTGAAGAGAGTCCCAAAAGGAGGCTCAATAATAAGGCAAAACATGCCTGGAGGGAAGACCCTTTCCCAGGAAAGGACAAGGGCTAAATCACGCAAATAGCCCTCGTCTTTGTATTTCTCACTGTCACAAGCGTTAATCTTGTCAGGAGGACACATAATCCCCTCAAGGTGCTATTGTTGTTGATGGTTCGTTGTGTGGGTATGTATGCCATTCGAGGTTTCGCCTTCGGAGATGGGACTGAGGGAGCCTTGGACTGACCTTGCTAGTGATGCTGCGGTTTTAGACCTGGGTGTCTACATGTCCATCCAGTGAACCTTTGGATTAGTAACTTTGGATGTTAAACATTATACTCCCCCGGGACTGGGTCTGCCAGCAGGGGTTACACATGCAGCATGCCATGAGATGATGGATTTCAGTGTTGCACCATACAGGCTGACAGCAGTGCAACCTAGAACAAGTCCTCTGTTCATGTTTGCTGGGCATTATGGGGTTTTACAGCCACCATGGTGCAGTGATTTGAGTGCTGGATTCAGATTCCAGGAGACCAGGGTTTGGGTCTCCACCTATACCTGGAAACCCCCTGGGTGACCGTTGGCAAGTCACACTCTCTCAGAAAGGCAAAGGTTAACTTCCTCTGAAGAAATCTTGCCCAGAAAACACATACATCAGAGTCAACTTGAAGGCACATAATAACAAGTTATGAGTTTTAATTCTGTATTTTAACTTTATTTTAATTGTTGATTAATTTGGATTTTAATTTTGTATTCCATGCTTTTTAACTATGTTTTTTTAATTATTGTAAGCTGCTTTGAGTCCTTATCAGGAAAAAAAAGCAGGATATAAAGAAAGATAATAATAGTAACAATGGACCTATAGTCCAAAAATAGTCCTTCCAAGCTCAGAACTGCACACTGAACAGGCAGTTTTGTAGTGGCAGATGGGACGTCATTCAGGAAAGCTTTCTTGCCATTACTGATCTCTTCATTCATCAAGACCTGAAAAATGTCTGGAGAGCCCCAAAAGTCTCCAAAACACCTTCTGAAAACCACTGTCTTAGGTCATTCCAGCATGCTATTTGAGGTGATGCTTGTTTCCATTTGACTTACATTGTGGTTGGGGAACCCGGGCCTCTCCAGATGTTGTAAGGCTCTAGTTCCCATCAGCTCTGTTCAGAAAAATCAGTGGACAAGCCTGCTGGTGGCTGTAATCCAGCAACATCAGGAGAGCCATAAGTTGCCCTGAACATGAAAGCAACAGACTGAAAATCCATCCATTGCTGCCCAACCCATGAAATGAAAAGACCACACACAGGGCTTGGGTTGAACTAAGGCAATTTATTAATGTATGCCTAATTAACATAAAGCTAATAATGAACTTGAACTTGAATTTGAACTTATGACCTGAGAAGGAGGGGTCAACAGCATGGTTAGGCTAAGGCAAGGGTCACCACCAGACCTCTTCCCCAGCCCTCCTTGGGCGAGGTACTGGGCCCCAAAGCAAAGCCATGAGGCTGGGTTAAAACTTCAGCTGCCCCTTTTCTGGAAGGCGAGCCCCCAAACCGCAACCCCCCTGTCTTGTGATGCCATGGTAGGGGCAAGTCCCGGGCCCGCCCCAAGGACAGCATTTATCCTACACCAAAGGGTGCCATAGGTATTCACCAAATCCTCAGACCGCCCCCACCAGCCATGGATAAGGGCAAGCCTCTGCTTAGTCCTTATCCCCCCAACCCCCACTCAGGATAGCTTCAAGCCCCCATTGCAAATCCCACAAAAAGATTTCATTGCCCTCGGATGACAAGTGTACCCCATCAGGCCTATACAGTTCAGGTTTATCAAAGATGATGTCACGGTTAGGAATATAGTGACCCAAGCCCTGTCTCAAAGCATTGCGAATTTTCCTGTTCACTCACCTACGAGCGAACTCCAAGGGTCAAGGATCCCCTCCCCCTGTGATAATGGGGCTTTCCATTATCTAGGCTTATCAAAGGGAGATACTTCCCTCTTCAGGTAAACCAAGGGTTAATGAGATGTTGGGATTACATCAAGGGTCACAGGATGAGAGTTGACCAACCAAAAGGAAAGGGTCAGCATCACAGGTCACAAGGTGAGAATTGACCAACCAAAAGGAAAAGAGGTGGGCATCATGGAGAGGCTTCCAGATCCTTCCAAGGAGGAAAATATAAAACTTCTGAGAGGCCATGTGGCCAGAGAGAGAGACAGAGAGAGAAAGAGAGAAAGAGAGAGGGGAGAGCTGGCCCAGTTGAGCTGGCAGGCATGCTGTGTCTCCTGGACACCTCTCTCCTCCTTTAGACCATCTACGCCTATAACCTAATTGTGAGTAACTAGAAATAAGTAGTTAGTCGTGTTAGGGATGTTGTTATTTTGGGAATTGGCTGATCTTAAGAATGTATCTGTGCTGTTATATCTGTTTTGTAAATTCTTGTAACTACGTGTACCTGGGAGAGGGGGCCTCCCAAGTGTGATATTGTTTATTTGCATGCCTTGATTAAAACACTTTTATAAACCTCCGTTTCTCTCCATTTCCACGCCAGGGTTGGCACACGCTACATAGGACCTCTCACTCAGGGGAAGGGGGAGGTGGAAGTTCCTTATGCTTAGAGATTAGGCAGAGTCCCTCCTGTTCTGTCTAAGTAATTCATAATTGGGGGGGGGGGTGGCAGCATACCTGATAGAGTTGGGGAGATTGCCAGTCGTTCCATGCGTGGAAGTCAGCTTTGGAAGGCTGGCAAGAACCCTAGTAAAAGCACTAGGAGGGAATTTCCAGTCTTGCAAGGCTGGAAGTCAACTTAAGACTGGAAATAAACCTACAGTGTCACACCCCCCACCCCACATTTTTCTTTGAATCATTGCAGACCAAGCAATGCAAACGCCAGCCCAAGTATTGAGAATGAGCCGCATATCATGAATGGCCTGTATGATCAAGGCCTTTCCTTTTAAAAGTCCAAGGTCATTACCACCCAGGTGAATGACCAACACATCAGGCGGAGGCCCACGGCACTCCCCAAACAGCGTAGGCAACAAGCCATGCCAGTGAAGGCCTCTCTTGCCAAGCCATTGGAGTGAGGCTCGGTCACCCAATCCCAAACGCGGGCCATCACGAGCCTGCCACTCTGCCCAAAAGATGAAACTGTGACCGCAGATCAGCACTCACTTCCTCCCTGCCAGAACAGGACAATCTGAAATGAAACCAGAAACATTATAACAGGTGAATCGGCCTGACATAGCACCGGTAAGCCATTGGATTTCCATCTCCTGATCCTCTGGATGCCTTCGGTGGTCATGCCCATCAAAGCTGCAGTGGAAGCTGCACCTATACGAAATGAATGTATGCCAAATGTAGTGCCTTGTAGGCCTGGAGAGGTCAAAGCCTTTTTTGTGATGGCCCACAATTGGTACCTAGTGAAAGGGGTTGTATCAGCATGACAAAACAGAGGCCCCGAATGTGACCCCTTGCTGGCTATATAAGCCCTCAGCACCCTGACAGAGCATAAAGCGGCATCAGAACATTCCTGCAATGTGACCACAGTGCTCCACCTGGCCTGATCAGATTTTGATCCCCTTATGTGAAGGCATAAATGCCGCTCACCCCAGGTCAAGTCCCTAAACTCTAGGGCCCTGCCAGACCTGTCTCCCTTGCTCTGAACAACCAATTCACTTACCTTCAATGCACTGAAAAATGCAGTGAGAGCTGCTGAGTGAAACAAGAGAGCCTTGTAAGCAGAAGAACAAAAGACTTTTCATGTGTTGCCCAAACCCTGCAGAATGCCAGAAGAAAGTGGATACCTGTCATCTCAGGCCATCCCTTTTTGCCTAATCCACCCTTCAATAAATTTGCATATCCTAAAATCGCTGGTGGGATCAGGGAAGCTTCGTGCCTTGGACCAAAAGGCCAGAGCGGCCATGCGGAATCTAACGAATTGAGGGGAGAGGCCTGCTTTCTTAAGGAACAAGCAGAACTGCAAAATGTGGTCCACAGTGCGTGGCCATGTATCCTGTAACCCTTTAGCTTTCCTAAAGTTAGTGAAATCCCTAGCTGCCTTATTGTAGCTCTTTCTGGTGCTGGGCACAATTGACATACTGATGATCTGTGTTACCTCACCCCGCCAAGCTTCCATAGATCAAAGGGCATCGGTTCCGGGAGGACAGCAGCGTCTGGTGCCAGCTCTCTGAAACGTTCCATCCGCATACGGGAAAGAGCATCAGCCAGAGAATTATCCACACCAGCAACATGTACAGCTGTGAAGACTATGTTAAAACGGAGACACTGAAGCGTGAAAGCCTGCACCAAGCGCATGACGTGCTGTGACCTAGAGGAGAGAGAGTTAATCACCCTGACTGTGGCCAAAAGTAGACTGAGGCATTTGTTAACTTACATGCCCAGATGTGAACTGCCACTAATATTGGAAAAAACTCCAAAAATGTAAGGTCGGCTGTGAGGCCTGCCTCTACCCAACTCTCGGGCCATCTCTGTGCATACCACGTGCCCCTGAAAAAGACACCAAAACTGATGATCAGATGATATTTTCAGTGCATCCCTGACCTTTCATCACATCAAAAAGAGACACTGTTGAAGTCAGCCAGGAACTCCTGCCACACCCCTAAGTCCAATTTAATCCCTCTGGTGATCCTAATTCTGTGATGCAGCTTGGTGATGCTCCTCATGGCGTTGCACAGGTGCTGAAGGAATGTCCTGCCAGGTGCAACCACCCGGCAGGCAAAATTCAGGTGCTCCATAAGCTCCTGAAATTCCTTAAGGGTAGCCTTGTGCCTACCCATGAAAGAAGTCACCCTTGACCTAAGATCCTGAACCTGGGTGGTGGTAGTTTACAAGCTTAGTAGACTGTATCCAATTCAATGCCCAGAAATGTAAGCTGCTGTGTGGGGCCCTCAGTTTTCTCATGTGCCAAGGGCTTGCCCAACTCCTCCATGAGAGATGTGAATTCTGCCAAGAGGAATGCACACTGCCCAAAACCACAGCATCCCAGAAATAAGAAATCATCCAAATAATGCACAATGCCCTTAAGGCCCAATTTACGTTTGATGGCCCATTCTAAAAAAGTAGTGAACGTCTCAAAGGCAGAGCAAGACACAGAACATCCCATGGGGAGGGAGCAATCAACACAGAATTTGCCCTCAAAGGCAAATCCCAAAAGCTCAAAGTCACATGGATGTACGGGCAGCAGGCAGAAGGCTGACTTGATATCACACTTGGCCAGTTCGGCTGCAATGCCATGCCTGCACACCACCCGGACAGCTGCATCAAACAAAGTATACTTAACAGAACATAACTCAGCCGGAATGGCATCATTAACAGATTCACCCTGAGGTAAGACAAATGGTGGATTAACCTGAATTCACCTGGAGCCTTCTTAGGGACGACTCCTAGTGGGGAAACTCTAATGTTGGGAATGGCAGGCTGGTCAAATGAGCCTAACACCCTGCCTTCAGCAACCTCCTTCCTAATTTTCTCCCTCACTACATGCTCATTGCCTATTACTGATTTAAGGTTATTGGCCATAAAAAACTGCTGAGGTCCCACACTCAGCATCCTGAACCCCCAAGTAAATCCCTCCCCCAGATATATTGCTGCAGCCTGGTCCGGGTTAAAGCGGAGCCAAGCCAGCAGCCTCTCAACGTTAATTGGACTGGGCCCCTTTCTTTTGTTTTTTTGTTTTTTTGTTTGTTTTTTATAATAATTTTATTAAATTTCACAGATTAAAAAAAAAGAAGTTTCTTTAACCTGTAGTTTTACATGAAATGTTTCTGATCTTCCACTCTGCTCTGGTCTTCGCTCCACATGTTACATTTATGTATCACAATACAGTGTTCATCTCAAACATTGGAACATGCTTTCCCCTCTCCCCATTTCCACAATCAAAATACAGTCCTTTTCCCTTGACAGTTCCCAGCTATCACCCATTATTGGCCATTCTGCTTTTCTCTACTCAACAAATTTCAATTTATTCTCATTTCTCTACTTGTCTCTTTTAAATTCTGCTATCTTTTCTTAAATTAAGTCCTCCAACATTTATAAAATGAACTCTTAAAATTTTTAAAACACGTCTATAAATGTATATCTGGAAGTCTGAGCTATTGCTACTGTTACAGTCACTCCTCTTCTTGCCCTGGATCTCATTATATTGAAAATGTCTTGTTTCCCACCTCCAACTGTGTCCTATTCACCCATCCACCCTTTAACAATATCACAATGTCTGTATTAATGAAAATATATCCATCAAAAATGCAAGCTTAATTGATATTGCCAAAGTACATAGCCATTTTATCTAATTCAGAGCCCTGTGTACCGTATCATCTCCCATTCCCCCCTCCCATCTGGAACTTTACCGCCCAGACATTCACTTCCGAAGAATCTCTGTATTACCACTGTTGCTTAAATTCCAGGCTGCTTTGTCCCAGGGAGTGAGGATGTTTTGCATAGGTGACCTTCTAGCACAGCCTCGGCAGTCTCAACAGTCCAGACTCTGGAAAAAAGTTGGTAAACAAGTCTCAAACAACGGGAACACATCAAATCCATCTCCTGCCCTAGACAACATTATTTTAAAAATGTCTTGTTTCCCACTTCTATACTTATACCCTATTCACCATCCCCCCTTTAGCAATATCACAATGTTATATTAGTGATCACATATCTATCAGATGTAAGCTTATTTGATATTGTTAAAGTATTACCACTTTGTCTAGTTCAGGACCCTGTGCCACTCCACCTCTCATTCTTCCCTCCCATCTGGAACTTCAC
Organism: Iguana delicatissima; assembly: GCA_948472985.1. Lineage (NCBI taxonomy): Eukaryota > Metazoa > Chordata > Lepidosauria > Squamata > Iguanidae > Iguana > Iguana delicatissima. The sequence goes on from CAOKZL010000312.1 coordinate 560,604, forward strand.
TACCTGGAGTTTCATTTCTGTAGATTACTGTACTCTCATAGACGCTTAAAGTCCAAGTAGTTCTGTCCCTGAGGGTGAGGATATTTGCTTGAATGACATTCCAGCACAGGTTTACCAGTCTCACCAGTCCAAACTCAGAAAAAAAAAAAAGTTAGGAAACAGTCTCGAACAACAGAAGCCAAAAAACAAAAAAGCACTACTCGATACCCGCTGCCCTGAGTATTCTTCCAGATCAGAAACCCAGCGTCAAGAAGCCAAAACAGCAATCCTCTCAGATCAACCAAAATAATCTGTAGAAATAAGGAGCTCAATGTCCAAATGAGGTTTATTCAATCTTGTAAAGTTCAGTCTTATTCTTTAGCCCGGTACCAGCCCTTTAATAAAAAGCCTCTAAGCCATTTCTTTAAAAACAGCCACCTCTTTAAGACGAACACTCAAGCATCAGCAGAAAAGCAAAAAAAGCTTCTTAGCCATTTCTTTTAAAGCAGCCGCCCCTTTAAGATGAATTCTCAACCATCCACAGAAAAACAGAAAAGCCTCTTAGCCATTCCTTTTAAATCAGCCGCTCCTTAAAAAAACTTTCCGCCATGACACACTCACATCCCTCTGGATCCTTCCATTCCTACACTCCTGCGCACCGCTGCATGCCCGTTCCAGATATGATATTTTCAAAAGCAAAGACCAGAGCAGATACATGTTTTCTTACTTGTTATTTCAAATAAGTTTCTTGGTTAAAAGTCGACGGCGGCGCTTGTGCCACTCAAGCGACGATCCCACTAGCTCTGTCATGGTCCTTCGACCCCACTGGTGTTTTCAGCTCCCCCAGCCGGGTAGAGCCAGCCACCAGTTGCAGGGGTCCCCTTCGGACCTCACCCACACCCCTCTTACTGGAGGGGTGTTTAGCCACTTCTGGCGGTACAAAAAAAGCAGCTGGAATCCAGTGGGTGGCTGCTCAGAGCTGCGCCATTGCGCAGCTTCTTCTGAGCTGCCGCTTGCGCCCGCCATGCGACCGGAAGGGGGACTGGGCCCCTTTGTGAAGTGGTGGCTGATTTCCTGGCCCCCACGTGCCACCTCCATCCCTGGGGCTTGTTCCTCCCCCTCTTCCCTTGGTGCAGTTGCAAATGGAGTGAGAGCCCCAGCAGATCCCACATAGGTGGTTGTATTTGCAAGGGCGATGGGCACAAAACCCTTGCATCCCAAACTCCCAACAGAGCTGTATTTGCTGCTACTCCTGCGAGCCCTGAGTGCGGAGAGTCCCCCCGGGACTTGTTGAACTGCACCAGATGACTGGAGTGGGACCTCTCATCAAAAATTGGGCGAGCAGAGGTCAACATCTGCATCTACAATTCGAGATGGATGCTGTCCCAGCACAGGCTTGGCTGCTTTGCCACCCTCATCCTAAACTTCTCATTGTAATGCAGCCAATCAGTCCCAGCAAAATCTGCATGAGCCCTGAAAATCGTATTCAAATATACCACCAGGGAGTGAGCTCTCGATGGCTGGGCCTTAACTATCACATCCATGTAAATGAGAAAACCTATAAACCAATTAGTCTAGTTCTTGTCGATCCTGTGTTTTTTCAATTTTTCTCTCTCACCTGCATCCAAATCCTCCTCCTCTTTCTTATCAAGCTTGCGATACAAAAGGGAGAATAGGTCTACGCATTCTCCTTTCAGAATCTTTTCAGTAGTGGCTGAGGTCAGGTGATCATCCAATACCCCTGACTGCTCACCTGCCTTCTCCTCAAGGCCTGGATCCTTGCTTGACTCCCGTGATCCCGGAGCCCCATCCTGAGCAGATCCAGGGGCATTCTGGGAATGCAGTGTCACCACTGATGGCAGCTGAGAGGGTGACATTTGCTCCCCAGGGGAAGAAGGTGAAGAAGAAAATGACAGCTCTGGGAAATCTGCTGGCAGGGCCCATATCATATTCCTTGGGGGGGTAATGAAGCTCCAGGGCCATGCTATGGATGCAGTACCCTCCTCATGACCAGTAGACTCACCCGGCACCGCTCCTGCCACTTCTGACTCTCCTGGGGGCCCGGCCTCCCAACTGTCATGCTGTGTGTGCTTGTTCCCACCTCTCTGAAGGCGATGCGCTCAGCTTCTCAACCGATCTGTCCTTCTCAATAGCATCTAGCTGTGGCAAAATCTGGTTAATAACACTTACAGACATGGAGACCCTCTGTTCCTCCCTTCCTCTGTTTTGCCCCACAGGCCGCCGGCCACTCTCAATGGCCCGAAGCTTAGCAAAAATGGCGGCCACCACATTTGCTCCCCCATCCGAAGATGAGGTCACTGACATTGGGGCAGCTAAGGACTTGGCTCGTGTGGCCTTTTTGGCTGGCATGGCCTTCTTGGTGGGCTGCTTACCCTTCGATGCTAATGAAACCTGTTTGGAAGCCATCAGCACCACTGGCAAATCAGGCCAATCTTCCAGCCAAAACCCCAAGGAGAGAATGAATTACGCTGTCCCAACCACAATTGAAAATCCAGCCGCCATGCAACGAATCTAGGCACACCACCCACTATGGACCGACAAGGCCAAGACCCACCCCCTCAGCCTGAGTAGCACAACAAGTTACACTCCCCCAACCCACCAGCAGGGAGTTATGCCACTGAGAGGGTACCTCAACACTCTCTCAACTCAATCAGCACAACTCGTCACACTCTCTCAGCTCTGAGGCCAGGAAGCATGTAAATGAGTAAGTCCTTTCACACACTCTCAGCCCAAAACAAGGAAACCTGGAACAATGTCCCCCTCCTGACCCAAATGCAATAAATCCTAAACTCCCTTAGGAAAACAAAAAAAATGCAAAAACAAAATGATCACACTCTCTCAGCCCACCAAGGCAAACTGGACACACTCTCACAGCCCAGATGCAGATGCAGCAAAACCACGCAAAACAGCAAAAAAAACCCGGCCAGGAAAAGAGGTGTAAAAAACAGAGAAAAAGAAAGAAGGGGGGAAAGGAGAAGGAGGGGGAAAGGCACACTCTCTCAGCCCACAAAGACAACTAGGACACATTCTCACAGCCCAGGAACAACAAAACCAACCCTAAGGGCAAGCACACACCCCTGAAGAGAGAGGGGTAGGAGCAAGAAGGGGAAGGGGGAAAGAGAAAAAGAGAAAGAGAAAGAAAGAAAGAAAGAAAGAAAGAAAGAAAGAAAGAAAGAAAATGTGTATATATAAAAAGTCGGGGGGAGGGAGAGCCACAACAACTGCCCTCCCCAAATAGGCTCCCGAACATCTAAGGGTCTCTCCAATGGGCTGCTTCCCCTAATCAGGCTACCCAAGCCCGGTGGTCCTCTTTGATGCTCAAAAAAAATTTTTTAAAAAAACCTCCTGCTGCCACTGCCACACCAACGGCCCTCCCCAGGACCTAGGGGGCCCATAGCAACCCTGCTGCTGCCGAGGATTCACCCAGGGAGGGGGAAGCGGTGCAGAAGAGTGAGAAAGAAAGAGGAGGGGGAAAAACCTGCTGCTGCTGCAACAGCAGCCCCCCAGGGCCCAGGGGGCCCACAGCAAACCCCCCCCCCGCTGACGAGGATCAGCCCGCGGGGGAGAGGTGCCAAAGAGGGAGAAAGAAAGAAAGAGGAGGAAAAGAAAAATAAAAGGGGAAAAAAAACCTTCTGCCACTGCTGCCATGATAGCAACCCTCCCCAGGGCCTGGGGGGCCCACACCAACCCCCTCCACTGATAAGGATCAGCCCAGGGATAGGGGAAGATGTGTGGAAGAGGGGAAAAGAAAGGAGAAAGAAAAGGGAAAAGAAAGAGAATAAAGAGAATAAAGAAAAGGGAAAAAAAACCTTGAACCTGGGTGACCGCCGATGCAACCGCCAGGTGCCTCCCCGTGCTGCTGTGAACTAAAGCCTGTCCAGGCCCTACCACGTGGCTGGCTTTCAGGGCCAGCAGCAGTAGCCCCCTCCATCAGCCTCACCAGCAAACAAAGAGGCTGAGGAAGGGGCGGTGCGGCCCTAAAAGGGGTCTGCAGACCCCGCCCCCTCCCCTTCCCACCGTGCGACCCTTGTCGCATGGTGATTGCATGGTCTCCTCTCATGGGAAGCCAGCAAAGGAGTCCCGCCCCCCGCCACACATGATCACGTGGGCGGAGGGAGACGAATTCTTGTCTGTGCAACAGTCCTGTCATCTTACTAAGTCAGCGGTTCTCAACCTGTGGGTCACAACCCCTTTGGGGGTCGAACGACCCTTTCACAGGGGTCGCCTAAGACTATTGGAAAATATGTATTATAAAATAAAAAGAAGGTGAAAGGAAAATTACCTGGTAATGCAGCTAAGTCTGTTAAGGGCGGGGAAGGGCTCCCAACCGCTCCTTTAACTTCCGGTCGCCATGTTGAAAAGAGGCGTTCAGAAAGCAAGGGAGGGGGCCATGAGAGGAAGGAGCTCTCCTGACCAATCCCAGCTCGCCAGCAACACAGCCAATCACACTCAAGCATGCGAGCAGCCTCTGCCAGGGGAAATGGCCGCCTCTCAGTCAGCAGTAAGTAAGATTTGAACCTCCTGTGTCCTCAATGTCTTCCCAGGGGAATGTGTCTGAGCGTAGTAGGGAGGTGGCGGTAATAACAATAATAATAATAATATTTATTTCTATCCCACCTCTCCCCATGGATTGAGGTGGCGAACAACAATAATACATTAATTACATTAAAAACATACCCAATCCTCCCCACCCACCAACCCACCTAAAACCAAACCCCTAAAACACACAACAACTAACAATTAAGAACAATCAACTATTAAAAGAACAGCAAGACAGTTGGTTGGAGGTGGTGGAAGTACTAGTCTGGGAAGGTCTGTCGGAAGAGATCAGTCTTGACTGCTTTTTTAAAGCAGTCGAGACTGGTAATATGCCGGGTCTCCTCCGGCAGGCCATTCCATAACTTGGGAGCGACAGAAGAGAAGGTCCTCTGGGTAACCACAGCCAACCTAATTCTGACTGGCTGCAGTAAATTCCTCCCAGAGGACCTTAGTGTGCGGGGCGGATTATATGGGAAAGGAGATCCCACAGGTAGGCTGGGCCCAAGCCATAAAGGGCTTTAAAGGTAATAACCAACACCTTGTACTGTGCCCGGAAACTAATAGGCAGCCAATGTAAAAACTTCAGAATTGGTGTTATGTGGTCAGTTTTAGGTCTACCAGTGACCAACCTGCATGCCATATTCTGAACTAGCTGAAGTTTCCAGACTAAGCACATGGGTAGCCCTATGTAGAGCGCATTACAGAAGTCAAGCTGTGAAGTTGCCAGCGCATGCACCACTGTTTTTAGATGTTCCAGCTCCAGGAAGGGGAGCAGCTGGTGTATCAGCCGAAGCTGAAGAAATGGAGGTGCATGTTAATAGGCAAACAATATTAGTGAAATGATTTCACAAAATACATAACAAGTTTAAAAAATGTATTGCAAGTTGGACAATTCATTGAATTTGAATGTAATGTCATTATTAAGCAGTCAACAAACTACTTCAATGAATCCTTCATTTTCACATGATTTTCTGGATGATAAAAGTTATTCAAGCTGAATCAAATGATGCTAGTGTGTGTTTACCAAAAAAGTCTACCTGTAGGTCCCAAGTGAACAGAGTTGAGGAATCTGCTTTGTCACACTCTGAACAAATCAACACTGAATCTGAAAGTGATGAGGAACCAGATTTTGCAGATACTCATGGGGATAATGACTCTAAGGCCCTTTCCACACGTGTCAGCGGCGGGCAGAGGTCAAGCAGAGGCAGGACAAGCGGCTGAGGGAGACTGCATTTATTGCTGCCGGCAAACAAGGGATTACAGTAAACAAACTGTCCTTAACTGAAGACATGCCTTAAGCAGCAGGCTCCAACAGAAAGCAAAGGAGGGTTACTTCACCCGGAACACAAAGGAGGTTACTTCACCAAACACAGCGGGATTGTCCTTGGCTGGCAAAGAGGCTGGATGCGGACTCGGGTTTGGCTGGAACCGGACACGGGTGGCAGGAACACGGTAGGCTGATGGTTGTTGCTCCGTGACCCTCCCAGCCCAGCACTCGCCCTAAATAGCCCCCTTGGGCTGGCGGCGGCCAATCCGGAATGGCCACGCAGCCGAGGGCTCACAGCTGTGTTTACAGCTGGGAGCTCTCAGCCCACAGCTGCCTTTCCTGTAACCGCCGGGACCGGCGGATCGCTTCTTTGTACTGCCGCCGCTGCCAGAACGTGGGCGGCGGGGTGGAGGCCTCAGCCTCCTCTGGGTCGGAGCCGCGGGTGGGCAGAGCCCTGGGATCGGACCCAGGACCCGCCTCCCCCAGCGAGCCAACGCCCACCTCGCCCACTGGCGTGGAAGCCGGGGCGGCGGCCTCTGCAGTATCTGGGTGATCCCTGGTGGCGGCAGCAGCCGCTGCAGCATCCAGGCAATCCCTGGTGGTGGCCTCCGCAGTGTCCAGGTGATCCCTGGTGGCGGCAGCAGCAGCCGCCGCAGCATCCGAGCAATCCCCAGAGGCACTGGTGGCGGCCTCCACAGCATCCGGGTGATCCCCGGCTGCAGTGGCGGCCTCCGCAGTGTCCGGGCGATCCCCGGCAGCAGCGGCGGCCTCCGCAGCATCTGGGCCCTCCTCCTCGTCAGAGACAGCCTCCGCGGCGGCCTCGGGGATGCCAGCGGGCGCGACCACGCCCGAGCTCCTGACAACATGTTCCGTGGAATTTGCGCTGCAACGTTTCCGGGTGGGTTTTTTTTTTGTCCGTGCTACCACGGACATATTGTACAACAGTCTATTGCCATTTCCACACGTTTCACAGAATTCGCGCAGTGGATGTGATTGGCAGCTCTTTTTTTTTAAATGGCCCCGTGCATCATGACGTGCGTGCTCACGTCATGCCCCACAGTTCCTCCCACAATGACTCCCTCCTCCCATTCCTCCTGCTAGCCGTAAAATAAACTGTGTCAATTTTTTATTTTCGCGCCCTATCTCGGGGGAATGGTTTTCTGCGCCATAGCTCGGTGGAGTGCAGTTTTTCGCCCTATCTCTGGTGGGTTCTCGTGCCCGTTTTCTGCTTTTATCTTTCCCTGTGAGCGATGGAGGAAGAGGTATTTCCTGAAGTTGAATGGCCCATTTTAGCTGTATTCTGGCTTCTTGGAGTTGTGCTGGCTGAACTGGAACATCTATGGGCTAAAGACCGCGCGAGGAGGCGCCGGCGATTGGCCTTTTATTGGTAATGCTGCGGAGGATTTAAACTTTTCTGTGCCGCTGCTTGGAGGCTTCTCGCAGCGTGTTCCAACCGCTGAAACTGTCCACGCCCACAGCCCGCCCTCCGGTTACATCATGCACGAATCAGCACGGTATGAGGGGAAAAAACCCACCTTTTCCCTGTTTTTCAAAAAGCCCGCACGCTGACTGTTGGCGACTTAACCGGGCGGATTAAGGTATGGAGCTTGCCAATTATGTACGAGCTAGCACACTCGAATGTGTGGGCGATGTCCATCAGAGCTCGCACTGCCCCATTTTATTTACCCCGTATGGAAAAGGCCTAAATCAGATGGTTCTATTTCCGAGGAGGAGGATGCAGAAGATGATAATAAAGTGAGATTATTTTCCTCAAATTCTTTTAAAAATTTGCTGAAAAAGGTGTTGGTAACTCTGGGACTGCATAGTCTGGAGAGTGCCACTTCAGATATTGATAAAAACAAGAATGTTGCATCAATTGTAAGAAATAAGCCTACAAAATCTAGTGTTATTCCCATGCCAGATTTATTTTTGGATTTAATTCAGTCTGAATGCAGTGAAACCAAATCTTCAAACTTTATATCATTTATGGTGGACTAAATATCAGATATTTACATTACAATTCATAACAGTAGCAAAATTATAGTTATGAAGTAGCAACGAAAATAATTTTATGGTTGGGGGTCACCACAACATGAGGAACTGCATTAAAGGGTCATGGCATTAGGAAGGTTGAGAACCACTGCACTAAGTCATTCCGAAGGTCTAAGTCCAGCCACTAGTCCCAACTAGACCTGAGTCACCAAACTGACGGGATCTGATAAATCCATACTTATATGAGTTCCGCTGAATCAGTGGGTCTTCCCTGGTTAGGACCAACAAGTGGATTTAAGCCTAAGTGATTATCTAATGCTTCTCTTCTGTTGTACATCCACAGCAAAAATCCAATATTCTCCAAGAGGCCAAGCCACCTGGAAAGACATGTTAGGATATTTTCACACAACACATTTATAGCACTTTGATTCCAGTTTAATTTCCATGATTCCATCTTATGGAATCCTGGAACTTGCAGTTTTAGGAGGGGCAGTTAGAATTCTCAGCCAGAAAGCTCTTCTGGTGCCTCTGATCAAACTACAATCCCCAGAATGCTATAGGATGCAGCTGTGGCAGTTAAAGTGGAATCACACTGCTGTAATTCTGTAGTGTGAAAGGGTCCTTAATACACTTTTCCATACCATTGTATTTGTTGTGCTCACCTTCTTTGTCTCCTCTGCAATAGATTGCCAAGATCTTTCATCCAGCTTTAAACATTCTGCAAGTACATTTGATACTGAGTTCTGTGGCTCTTTTCATCCTCTAGGGCAGTGGTTCTCAACCTGTGGGTCCCCAGATGTTCATGGACTTCAGCTCCCAGAAGCCCTGAGCACTGACCATAGTGGCTGGGGTTTCTGGGAACTGAAGTCCACGAACATCTGGGGACCCACAGGTTGAGAACCACTGCTCTAGGGGCTGATTCTGTTCTCTTCATTTAATTTAAGGCTGCTTGTAATTTTCACTCTACAACACACAAGAAAGTCCAGTCAGGAAGGGGGAAATTCTGCTTCCAAAAAGATCACATTTCCCTAGTTTGTCTTCTCATACAAAAGGGCACTTTGCCTTCATCCCAGCAAATAGGACAGGGTTCCATTTTCTTCGGTCAGGTATGATAGTCCCAAGGACAGGAAGAAATTATAAAACTCATTAAGAATCCTTATACAAATCAGTCAGAACCCTCATTGCTTGTTTCCTTTGCACTGTAATCTTGCACGCGATTAAGCAATTTATATCCCATAGAATTCAGTGGGAGTCAATCGGAGTAACAGAAGGATCTTCTTAAGTTAATTAAGTCAATTGGTTATCAAAGGACCACTGTGAACCATTAAACTGTCTTCCTCATATGGAGACCAGTTATTTCCAATACAGTAAACTTTCATTTTTGATCCAATACTGCTGCAGATCATTTCACTTATACTTGTAAAGGAAAAAACATGTCCATGCATCTGTCTCCACTATAACTCCAAGACTGTGAAACCACACTCCTTATACTATCTATAGACTGCAGAATTAATGCTGGTAACTAAAATGGCAGACATCACTAATGTTTCCTAGAAGTGTAAGACATCCATTTCTCCAGAGATCTTGCAGCCACTCCATCCCATCCTTTCCTCTGCAGCACTGCTAAACTCTTTGAGCAGTTTAGGGGGGTAAAGATTTGAGTGAGGGAGAAAAAATGCTGTTGCTTGGTAAGGAGGGTGGAGGAGACTGAGCAGAGGGATAAGTTAAAAAAGCCCTGCTGTGGATGGAAAATTCAATAAGGAATAAAAAGACTTGAGGTGGGAGCAGAGGAAAAGAGAGTACCAGGATGGGATGCAAGACTTAAGGGGTTTCTAAGCCTTTCTAAACTGAGTACTTTTGCTAGTACTCTAATCTAATTCTTCTTTAATGTCATTTGAGTCTTTACCTTGGCATCTGTAACATTTGTAATTTTTAAATATACTATATCTATTTGGGTATGCTGTATTTCTTTTGTATTTGTTTACTGTTGCCTTTTTTTTTTTTACAAAAAGGGCATTGAAAGTATAATTATCATTTTTTTATATTACAAAGTCTCACAAGAACCTAGCCCTGAGACAGTAAGGATTCAAAAATGGAGACCCAGAATGATCAAGGCACTGGAGCTTCTCCCTGTGATAAAAAGAGTTCTACTTGGACTTTATAATTTAGTAAAGTGACAAGTAAGGGTTGAGTGTGTAAAATTTTGCATGAGGTATGTAAAATTATGCATGAGTTAGAAAACAAGGATGGGAAGACATCTCATAATACTAGAAGCCAGGGTCATCCAATGTGGCTGAATGGTGGAAAAAGACAAAATGATGTTAAGTACCACTCCAGAAGATACGCAGTTACGGTACGCTATGAAATCTGCTACCACAAGATGCAATAATGGTTATCAATCCGGGTGGCTCTGAATAACAATCACACTCATACACAGATAATGGCTACTTCCCATGATGGCTTGTGTATCATTGCCAGTGTCCCAGAGGTCATATACCTCTCAAGATCCATTGTTAGGAAATATTGACAGAAGGTGCTATTAGAACCATGTTCTGCTAATGGACTGATCTGGCTGGCTAATTTCACTCTGATCTCATCTGCTGCCATGCATGCTCTGAAGTCCTAATATTGTACTCCATGCATCTGAGGATGTAGATCACACTAAAATAAAATAAATGTGTGTGCCAAAAGTATGCCTAAAGACTCTATTGCTTGGCTGGAGTAGACTAACAGGACTACTCTCTTGACAAATTCACAAAACATAATAGAGGCAACAGCCTGTCAGCATTGGTCAGAAGGTGGCTGAGCACATGATGGAAGCAGAAGTGAGGCCCCAATAAGATTCAGTCTAAAGTCAGACAGAGCGTTGTGGACATTCTGCAGAGAGCTCAGTTTGAAGACAATTGCTAGACAGAGTTGGAACCAATAAATTCATCCAAAGGAAAGCCTGCCCAAGACATCTTGCTGCCTGAGACTGAGCAGCAAATTATTCCTATGATCACCAAGTCAAGATGCACAGCACTGAAAGCTACCAAGGTATTTTGCTACCTGAGGCAGAAGACTCTATAGGTATCTCTCCCCATTCCTAGTAGTAAAAAAAATTCAGCTTTGCAAAGATACTTTTTTGGATTACAACTTCCAGAATCTGGAAGTTTGGATTACAACTGGATATGCTGGCAGGGGGGTTCTGGAAACTGTGTCCATAAATATAACTTTGAAAATACCATAATAACACAGTAAACAACTAACCATGCCCTGCCCTTTTATGACATCCCAAATCTGCTGGTAACTAGGAGTCTTCTCCCTAAAGGGAAACTTTGACAAGGGTTGCAGTTACATAATATGGCAGGGAAAATAGCAGATGGGCAGGTTGGGGAGAAGGTGTGGAGACAATGGAGAATCAGACAGTCTGCTAGACCTAGGCACCTTGAGCAAGACTGGGGACCTCCAAGCAAAACAAGAATTTATCTGCAGTTAGAATTCCCAGGCCTGACCCAGAAACACTAATTTTACCATTTCAGGCAATAAATGACCAAGTAACTGCACTGAGAGTGGAGGCATAAAAAGAAGACATTATTTACCCATCTTCCTCTGCTTCATAGCCTCATTTAGCTCAAGAGAAGGAGCACCAATGGATACAGTCTGAGGCTCCTAATTCAGGTCCCAAACAATTCTGACTGAACCCTGCTGAACAAGTTAGAACACTTGTTCTAACTATAGGTACAATTTGTAACTCTTTCTTACTGCTCTGCTTGACACTGCTACAACACAAAATATATTGAGATGTACACTTCCCCTATGATGAAGAAGTGGAAAGGTAACCTTCTTTTGGAAGAAGGATCCTTTGGATCCAACCCACTGTGTACAAAGAAACACTGTGAGTAGCACTTCTCAAAGACAAAAAACGTATGCCACACATTTTGCACATACAGTCTTTGTCAAGCTCTTCTTTTGAGGTAAGGAGAGAAAAAGCAGCACCATGCTCCATAAAAATCCCTTCCTTGGTGGTCATCAGGCCTTAATTATTTCTCACTTTTCCATGGAATCAAAATGTTCCTGGCAGTTCCCCCAGCAAAACAAACCTTGATAACAATCCAAATAATAAGGCTAAGTGACAAGAAGGCCAACAATCAAAAAAAGAGAAACAAACACTGATATTGATACATTATTTCATTCAGCTTGCAAGCAATGTGACATTTGCTCTATTTGCTTGTTGGCTTTGGTGATGCACACCATGGCAAGTGCCAGTACTGGTGGCAACTTATAAGCCTTTTTCACTGAGAATTAATGGAGGATCTGCAGATCTTGACCCAAGACAAGGATGCTGATGAAAAGAGAAATAAAACTGTTTTCATTGCCTAATAGGAATCTTGTCCTTATTTCATTTAATGACATGTTACCGTTACATCATTTTGCATTACTAAAACATGACAATTTTCAATGCAATCCTAAACATATTTAGTTAGAAGTACATCATATAACCTCCCTTCAAAAACCTTTGACCTGCAATGATCCATATGTTCATATAGCCACCTGCCTTGCTCCCTTGTGTAACTGTCACTAGCTTTCATACTTCACAATTTCGAACAATTCCAATGAGGAGGAAAAATGGGAAGTGTCTAAAGAATCTGGGACTGATGTCTAAAGAACTTTCAACTGAACTAAGATTTAAAAGGGACATGTACAATAAATGGAAAAATGGGGAACTCGCTAAAGAGGAATTCAAACAAACAGCCAGCAAGTGTAGGGTGATAGTTAGAAAAGTTAAAGTACAGAGTGAGCTCAGGCTTGCTAGAGAGGTTAAAACAATAAGAGCTTTTTTTAGTTATGTCTGTAGCAAAAGGAAGAACAAGGAAATAACAGGGACTCTGCATGGAGAGGATGGTGAAATGTTAACAGGGGGCAGAAATAAAGCAGAACCACTAGACACTTTCTTTGCCTCAGTCTTCTCCTAAAAGGAAAACAATTCTCTACCTGAGGAAAATGGAGCAGATGACGTGATAGGGGAAATGCAGCACAGCATAGGTAAAGAGGTAGTACAGGAATACCTGGCTATACTAAATGAATTCAAGTCTCCAGGACCTGGCAAAAGTAATCTCAGAAATCCTGGCAATAATTTTTGAGAATTCCTGGAAAATGAGAGAAGTCCCAGCAGACTGGAGGAGGGCAGATATTGTCCCCAACTTGAAAAGGGAGGGGGGAAAGGACCCAAACAATTACTGCCCAGTCAGCCTGATATCAATACTGGGAAAGATTCTAGAGCAGATTAAACAGACAGACTATAAGCACTTTGAAAGGAATGCTGTGACCACTAAAAGCCAATATGTATTTCTCAAAAACAAGTCATGCCAGAATAATCTTATCTCTTTTTTGATAAGAATTACTAGCTTGGTAGAGGAAGGGAATGCTATGGACATAGAGTATCTTGACTTCAGTAAGGCCTTTAACAAGGACCCACATGATATCCTTGCAAACAAGCTAGTAAAATGTAGGTAGACAATGCTACTGTTAGGTGGATTTGTCACCGATTGATCAACCAAACCCAAACAGTTGCGCTAGGCTTTGGGTCTATTTAGCTGGCATCTTTCCCCTCCAGGAGCTGTCAGAGCTTATCTGACCTGCTACCTTGCTGGATGCCTTGACAAATGCTTGGATTGACCTTGGACACTCCCTTGCCTGCCGGACTTTATGTTGGACTTTATTTATGACTCCTTGCTTACTCCCTGGAAGTAAGTAACAAGCTGGGAGATATTTAGCTTGTTTTGTTTGATTTATCAGCTGTGCCAGGACTGAGATAGGACACAGGATCAGCCTAGTTCTTTTCAGACCTGGCACCTCTCCTCCTCTCTGCCAATAAAAATACAAAAAAAGTAAATTAAATAAACTATTTGTTGCCCCTTCGTAACACCTCAGATCAGCTGTCTGAGGCATCCACCTCACTCTCTCTAAGGCAGGGCTAGTCCAGCCTGGAACCTCAGCAGGAACTTCCACCACTGACATCAGGCCTCACCTAGAGCCAGTTCTTCCATGCTTCTTTTTGTCCTGTACTGAGGGAAGCACTGGACCCATAGCACTGAACTTGTCAATGCCATCACAATGCATCCACAATAAGAACATACAGTACGACCTCCATATCCTCGGATTCATAATCCACAGATTCAATTATCCACGGTTGAAAACAGACACAGGCCCAGGGCCCGATTGCTGCAGCACCCACAGGCTCAGGGCCCACAACCCCAGGCCCAGCAACCCCAGGCCCTGATCGCCACGGCGCCTGGCGGGAAAACAGCAGGCAGTGTGGGATCGCGCTGCCTGATGTTTTCCTGCCTCCAGATGCAGGCCCAGGGCCTGATTATCATGGTGGCCGCAAGCCCACAGCCCAATTACCACCATGGCCACAGGACCTTAGCCCAATCAGGCAGGAAAACAGCGTGCAGTGCAGGATCATGCTGCCCACTGTTCCTGCCTCCAGCTGCACGCCGAGGCCCCACCATGATTGGACCCAAGGCGTTCCGTACTATTCACAGATTTCCTTATCAGCGGGGTGGTCCCGAGCCAATCCTCTGCAAATACAGGGGTCGTACTGTAATATATATGTTCTACCATGAGGAAAGTCTAGCCAGCTAGACCTCAGTATTCCCTAATGTTTGGCTATCTCCTGCTGCTGCTGTTGGGTTAACCTGCTGACTTGTAAGTCCACTGGAGGCACATTCACAGGGCCTCCTCAAAACCGAAGCCAGTCCTAGCTCTGATCTCTTGTTACTTATTTCAAGGACAGAATGGCCCCAACTTACCTGGGAGTCAGGCTTGTACCCTCCAACATTTCACAGATCAAAACCAGGACCTGTGTGGCCAAGCAACCTCAGAGGTGGTCAAGATGGTAAAGTTTTTAATGAGGAAGAACACACAAGCTAGGAGAGGCTACAGCTGTTTGCTTTTGCCTGAGTCTGCTGGAAAGGACAAGATTTTACCCACTTCTCTCTTCCCCCTCTCCCACTGAGTTAACTGAGTACAAACTACTTTCGTACTTTGAATTCAGTTTACAGCAGCAGAAGTATGCTGAGGACAAAGGGAGACATTGGGAGGAGATAAAACTGGAACAGTTTGAAAGCAACTGAAATAAGAGAATGACAGGATTAATCAGGACCTCCCCTACCAAATTAGGACAATTGGAGGATTTGGATTTGCGGTCCACAGCGGGATAGGCAAGCAGAGGCATGGGAATGTTTTCCTAAAACAGTGGGAACTCTCTCAGGAGCCCACATGGTTTTTGCAGACTTCCTGATTTGACATGACAACCAGTCAATTGGGAGGCAGTTTGGTTAGCTGCAAGTGTTCTCTGAAGTCTTCAGACAAAGAGACACACTTGGGGAGCATATAAATATATAAACATTTTTCTCATTGCTAATTCAGAATCCAAGTTTGGGGCTTCTTTCAACCCATCAACACATGCTTCAAGCTTTAGTTCAGAGTATTTGTTTATGCTTACGGCTTGATATCAAATGTTTTACACACAACATTTGGACAATATTGCACAAGAGCTGGATATACTGGTGGGGGAAACAGGACTTGCATGCCTGTCATATGTAATCAGTGATCCCCATGGAGGTGTAGGCCGTGAGTCACACACAGCTCAAGGGCAGGTGACTGGCCTCACCCACAGGTGGCAAGGGCATCATAGAGTGTTTGGGGGGTTTTTTACCTACACTGATTCCACTTTTGTCACTCCAGGTTGCTCCCAGGAGCTGGGCTGGGAAATTGAGGTTATCTGTCAACAGGCAGACAGTGGCATTTGGTGATTTTCATGTCAGTGGGATGGTGAATCTAGTCCAGCCTTTGCTGCAGGCTTTAAAGGAGCTCTTCAGGGTTCCTAAACAGCTTTTTGGATAGTTCCTTTAAAGTTAGCCAATACTTGGAATAAATTCACAACCCCACTGACACGGGAGCTTCTTGTTACCATTGCAGACAGGCCATCCAGCATCTGGATGTGAGCCCATGCAAGATCAGTCCTCTACCACTGAAACTAATATGGTTGTGGGCTTTTGCATTCCACCACAATGGTGTCTGTGTGCATGCCTGCCAAGCAACTCCCTCCTCACTGTTGAGCCTGCTAGAGTTCCTTATTTAGCAACGCTACATTTTAATACTAAACATGGATTCATTCCTTGAGCTAAGGGACTGGTAACAAGTCTAGTTATAGTGTTTTCTTATAGTATACCTATATTTTATAACGCCCATTCATATCAAGGTTTATAAAATCCTTTTCCCCAAATGAAGATTCCCATTAAATAAAAGCTAATTCCTAACAGTGTCTCCATGAACCCACTAAGTGAGACATAGGCCATTTCCACACTAGATTGTTACAGCGCTATGATTCCACTTTCAACATCCTATGGAATCCTGGGGTTTGCAGTTTTGGGAGGGGCCAGCTGGCCTATCTGTGATTGTGGAGACTAGGGCCATTTCTGCACTGGACTGTTGTAGTGCTACTATTCCATTTTCAACATCCTATGGAATCCTGGGGTTTGCAGTTTAGGGAGGAGCCTCAAAGGCAGAAATGGCCATACATCTATTGTTCTACAGACAAAACGCATTGAAAATTAATCCACATGCTCAGAAACATTACTGACATGTTTCCAAAATATTTGAAGCATCAGAACTTTTATGGAAAATTTCTTCTGGGTTGTTTGGAAGAACTGAAACTACTTGAAGAAGAGCTTGGGGATTAGTTTCCAGAGCCTAAATAAACACTTAATTTAAAAAATTAATTCAAAGATACTTGGTTGATGTCTTGAAAAGTTATGAAAATATGCCCCTATAGCCCAATTAACAAATCTGACTTATGCTCTTGTGATTTCTTTTTATAACATACTAAAGGAAACTTTCCCAATTTGATGGTTCACTTTGCCTCAATCCCCAGGCATATTTCTTAAGTGCATTTAGGCCTTGAAGAAAACACTGAACAAACCAACAGCACACACTGAAATGAAGCACAAGAAATAGCCAACCTCTAACAATTTTGAAAGAATATAAACCAAGACCATGAATCTTCCCAATATGTTCTGTTCCAGTAGATCAGTGGTTCTCAACCTTCCTAATGCCGCAACCCTTTAATACAGTTCCTCATGTTGGGTTGACCCCCCAACCATAAAATTATTTATTATTTACAATGCCTCCCCCCCGGCAGAGGCCGCCTCGCCAGCCAGGAACAGGGGGGCGGGCAGGGAGAGAAAGACGAGCCACGTGTCTCCCCCAGGAAAAAAACTCCAAGAACCCCCCCAGGCTCTGCTTCTGCTTCGCTTTTGTTTCCACTGGGGGGGCAGTGTGGGAAAAGTTTCCAGAGTGTCGACCCTGGCGGGGGGGGTGGAATCCCAGCGCCTTTGTCTTTTGCGCCGGGCGCAGCTTGCCCCCCGGAAAAGCGCCACCTTGTGGCCCCCCCGACCCTTCTGCAGTGCCCCCCTCTGTGGCGAGTGGGGTAGGGACCGTGGCGAGGAGGGGGCCTGCCCTTCGTGCTGCCACCGCCCCCCCAAGTTGGCCCATCAGACGGGAGGTTCTCCCGGTAGCGGAGAAGGGGAGCGATTTCAGTACCTTCTGAACAGGGGGCAGGAGGGCGCGAGCACATGGCTCGCACTTGCGCGCCACCACTCCTGGGCCTTTTCCTCATGTTACCTCATCGCGGAAGTGGGGGGTGCTGTTCGCGCAAGCAGGTTCTTGTGCGAGACGCTCTCTTCGCTGCTCCTTTGTCCTGCAGCTGGCTTCCTGGTCACGCGGCCGTCCCGCCCCTTCATCCCCCAGCGCAGCCTACAGCTCCCAGGCTGCACTGCGGAAGGAAGGGGCGGTGGGTCGCACAACCAGGAAGCCAGCTGCGGGACGAAGGAGCAGTGAAGAGACGGCACCCTCCACCTCCGCGATAAGGTAACGTGCGGAAAAGGCCCAGGAGTGGTGGTGCGCAAGTGCGAGCCACGCGCTCGCGTCTTCCTGCCCCCTTTGGCAGGAGCGCATGCGGCTGCATGTGCTCCCACCAAAGGGGGCAGGAGGATGCGAGTGCATGGCTCGTGCTTGAGCACCACCACTGAGGAGGGAATGGAGCCTAAGACCATCGGAAATACATATTTTCTGATGGTCTTAGGCAACCCCTGTGAAAGGGTCGTTCGACCCCCAAAGGGGTCGCGACCAACAGGTTGAGAACCGCTGCAGTAGATGGATGCCCTCTGAGTATCTTTTCCCTTAGGAAACCCGTCTCCTGTGCCATGCCTTTTTTTCAATGAGGTGTATTCAGATAAATACAAAGGTGGGAAAAATACTTAACAAGTCTATACTTCTTTCAATTACAGCCTTCCAGATATGGGCTATTTTTCTACATAGTTCTCAACGCCAAGTAATTTTCTCTTTTTTCCCATCTTTTAGGCATTCTTTAAACATGTTATTTACAAACCAGTAGATGTGGTGTCAATCCACACCTAACACAACTGTAAATATTTGCTTTTGTATATTAAAACTGCACAGGAGAAAAGGGCAAACGCAGAGGAGGACAGAAAGGAACAGATACTCCAGTTTAATGATAAATTGATATATTTCCCCAGAGAACAATATTACCCATAAGCTTTGCAATCCACCAAGCAGCTTTCATGAAAAACATGGGTATGCAAATATTTAAAATGCTGCAATTCTTCAAGGAGAAACTTGATTAAAAATACTTGATGGTAATGGGACCAGCCATTGACAGCAAAAGAACATCTTCAGCTGTCCACCTATCCTATATACTCATGTATAAGTCAAGGGAAGGTTTGGGGACCAAAATTATGGATTTTGCTATGACCTAGTGATAAGTCAATGGTAAAACTTAGGGACATCTCTCCTTTTAAATATGCATCGAAGGAACATACTTAAGAAGAGCTAAAAAGAAAGAGAGGATCTGTTTATTTGAGGGATTACAATTGGGAAGGGAGTATAAATTGCATTGCTGATCTTATAATATCTACATCTGTATAAATTACATATGAGAGGGAGAAAGGGCAAAGAAAGCAACATGTCTCTATTAGGAACCCAGCGCAAAGGCAGTGACAAGAGGCAGAGGCCAGAATCCCCTCTTGACAAGTGAGGCATGGAAGCAGCACTCCCACCCTGTTTCCCCTCCCTTACCCAAAGCAAAGAAAGAAAGGCAGTATTCCCCACCTTCTTTTTCGGCCCAAGTAGCATTCAGCAGCAATATGAGACAGCCCAAAGAATGCAGCGACCTTGCCATTTTGGGCGCCTCAGGTGGAGTGGGAGAGCAGCAGCCATTTTTAATAAGGGCTTACCTTATAAGCCTCACATCATGTCTTTGGCAGCAGTTTTTAATAAGGGCTCATCTATTGGGGGAATGATGGGAGTTTCAATCTCCACGGAGGCACAGCAGAGAAAAAGTTCTCAGCAAACCGACAACAGCGACCCTGTTCCCAAGAAGGCTACTCACACGGAAAAGCTTTCTTCCAAACAAGAGGCACTTTACCTTAGCTTCAAGGTTCTGATAGGTACAGGAATACAAAACACAAAACAGACTGACAAAAGCTTACGCCAGGCACCGGGTTTGGTCATCCGACAAAATGAACTGGACGTAGCTGCCTTATATACACATTTACAACCAATGAGCTACAGGGGTCTGCACACCACTCTGTACCTTTTTGCACACCGCTCCAGTACCTGATGCAATGTCTTAATACACACAGCTGGAGTATGATGAAACGCCTTGCAGTGGTCTGGGCATTTTCCCAGGGTTCCATGCTTCGAATCCCTGACAGTCCCCTCCAAAACGGTCAGGCCACTGCGTAGGACATTTTTACAATACATACATACAGATACATGTTACACAGTACATAGGGTCAAAGGTACAGTTCATCTTACCTCTTCCACCTTACACTCTGGTGGCAAGGCCCAGTTTATTTGCCAACTTCTTATGGCTTGATACTGGAAGAGCCTTTGTGAGCAAATCTGCAATATTGTGTTCCGATGGACAATAACACAAACACAATATACCCTCTTGTATCATTTATCTCACGTTTTGGTAACGTACCCCAATGTACTTGGTCCTACATTTTAGGTTTTCTGCTTCAGCCATTGCTATACAGGCTTGCAAGTCTTCGTGTATTTCAAGAGGTAGGTTGCATGGTTCTTGGATGTCTGTCAGCATTTGCCTTAACCACTGAACTTCGCTAGCCATTTCTGACAACGCTGAAAATTCAGCATCCATTGTGCTGAGTGCTACGCAACTTTGCTTTCTAGACCTCCACACAATGGGGCTTTCTGCACATCTGGCTACCATACCAGTTACTGACTTCCTGTCAGATGTGTCAGTTGCAAAAGAGCTATCAACGTAGCATTCTAGTGTCTTTTGGCTTCCCACCACTCTTAGACACAGATCTCTAGTCCCCCTGAGATACCTAATGACTCTCTTCACAATGATCCAATCTATTTGTCTGGGTTTGGAAGCCCTCCTACTTAGGAATCCAACAGCAAAACTGATGTCTGGTCTTGTGTTATTTGCAATGAACAATAGACTTCCAATAACAGAATGGTACAACTGTGTCCAGTTCTGGGCACCCCAATTCAAGAAGGACATGGTCAAGCTGGAGCAAGTCCAGAGAAGGGCGACCAAAATGGTGAGAGGCCTGGAAGACATGCCCTATGAGGATAGACTTAGAGAGTTGGGTATGTTTAGTCTGCAGAAGAGAAGGTTAAGAGGGGACATGATAGCTATGTTTAAATATTTGAAGGGATGCCATGTAGAGGAAGGAGAGGGCTTGTTTTCTGCTGCTCCAGAGACCAGGACAAGGAGCAATGGATTCAAGCTGCAGGAAAGGAGATTCCACCTGAACCTCAGGAAGAACTTCCTGACAGTCAGGGTTGTCCAGCAGTGGAATCTGCTGCCTCGGAGTGTAGTGGAGTCTCCTTCCTTGGAGGTTTTTAAGCAGAGGCTAGATGGCTATCTGTCGGGAATGCTTTGAGGGTGTTCCTGCATAGCAGGGGGTTGGACTGGATGGCCTGTGTGGTCTCTTCCAACTCTACATTTCTATGATTTCTATGATTTCTATGAACTGAGGATTTACAAAGAGTTCACTTGCTTCTAGATTTACAAAATCTGTTGTCATAGGAGTTCTGACTGTTTTTGCATCACTCAATCCACATTTTGTAAAAAGACTATCAATCTTTTTCTTCTGGCTCAGGAAAATCTCACCATGACCAGTTCCCTCCACTTCAACACCTAAATAACATTTCAGATTTCCTAGATCTTTCAACTTGAATCGTTTCTGTAGCTCCATTTGCACATGCTTCACATCACTGGCACTTTTGGCTGCAACACAAAGATCATCAACATATATAACTAATATGACACAACTGTCACCTGCCCCCTTGGTATACACGCATGCATCAGCAATGCTCCTCGTATACCCAAGTGCCACCAATTGCTGATCAATACATTTGGTTCCAACAACGAGCGCTTTGACGAAGGCCGTACAGAGCTTTGTGTAACAGGTACACTTTGTTTTCTCCAGCGCTATCATATCCTGGCAATTGCTCCATGTACACTGTCTCCTCTAGATCAGCGTTCAGGTAAGCTGTCTCAAAGTCAAAATGCTGAACAGCCATTCTCCTCTTGGCAGCAACAGCCAACACCATCCTAAGATTTTCTGGCGTGGCTGTGGGAGAAAAGGTCCTATCGAAGTTGGTGAACCTTTCCTGAGAGAAACCCTTTGCAACCAGGTGTGCTTTACATTTCTGTGTACCATCAGGCATGTCCTTCAACTTAAACACCCACCTGCAACCAACTACCTTCTGGTCTTTGGATCTGTCTACCACCTGGAAAACTTTTCTTTCGATAAGTGACTGGAACTCAGAGTCCATGGCAATGTTCCATTTTTCTTGTTCCTCTTTGGGATACTGTGAAAACTTTCAGGTTCACTTGCCACAACACTAAACAGCTTGGCCCCTTGAACAACAAACTTGCTAGGAGCCTTTCTTACCCTTTTAGATCTCTTAGGAATAAGCACTTTTGTTCTACCTGACTCATTTTTGCTTGGACTACTGCTCCTCTCAGTGTGAGTATCCTTCTTGGGAACAGGGTCACTGCTGTCGGTTTGCTGAGAACCTTTTCTCCGCTGTGTCTCCGTGGGGACTGAAACTCCCATCACTCCCCCAATAGTGGTTATGGGCCCAGAAGTCTCATCATCCACAGTGCACCTGTAGTGTTTTTCCCTGGATACTGGGATTGTTTGACTGTTTGCCTGATTCCGGTGCTTCAGGAGTTTTTTGGCATAGAGACAGTTAATTCTCCAGTCCGGTGCTTATCAAGAAGCCTTGGAGGCCGGCCAGCTGCTTTGTTTGTTGCTTCTTCAAAGGCAGCATGGCTGAGACAAGCTTCGTCTGCTTTGAGCGGCTGACTGACACTGATTGAACATTAGAAGGAACGTCTTGACCATAAGAGTAGTTTGGCGATGGAGCCAATTGCCTAGAGAGGTGTTAGGGGCTCCTTCTCTGGGTGTCTGAAAACCTAACCTGCTCACAAAGATCTAGCTGGAGATCCTGCAGTAAGCAGGGGGCTGAACTTGAAGGCCCATGAGGCCCTTTCCAACTCTACGATTCTATGATCCTATAATGCTATGAATATATAACCTAATCTGATTTTGGTCCTAATCTTCCTATCCAAAGCACTTCACTCCCACAACAGTCATTCCTCACTCAGGAGTAGGCTCTGGTTCCAGGCCTGCTCTTGTTTTGGGCTAGCAAAAGGCCTAACATAGCAGCAGTCATCTAACCACATGCTAATATCCATGCTCAAGTTTGCAGACATATATTAGCTTTATCTGGGAGAGAATATAATGGGAAGCATTCTTATCACTTTAAGCAACAATCCTGTTTTATAGGGCCATGACTTGCCCTAAACCAACACCAAAGTGACAATATTAAGAGCTATAAACCCAATAAGCATTGGTTTTAAATTACTGGACTCCTCTTATTAACTTTGAGGCAGCTGGTGTGGTGTAGTCACTGGAATTTTGAACTAGGACTCTGGGAGACCAGGCTTTGAATCTCCACTCAGCCATGGAAACCATGGAGTGAGTTGACCAAGTCATACTCTCTCAGCTTTAGAGGAAGGCAATGGCAAATTCTCTCTGACTGAGGCCCTTTCCACAAGACATCGTCGTCCCACATTGAGGATGGGAGACGGATTGGACCCAGACGATGGTTCTGCATGACATCATCTGGCTTCTGTCGTTCTCTCATCCCCAGGCAGTGTGTTCAGGCCACAAATCATTGACGGGCTCTCTCCGTCAATGACCAGCAATCGCACCACCCTCCTGCCACTCTCCCACACTTACCTGCTGTGCAGAGGGTCAGGAAATGCAATGGCTGAGCTTCCTGCCCCAGCACAGCCTAGAAGAGTGCCCAGCTGCGCTGCAGAAGCAAGAGGCATGCCCATCATGCCTTCTGCATCCCCATAGGCAGCCAGCGCAGAGGGGAGCGCTCTTGTCACACTCCCCTCCCAAGAGAGGCTCTACTGAGATCCCTGGGGACACTTGCAGGATCCAGTAAGCTATGGAAAGGGCCTAAGTCTTGCCAAGAAAACCCTTGGAATGAACTTAAAGGCAATGTGCTACATAACAACACATTTCTAATTTCACTTGATCATTTCACTTCTTATTTAAACTCTGAACTTGAAAGATTTTTCAAAATCAATTTATTATCTAGCGGTTGAGCAATACTGAAAGAGTAACACAGAGCTCTACAAAGCTGGGTGGGTGTAATTGGTTTTAAGACTTTTGACCAATGGCCAGGTTTGTAGAGACTCCTAGCCACAACAGTTATAGTGTAATAGAAATATAATAAAGATAGATTTATCAAGAAAAATTATATCAAATTCTTAACAATCAGTTAGCTATCTTTTGGGGGTTTTTTAGCTTAACTGGAGAAACCATTAATAAAGCATTTAAATTAAATATGGGCATATTTTGAACATACCGAAGGCATTACTTCTTCCCTACTGCACAGCTTGGAAAGCTGGCTGTAGAAACCCTGGATAATTTTAAAGAGCAAATCTTCCGTTGCTGAGCAACAGCACACGCTGATATAAAGGATGCGGGATATTGGAAGACTTAATATTGGGGAATTGTGATTGCAATGGGGGAAAATGAAGATCAGGCTCAGGGTAGTCAGACAAGCCCTGTATAATTGAAATAGAGATATTATTTTATTTTAAAATTGGATGGAATAACCATGCCAGTATTAATCTTTCTGTAACAGAGTTAAGGTTTTTTTTAAAAAAACTTACCATTGACAAGTAGCCAACACAAAGTAATGAAATACAGCAACAGAAAAGAAGGAAATAAAATTGAGAAAAGGGAAGACTTAATAAGCAAAATTCAGGAGTAGTGTTTATCCATCTATAATCTCATATCAATTTGCAATACAGCTAAAGACAAAGAGATTCATCCTGCAAGTTATCAATGTCTCATTTACCCCTCAAGTATTCATAGCAACAATTATCTCTGTTGAGAATGTATATGAGCATTCTCTCCAGATCAAACTACCATATTTGCCAGCATAAGATGCATCAGTGTCTAATACACACCCCATTTAGATGCCAGCAAATACTATTTGTTGATGTATAAGATACAGGGGCATATAAGACTCACCCCATTTTCAAACAGTATTTTTCAGGAAAAAGAAGTGAGTTTTATACACCACCAAATATAGTAGATGTTAAGGGGAATGCATATTCCCTGGAATTAACCTATTTTCCTTCCCGCCCTGTATTTCCTAAGAGGTATGTATACCAACAACAGGCTTCAGGTTTAAGACCATTACTAATGACCAAAGCCTAATAATAAAACAAGCCACACTATATGCAAGATACATAGGTGAGAAAAAGCATGTAGTATGACAAAAAAAACTTTCACCACTGGGGGACAGCCTCTTCGAAAAAAGTGTTAAATGTACTGTCTGTCTGGGGGCTTGATTTTCTATCCCTAGAACACAGCGGGCAGAGGGAGTGAGACTGTCAAAATGCCAAAAGCCAAAGAGATGCTGGAAGTCACTTCTGGTTTTGAAAAAAAAAACACCTACATTTTAGAGGTTAAATGGTGCAAAAGAGACCTGCAGACTTTTTTAATGGGTGAATTGCCACTCCGGAAGGCTTCCAGGAAAAACAACTGTTTGTTTGTTTGTTTGTTTGTTTGTTTGGCTAGGAGAAAAAGTGATCCATGGAGTCCAGAGGGCAAAAGAAAGCCTTATGATATCACAGGGGACAAGTCTTGGTGATGTTACAAGAGGGAACCCCTGGTGATGTCATTAAGCAGGGTATCTGTGCCTTCAAGTCACCTGTCAATTCATGGAGACCCCATGGATCACATAGGGTTTTCTTAGGCAAGGAATACTCACCAGTGGCTTGCCAATTCCTTCCTCTGAAATATAGCCTGCAGCAGTAGGTACTCATTGGTACCAAGGCTTACCATGTTTACCTTCTAATATCAGACAGGATCCAGTGCCTTTAGGATATTTAGGCCATTTTAAGCATTAGCCACATCTAAATCAAAAACACCAAGCCTCACAAAAAGCAAAATATATTCACACTCATTTTTTAAGACAGTGCTCTTACCAGATTCCTTCTCCTCACCCTGAGGACCGGAGAATAGATGCCAAGCCCTGAAATCTGAAAATCCTAACTGACATGGACTTACTGGAAGTATAATACTGTTGCCAAATGGCCTCAGTCACACATATACACAAACCTGTATAACTATACATATATGCAACTAAACAATCCAGAAACATTGGGATCTTTTGCAGAAGCGTATTGCACACACAGTTGACTACATTGTGTGCTAGGTTATAATTAGGATAACATCACTATTGACTGAATTGAGGCTGTTGTACTTTGGACAAGTCATGAGATAATGTGATTCATCAGAAAAGACAATACAGTCAGACCTCCACATTTGCAGGGTTTCACTTTTGCGGATTTGATTATTCATGGATTATTTGCTGTCACCTCTGTTGCCTCCCTATGTCATTTTTAAAAGGGACTGCAAGCCTTCTGAAACTGGAAACTGTAAAAAAGGCTTGTAAGTTTCTCTTTAAAATGGTGTGGGGCAGCAGTGGAGGTGGCAGTAAGCCCCACCAGCCAGCCACTTCTGCCTTGTGAAGGAACCCTGATGCCTCAAAGGAATCCATGGGGGGTTCAATATGGTGATCATACTTTTTTGTGTGTGTTAAACATGGTTTCAGAGGGCCCAGAGTTATTCATGGTTTTTTCATTTTCATGGGGGTCCTGTGCCCCTAACCCTAGTGAATGTGGAAAGATGACTGTAATGCTTGATCCAGGCAGTAAGAAACAGAGGACTGAGGCTTAACTTGATCAAGGAACTCACAGCCCTGAGTCTGCAAGACCTAAGCAGGGCAACTGATGCTGAGAATCTAGGACGTCTCTCATTCATAGGGTTGCCATAAGTCAAAGTCAACTTGATGGCCACTAACAACAACAACAGCAACAAACCTAGCTGATAAAGAAATAGGGAGAACCATAAAATTTACTCAGGTTTCTTCTCTGTCAACAGTCAAAAATGCAATCTAAAACCCATTTCACTATGAGGTGACAAACAGTTTAGCACAGGAGCCTCATGTCATGGACTTCCAGGACCTAGATGCAGACTCAGAGTCTGAGGCAGCAGAACCTGCTCTCAGCCCTGCCACAGAGACTGCTACAGCAGAACCCGCAGAGCAGACAGTACCACCACCGTCTCCAGGGACAGAAGTGTCAGCCCCAGCAGAGGCCTGCTTACTCTGACACAGAGAATGATCTAGCCCAGTGGTTTTCAACCTGTGGGTCCCCAGATGTTCGTGGACTTCAGCTCCCAGAAGCCCCAGCCACTATGGTCAATGCTCAGGGCTTCTGGGAGCTGAACATCTGGGGACCCACAGGTTGAGAACCACTGATCTAGCCGTACCTACCTTCGCCCAGTGTAGACACTAAAAAGGTCTCCTGCACTCGCTCCCAGCAAATTTATGCCAAGCACCAATTAGTCAGGCACCAGCTGCGCTGACCCTGAAGCCTATAAGAACTGAGCCTTTCCCCTCTAACCTTTGTCAGCAGTCAACTGACCATTTCTCCCATGCATGCTTCTGTCGCCCATGCTTCTGCCTTTGACTTGTGTTTGTTTTTGCCTGCCTCTGATTTATGGACATTGTTGGGACCATTATTACTTCTTATTTGCAAAGCTGTTTCCTTTCTTCAGTAAACTGACCACTTAAGTTACTGCTGAGTTTCTGACCTGTGTTTGTTATCAGCTTCTCCTGGCTGCCAGCCCAGCCCAAGGTTGGACATCTCACTCAAAATTTGTCCAGGAGTGCACTCAATAAGGATAGATCTGCCACCACCATCATGTTTCAATAATATACATGATGGCATCCTGGGCTTGGCAGCCCACCAAGTTTCGTCAGCTGCCTAATTAGCTAGATAACAACAGGTCCGTAAAACAGCCTCAGGGCTGAAGTAAATTCTCCGTAAAACACAACAACAGTCCAGAAAGGGAATAGTCCAAAAGCCAAACCGATAATCCAAGCAAAGTGTCGAGGTCCAAAGCACACTGGATGCAAAAATCACGATGGCTGTCACCACCAATAGCGTCACTAGTTTCCAGCAACCTTCTGTTGTTGCGGTCTCTGATTATATAGCCCCAGCATCTGGCCAACTGTGTCCTAATTAATGAGCCCTTCCCATATAAGCACTGCCCGAGGCCTGGGCTCTCCCTTTACCTCCTGCACTGGCTGCCGTAAGTACTGCTTTTTCATGTTTCTGGGGTGTGGCTGCTGGGAAGGGAGCTATCTGGGTCCTGGGTGTCTGGGTTCTGGGCAAGGGCATGACAAATGGTATCTGACAAGCATCTGCATCTTTGTTTATTATGTGGCATAAAAATTAGCCTATGAATATTCTTGAAATACTTTTTTTAAAAAATAGAACTTATTCAATTGAAGATTTTTTAACTTATCAAGAGTCATGCCCAATATAACCACTGAATGTGTTTCCCCTCCAGCCTTTAGGAAGCCTTGAAATGATGTTCCTGAGTTGACCAATTACTTGTGACCCATGTACAAAAGACCAAAATACCCATTGGTCATTGTCTGACCTGTGCTTTAATGGCAAACATTGCTCAGCATTCTTACTTTCATTTATCTTCAAAGGAGCATATAGAGCATTTGTGTGTGTGTTAGAATAAAAGTATAGGCTTAGATCAGGCATCTAAGACCAGCGTTTGGAAAGAGCTTTGAACATATAAAGAGAAAAATTGTGCACATAAAAGAAGTTCTAACTCAGAGAGAAAGAGGAACTATAACTAAGGGTGAATAAAAATTTGGATTCCAGAAAGCTGCAAATATTGGGGAGGGGGTATTGGTAGGCAGAAAACTAGATATGTGTTGGTCTTGTGCTCTAGACTAGTTTATGATGTGGTAGTAGCAGGAAGTCTTCCTAATTGGAAATATAAAAATGTCTTCAGAGTTGCAAGAAGTAAATAGTCAGGAGCCTCACAGACACCTGATAGGAAATTGCTGGATTTTTGACAGCAGAACACAGCTAGGACAGGTGTAAGGCCCCGCTTTGGGGGTCCCCGATATCAGTATGGTTTGGATGGGCACCATACCTAATTGGCATCATATGTAATTGGCAACACATTTTATTGGCTCTGATATCAAATTCAAGCCTGAAAGGTGACAGAGAGGTCAAACCGAGTGAGGGAAAGAATTTGACTGTAAATGTGAGAAGCATTGGTCAACTCCAAAATTCCTCCAGGTAAGACTGAGTCATTTGTCAGGCAAATACACATCATTCCTGTGGATAATAGGCTTAAATAGAAGCTGGACTTTTCTAAGGAATCCAACTGTGAGGAGCCCACCAGGACACTGATTGACAGATATCCATCCCTTGTACACCTGGATTCTTTCCTCTGTCCTCACAGCACCCACAATAGACAGCTATTACAACACCCATCATGTCTTTGTCAATCAAAGCACTAAGCCCATCAACAGGCGAAAGACCCATTGTCCACAACAGGTTCCCTTTGTCTTGCATCTGGAACCTTCACAGCCACAAGCCATTTTCAGGGTGCAAATACTCCTGATTTGAGGATGCCAAGTGCAGCCTCTTGAAGATCTACCCGTCACTCTGTCCGTCTGGCTCCTGAATGAGAACTGCCCTTAGGTCCTACCTAAGCCAAACTACATTTCTGCTCTTCACTGCTCTTCTGGACTGGTAATTATAAATCCCCCCAAATCCCTCAGCCTCTCTATAATTTTTCCTCCCTTTCTCTTTCAGCTAGCTCTTGTGTGAATGTGTGATTGTGTGTATCTCGTGTGCATGCATGTGTGAATTCCCCTCAATAAAATCATTTTATTAGACAATTTTGCTTGGTTTTTGGCTTGGCCTGACCCTGTAAAAATTGGGTTTAAAGATCTCGTTAGGTTACCCTGCCTCTTGTAGTGCTACAGCTTGTGCTCTAGCTAATTCCCATTCCCCAGTATTTGGAGCACATTGAGGTGTCCCTCACGGGACCCCAGAAATCAGGGTAACACAGAGGTCTTGGTTTTCTGGAGAAAGTGAAGTCAGTCAAAACAATGGGGGGAGAAATTGGAGGCCTGATGTCTGGTATTACTTTGAAAAAATGGACTTAACAAAGGAAGACCCAACCAGTATCAAGGAGTTAAAATATTTCAAATGAGCAGTTAGCCAAAGCAGTAGATTTGCATTCCAACAATATCAGAGTTTTACCATACAGCGATTCATTCTGGCTAGGAAATAAAGCACAAATTTGTACATTGGATCAGCCTTTCCCAACCTGGTTCCACTCAGAGGGGTTGGACTTCAGCTCCTATCATACCCAATTAGCATCCTCTATGATTGTAGTTCAACCCATCTGCAACAGGATGGGGAAGGCCGGTAATCTCACATCTGTATTCGAAATGTATATGCTTGTGGGAAGATCACAGATTGTACATAATTTCCTTGGAATGTTAGGGCCTAACTGGGATTTCAGGTGATTCACAACCCTCACCAATTGACATGTCCCTCATGCATCTCCACCATAACACCTAAAAGAAGCACAGAACAATTTTCCTGCCTCTTCCTTGGCTGTCATGTTCAGGTACTCAGGAAAGGCCAGACATGGTGTTGTCCTTTTTCCAAATGTCCTTTGGTGTTTTAGACTGCAATGCCCATCAACTCTAACCAGCATGTCGGGCCAAATCAGAGAGCTGAAAAGCACCAGACTGTCACAAAAGCAAGAGGCTGTATAGTACTAAGTTGGTGGCAAGCATGCCATAGTGCCTCATTAGGCTCTTTGGAGGAAAGCACTGTAAGGTAGGGGTGTGAAAAGGTAGGGGTGGGAAACTATGCTGGGGTGGGGAGGGGTCAATCGTTGCCCTCATGATACACGCACATCACCTACAGAACACACTGGCATGTTCCAATGTATTGGAAGTGATGCTGCATCATTTCCAGCCACCATTTAGGCTAATTTCAGCCTTTTGGGGAGAACTGGGAGGTGATGACCAAAATCACCAAAGTTCAACAGTATTCATTGGAAAAATTGCTTGAAAAGTGGTGCAAAAAAGAAAAAAAGAAAATGTTGAGAGGCAGTGGGCTTCAAGCATCATCAGAGGGGGTTCAGAAGCCGCAAAACGGGGGTCAGTGGCCACATGCAGCCTCTGGGCTGCAGTTTCACTACCCTATTCTGTAAAGAATCATGAGGAAAAATTTGCCCCTTTGTCACTGGGGGAATTCAGGCCAGAGAACAGGGACATTTCAAGGGACAGATCAAGTCATACGTGGCTGTTTATGCTTTCTTAGTCTGAATTTGCATGACGCACATCTCGTGCTAATTGATCCATCCTTTATTCCCATTAACGGCCACCACCATTTTCATTCCAGAACAAATCAGCAAATTTAAATTTCCTCAGGTTTCTGTGATTCCTTTCCTCACCATGTTTCCAAATCCTATACTAATTTGTTTCCATCACGAGTATGTAATTTCTGGTATTGTTTCGCTGACAACAAAAGTGAGGTTTGGCCTCCTGCCTCAACTGTTCCCCAACTTCCCCAAATTTCCCTACCTTCTATCAATTTCATTTCTAACTTTTCAAAAGGAACCATCGGATCACCACTCTTGGAGTTATTGACTGGATGGTGTGTCCTAACTGCTCTCATGAGTTTCTGAAAATCCAAGTACAAACCAAAGTGTGGAACATTCATTTGAAAATATATGTTCATATTAATCTTCGTCCCTTTTCTGCCATGCTGTGGCAGAATGGTTTCATTGCCCCACAGAATCCCATCATCTATTTCTATACATGTGATATATTTCTATATGTGGTGATGTTTCCTTTCCTTTTTTGTGATGTCAGCATAGTGCAGTGGCAGAGCTTGGGGTGAGTGGAGGGGGGCAGGAGGGACTGTGCCTATGGCACATGGGGGCATGGCTACAGCATGTGGGGGCATGGCTGCAGTGCATGGGGCATGGCTACAAGCCAGGACGCCCCAAAAATATTGCCACCTGGGGTGAACCACTCCCATCGCCTCCCTGTCCCTATGCAACGGGCATCATGTCTTGATGCATTACCCCAAAATATTGCACATTCCTATATATGTGTACATTAGCTTCCTTGGTTTTCCAAGGCAGGAAACAAGACGTGGTTCTCAAAAAGTGCCAAAAGTCTTGGTGACAAAAAAGATATCCAACAAGACTGCAGGATAGGGGAAAGCAACTGTGCTGATGGAAGGGGGCAGTTTTTAACTTCTAGCACACTATGGTTGCCAGAGTGAAAACGAGAAGGCTCTTGTACTTTTAATGGCTGTGTAGAAGAGAGAATTTGAGTGAGTGCTGTTTTTTACCTGGTTACATATTAAGCAACACCTGCTGAAATTCCCTCTTCTACACAACCATTAAAGGTATAGAAGACCTCTCCAGTTTTTGCTCTTCTCTGTCCCAATACCCTATAACTATTATCAGCCAATGGTTGAATGACTTACTTACTTTTGAGGGAGAGGTGGGAGCAAAACCACTGTGTTTTTAGCCATTTTGGCAATTTGAGGGGGAATATTGCCATGGATTTTTTTTTTAAAAGGGAGGGGTTAGCAGTTTGGGGAATTCCTGGAGTTATGCAAGCTTGCAAAAAAAGAAAAAAGAAAAAGCGGAGGGTTGTCAGGAATCTCTCCCTGCCGAGCCACAGCCAGCAAAGGAGGAGGGAGGTCAGGAATACTTTCAGGGAGAGTCCGAATATACCAAACACAAGGAAAACGCAAACCAAGCCATGTCAAGGTCCAGTCCAAAGGTTCAGGAGGTAGAGATCCATCCGGAGGGTTTCAGGGAACAGGAGACACGAAGGTCGTGAGGGCTTGCTAGTAATTTACTGCAAGCAAAGAGCAGCCACTCCAGCAAACCTAAATAGCTGCTGTGAACATGTGCTGCTTGTTATTGTTTCCTCAACCTAGTCCATGCAGCCTCCCTCTGTGCAGCCCGTTTCAGCCTTCTTTGTGATTGAGGGCTGATGGGCACAGGAGGCTGCAACTCCTCTGCATCACCGCTGGTTCCCTCTCCATCGTGAGCTGGCTGGGGCAACTCTGTCTCTGTTTGACCTTCCAGTGTGGGAGATGTTTACAAGTTGACTTGCTCACCCACTGGCCCAGTCCTTGCCACAGTCAGTTGCTTCTCAATCTCAGAGGCATTATCTATGCCACTCACTGGCTTGGTCCCAGGCACAATCAGTTGCTCCTCAATCACAGCAGCAGCA
Organism: Iguana delicatissima; assembly: GCA_948472985.1. NCBI lineage: Eukaryota > Metazoa > Chordata > Lepidosauria > Squamata > Iguanidae > Iguana > Iguana delicatissima. Next base: position 593,215 of record CAOKZL010000312.1, read on the forward strand.
TCCACCACAAGAGTGTACCTTCCCCAACCGTTTTGAAAACCAGCAGATGCCACTTCCCAGCAGTACCACCCCATTTCCAGACAGAAAGACCTGATACAGAGGGACACTGACCTTCCCTCATATCTATTTCAGCGTTCTCTCAACTACTCCACTCTACCCTGGTCTCTCCAAGAAGCTTTAAGGGTTTACAGCTCACCTCAGACAGCATTTCCTTCAAAAGACACTGAAATTGTCTGTGTTTCCTCCCTTTTTTTAGTGGGGTTTCGTTGCTCATCAAAGCACATTACAGTGCTGTACATACAACCATGGCACAAAGATTATTAAGGAAGGTATATTCATGTTGTTTTGTCCTTACTGCATTGAAAGCAAGCTTAGAAAGATAACACACAAGACTTGAGTGGGGGTTTTTTTAAAATTTAGAGGCACCAACTTTTCCTTGGAAAACAAAAGGAAAATGACTCCTGCTTCTATGAACGCGGGAAGGGGAGGGTAGTGTGGGTGGGGGTTTGTGACTGAGAGCAAAGGGAGAGGAGGGGTGTCACTACAAGTGTAAGGCTGTTGAAGGTAGGAAATGTCTGCCTCCAACCACAACAAAAAGCATTAAAAGCAAATGACTGAGGGAGGATGTGACCCATTAATAGAGGTATATAGCAAAAGCAAGGGAATATTTGGCAAGGTAGTCTAGAAACTAGATTATGAACACAGTGAAATGGTAGGAATATAAAATATACATTGGAACATGAAAACTAATGTTTTAAAGTGACCCGTCTGGATTCCCTCATTGAATTCCTGTTTTCTCAAAACATCATTGCACTTATCCATTTTGCAGTCTCTTGTAGCAGCTCTTACCTAACATGTCGAAGGGAAATCTGCTATGCGCTTCCTTTTTGACCTGCAGTGGTTTGGTTTGGTTTTTGTTTGGTTTTGTGTTTTTTTGTTTCTTTAGATTCACAATCAGGCCACTTAAGCAGTTGTATTCTATGTGATTTCGTTTTCTCCTTCTGACACACTATCCTGTTAATTTCTAGCTGTGAGGAATCTAGCTCCGGCTGCTATGAAAAACACCTCCTTTTATCAAAGAGAAGAGTGTCAAGAGAAATATAGTTCCAGGGGTAGGGGCAAGGAGAGGAGAGAATGAATGCAGGTTACATAAACCAGAAGACAAATAAACATGCTGAGTTTACCTTGCCCCTCTGTTTGTGCTTGGAAGAGATTATATAAATATCAGAGTCTGGGAGGATACGATACCGATGTTTGGAAGATCACCTATAACTAAAGATTTTAATCAAGCATACTCAGATTATATGGCGATGAGAATCACAACATTGCCAACCACCTGGGAAAATTTGTGTTCATACACCAATTTAATTTGTTGGAAATGTCACTTACTAAAGCAGGTGTTTTCTTCCTGAACAAAAGGAAGCAAAATAGTGTTGGACTGATATCAAAGTTCTACCAAAAAAAAAAAAGAAGAAGGCGGCTCCTGAGACATCAGAGGGTAAAACTTCCAGATGGAGCTGTGGTGGAACAATAGTAAGAGAGTAGCAAGCATTTTAGAAAGGGAGGAGTAAGTCTATGCATTGCACTCAAGTCTAAGAGGCTAGTAAATCAAATTCAATCAGGTGCACTAGGCTAGCAATTTCACTGTTTCCCAGGATGGTACAGTGGATCCTGAACTATCTTATGTCACCAATGCTTTGCTTCTTGCTGCAGCCCTCTTCTGCCTGCAACCACCACAACTACCCCATACACTGGCATTGTTAAAACTGGCATAGTTTACTAAGAGGGCTCCACACCACTTTTTAGCACTGAGGTCCACAAAGCAGTACACAAAATTTGGAAAGAGAAAGATTAAGTACAGGATAAAACAATATACAAACTGGCAATCCATAACAACAGGACAAGAGGAAAGGCAAGCCATCGGTCAAGAGAGGTGAGATCAACAAACTTTAGAGGCCAGAACAATTCTCCCAGAAAATGTATTTTTCACCATCTCATAATAAAAGGGAAGCAAACAGGTCAGACATGTTGTTTGGGGAAATTACTTCTACAGCCTAAGAGAAGAACTAATCCCACATACCTCCCAACCCAAACTCTGACAATGGAGGGACACAGGAAGCCACATTTCTGAGCAAGCTAGTTCTCTCTCTTTAAAACAAAACAACAAAAATCTTTGAACAAGCATGCAGAGAGATAGAGAGAAAAGAGGCCATTTCTGCACAACATCACTATAGTGTAACTGTAGTGGGTTGTTTCCAGTCCAGGAGCCGCGCTACCACACGACATCATGGCTATCTAGCTGCTATCCCTTCCGCAAATGTTGCAAAACTGTTTTATACTATTTCCAGAAAAAATCCATTAAGAGCCTCCTTTAGTGCTTCAATCCCATCAACCAGCTCAGTGCAGTACTGTAATAGCGCTTGATGGCATTTCCTGTTACACAGATCCAGGAGTGGGCAAGGTATGGTGTGCCCAGCTTGTTCCTTCCTCAGCTACTCCCCAGTGTGGTAACTTCAAAGAGAATGTTTATTTTAACATTCTCTTTTGAGTTGAAGATTTTTTAAAAAATATATTTTTAAGCATTATAGCACAAAAGTGCAATAGTGCACTGGTGTGTCATGCTGTTACAACATCGCTGCACTAGTATGGCTTCCAAACAAAACCCAAAAAAAGCCCAACCAATCAGAGGTGGTGGGATGGGGTGAAGGTAGGGAAAGGGAGTGACCAAGGTTGCTGTAGTGCAGAAAGAACACCAATGCCAATACCATTACTCATCCACTTAAGGTGGAAAGGTGCAGAAAAGAGCATTCCTACCCAACAGCATCACATGACTGGCAATGCGGGGATTGTAATGGTACAATGTGCTAATGGTGTATAGTGTAGAAATGGCCAGAAACATCCAGAGTGCTTTGATAGGTGGCTTTTATCATGCAGTTATCCTGATTTATTCATGGTGTTTTAGAATGGCTCCAGACAATGTCTTCTTCTCTTTGTACCCCACCATGCTTTCCTACTGCTCCTTCTGTGTCCTCTGCACACCTCCCACCCACCTACACACAATCTTCTTAAAGAGAAAAAGAACAACTCCACAGTGCTTGTTGATCTGTAGTGCTGTGAGCCCTCGGTCCAGAAGCACACACAGACACACACATCATTATACATTTGTTAATTTGCAACACATGGTCTAGAAAGACCCTTTTGTTTCTCGGTGGGATATTCTTCCATCTAAACCTATTAGGGTTCTGGTGTCCCTAAATGTCTCTGCAGTGATAGTTACAGCATTAACAGTGCAGATAATGTTAAGGTAAAATTATATGGCCTTTTTCCCCTCAAGGGGGCTGAAGTGCACTCCAAACATGCCATTAAGTTCTAGAATAGATGCATCCAATGGTAGACTTAGCTCAAAAGCATCTGGTAAAGACAGAATATGACATTATAATAGAATAAATTGCATTCTTTGGGCCATCTTAGTGTGATTTACATACATTTTAGCTTTAATTCTTTATAGCAATCCTTTCCAGAGAGATGCGTACAATCAACAGAAGCTTGGTGCCCTTTTCGGTTTATAATGTCACCCAAGATTGTGTCTATGTAACAGATGTAGAGTCATCATTCCAGCCTTTATCTTACATTAAGAAGCCTCCTTTGTAGCTAACTGATCCCATGTGTGCCATATAGATGCTGCAGATTCCTAATGAAGACATGGAAAGGGAGCTTTTCATCAGCTGTCAAGAAAGCCAGATCCTACTTATATTACTCTAACAGAAATGAAACTTCTCATTGGAACTTACATAATAATTTACTGGGCGGTTTTTTAAAGGCTCTTCCAAGGAAAAAAGAAAATTCAGTTCCACATTAGGAGCCACCCGTTTTCTCATGTTTCACCAGTGATTTTGTCAAAATGCCAATCAAAAAACAGTGCTTATAGTTTGTGACATGACACCAGAGACACCAAAACATCTAAAATTAAAATTAAAATAATTTTCACAGCAACTGTCAGAGTGTTTTCACACATATACATTAATTACTTCACGTTCGCAGAAACACAGTAAAGTACAACTTTTATCAGTCCAAGCAGTTCAAATGTTTACATTCATATCTCCAAATGTCTTCGATCTCAAGCAATGAGAGACCAATATCTTATCAATAACTGGTTTGGGGTTCATTTACAGCATAATAAAATACAATAAACATTTTGGATGGATCCTCCATCATTATCATATGTATGATGATGGAGCTCCATCATCACAGTTACAGCTGGTGATGCCTCGCCAAAATAACACCTTCACAGCCTGGAACAGCCCAGACCAAAGCATTTCTGAGGTGTTGGAGACTGAAGCACTAGGAAATCCTGTCCGCTGTGTTCTCTTGGTTGCAGGGTGCTGTGAGAACAGGCAGAAGGAGAGACACCCTCAGGGTTCTGCCACAGCTGTTTGTTCCAAAGTACCTAGGCACCCAAGACAGGAAGCAACCTGTGGATATCATTTCTCAGCACTCCAACTTCCATTGCCCTAGAAACAATTTAGTCAGGGGACTGCCAGGCTGCAAAGATAGGTTTTGGAGATCACGTCCAGTCATTCATGACCATAATTGTCAATCTCCAGCAATTAGGATAAGTCCAGCTTACTATGTTGTAACTGTTGGGGAAATTAAAAAAAAATATTTGAATATTGAGAGACTTTGGTAATGAGACTCTCAATCAGCAGAGTATTTTAGTAATTGCACTAAATGGAAGTTGAACAGATCACCAGTCCCACTTCTTTAACTACGCCCCAAACACACTTAATCTAGCTCAAAATAAGCACAAAAAACAGTTCGGTTAAAAATATAAAAGAGTTTACTCACAAAAGCTTGTGCATAGTCTACACAGGTTCAATTCTTCAAGTAGGTAGGAAGAAAAATAAAGCACTCATATGCTAGCTGCAAAATGATCCCTGTTAGGAGATCTCAGAGCATGTTTTCAGGACAAAATGGTGAAGACAAAAAGGAGAGAGACAAAATGGCCAGAGAACCTTTTTCAAAAAGAACAAGGAATGTCTACGTGCTGGAGGAAGAGGTGCTAACCAACAAACAGGAAGTTTTCTCTCTAGGCTCTCGCTCTGTGCTTACAATAGACATGCAAGCAAACTAGCTATTCAATTAGGCATGCAAAGGTTGCCACTCCCAACAGTAACTGCTGCACGGGATGTCAACTCTCACTCATTTTATTTTTTTAATTATTACAATATTTCTATCCTGTTCTATCTCAACAGATGTCAGGGTGGCATAGAAGTTAAATCAATTCAGACAAGTTAAATCAATTTAAAACAACAAAATAATCGAAATGGAATAAAAACATGTTAAATATGATTAATAAGTTAAAATGAGTTTAAAAGATTAAAACTATTTTAAAACCATGTGCATTAGTATTTTGAAATACATCAGTGAGGACCACAGGCTTTAATAAGTAGCCATGTTCTTACTGGAAATGAAACCAGAATGGGAGTCTATTGGAGCTCTAAGGAGAGAGCATTCCACAACTGGGGTGGCACAAGTGAGAAAGATCCTCTCCCATGTCCCCACAAAGCATACTGAACTCACCGGTGGGACACAGATGAGGATCCGTCCCAGCAGACCTCAGTTCTCAAGACAGACAAGAGAGGCACTCCCTTAAGTATCAAGTTTCCAAGCCATTTAGGTCTTTGAATTACCAGCACCTTCAGTCTAGATCAGAAGCATATTGGAGGCCAGTGAATAACTATTAATAAATAAACATTATTCAAAATGACAACAAAATGACAGTTAAAACAGATGAACGATTCTCAAACTGTGGCAGTTTGTAGGATCGTAAGTTAAAAATTGCACTTACTAGTATACAGGCTGTGGTAAATAACCTTACTTCCCTTCAAGATGCACCAACTTAAATTAGATAAAGGTAAAATTAAAATATCTGATATTTTCACCACATGTCAGACAGAATCAATTCACTATCCCCTATGGAGAGATGGTCACCAACTTGGACAGCTTTAAAGAGTGATTCGACAGACTCTTGGAGGATGGGGTTATCAGCTACTAGTCATGATAAATATACACTCCCTTCAGTACCAAAGGCTGTATGCCTTTGTATATCACTAGCTCAGGAATAAAAGTAGGAAGGCGCTAGTAGTGCTTGTGGGTCTTTCAAAAGCAACTGCTGACCACTATGTGAGCCGAATGCTGGAATAGATAGGCATTTAATCTAATTCACCACCCGCCACTCTTCTTATGTTCTTAGGCTTTCATCTTATGCACAAATAGAGATATACATAGCAATACTTATCAAAGGCTTTCCTTGGATAATGGAAAAGAAATTAAATTTAAATTGCTATCAGAAAGAATTATGTTGAAAATCTCCAAACTGCCAGCAGTTTTCACTTATAATCTCTATCTGTAAAAAAATATGTTAAAGGCCTTTCTATCAACAGTCATCACATAGCTAATATTTTTTCTTTCTTAAAAAAAGTTGTTTTTGTGGTTGCTGTCCATTACCATTTTTCATCATTACCTTTGAATTACAAAAAATAAAAAAAATTTCAAATTAAAAATAGCAGAACATAGAATTCACAAGACATATTGCCATAGTACCCTCTGACCCCAGTCTTCTGGACAACTGAGGATCACATTTTATGATGTAGCCCTAATTGCAGAGTAAGCATCTGAAACTGGTAGCATTCAGACATAGAATTGTTCATGGCTTCATCATAACTTCTAAAAGATTTCAGGGCTCCTAACCAGGTTCAAATCTCCAAATATATACTGCATGTTGTT